>CM058042.1:50125957-50725957 GCA_030169165.1 Centaurea solstitialis | reverse complement strand
ATGAAGTCTTTGTATGCTGCATATGCCAGAAACATACGAATAGCCTCAAGTCGAGCAACTGGAGCAAATGTCTGATCATAATCAATGCCTTCTTGTTGTCGGTAACCTTTCGCAACAAGTCGAGCCTTGTTCCGAACAATCGTACCATGCTCATCTTTCTTGTTCTTAAACAGCCATTTGGTGTCAATGATGGACTTGTCTTGAGGTCTCTTCACTAACCGCCACACTTTAAGTGCTGAAAATTGATTTAGCTCTTCTTGCATGGCAGTTACCCAGTCAGAATCTTGTAATGCATCCGAAACTCGAGTTGGTTCAGTATCAGACAAAAAGACAGAAAAATTGCATTCATTAGCTGATGCAGCTCGTGTCTTTACTGTGGATGTAGGATCTCCAATAATCAGTTCAATTGGATGACTGCGAGTCCATTTAACAGTTTGAGGTAACGGAGTCTGATCATTAACTGATGAAGGTTCAATGATATCAACAGGTACAGTGGTAGAAGGCTCAGAAGGATTATCAGAGGGGGTAGTAACAGAGGTTTCATCAGACGGTATGTCTTGAACATCAGAAGTAGCCTGAATGGATGTTGAAGGAGAATCTGGAATAGCCAAGGACGAAGTATCAGAGTACTGTGTGTCAACTGCTTCTGATGAATCAGGCTCATTCTGAGAAGAAGAGGATAACTCTGAATTAGACGATGACGGAAGAGATATCGAATCAAGTGCAGAACCTGTTGAAGAGGTAGAAGTATTAGAAAAATCATCATAAACTGATTGAAATAAAAAATCAAGATAAGATGCATTTGATGATTCAGATGACCCAGATGGTCCTTGCGAGATTGAATCTGCATTGACACCAACATTAGTAACAGATGAAGTCATAATCTCAGAAGATAATTCAGTAATTGGATCAAAATGAACATTTATGCTTTCAGTCACCATCCTTGTCTGTCTATTTAGTACCCTGTATGCTATTGAAGACTCAGAATACCCAACAAAAACCAGCTCATCAGATTTAGGCCCAAACTTACCCCTATTTTCAGTTTCATTTAACACAAAACACTTGCAGCCAAACACTTTAAAATGTCCAACTGAAGGAACACGACCAAATAAGATGTGATAGGGAGTTTGACCAAATCTCTTATGAATGATTGATCGATTTTGTGTGTAGCAAGCAGTATTAACCGCTTCAGCCCATAAGTATTGAGGTAGTTGGCTTTCAGCAAGCATAGATCTTGCAGCTTCAACAAGAGTTCTATTGCGACGTTCAACTACCCCATTCTGTTCCGGAGTTCTTGCAGCAGAAAATGTTTGGGTAATTCCAAATGAGTTATAAAATGATTTGAGAATACTATTTTTGAACTCTGTACCATTATCAGATCTGACAGTTTGGACTGGAAGTTTAAGTTGAACTTGAACAGCTTTAATAAAATTGATAATGAGAGATGAAGTTTCATCTTTAGTCTTTAAAAATTTTGTCCAAGTATATCGTGAAAAATCATCAACAATGACCAAAATATATTTACGACCAGCCAAACTTTGATACTTCATAGGCCCACACAAATCCATATGTAATAAACTCAGAGGAGATTTAGATCCTTGTTCTGGTTTAGGAGGATGCGATGCACGCTTCATTTTGCCTTTTTCACATCCAGGGCACATTTCCTCTTGTTCAAACTTGATCAATGGAATTCCAGATACCAATTGATGTTTTACAATTTTATCAATGTATCTGAAATTCAAATGAGACAAACGTTTATGCCATAAAACAGCTTGACGTAAAGAGGATCGACTAATGAGACATGATGAAGGATATTGTAACTTATGTTGAAGTCTAATCCTGTAGAGATTTGTACGTCGAGAACCGACTAACAATTCTTTACCTTCTTCAGTTCTGACAACACATCTTCTTTTCTTGAAGTAAACTTCTAAATCTTTATCACAAAATTTGCCAATACTGAAGAGATTATGATTTAGACCAACAACATGAGCAACATTTTTAATAGTAATGTCTTTGCATACAATGTCACCTTGACCAACTACCGGAGCTAATTCATTGTTACCAAACTTTACAGATCCACCATATTCTTCTTTATAATTGGACAGGATCTCTTTTCTTCCAGTCATATGTTTGGAGCACCCGGAATCAAGGTACCACTTGTGACTGGCCTGCAATAAATAAAATCTAGCAGATTTAGGAACCCATTTAAAAATGGGTCCTTGAGGAGAAAAATTCTTATACACTCGTGAGATTGGATCCCAAAAGAATTTGATTCCTTGACGCACAATAAACTTTCTAAATGGTAAGAAAGTAGAGACAGAAGATTGAAGAGAGGAGGCAGGAGTAGACATAGTATGAGTTTCATCCAGATTTTGTAATTTTGAAGTAATCATAGTAGCCTTTTTATTAATACTTGAATTATTTGAAGGTACATGATTCTTATTGAATGAAAAATGACTCCGTCTATTAGAAGGAGTAGCAAAACTAGATGAAAACTGCATACTAGACACTTGCTTTCTAAATCGACTCTTTGTCTTCTTCTGTCTTCTCTTCTTCATAGCAAAACTCAGTTCATCTGTAGACACATTAGCACAGATATCAAAAGGTTTGAGCTTGATAGAATTAGACTGAGTATGAATGGAAACTTCTTTAGATTGTTCAGATACTTTAAGATTAGGACTTTGCTTTTTCAAATCAATTTGCTTTTGAAAATGTCGCAACATTGATTGAACACCCTGAGTAAAACATATATTCTTTATATAACTTTCAGTGACCGAAGGAGTAGCAATCTTTTGGTTCTTACCAGCATAATGTAGTCCCTCTTCATATACATATAGTCTTTCAACTAAACTGTCATAACTTTTAGTTAAAGAACTACACTTGCTGAACCAAAATTTTGAATCACATTATTGACGTGCAAGCTCTACTCTCAGTTGATTTATAGTGTTCTCAACTTGTTTCTTGTAAGATTCATGTGTCTTCTTTAAACAAAGTATTTCATCTTGTAAAGAATTTTCTAAAACTTTAGGAGATACACAAGAGGAAGATGATTCATGTATCGATGAAACAGACTGAGTGTTCTGATCGTTACCCAGAGATTTAGATGATTCACAAATTATAGGTTGTGTATCATCAACTGAGTTGAGATTAAATGGTGTAACCACATCAGTTGATGATAATGCTGATGATTCCTTATATGCTACATAACCATCAGATGTAACAACTCTAATAACATTTTCTTGGACATCATCTAAACCTTCAGTGTATATTTTTGAAGATGAATCTTGAGATTCAGAATCACATTTGGAATCAGGTATATCAAACATAGTGTTTGAAACAGATGAAACTAACTCATCTAGTATTTCAGTAACAAAACTTTTAGAATCAGTTTCAGAAGAGTTCCAAGTTACAAAGTTCTTACTTTTAGAGATAAGAGCTTCATTTTGTTGTAACAACTCTTGAATTTTATTTTCTAATTCAGAAATTTTCTTTTCAAGCTCTAAAGTTGGAACATATGGTTTTAAAGTACCATCACTTTCCCATTGTGATTCTGACTGTAAAAATGAATTTGATGAATCCAGGGAGACTTAATTTTCAGATTATCAGAACTGTATACAAATTTTACTCTGTGATATTTCTCACCATGATACAATGGATCATGCTTCTTTATCTCCTGCATTTCAGAAAATTCTTCTTTCATTTCAAACCCTTTTAATATTGGAAATCGAGCACTCATTCTTAAATCAGTAAGATCATAAAATGCAGGTTTTTCTTCTAAGGCCTTTTTCAAATACTGAGGATTTTTAAAACCAAGACCTTCTTTTGAAAATAAGTCTCTATCTGCATATGGTTTATTTAGAAAAAATGTGTGCTCAGATTGTCCAATCTTGTACAATTTAAAATTCAATTCTGAAATAGTTTTGTTTAAAGATGAAACATTATCTTTTTCAGATGTTAAACTGAGAGTTAGAAACTCAATTTCTGACTTCAAAACTTTATTTTGATTTTGCAGATACTCAAGTTCACTTACTGATTCATGCAACTTATCAACCATAGTCAAAAGATTATCTCTTTGTTGAGTTAAAGCAGTAAGTTCTTGAGTTTGCTTTGAAATGACAACTTCAAGTTCTTGATTTTTCAAATGAATTGGATTTGTCATTTCAAGCAATTTGTTTTTAAATTCTATAAAATGAGGATCATTTACCATTTGAGGATCCGAAGCTTCCTCTTGCTCATCATCAGACTCTTCCTCCATCAATCCCATGAAGCACATTTGTGCTTGGTCTTCCGTATCTGAAACATCCAGCCATTCCTCATCATCAGCCATTAGCACTAATCCTTGCTCCTGTTTTTCTGCCAACTCTAACTTCTTTCTGAGAATTTCAACTTTTGACATCTTTGCTGGACATATCCTTGCCACATGCCCCTTTTTTCCGCATTTAAAGCATGTGATATTTTCATTTGTCTTCTTCTCCTCAACTATCTCAGCAGCTTCTTTTTCTTCCTCAACTCCCTTTGTACCTGGATTTCTTTGAGCATACATCTGACCTTGATTTTGACTAACACTTCTGTTGAAATTCCTTCCTCTGGTTGCAAATCGTCTGTTGTTGGAACTTGGTCTATTGTAGTATTTCTTTCTGTAGGCTTCTGTTAAAGTCAACAAACTTTGAAACATCAAGTCTCGTTCTTCATCCTCACTTCCTTCTTCATCCTCATCATCATCCACTTCAAACACCTTCGCCTTGCCCTTCTTGATAACATTCTTTCCTTTCTTTTTGTCAGTTAATAGTGCAAGAGATTCTTCTTCAGCTTTTTCTTTCTTCTGTCTTTCCATCACAGCTTCTTCAACTTCCTCTTCAAACAACTTCAAATTTTCAAATACTTCATACACTTTGAGCTCATTGAGTGCTTTGTGTTGCTTGACAAATCTGGTAAAGGGCTTCCAATCTAAGGAAAGATTATTAATGAACTTCACACTAAAATCCATTTCTGACCTATGAATTCTGTTCTTCTTCATGTCATTCATTAGAATAACAAATCTGTCATAGGCATCCTCTAGTGATTCACCATCCTTCATCTTAAAATTTTCATACTTGTCCATCAGAGTTGTAATTCTCAACTGATTTCCCACTTTGGACCCTAGCATAATCTTTTCTAACTGATCCCAGATGGATTTTGCTGAATCATCATAACTATCAAGCTTTCTATATATGTCATTCGGGATAGCTTGAATCAAACAGTTCTGTGCTTCCAGATCTATCAAGTATTGAGTTTTCTCAGCCTCATCCATCTCTTCAACCTCTTTCACTACTCTTATTCCATTAACAGTATGTGTAGGCAATGGTTTTGCTCCATAGTCAATTGATTTCAAAATCAGATTGCCTTTATCTTTTCTCTTTATGAATAGTCTGAATCTTGCCACCCATAGCTCATACTCGTCTTTGAACAACACAGGTGCTTTAGAGTCAGATCCCATTGCCAAATCTTCTCTTTTGTTGATTGGATTCATGTTGTAATTCAAGATCTTTTCTACTACTTTTCTCAGATTCTCAACCTTTCAACTATCTCGAGTGTGAATAGTGATACTCGAGATGTCAACAGAGACACGAGATACTGTCTTGTATGTTGAACAAAAATACTCGAGATGAAGACACGAGTTATGAACAGTGTCACACGAGATGATGTCTCGAGTGATGAACCGTAGTACTCGAGATTCTGTCTCGAGTGATGAACAGTGCTACTCGAGATACTGTCTCGAGTGATGAACAGTGCTACTCGAGATACTGTCTCGAGTGATGAATAGTGCTACTCGAGATATTGTCTCGAGTGTACTATCTCGTGATTTGATCAACAATCGTGAAGCTGTCTCGAGTGATGAACAGTATCACTCGAGATGATGTCTCGTGTAGTTTCACGCGTTACAAAACGACAAACACTCGAATTCCCTTCCTTGTCTTGTACTCTAACAACCAACTCGTGACTTTATCTCATGACTTAACCAATCACGACTCGAGATGCCTTCACGTAGTCTCGAGATGAGTCACGAGACATATGAATATACATTTGACTCGAGACATATGAAGATACACTAGACTCGAGACATATGAAGATGAACTTTTTCTCAAAAAATCTAGCTAAAACTTCAATTTTACCTCAAATCCTATCTTAATCTTGTACAAAAACACTCAAATATCACTCTAATTCATGAATTCAGACATGAATTCATGAAAAAATCACCAAACAACTCAAAATCTCTTCAAGTCTTCATGAACCTCCATTGATGACTATCTTCAAAGCTTCAAATCTTCAAATCTTTACTTCAATCCATGAGAATCTTCATCAAAAATGTAGTAGATCCAGCTCTGATATCAATTGTAAGTGTAAATGAATCCAAATCTAACACAATCTCAACAAGATTGTGATAGAAAGTATATGAACATGAAAGAGAAAAAAGTAGAGAGAGAAAGATGTAGAGAGAAAGTCACAAGTCTATTAGCTTCCAAAATGAACGTCCAAGTACAATACAAAGGCATTGGGGTATTTATACCCCAACCCTAGAAAATAGAAAGTTACACTTCAAGTCCCTCAACTTCTTATATAAACCTTACATTAACAGAGTAATACCAAAAGAATTATAAAAAGATTTGAGAACAGTATTTTTGAACTCTGTACCATTATCAGTTCTTACAGTTTGGACTGGAAGTTTAAGTTGTACTTGAACAGCTTTAATAAAATTGATAATGAGAGATGAAGTTTCATCTTTAGTCTTTAAAAACTTTGTCCAAGTATATCGTGAAAAATCATCAACGATGACCAAAATATATTTACGACCAGCCAAACTTTGATACTTCATGGGCCCACACAAATCCATATGTAATAAACTCAGAGGAGATTTAGATCCTTGTTCTGGTTTAGGCGGATGAGATGCACGTTTCATTTTGCCTTTTTCACATCCAGGGCACATTTCCTCTTGTTCAAACTTAATCATTGGAATTCCAGATACCAGTTGATGTTTTACTATTTTATCAATGTATCTGAAATTCAAATGAGATAAGCGTTTATGCCATAAAACTGCTTGACGTAAAGAGGATCGTGTAATGAGACAAGATGAAGAACATTGTAACTTATGTTGAAGTCTAATTGTGTAGAGATTCGTTCGTCGAGACCCGACTAACAATTCTTTACCTTCTTCAGTTCTGACAACACATCTTCTTTTCTTAAAATAAACCTCCAAATCTTTATCACAAAATTTGCCAATACTGAAGAGATTGTGATTTAGACCAACAACATGAGCAACATTTTTGATAGTAATATCTTTGCATACAATGTCACCTTGACCAACTACTGGAGCTAATTCATTGTTACCAAACTTTACAGATCCGCCATATTCTTCTTTATAATTGGACAGGATCTCCTTTCTTCCAGTCATATGTTTGGAGCACCCGGAATCAAGGTACCACTTATGACTGGCCTGCAATAAATAAAATCAAGCAGATTTAGGAACCCATTTAAAAATGGGTCCTTGAGGAGAAAAATTCTTATACACTCGAGAGATTGGATCCCAAAAATATTTGATTCCTTGACGCACAATAAACTTTCTAAAAGGTAAGAAAGTAGAGACAAAAGACTGAAGAGTGGAGGCAATAGTAGACATAGTACGAGTTTCATCCAGATGTTGTACTTTTGTAGAAATCATAGTAGCCTTTTTATTAATACTTGAATTATTAGAAGGTACATGATTCTTATTGAACAAAAAACGACTCCGTCTATTAGAAGGAGTAACAAAACTAGATGAAAACTGCATACTAGACACTTGCTTTCTAAACCGACTCTTTGTCTTCTTCTGTCTTCTCTTCTTCATAGCAACACTCACTTCATCTGTAGAACCATTATCACATATATCAAAAGGTTTGAGCTTGATAGAATTAGACTGAGTATGATTAGAAACTTCCTCAGATTGTTCAGATAATTCAAGATTAGGATTTTGCTTTTTCAAATCAATTTGCTTTTGAAAATGTCGCAACATTGATTGAACACCCTGAGTGAAACGTATGTTCTTTATATAACTTTCAGTAACCGGAGGAGTAGCAATCTTTTGGTTCTTACCTGCATAATGTAATCCCTCTTCATATACAGATAGTCTTTCAACTAATCTGTCGTAACTTTTAGTTAAAGAACTACACTTGCTAGACCAAAATTTTGAATCACACTTATGTTGAGCAAGTTCTACTCTCAGTTGTTTTATAGTATTCTGAAATTGTTTCGTGACAGATTCATGTGTCTTCTTTAAACAAAATATTTCATCTTGTATAGAATTATCTGAAACTGCAGGAGAGACACATGATGAAGATGATTCATGATTTGATGTAACAGACTGATTGTTCTGATCATTACCCAAAGATTTAGATGATTCACATATGATAGGTTGTGTATCATCAACTGAGTTGAGATTAAATGGTGTAATCACATCAGTTGATGATACTGCTGATGATTCCTTATATGCTACATATCCATCAGATGTGACAACTCTAACAACATTTTCTTGAATATCATCTAAACCTTCAGTATATGTTTTTGAAAACGAATCTTGAGATTCAGAATCACATTTGGAATCAGGTATATCAAAGATAGAGTTTGAAACAGACGAAACTAACTCATCTAGTATATCAGAAACAAAAGTTTTAGAGTCAGTCTCAGAAGAATTCCAAGTTACAAAGTTCTTACTTTTAGAAATAAGAGCTTCATTTTGTTGTGACAACTCTTGAATTTTATTTTCCAATTCAGAGAATTTCTTTTCAAGCTCTAAAGTTGGAACATATGGTTTTAAAGTACCATCACTTTCCCAATAGTGATTCTGACTGTAAAAATGCAGTAGAAGAATCCAGAGTTGCTGGAGACTTAATTTTCAAATTATCAGAACTATATACAAATTTTACTCGGTGATATTTCTCACCATGATACAATGGATCATGCTTCTTTATATCCTGCATTTCAGAAAATTCTTCTTTCATTTCAAAACCTTTTAATATTAAAAATCGAGCACTCATTTTTAAATCAGTAAGACTATAAAATGCAGGTTTTTCCTCTATGGCCTTTTTCAAATATTGAGGATTTTTAAAACCAAGACCTTCTTTTGAAAATAAATCTCTATCTGCATAAGGTTTATTTAGAAAAAATGTGTGCTCAGATTGTCCAATCTTGTACAATTTAAAGTTCAATTCTGAAATTGTTTTGTTTAAAGATGACACATTATCTTTTTCAGATGTTAAACTGAGAGTGAGAAACTCAATTTCTGACTTCAAAATTTTATTTTGTTGTTGCAGATACTCAAGTTCACTTACTGATTCATTCAACTTATCAACCATAGACAAAAGATTATCTCTTTGTTGAGTTAAATCAGTAAGTTCTTGATTTTGCTTTGAAAAGACAATTTCAAGTTCTTGATTTTTCAAATGAATTGGATTTGTCATTTCAAGCAATTTGTTTTTGAATTCTATAAAATGAGGATCATTTACCGTTTGAGGATCAGAAGCTTCCTCGTCCTCATCATCAGATTCCTCCTCCATCAATCCCATGAAGCACATTTGTGCTTGATCTTCCGTATGTGAAACATCAAGCCATTCCTCATCATCCGCCATTAGCACTAATCCTTGCTCCTGCTTTTCTGCCAATTCTAACTTCTTTCTGAGAATTTCAACTTTGGACATCTTTGCTGGACATATTCTTGCCACATGACCTTTCTTTCCGCACTTAAAGCATGTGATATTTTCATTTGTCTTCTTCTCATCACCAATTTCAGCAGCTTCTTTTTCTTCATCAACTCCCTTGGTAGCATATTTGTCTACATAAGTACCTTGGTTCCTTTGAGCATACATCTGACCTTGATTTTTGTAACACCCCGCTAAAGCGGAAACACGAGGTGCGACAGTCTAGATTTCATAGCGATAGGAGATAAATAACACCAATCATTCATTTCAAAAATTAAATTACGTTTACAAGTTGTACAATCCAACCATAAGTTAAAGTTTACAGATGTTTTACAAAATAATAATAAATGTCACAACTAGATTGGTGATCACAAAAATTCCACAAAAAGCCCTATCAAACCTTCGGATTTCCTGAAAAGCATGTTAAAACAAGTGTCAACTACGAGAGTTGGTGAGTTCACAGGTTTTTATAAGTACAAAACAGTTATGTACAATATCAATTTCAATAAAACATTTATTCGCAACATTTTTGTAAACAGTTTGGTGAATCAGTTCATTCACTCAATAAACAATTTAGTGAATTAGTTCATTCACTCAATAAACAATTTAGTGAATCAGTTCATTCACCCAATAAACAATTTAGTGAATCAGTTCATTCACCTAATAAACAATTTAGTGAATCAGTTCATTCACCCAATAAACGATTTAGTGAATCAGTTCATTCACCCAATAAACGATTTAGTGAATCAGTTCATTCACCCAATAAACAATTTAGTATCAAGTAGTGAGTAAATTTCCCGGGTGATGTGTTAATTACATGATATATATCAGTGAGTTACTACAATCCTTCATTTTGTGACATAGCTACGCCCCTATCCAGCCTTGCCGGGGGAAAACAAATTTCCAGCCGGGGTGAATATTTTTTCAATACAGTGCACCTATCACTCGTCAGTTTTAGGTGGGTATGTCAATCCAAATAGCGCTATCCACATGTATCATAGGCCCAATTTGTGAGGGTTAATAGTAGTGCAGGGGACATTTTCATTTTGTGCTCACGATATCATGCTTCAACATATCAAAATTTAGCTCACAAAACATTTCATTTCATTTTATTTTGAGACTAGCCAAAACATTTCATTTCAATTTTGATTCGATGCTCAAAATTCATTTCATTTAATTTCATTTTGATACACGAAGTGCATTCCATTTCAATAGATCATTTCAGTTCAATGATCGCATAACAATTCATTTCATTTTATGAAAACATGTCATATCATTTCAATAAAACGTTTCATTTCATTTTGTCTCAATAAATCATTTCATTTCGATAATTCATTTCATTTCAAGAATCACATAACATTTCATTTCATTTAAACATTTCATTTCAATTCCTTTCGGAATTCAAAGTTCATTTCATTTCGCAACATTTTCACAAATAGGCACATTCATTCATACGCATGCTTTTCACCCCAAAAACTTCGTAAAAACGGTAAAATGGGGCTGTGAATACTCACCTCGGGTGATTTAAGCGTTCAACAAACGTTAGTGCGTGCGCGAATCCCGGCTCCGAAACTAAAGTTGCCCTAAATCATAAGTGATTAACGTAAGTTCCAAGTCCAACGGTCCCTAAGTCATAAATCGTACCAATATCCATTATAATGCCGTTACGTTGTTTAAATAGTCCAATATAGTAAAAGTTTGTTTTGGTGCATTTTGGAGACTTCCAATTATTTTGGAAAGCTTAAAGTTCATAAAATTGGATTTTTGTCAATTTCCAGAATCTGTCCAAAATATCAAGTTGTAAAAATGCCACTTTTGAGCTTAGGTCCACCAAATGATAAATCCTCAAATTTTTACCCTCTGATTTAGGGGATGCTAGGAACAATCTCACCAAATTTCACAATTTTTAGAGGTGTTTTACTATTTTTAAACATTTTTGCAAAATCAGTGCACACTTTTATTTTTCAAAGATACATGTCAGTAAAGTTTTGTTTATAGAGAGTTCATTATCCCACCAAATCACGAATTTCCAAAGGGGTTTTCTAAATAAAACATATACCAAGCTAATGAGACAAGATTCACATCATTTAGGTGATTTTTGAGAGAGATATGCCTCTTTAAAGTTGTGCATGTGGATCTGCCATCTTGGGACAGCTTGCACCATCAACTTGTTTTCATTGGTTCATCCCTTTAAAATCCACTAAATCACATGGTTTTGGACTCTTTGGAAAGCTAACTCAGTAAACTTGAGTTTAGAATTAAAAATCAAGCATTTTGAACAAGTTACCTATGAGATATGCATGCATGAAGATGATAGAAGATTTCTGACAGAAGCTGATGAACATCAAAAAGTTTTTAGTTAGTTGAAGGGGTTTTACTCCGAATTTTTGAGTGATTCAAAATGGGTTTTCTTCCTAACTCTTAAAACTTTCATCTATCAAATTTTTGTAGCAAAATAAGATCATTTACTATACTTTTGAGTCGTCTAAACACCCTACCAAAATCGGACAGATTCTGTCCAGAAACCAAAACCCATTTTCCACTTATCAAAACACATAAAATCATAAGATTTCTTGGGGTTTTCTTGCTATTAACCATGAACTCATATTATTTAACGAATAATTAGATGAAATAAACTTTGAATATCAATACCACACATGCATGTATCATCAAAACGATTTTCTATCCAAAACAAGTATCAAGACACCAAAAACAAGTGATTTTACTCATCAATCTTGTGTTTTTATGGAGAAGTCATAGATTTTCACCACTTTCAAATGTTTTAACACATTATCATGGTTAAATCTCTTCCTCAAACATCAAGGATGATGTTCATCCAACAAAGAGGATAAAAACCTCACAAAAAGATGAAGAAAATACCCCAAATGGGTTAAAAATCGAAGTTTAATTAACATGTAACACTACTTACCTTTGAACAACACTAAGAACACTCTTAAAGCTTGTTTTTAATCTTCAAATTTCCAGATTTTGGATGATGATAAGGCTGGAAATTGAGAGGATTTGAGAGAATTCTAGAGTGAGAAAGATTAGAGAGAGAAGAGGGAATTTGAAAAATGAATTGGGAAATGAGGTGTGATGATGGTTTTGTTAGAAAAGAGAAGGAGAGAGATTGGTTCATGGGGGGGGGGGGTGGCCGGCCTTCTTGGCCAATCCCAACCCTTTTCAATTTTTTTTTGTTAAATAATTTAAATGATTTAAATTATACTGCTTAATTCAACGCAGTATCGGTTTTTAGCGCGTTTTCGGTAGAAACCGATTTTTCGAGGGAAAATTTCGGATCATTCAAACTAGTTCACTTATTTTTAAATAAAATAACTTAATTTTTCTAAAAGTCAACTTTAATTTGGCATTATAGGATTTTCGGACGATTTCGGACCGGTACGGGCTTTCCGGGCAATTTTCGGGACTTTTAGGTTTTAGCCTAAATTTTTCACGCAAACTAACCTAGTTTCATTTAGAAACTTAATTAACTAGTTTTTAACCTATGGGAACGCTACTGAGTGGATTAAACGAGTAGCTAACTTGAAGGTCAAAAACTGACAGTTGTCACATTTACCCCCGGTTGAAAGAAATTTCGTCCCGAAATTTAATTCTTGTTGCTACCGCAGGGGTTCTTTGTGAAGAGATGCGGGTACTTGTCTTTCATGAACGCTTCCCGCTCCCAAGTAAACTCTGGTCCGTGCCTGGAGTTCCATCGCACCTTGACGATCGATATATTACTGCGCCGGAGTTGCTTGATTTCTCGATCAAGGATCTCAATAGGTTCCTCCGCGGCGCGCAGTTGTTCATCAGTTTGTATTTCCCCTAAAGGCAAGATCACTGTCTCTTCCGACAAGCATTTCTTTAGATTGGACATATGAAACGTGTCGTGAATAGAGCTGAGCTCCGAGGGTAAGTCCAATCTGTAGGCGACTGGCCTGATTCTTTCCAAGATTTTGAACGGCCCAACAAATCGGGGCTCAACTTCCCTTTCTTTCCAAATCTTATCAGTGGTCTCCTGTACGACGTCAGGTCTAAGCAGTCGACTTTCCCCCACTTCTAACCA
This sequence comes from Centaurea solstitialis, assembly GCA_030169165.1. Taxonomy (NCBI): domain Eukaryota; kingdom Viridiplantae; phylum Streptophyta; class Magnoliopsida; order Asterales; family Asteraceae; genus Centaurea; species Centaurea solstitialis. The sequence continues at coordinate 50,712,184 of CM058042.1, read as the reverse complement.
GTTGAGTGGGGATCTGCACTTGCGTCCATACAGTGCTTCGTATGGGGCACACTGAATACTTGCATGATAACTGTTGTTGTAGGAGAATTCAACTAATGGTAGATGATCATCCCAGCTGCCTCCGAATTCTAACACACATGCACGCAGCATATCTTCCAGTGTTTGTATGGTCCTTTCTGTCTGACCGTCAGTTTGTGGATGATAGGCGGTGCTCAAATCCATGCTGGTACCTAGCTGCCTGTAGTGACTGCCAAAATCGTGAGGTGAATCTGCTGTCTCTATCGGAGATGATCGAGATCGGCACTCCATGTCGCATAACTATCTCATCGACATACAATTGCGCGAGTCTATCAATGCTAAAACTTTCTTTTATTGGCAAGAAGTGTGCAGATTTCGTGAGTCGGTCAACGATTACCCAAATCGGATCATGGCCCTTTTTAGTCTTGGGTAACTTGGTCACGAAATCCATTGATATCCGCTCCCATTTCCATTCTGGGATTTCCGGTTGCTGTAATAGTCCTGACGGTTTCTGGTGTTCTGCCTTTATTCTTGCACAAGTCAGACATTTGCTCACATAGGTGGCGATATCCTTCTTCATCCCGGGCCACCAATAGTGTTCCTGCAGCCCTTTGTACATTCTGTCAGAACCTGGGTGTATCGAGTACTTTGATTGATGAGCTTCATCCATGATCAATTTCCTTAACTGATCGACTTTCGGAACCCAAATTCTATCCTTGAAATAACGCACTCCATCCGATTTCTCCTCAAACTTTTTTTTTTCAACTTATGAAGAGTTTCTTTCTTTAAATTGTCAGCCTTCAGAGCTTCTCTCTGAGCTTTCAATATCTGACTTTTCAGACTGGTCTACACTACCATTCCCATTGCTCGCGTCTGCGTAGGCTTCACTCGTTCCTTCCTGCTTAGCGCATCAGCTACGACATTCGCTTTCCCCGGGATGATACTTAATCTCGCAGTCGTAATCGCTGAGCAACTCAACCCATCTTCTCTGTCTCATATCCAGCATTTTCTGATCGAGAATATGCTGGAGACTCTTATGGTCCGTATAGATGGTGCATTTGGTGCCGTAGAGATAATGTCTCCAAATCTTATGGGCAAACACCACTGCTCCGAGCTCCAAGTCATGAGTGGTGTAGTTCTTCTCGGGGACCTTCAGTTGTCTGGATGCATAGGCAATGACTTTCTTATTCTGCATCAAAACACATCCTAAGCCTTGATGTGAAGCATCGCAATACACCACGAAGTTATCCGTTCCTTCGGGTAACGCCAGAATGGGTGCATTGCACAACTTATGCTTGAGCAATTGGAATGCTTCCTCTTGTTTCTCTCCCCAGATGAACTTCTTGTCCTTTTGCGTTAAGGTTGACAACGGCTGCGCAATCTTGGAGAAATTTGCAATGAAATCGCCGGTAGTAGCCTGCCAATCCGAGAAATTGTCGAATTTCCGTTGGTGTCTTCGGGGCTTCCCACTTCTTTATGGCCTCGATCTTGGCTGGGTCGACGTGTATTCCTTATTTGTTCACCACATGTCCTAAAAAGTGAACTTCTCGGATCCAAAATTCGCACTTTGAGAATTTGGCGTAAAGCTTTTCAGCTTTGAGTAGTTCCAGTATCAGCCTCAAATGATGTTCGTGGTCCTCCTTGCTTTGCGAGTAAATTAGAATGTCGTCTATAAAGACAATTACGAACTTATCTAAATATGGTCGGCACACTCGGTTCATCAGATCCATGAACACTGCTAGAGCGTTTGTCAAACCAAAAGGCATGACTAAGAACTCATAATGACTATAACGAGTTCTGAACGCCGTCTTTGCGATGTCTTCCTCACGAACTCGCATTTGATGGTATCCGGATCGAAGATCGATCTTGGAGAAATACGTTGCTCCTTGCAGTTGATCAAACAGATCATCGATGCGTGGAAGAGGGTATCGGTTCTTGATGGTGATCTTGTTCAGCTCCCTATAGTCGATGCACATGCGAAAAGATCCATCCTTCTTTTTGACGAACAACACGGGGGCTCCCCAGGGTGAAGAGCTGGGTCGGATGAATCCCTTATCTAGCAGCTCTTGAAGTTGATTTGACAGCTCCTGCGTCTCTGACGGTGCTAGACGATATGTCGACTTTGCTATGGGGCCTGCTCCGGGAACTAAGTCAACGTGGAACTCCACTTGTCCATGCAGGGGTAATTCGGGTAACTTTTCCGGGTATACTTCGAGAAATTCTCGCGCAATCGGGATATCCTGGATTTGCTTCTCCTTTGCTTTCTCATCTACTACGTGCGCCACAAATGCTACACATTCCTTTCGTAGATGGCTACGCATTTTCATGTATGACACTATCTTAATGTCTCTCCTTGGCTTTTCTCCGTGTACTTCAAGCACACCTCCATCGGGTAATGCTAGCCTAACTATCTTCTCAGCACAGCATATTGTTGCCCTATGGTTGGACATCCAATCCATACCAATGATTATATCAAAACTCCCTATCTTGATCGGGATTAAATCTATACTAAAGTCCTTTCTTGCTAAGCTCAGTGTGCATTTCTTGACTACTTTTCGACTTTTATCTGAATGATCTTGAGTTGTCTCTTCTGGCTGGTGCTCTACTTTCTTTTATTACCATCTTTCCATTCGATGGCCACTACGACTCCCTTATTTCTTTTATTTGCAACAAGGTCGGTAGTAATCTTGAGTGACTATGGTAGGTACGACTTCCTGGACTTGTTGGGCTATCAGTTGAGCAATGTTGATCGATTAATTCTTACGGTTCATTTTCTAGCTACGTGTGTTTCCTCTGGAAAATACGGTTCTAAATCATTTGTAAAGTGTATATTTGATTAAAAGTTGTCTCTAATAAATGTTCGAAGATATTTGTATTTTATTTGTGACAATTTTTTTTTTAAAATTAAAATCGATAAGAACATCTTTGTGATTAATTAAAATTTGGTTTCGTAAAAACTTAATACTTATCTGAAAAGGTCAAAATTTGATGCTAATGCATCCTCAAAATAATTTACTTGCCCAAGCTAAGGTTTAAATGAGACAACCAAAAAAAGTACATTTTGGAAATTCTTTCACATCCACAGCATACGAGAGTTACAACCGAAAGGATCAACTTTGCCAACAGTATTACCACAACTTGCCAGCACAAGTCAACTCTCCTAGTCGTCCTTCTTGCCGTCATAACATTTTCTACAACATTGGTGGTACATTCCTCCAAGAGATGCACCAATTTCGTCAACTTAATTATGTCCCAGTTCTATTTTGATACCCTACTTCGACTATTTTGCAGTCCGTCGGCGAGTGTTCACATTGTTCGAGCCTCTCCTAGTGTCACACTAGTAATATAACCGATCAATATCCCCGAAAGGATATGAAATGATCTTGCGTTATTTAGATGAGTTATCGCCAGTCCACTCCGAATGGTTGCCGCAGCTTTCTTCTGAGTTGTCTCACCTGAGGTGCTGGGAAGTACGGGGGTGGATCGATTGAAATGTCTTCGCTTGATATTCCAATGTCGGAATCGTAAAGCCTAGACGGGTCTTTCTCCGAAGTCTAAGGAATAATGTTCGGCATAACTTATTAACGCGCCTTCAAACTACTAGTGTCATCCTAAGCGCTAACGCAAGAGTGTTCAACAGTGGCGTTACTTTACTTAAACGCGTAAGTGCTATAGTAAATATCAACATCATGATGTGCTTATGTGAACTCACACGGTTTATGTTTTTCAGGAAATTTTTTTTTCGAAGGTTCCAGCTTTTAAATTCTAACAGTATGACTAGTTCATAGATCTTATCCTACTTATATCATGGCTATGCGTAGGTGATCAGGCTCCGCATTTCTATGATATACCAGGACAGCACCTATTCTAATCACACGAGTTTTTAAATTCTCCTATACATCGAAATCTTTTAATTAAAAGTTTTAACTTCTTTTCGAAAAAGGTTGGTTATAGTACTTGGTTTTTATGAAAAACCGATGTTCTCTATAACCTATGGCTCTGATACCAAATCTGTAACACCCCGCTAAAGCGGAAACACGAGGTGCGACAGTCTAGATTTCATAGCGATAGGAGATAAATAACACCAATCATTCATTTCAAAAATTAAATTACGTTTACAAGTTGTACAATCCAACCATAAGTTAAAGTTTACAGATCTTTTACAAAATAATAATAAATGTCACAACTAGATTGGTGATCACAAAAATTCCACAAAAAGCCCTATCAAACCTTCGGATTTCCTGAAAAGCATGTTAAAACAAGTGTCAACTACGAGAGTTGGTGAGTTCACAGGTTTTTATAAGTACAAAACAGTTATGTACAATATCAATTTCAATAAAACATTTATTCGCAACATTTTTGTAAACAGTTTGGTGAATCAGTTCGTTCACCCAATAAACAATTTAGTGAATTAGTTCATTCACTCAATAAACAATTTAGTGAATCAGTTCATTCACCCAATAAACAATTTAGTGAATCAGTTCATTCACCCAATAAACAATTTAGTGAATCAGTTCATTCACCCAATAAACGATTTAGTGAATCAGTTCATTCACCCAATAAACAATTTAGTGAATCAGTTCATTCACCCAATAAACAATTTAGTATCAAGTAGTGAGTAAATTTCCCGGGTGATGTGTTAATTACATGATATATATCAGTGAGTTACTACAATCCTTCATTTTGTGACATAGCTACGCCCCTATCCAGCCTTGCCGGGGGAAAACAAATTTCCAGCCGGGGTGAATATTTTTTCAATACAGTGCACCTATCACTCGTCAGTTTTAGGTGGGTATGTCAATCCAAATAGCGCTATCCACATGTATCATAGGCCCAATTTGTGAGGGTTAATAGTAGTGCAGGGGACATTTTCATTTTGTGCTCACGATATCATGCTTCAACATATCAAAATTTAGCTCACAAAACATTTCATTTCATTTTATTTTGAGACTAGCCAAAACATTTCATTTCAATTTTGATTCGATGCTCAAAATTCATTTCATTTAATTTCATTTTGATACACGAAGTGCATTCCATTTCAATAGATCATTTCAGTTCAATGATCGCATAACAATTCATTTCATTTTATGAAAACATGTCATATCATTTCAATAAAACGTTTCATTTCATTTTGTCTCAATAAATCATTTCATTTCGATAATTCATTTCATTTCAAGAATCACATAACATTTCATTTCATTTAAACATTTCATTTCAATTCCTTTCGGAATTCAAAGTTCATTTCATTTCGCAACATTTTCACAAATAGGCACATTCATTCATACGCATGCTTTTCACCCCAAAAACTTCGTAAAAACGGTAAAATGGGGCTGTGAATACTCACCTCGGGTGATTTAAGCGTTCAACAAACGTTAGTGCGTGCGCGAATCCCGGCTCCGAAACTAAAGTTGCCCTAAATCATAAGTGATTAACGTAAGTTCCAAGTCCAACGGTCCCTAAGTCATAAATCGTACCAATATCCATTATAATGCCGTTACGTTGTTTAAATAGTCCAATATAGTAAAAGTTTGTTTTGGTGCATTTTGGAGACTTCCAATTATTTTGGAAAGCTTAAAGTTCATAAAATTGGATTTTTGTCAATTTCCAGAATCTGTCCAAAATATCAAGTTGTAAAAATGCCACTTTTGAGCTTAGGTCCACCAAATGATAAATCCTCAAATTTTTACCCTCTGATTTAGGGGATGCTAGGAACAATCTCACCAAATTTCACAATTTTTAGAGGTGTTTTACTATTTTTAAACATTTTTGCAAAATCAGTGCACACTTTTATTTTTCAAAGATACATGTCAGTAAAGTTTTGTTTATAGAGAGTTCATTATCCCACCAAATCACGAATTTCCAAAGGGGTTTTCTAAATAAAACATATACCAAGCTAATGAGACAAGATTCACATCATTTAGGTGATTTTTGAGAGAGATATGCCTCTTTAAAGTTGTGCATGTGGATCTGCCATCTTGGGACAGCTTGCACCATCAACTTGTTTTCATTGGTTCATCCCTTTAAAATCCACTAAATCACATGGTTTTGGACTCTTTGGAAAGCTAACTCAGTAAACTTGAGTTTAGAATTAAAAATCAAGCATTTTGAACAAGTTACCTATGAGATATGCATGCATGAAGATGATAGAAGATTTCTGACAGAAGCTGATGAACATCAAAAAGTTTTTAGTTAGTTGAAGGGGTTTTACTCCGAATTTTTGAGTGATTCAAAATGGGTTTTCTTCCTAACTCTTAAAACTTTCATCTATCAAATTTTTGTAGCAAAATAAGATCATTTACTATACTTTTGAGTCGTCTAAACACCCTACCAAAATCGGACAGATTCTGTCCAGAAACCAAAACCCATTTTCCACTTATCAAAACACATAAAATCATAAGATTTCTTGGGGTTTTCTTGCTATTAACCATGAACTCATATTATTTAACGAATAATTAGATGAAATAAACTTTGAATATCAATACCACACATGCATGTATCATCAAAACGATTTTCTATCCAAAACAAGTATCAAGACACCAAAAACAAGTGATTTTACTCATCAATCTTGTGTTTTTATGGAGAAGTCATAGATTTTCACCACTTTCAAATGTTTTAACACATTATCATGGTTAAATCTCTTCCTCAAACATCAAGGATGATGTTCATCCAACAAAGAGGATAAAAACCTCACAAAAAGATGAAGAAAATACCCCAAATGGGTTAAAAATCGAAGTTTAATTAACATGTAACACTACTTACCTTTGAACAACACTAAGAACACTCTTAAAGCTTGTTTTTAATCTTCAAATTTCCAGATTTTGGATGATGATAAGGCTGGAAATTGAGAGGATTTGAGAGAATTCTAGAGTGAGAAAGATTAGAGAGAGAAGAGGGAATTTGAAAAATGAATTGGGAAATGAGGTGTGATGATGGTTTTGTTAGAAAAGAGAAAGAGAGAGATTGGTTCATGGGGGGGGGGGGTGGCCGGCCTTCTTGGCCAATCCCAACCCTTTTCAATTTTTTTTTGTTAAATAATTTAAATGATTTAAATTATACTGCTTAATTCAACGCAGTATCGGTTTTTAGCGCGTTTTCGGTAGAAACCGATTTTTCGAGGGAAAATTTCGGATCATTCAAACTAGTTCACTTATTTTTAAATAAAATAACTTAATTTTTCTAAAAGTCAACTTTAATTTGGCATTATAGGATTTTCGGACGATTTCGGACCGGTACGGGCTTTCCGGGCAATTTTCGGGACTTTTAGGTTTTAGCCTAAATTTTTCACGCAAACTAACCTAGTTTCATTTAGAAACTTAATTAACTAGTTTTTAACCTACGGGAACGCTACTGAGTGGATTAAACGAGTAGCTAACTTGAAGGTCAAAAACTGACAGTTGTCACAATTTTGACTAGCACTTCTGTTGAAATTCCTTCATCTGGATGCAAATCTTCTGTTGTTAGAACTTGGTCTATTGTAGTATTTCTTTCTGTAGGCTTCTGTTAAGGTCAACAAACTTTGAAACATCAAGTCTCGTTCTTCATCCTCACTTCCTTCTTCATCCTCATCATCATCCACTTCAAACACTTTTGCCTTGCTCTTCTTGATTACATTCTTTCCTTTCTTTTTGTCAGTTAGTAGTGCAAGAGATTCTTCTTCAGCTTTTTCTTTCTTCTGTCTTTCCAACACAGCTTCTTCAACTTCCTCTTCGAACAGCTTCAAATTCTCAAATACTTCATACACTTTGAGCTCATTGAGTGCTTTGTGTTGCTTGACAAACCTGGTAAAGGGCTTCCAATCTAAGGAAAGATTATTAATGAACTTCACACTAAAATCCATTTCTGATCTATGGATTCTGTTCTTTTTCATGTCATTCATTAGAATAACAAATCTGTCATAGGCATCCTCTAGTGATTCACCATCCTTCATCTTGAAATTTTCATACTTGTCCATCAGAGTTGTAATTCTCAACTGATTTCCCACTTTGGACCCTAGCATGATCTTTTCTAACTGATCCCAGATGGATTTTGCTGAATCATCATAACTATCAAGCTTTCTATATATGTCATTCGGGATAGCTTGAATCAAACAGTTCTGAGCTTCCAGATCTATCAAGTATTGAGTTTTCTCAGCCTCATCCATCTCTTCAACCTCTTTCACTACTCTTATTCCATTAACCAGATGTGTAGGTAATGGTTTTGCTCCATAGTCAATTGACTTTAAAATCAGATTGCCTTTATCTTTTCTCTTTATGAACAGTCTGAATCTTGCAACCCATAGTTCATACTCGTCTTTGAACAACACTGGTGCTTTAGAGTCAGATCCCATTGCCAAATCTTCTCTTTTGTTGATTGGATTCATTTTGTAATTCAGGATCTTTTCTACTAATTTTCTCAGATTCTCAACCTTTCAGATGTCTCGAGTGTGAATAGTGACACTCGAGTTGTTAACAGAAGCTCGAGATACTATCTCGAGTAAGATACACTACTTTCTCGAGATGCTGTCTCGAGTGTTTGAACAGTAATACTCGAGATGGTGTCTCGAGTGAGAAACAGTACCACTCGAGATGATGTCTCGAGTGATGAACAGTGCTACTCGAGATACTGTCTCGAGTGTACTATCTCGTGATACGATCAACAGACGTGAAACTGTCTCGAGTGATGAACAGTACCACTCGAGATGATGTCTCGTGTACTTTCACGCTTTACAAAACGACAAACACTCGAATTGTCTTCCTTGTCTTATACTCTAACTACCAACTCGTGACTTTGTCTCGTGACTTAACCAACCACGGCACGAGATATCTCCACGAAGTCTCGAGATGAGTCACGAGACATATGAAGGTCCACTTGACTCGAGACATATGAAGATACACTTTTTCTCAAACTTCTAGCTAAAAACTTCAATTTTACCACAAATCCTACCTTAATCTTGTATAAACACACTCAAATATCACTCTAATTCATGAATTCAGACATGAATTCATGAAAAATCAATCAAAACTCTTCAAATCTTCATAAATCTTCATGAACCTCCATTGATGACTATCTTCAAAGCTTCAAATCTTCAAATCTTCACTTTAATCCATGAGAATCTTCATAAAAAATGTAGTAGATCCAGCTCTGATACCAATTGTAAGTGTGAATGAATCCAAATCTAACACAATCACATCAAGATTGTGATGCAAAGCATATGAACATGAAAGAGAAAGATGTAGAGAGAGAAAGATGTTGAGAGAAAGTCACATGTCTCTTAGATTCCAAAGTGAACGTTTTTGTTACAATACAAAGGCATTGGGGTATTTATACCCCAACCCTAGGAAAGAGAAATTTACATAAAAGGTCCCTCAACTTCTATTATAAACTCAACATTAACAACATGGTCTAACGAGTTGGGTCGTTTCAGAGTTAGTTGTTAAACGGGTATTAAAGCTTGTACTTTTTTAACCGTTTTCTCTTCAGATGTTACGAAAACACGATTATTTTGAATTATCTAACACATAAACATATATATAGGTGCTTATTATAATCGGTTGTTTGAAATAAGATTGTAAGTACGTGATTTCGTTACGGTTGGCTCGTACAATCGCGTAAAATCGAGAGTTAGTGATTCGTACACCCATTTGAATAAGAGGCCTTTATACACGGTTGTTACGTATTACCATGTAAAAGCATGTATTCTTTAGATTGTATCCTTAATACGGTCTAAGGAGTTGGGTCGTTTCACAATTGGTTGTTAAACGGTATTAAAACTTGTACTTTTTTAACCGTTTTCTCTTCAGATGTTACGAAAACACGATTATTTTGAATTATCTAACACATAAACATATACATAGGTGCTTATTATAATCGGTTCTTTGAAATAAGATTGTAAGTACGTGATTTCGTTACGGTTGGCTCGTACAATCGCGTAAAATCGAGAGTTAGTGATTCGTACACCCGTTTGAAAAAGAGGCCTTTATACACGGTTGTTACGTATTACCATGTAAAAGCCTGTATTCTTTAGATTGTATCCTTAACACAGTCTAAGGAGTTGGGTCGTTTCATAGTTAGTTGGTAAACGGTATTAAAACTTGTACTTTTTTAACCGTTTTCTCTTTAGATGTTACGAAAACACGATTATTTTGAATTACTTAACACATAAACATATACATAGGTGCTTATTATACACGGTTGATTGCAATAAGATTGTACAGACGTCACTTCCTTACGGTTGGCTCGTACAATCGCGTAAAATCGAGAGTTAGTGATTCGTATACCCGTTTGAATAAGAGGTCTTTATACACGGTTGTTACGTATTACCAAGTAAAAGCATGTATTCTTTAGATTGTATCCTTAACACGCTCTAAGGAGTTGGGTCATTTCACAGTTAGTTGTTAAACAGTATTAAAACTTGTACTTTTTAACCGTTTTCTCTTTAGATGTTACGAAAACACGGATATTTTGAATTACTTAACACATAAACATATACATAGGTACATATTATACACGGTTGTTTGGAATAAGATTGTACAGACGTCATTTACTTACGGTTGGCTCGTACAATCGCGTAAAATCGTGAGTTACTGATTCGTACACCCGTTTGAATAAGAGGTATTTATACACGGTTGTTACGCATTACCATATAAAAGCATGTATTCTTTAGATTGTATCCTTAACACGGTCTAAGGAAATGGGTCGTTTCACAGTTAGTTGTTAAACGGTACTAAAACTTGTACTCTTTTAACCCTTTTCTCTTTAGATGTTACGAAAACACGATTATTTTGAATTACTTAAAACGTAAACATATACATAGGTGCTTACTATACATGGTAGTTTGAAATAAGATTGTACAGACGTCACTTCCATACGGTTGGCTCGTACAATCGCGTAAAATTGAGAGTTAGTGATTCGTACACCCGTTTGAATAAGAGGCCTTTATACACGGTTGTTACGTATTACCATGTAAAAGCACATATTCTTTAGATTTTATCCTTAGCACGGTCTAAGGAGTTGGGTCGTTTCAGAGTTAGTTGGTAAACGGTATTAAAACTTGTACTTTTTTAACCGTTTTCTCTTTAGATGTTACGAAAACACGATTATTTTGAATTAATTAACACATAAACATATACATAGGTGCTTATTATACACGGTTGTTTGAAATAAGATTGTACAGACGTCACTTCCTTACGGTTGGCTCGTATAATCGCGTAAAATCGAGAGTTAGTGATTCGTACACCCGTTTGAATAGGAGGCCTTTATACACGGTTGTTACGTATTACCATGTAAAAGCATGTATTCTTTAGATTTTATCCTTAACATGGTCTAACGAGTTGGGTCGTTTCAGAGTTAGTTGTTAAACGGTATTAAAGCTTGTACTTTTTTAACCGTTTTCTCTTTAGATGTTACGAAAAGACGATTATGTTGAATTATTTAACACATAAACATATACATAGGTACTTATTATACACGGTTGTTTGAAATAAGATTGTACAGACGTCATTTCCTTATGGTTGGCTCCTACAATCGCGTAAAATCGAGAGTTAGTGATTCGTACACCCGTTTGAATAAGAGGTCTTTATACACGATTGGTACGTATTACCACGTAAAAAAATGTATTCTTTAGATTGTATCCTTAACACGATCAAAGGAGTTGGGCCGTTTCACAGTTAGTTGTTAAACGGTATTAAAACTTGTACTTTTTTTAACCGTTTTCTCTTTAGATGTTACAAAAACAAGATTATTTTGAATTACTTAACACATAAACATATACATAGGTACTTATTATACACGGTTGTTTGAAATAAGATTGTAAAGACGTCATTTCCTTACGGTTGGCTTGTACAATAGCGTAAAATCGAGAGTTAGTAATTCGTACACCTGTTTGAATAAGAGGTCTTTATATACGGTTGTAACGTATTACCATGTAAAAGCATGAATTCTTTAGATTGTATCCTTAACACAGTCTAAGGAGTTGGGTCGTTTCACAGTTAGTTGTTAAACGGTATTAAAACTTGTACTTTTTTAACCGTTTTCTCTTTAGATGTTACGAAAACACGGATATTTTCAATTACTTAACACATAAACATATACATAGGTACTTATTATACACGGTTGTTTGAAATAAGATTGTACAGACGTCATTTCCTTACGGTTGGCTCGTACAATCGCGTAAAATCGTGAGTTACTGATTCGTACACCCGTTTGAATAAGAGGTCTTTATACACGGTTGTTACGCATTACCATATAAAAAGCATGTATTCTTTAGATTGTATCCTTAACATGGTCTAAGGAAATGGGTCGTTTCACAGTTAGTTGTTAAACGGTATTAAAACTTGTACTTTTTTAACCGTTTTCTCTTCAGATGTTACGAAAACACGATTATTTTGAATTACTTAACACATAAACATATACATTTGTTAAGTAATGTTTATGTGTTAAGTGATTATTTTGAATTACTTAACACATAAACATATACATTTGTTAAGTAATGTTTATGTGTTAAGTAAATGTATATGTTCATAGTTTCGGAGGATTTTGGACACTCGCTTGTTGATTCGTTATAAAATGGCTTTTCTCTCTCTCCCAAGGGTGATTAGGGTTTCGCAATGGATCTGACTTTCCGATCATCGGCACTACCATTGTTGGACGGAATTCGATCGGGCTGTGTGTTTTTCATCGCCGGGAGAGGTGAGTTTCCTTGTGGTTCTCTTTATAGTCCTGCTAGGGTTTGTTTACGTAAATCTGATCGTAGGGTTACGGCCGGTTTAATATTGCGATCACTGCATATGCCCGTGTTTCCTACATCGACCTAGGTCAAGTAGGCTTCGGGACGTGTGGTACTAGCGGTAGTAATCTGGTTTGTAGCGTAGGATTGGATTTGGTTTTCTTCCCTGCAGCGGGTTTTAGGGTTTCGCTATCTCAAGTGGTTTAGGGTTGGTTTCTGGTTTTCCATTAGTGGTTTAGGGTTTTTTAGTGGTTTGCGGCGGTCTGAGGTTGTCGGCTGGTTCGCGACATCTGGTTTTAGGGTTAGCAGGGGTTGGCGGCGCGCTTGAGGAGACCGACTATTTTGTCGTTTTCCGTGTTCTACGTCTAGGGTTTGCGTCGATCTAGGGTTACATCAGCTCTGTTGCGGCGTCTTTGGCGGCTAGGGTTTGTACGACTGTTTTGTCGTTTTCCCTTTTTCCCTATTTCTATTGGTTGCTTGCGACTCACGTTTCGTTCTCTGCCTTCGTTACGTCATTCAAGTGCACCTATTATTCTGTTGTCCTAGATTATACTTGCAGCTTCGTAATTTTGTGGAGATTCAGCGTTGCCTAGCAACCTTCGTTTCTCTGTCAGTTGCGAACTTCGTAGGTATAGTTTAGGGTTACGGTTTAACGGGCGCTTCTTGGGTATGTGATGGAGCTCCAGAAGCAGGTGGTTACACACCTTGGTGATGATGACCCGACTATGGTTGTCACTGATTGTGACTTGTCGGATGATGATGGTAAGGATGTTGCTGATGTTGTTGATTCGGTTAGTGATAAAAATAATCGAACTTCTGTCTTTGATCGTTTGACTGTTGACGATCGTTTGAAACTTGGTGAAAAGGAGATGAACTTTGCAAAAGCCGTGGGTGGCAAGGATACGACAACTTTGTCCTTCTTTCCTCTTGCGAATAAATCTCAGTCCTCCATTCGTATTCCTGAATCGCTGGCTAAAGAGGTTATGAAAACTCATCGTGCAACTTTGTATGGATACTTCCTAGGACCTCGATTGCATTTTCCGGTTGTGGAAAAATTTGTCAAAGCTGCTTGGGGAAAGTTTGGGTTTTGTGAGGCGATGATGAATAGCAATGGTATATATTTTTTCAAATTCAATGACTTTGGTGGTAGTAATCAGGTGGTGGAAGCTGGGCCTCTTATGATACGGGGTGTACCCCTCTTTGTTGAACATTGGGATCCGGTTAAAGGATTGGTAAAACCAATTCATAATTCTTGCCCATTGTGGGTGAAATTACACAATATCCCACTTGTCGCCTTTAACAAGGAGGGAATTAGTCGAATTGCTAGTGCACTTGGCATTCCAAAACAAATGGACGCTTGTACAGCCTCGATGTGTGACAAGTCGTGGGGACGGCCGGGATTTGCTAAAGTTTTGATTGAAACTTGGGCCGTTGGGGAATTAAAAAGAGAGTTGCAAGTTATTATACCAAGTCTGCATGGAGGAGATGATGTTCATGTTTCTGTTAGGGTTGAATACTTGTGGGAACCAACTCAGTGCTCGCACTGCATGGTTTTTGGCCACAAAACTTCTACATGTGTTAAAGCTGTAGTAGCTCAAAAGAAGAAGGATAAAGCTCCGATGGTGGACGTGGATGGCTTCACAGTTGTCAAAAGAAAGGAATGGAGACCCAAGCCATTACAGATTGTGGAAGGAAGTACTTCAGGGACTAAAGAGGGCAACGCTAAGGATGTTGGGAAGGATAATGTTGGGATGACCGTGGAGGAAACTCCAATAGATGATGTTCTACCAAAGGACACTGGTAAGAATGCTCAAGATGATGATCGTATGGCCGCAAAGGAGAGCACGGATGGTTTAACGAATCTTTTAGACAAGTTGCACGCTTCATTGGAGGAGGTTGGCCATAAGGAAACAACTAAATCTACGGAGCTGGTGGAACCAAAGCTAAAAGAGGTGGTGCACGAGGCGGATGGTTGGAAATCGAGCCCTACTCGTCCCCCTCCTGTAACGGTCATTCCAAAAGCTCCTATCAAGGGTATCTTAAAAAACCCTAATAGGTTTGCGGCGCTTGCGGGACAGTCCGAAATTAGAAAGGAGACGAAGGAGGAAGCTATATTGAAAAGAAAGTCCTCGGAGGACAAGGGAGGTAAGTCGGTGCATTTAAGTAGGTCTTGATGTTTAAGACCGCTGCTTGGAATATTCGAGGTTTAAATGCCTCGTACAAACAGAATCAAGTAAGGGAGTTAATTCGAGAGAATGATATTTCAATGTGTGCGATACTAGAATCCCACGTTCATGTTGATGCTTTGAAGGATGTCTGTGATCGTACTTTTGGAAGATGGAGTTGGTATTCAAATCAGATGCATTGCATGCATGGTACACGTATTATAGTAGCGTGGGATTTAAGAAAAGTGGATGTTGTATTGCTGGAAATGAATGATCAAGTGTTACACTGTGAGGTTCGGCTTCATGGTGTTCCTGATCCTTTTCTGTGTTCCTTTGTTTATGGAGCGAATCAAAGAACAACTCGGAGGATTCTTTGGTCTTCTTTGCGCAAATTTAAAGTACTTCAAGGTCAAAAACCATGGGTTCTTTTAGGTGATTTCAATTCCATGCTTTTCCCGCATGATGGTTTTGGTGGTGTATCTCGTCGTAACTCGGACATGATGGAGTTTGGTGATTGTATCGAAGATGTTGAGATCTTTGACATCAACTATACGGGCATCCAATATACTTGGTGCCAAAAGCCAGCTATAGAAGGGGGAGTTTTGCGCAAGCTTGATAGGGTTTTGGCGAATACGGAGTTTACTACTAGATTCCATGATGCTTCGGTCAGATTTTTGGCGCGGGGACTTTCGGATCATGCACCATCTGTACTCTCCTTTACGGGTGGAACTAGGAAATGGATATCGGGGTTCAAATTTGATAATTTCCTAGTGAATGATCCTTCTTTTTTCAAAATTGTGCATGAGGGATGGACTGAACCTGTTGAGGGGAACTTTATGTTCGTGGTTCTTAAAAAGCTCAAGGGTTTAAAATCCCCGTTTAGGAAGTTGAGATCGACTTATCATAATCTTTCTAAACGCTGTTCTTCCTTGAAAGTCGAGCTGGAGGTGATTCAGATAGCTTGTGATTTGGACCCATCAAATACTTCCTTGCAAGAAGATCTAAGGATATTGCGTGTTGCTTATCAACAAGCTTGTCGAAATGAGGAAGTAGCCGCCAAGCAACGTGCAAAAATCAAATGGCTTGCGGAGGGGGACTCCAACACACGGTTTTTTCACCAAGTTGTAAAAGAGAAACGTCATGTACAGCATGTTCATTCGGTTGCTAATACCGAAGGTGTTTTTGTGTTTGGCCAAGACGTTCCGTTGGCGTTTACCCAGCATCTGAAATGCTATTTGGGAGAGGAGGATGAATCGGTCAACCCTACAATGCATAATGATCTTTTTACTTCTAGATTGTCTTTAACAGATGCTCTTCACATGATACGGCCAATTTCAGATGACGAGATTCGACAAGCGTTATTCCAGATTGGAAATAATAAGGCCCCGGGCTCGGATGGATTCTCGGCAAAGTTCTTCAAGAAAGCGTGGGATATCATTGGAAAGGACATTATGGTTGCTATTCACAACTTCTTCTACCGTGGCCATTTAGTTAGAGAGCTCAACCACACTCTTTTATGCTTATTGCCAAAATCAGTAAACGCGTCTAGTGTTTCTGAGTTTAGGCCAATTTCGTGTTGCTCTGTTTTGTATAAGTGTATTTCTAAAGTGGTGGTCGGGAGAATGAAGGATTATTTGGACTCCTTAGTTGGTAAATACCAATCTGCGTTCATTCCCGGAAGATCCATTGTGGATAACATAATGATGGCTCATGAACTGGTGGTAGGTTACCAAAAAGAGCAAGGACCACCTCGTTGTGCTTTCAAAATTGATATTAGGAAAGCGTATGATATGGTGAACTGGAGATACCTAATAAACATTCTCAAGGGATTTGGTTTTCACCCGGTGATGATTAAGTGGATTGAGGAGATGGTGACCACGCCTTCTTTTTCAGTTAGTCTTAATGGAGAAACTCACGGTTTTTTCCACGGGAAACGGGGCATTCGTCAAGGGGATCCGCTGTCACCTTATCTTTTTACGCTAGTGATGGAGGGGTTTTCTCTCATTTTCAAACAATGTATAGAGGAGGCAGGTAACTTTGGGTACCATAAAGGTTGTGAGACGCTTCAAATAACACACTTGTGCTTTGCGGACGATCTCTTTGTGTTCACGTATGGGGATGTGCTCTCGGTGGAGGTGTTAAAGAAAGCGCTAGACATCTTTGCTTTACGATCAGGTTTGCATGCGAATCTTGATAAAAGCGATATTTTCTTTGGTAATGTTCCAACAGATACTCGGAACGCGATTAGAGCTTGCTTACCGTTTCGTTGTGGGACATTCCCGATTCGCTACTTGGGGGTCCCGTTATCACCAGTGCGTTTGAGAATGCCGGAGTATGGTGTTTTGGTAATGAGGTTGAAATCGCGCATCCAGAATTGGAAAATGAAATACTTATCGTTTGGAGGTAAACGTCAACTAATTATCTCTGTTCTCCATTCCTTGCAACTCTATTGGATGGCCATATTTTGTTTTCCAGCGGCGGTTTTGCTAGAAATTGAAAGAGTAATCAGAGATTTCCTTTGGAGCAATGGGGAGTCGAGCAAAGGGAGGAATCGTGTTGCTTGGTCGGATGTTTGCACTCCACTACGAGCAGGGGGTTTAGGTTTCAAAAACCTAGCTGTTTGGAACAAAGCTTTGTTGGCCAAACATGTGTGGAACTTAGCGTCTAAGCGTGAATCTCTATGGGTCTCGTGGGTGAATCAAACAGCGTTGCGCAACTCTCATTTTTGGGCAGCAAGGAAATCATCTAGATGGTCTTGGGTGTTATCTAAAATAATGGTTCTTAGACCATTATTTAGAGAATTCATCAAGACTCAATTAGGTGATGGGAATGATACTCATGCATGGGAGGACTACTGGTTATTATGTGGGCCTTTATCTTCCTTTATTTCTGCGAGATTCATCCATAGTTCTGGATTAAATCTGTTTTGTACGGTAGCTGGTCTAGTTCAGAAAATCGGCAACTCGTGGCCGATCCAATGGACTCAAAGATATGCTTGCTTAACCAACAATCCTATTCCTACTTTATCTTTGCAGGTTAAAGACTCGCTTTACTGGGAGGTAGTGGGAAGAAACTTTTCGATTAAGGTAGCGTATGAGTCCCTCCAAGGGGTTTCTCCTCTGATGCCGTGGACTGAGGCGGTGTGGTTCAAGGGACACATACCGAAACATGCATTTTGCATGTGGTTGCTTGTAGGAAGCGTCACCCGACGCAAGATCGTATGTTGTCTTGGAAGGAAGTGCCACCGGATATGAAGTGTAGCCTATGTTTGGAAGTTGGGGACTCGCACTCGCATCTTTTCTTCCAATGTAGGTTTGCTCATGAAATATGGACTAGGATCTTGGATGCGGTTGATTGGCTAGATTTCCCTAATGATTGGGATGATATTCTTGCTGCCTTGGATGATGATGCTCGAAAACCAAAGAAGATGATCCATAGGCTAGCTCTCTCGGCTTGTGTTTACAATATTTGGAAGGAGCGGAACAAAAGGCTATTCACGGATCACAAAAGGAATACGCAACAAATTGTCAAGAGTGTGTTGGAGACAATTCGCCTTCGTGAAGCTTGGAAGATGAGGAAGAAAAGAGATGTTCTGATCCATGGCGATAGTTAGTTTCTTGGAGTGTTGGCTTATTATGGTGTTCTTGCGGCGGTGGTCCTGTATCTTATTTTCTTCTTTGTATTTGTCGCTTTGTCTTAGTTCCTTTTGGGTTATTGTTGTGTGGTGGCTGTTTTCGACCACCTTTGTTTTTCTTTTGGACCTTTAGGCTTTTGGCCTGGGCTGGTGTTTTCTTTTTCTGTTCTTTATAAAATTGCCGATTTATTTCCTCAAAAAAAAACATATACATAGGTGCTTATTATACACGGTTGATTGAAATAAGACTGTACAGACGTCACTTCCTTACGGTTGGCTCGTACAATCGCGTAAATTTGAGAGTTAGTGATTCGTATACCCGTTTGAATAAGAGGCCTTTATACACGGTTGTTACGTATTACCATGGAAGAGCATGTATTCTTTAGATTGTATCTTTAACATGGTCTAAGGAGTTGGGTCGTTTCACAGTTAGTTGTTAAACGGTATTAAAACTTATACTTTTTTAACCGCTTTCTCTTTATATGTTACGAAAACACGATTATTTTGAATTACTTAAGACATAAACATATACATAGCTACTTATTATACACGTTTGTTTGAAATAAGATTGTATAGACGTCATTTCCTTACGGTTGGCTCGTACAATCGCGTAAAATCGAGAGTTAGTGATTCTTACACCCGTTTGAATAAGAGGTCTTTATACACGGTTGTTTTGTATTACCATGTAAAAGCATGTATTCTTTAGATTGTATCCTTAACACGGTCTAAGGAGTTGGGTCGTTTCACAGTTAGTTGTTAAACGGTATTAAAACTTGTACTTTTTTAACCGTTTTCTCTTTAGATGTTACGAAAACACGATTATTTTGAATTACTTAAAACATAAACATATACATAGGTGCTTACTATACATGGTAGTTAGAAATAAGATTGTACAGACGTCACTTCCATACGGGTGGCTCGTACAATCGCGTAAAATCGAGAGTTAGTGATTCGTACACCCGTTTGAATAAGAGGCCTTTATACACGGTTGTTACGTATTACCATGTAAAAGCACATATTCTTTAGATTTTATCCTTAGCACGGTCTAAGTAGTTGGGTGGTTTCAGAGTTAGTTGTTAAACGGTATTAAAACTTGTACTTTTTTAACCGTTTTCTCTTTAGATGTTACGAAAACACGATATTTTGAATTAATTAACACATAAACATATACATAGGTGCTTATTATACACGGTTGTTTGAAATAAGATTGCACAGACGTCACTTCCTTACGGTTGGCTCGTATAATCGCGTAAAATCGAGAGTTAGTGATTCGTACACCCGTTTGAATAGGAGGCCTTTATACACGGTTGTTACGTATTACCGTGTAAAAGCATGTATTCTTTAGATTTTATCCTTAACATGGTCTAACGAGTTGGGTCGTTTCAGAGTTAGTTGTTAAACGGTATTAAAGCTTGTACTTTTTTAACCGTTTTCTCTTTAGATGTTACGAAAAGACGATTATTTTGAATTATTTAACATATAAACATATACATAGGTACTTATTATACACGGTTGTTTGAAATAAGATTGTACAGACGTCATTTCCTTACGGTTGGCTCCTACAATCGCGTAGAATCGAGAGTTAGTGATTCGTACACCCGTTTGAATAAGAGGTCTTTAAACACGGTTGGTACGTATTACCACGTAAAAAAATGTATTCTTTAGATTGTATCCTTAACACGGTCAAAGGAGTTGGGCCGTTTCACAGTTAGTTGTTAAACGGTATTAAAACTTGTACTTTTTTTAACCGTTTTCTCTTTAGATGTTACAAAAGCAAGATTATTTTGAATTACTTAACACATAAACATATACATAGGTACTTATTATACACGGTTGTTTGAAATAAGATTGTAAAGACGTCATTTCCTTACGGTTGGCTCGTACAATAGCGTAAAAATCGAGAGTTAGTAATTCGTACACCCGTTTGAATAAGAGGTCTTTATACACGGTTGTTACGTATTACCATGTAAAAGCATGAATTCTTTAGATTGTATCCTTAACACGGTCTAAGGAGTTGGGTCGTTTCACGGTTAGTTGTTAAACGGTATTAAAACTAGTTCTTTTTTAACCATTTTCTCTTTAGATGTTATGAAAACACGATTATTTTGAATTACTTAACACATAAACATATACATACGTGCTTACTATACACGGTTGTTTGAAATAAGATTGTACAGACGTCACTTCCTTACGGTTGGCTCGTACAATCGCGTGAAATCGGGAGTTAGTGGTTGATACACCCGTTTGAATAAGAGGCCTTTATACGCGGTTGTTACGTATTACCATGTAAAAGCATGTATTTATTAGATTTTATCATTAACATGGTCTAAGGAGTTGGGTCGTTTTAGAGTTAGTTGTTAAACGGTATTAAAACTTGTACTTTTTTAACCGTTTTCTCTTTAGATGTTACGAAAACACGATTATTTTGAATTAATTAACACATAAATATATACATAGGTGCTTATTATACACGGTTGTTTGAAATAAGATTGTACAGACGTCACTTCCTTACGGTTAGCTCGTATAATCGCGTAAAATCGAGAGTTAGTGATTCGTACACCCGTTTGAATAAGAGGTCTTTATACACGGTTGGTACGTATTACCACGTAAAAGCTTGTATTCTTTAGATTGTATCCTTAACACGGTCTAAGGAGTTGGGTCGTTTCACAGTTAGTTGTTAAACGGTATTAAAACTTGTACTTTTTTAAACGTTTTCTCTTCAGATGTTACGAAAACACGATTATTTTGAATTACTTAACACATAAACATATACATAGGTGCTTATTATACACGGTTGTTTGAAATAAGATTGTACAGATGTCACTTCCTTACGGTTGGCTCGTACAATCGCGTGAAATCGGGAGTTAGTGATTCATACACCCGTTTGAATAAGAGGCCTTTATACACGGTTGTTACGTATTACCATGTAAAAGCATGTATTCTTTAGATTTTATCCTTAACATGGTCTAAGGAGTTGGGTCGTTTCAGAGTTAGTTGTTAAACGGTATTAAAACTTGTACTTTTTTAACCGTTTTCTCTTTAGATGTTACGAAAACACGATTATTTTGAATTAGTTAACACATAAACATATATACACAGGTTCTTATTATACAGGGTTGTTTGAAAAAAGATTGTAAGTACGTGACTTCATTACGGTTGGCTCGTACACTCGCGTAAAATCGAGAGTTAGTGATTCATACACCCGTTTGAATAAGAGCCCTTTATACACGGTTGTTATGTATTACCATGTAAAAGTGTGTATTCTTTAGATTGTATCCTTAACACGGTCTAAGGAGTTGGGTCGTTTCACAGTTAGTTGTTAAACGGTATTAGAACTTGTACTTTTTTAACCGTTTTCTCTTTAGATGTTTTGAAAACACGATTATTTTGAATTACTTAACACATAAACATATACATAGGTGCTTATTATACACGGTTGTTTGAAATAAGATTGTACAGACGTCATTTCCTTATGGTTGGCTCCAACAATCGCGTAGAATCGAGAGTTAGTGATTCGTACACCCGTTTGAATAAGAGGTCTTTATACACGGTTGGTATGTATTACCACGTAAAAGCTTGTATTCTTTAGATTGTATCCTTAACACGGTCTAAGGAGTAGGGTCGTTTCACAGTTAGTTGTTAAACGGTATTAGAACTTTTACTTTTTTAACCGTTTTCTCTTTAGATGTTACGAAAACACGATTATTTTGAATTACCTAACACATAAACATATACATAGGCGCTTACTATACACGGTTGTTTGAAATAAGATTGTACAGACGTCACTTCCTTACGGTTGGCTCATACAATCGCATGAAATCGGGAGTTAGTGATTCGTACCCCCGTTTGAATAAGAGGCCTTTATACACGGTTGTTACGTATTACCATGTAAAAGCATGTATTCTTTAGATTTTATCCTTAACATGGTCTAAGGAGATGGGTCGTTTCAGAGTTAGTTGTTAAACGGTATTAAAACTTGTACTTTTTTAACCGTTTTCTCTTTAGATGTTACGAAAACACGATTATTTTGAATTACTTAACACATAAACATATACACAGATGCTTATTATACAGGGTTGTTTGATAAAAGATTGTAAGTACGTGACTTCATTACGGTTGGCTCGTACAATCGCGTAAAATCGAAAGTTAGTGATTCATACACCCGTTTGAATAAGAGCCCTTTATACACGGTTGTTATGTATTACCATGTAAAAGCATGTATTCTTTAGATTGTATCCTTAACACGGTCTAAGGAGTTGGGTCGTTTCACAGTTAGTTGTTAAACGGTATTAAAACTTGTACTTTTTTAACCGTTTTCTATTCAGATGTTACGAAAACACGATTATTTTGAATTACTTAACACATAAACATATACATAGGTGCTTATTATACACGGTTGTTTGAAATAAGATTGTACAGACGTCACTTCCTTACGGTTGGCTCGTACAATCGCGTAAAATCGAGAGTTAGTGATTCGTATACTCGTTTGAATAAGAGGTCTTTATACACGGTTGTTACGTATTACCATGTAAAAGCATGTATTCTTTAGATTGTATCCTTAACACGCTCTAAGGAGTTGGGTCGTTTCACAGTTAGTTGTTAAACGGTATTAAAACTTGTACTTTTTTAACCGTTTTCTCTTTAGATGTTACGAAAACACGGATATTTTGAATTACTTAACACATAAACATATACATAGGTACTTATTATACACAGTTGTTTGAAATAAGATTGTACAGACGTCATTTCCTTCGGTTGGCTGACATCGGTAAATCGGAGTTATGTTCGTACACCCTTTGAATAGAGTCTTTATACACGGTTGTTACGATTACCATTAAAAGCATGTATTTTTAGATTTTATCTTAACCGGTCTAGGATGGGTCGTTTCACAGTTAGTTGTTAACGGTATTAAAACTTTTACTTTTTAAACCTTTTCTCTTTAGATGTTACGAAAACACGATTATTTTGAATTACTTAACACATAAACTTATACATGCTTATTATACACGGTTGTTTGAAATAAGATTGTACAGACGTCACTTCCTTACGGTTGGCTCGTACAATGCGTAAAATCGAGAGTTAGTGATTCGTACCTCGTTTGAATAAGAGGTCTTTATACACGGTTGTTACGTATTCCATGTAAAAGCATGTATTCTTTAGATTGTATCCTTAACAGTCTAAGGGTTGGGTCGTTTCACAGTTAGTTGTTAAACGGTATTAAAACTTGTACTTTTTTAACGTTTTCTCTTTAGATGTTACGAAAACACGATTATTTGAATTACTTAACACATAAACTTACACAGATGCTTATTATACAGGGTTGTTTGATAAAAGATTGTAAGTACGTGACTTCATTACGGTTGGCTCGTACAATCGCGTAAAATCGAGAGTTAGTGATTCATACACCCGTTTGAATAAGAGCCCTTTATACACGGTTGTTATGTATTACCATGTAAAAGCATGTATTCTTTAGATTGTATCCTTAACACGGTCTAAGGAGTTGGGTCGTTTCACAGTTAGTTGTTAAACGGTATTAAAACTTGTACTTTTTTAACCGTTTTCTATTCAGATGTTACGAAAACACGATTATTTTGAATTACTTAACACATAAACATATACATAGGTGCTTATTATACACGGTTGTTTGAAATAAGATTGTACAGACGTCACTTCCTTACGGTTGGCTCGTACAATCGCGTAAGATCGAGAGTTAGTGATTCGTATACTCGTTTGAATAAGAGGTCTTTATACACGGTTGTTACGTATTACCATGTAAAAGCATGTATTCTTTAGATTGTATCCTTAACACGCTCTAAGGAGTTGGGTCGTTTCACAGTTAGTTGTTAAACGGTATTAAAACTTGTACTTTTTTAACCGTTTCTCTTTAGATGTTACGAAAACACGATATTTTGAATTACTTAACACATAAACATATACATAGTACTTATTATACACGGTTGTTTGAAATAAGATTGTAAGACGTCATTTCCTTACGTTGGCTTGTACAATCGCGTAAAATCGGAGTTATGATTCGTACACCCGTTTGAATAAGAGTCTTTATACACGGTTGTTACGATTACCATTAAAAGCATGTATTCTTTAGATTTTATCCTTAACACGGTTAAGGATGGGTCGTTTCACAGTTAGTTGTTAAACGGTATTAAAACTTGTACTTTTTTAACCTTTTCCTTTAGATGTTACGAAAACACGATTATTTTGAATTACTTAACACATAAACATATACATAGTGCTTATTTAGAGTATTATTATCGAGTACAGAGTGACATATTAGTGAGAAATCAAAAGAAGTCAAGATGGAAAATCTTGAAAAAGCTAAAAGTAGTATTATTACATGTAAAGCTTAATTAGATTTATCTTTAAGGTCAAGGTTGATGTTAAGTAGTATGTTAAGTATTAAAACTTTATTTTTTATAGTTGTTCTAAGAGTTAGAAAAAGTTATTTGAAAATTCATCATGAATAAATTGTTGCTTATTATGTTTTTGACTAAATTGTATCAGAGCTTTCCCAGTTTGTACAATTGAGAAGATGAGAATGTGAAGAATTTGAATAAATTTTAAAGGTTTATATAATTTTCAGATTGTAATTTTTGTTGTATTTTAGTTTTAGGAGTTGGGTGTTTCAAGTTTTATTTTAAAACGTTGATTAAATTGTTTTTTTTTAAAATTTTCCAAGATACGAAATCACATATTTTTTAAAATAAAAATTAGAGTTGATTTTTATCGGTTGTTTAAAAAGATTGTTTGTATCATTAAGTGGCCTTCAATCGCGTAAATGTGAGTAGATTCAAAACCGTTTGAAATAGAGTCTTTATAACGGTTTTATGTCTTACCATGATAAAAGATGTATTTTTAGATTTTGTATCCTTAACACGGTTTAAGGATAATGGTCGTTTCAAGTTAGTTGTTAAAACGGTATTTAAAACTTGTACTTTTTTTAACTCTGTTTTTTAGATGTTTTCGAAAACACGATTATTTTGAATTTATACACATAAAATATAATAGTGTGCTTATTTAAACGGTTGTTTGAAATAAGATTGTACAGACGTCACTTCCTTACGGTATGGCTCGTACAATCGCGTAAAATCGAGAGTTAGTGATTCGTATACTCGTTTGAATAAGAGGTCTTTATACACGGTTGTTACGTATTACCATGTAAAAGCATGTATTCTTTAGATTTTATCCTTAACACGGTCTAAGGAGTTGGGTCGTTTAAGAGTTAGTTGTTAAACGGTATTAAAACTTGTACTTTTTTAACCGTTTTCTCTTTAGATGTTACGAAAACACGATTATTTTGAATTACTTAACACATAAACATATACATAGTACTTATTATACACGGTTGTTTGAAATAAGATTGTACAGACGTCATTCCTTACGGTTGGCTTGTACAATGCGTAAAATCGAGAGTTAGAATTCGTACACCCGTTTGAATAAGAGGTCTTTATACACGGTTGTACGTATTACATGTAAAAGCATGTATTTCTTTAGATTGTATCCTTAACACGGTTCTAAGGAGTTGGGTCGTTTCACAGTTAGTTGTTAAACGGTATTAAAACTTGTACTTTTTTAACCGTTTTCCTTTAGATGTTACGAAAACACGATTATTTTGAATTACTTAACACATAAACATATACAAGATGCTTATTATCAGGAGTTTGAAAAGATTGTACAGAGTGACTTCATTACGGTTGGCTCGTACAATGGTAAATCGAAGTTAGTGATTCAAACCGTTGAATAGAAGTCTTATAAACGGTTGTTTATGTATTACCATGTAAAAGCATGTATTCTTTAGATTGTATCTTAACAGGTCTAAGGAGTTGGAGTGTTTAGAGTTAGTTGTTAAACGGTATTATAAACTTGTACTTTTTTAACCGTTTTTCTATTAGATGTTACGAAAACACGATTATTTTGAATTACTTACATCATTAAACATATACATGATTGCTTATTATACACGTTTGTTTGAAATTATAGATTGTAAGACGTCATTTCTTACGGTTGGCATGTACAATTGGTAAAATCGAAGTTAGTATTTGTGATAATCGTTTGAAGAAAGTCAAACAAGGAAGTCAAAGATGGAAAAGTCATGAAGAAAGTCAAAAGTCAAAGTATTAATTAGATTAGTCAAAGTCTTAATTAGAAATGTCAATATAATTGTTAGTGAGGTCAAAGGTATAAATAGTAAGTAAGAATGAGTGTTAGTAGTAGACTTGATAGAAGGAGCTTTATTGTAATATTCATTAGTGTGTGTTCTAGAGAGAGAATCTAGAGAGAGAAAGTTCATATTGTAAAGATTCAATCATGGAATGAAGATTTGATTGCTTGATCCATTGTTTCTTGCACTAACAATTGGTATCAGAGCTTTGGCAGAAGATTTGTGCACAAATTTGATGAAGATTTGAAGAAATTTGAAGAGATTTGAAGAAATTTTGAAGAAATGGGTTTTATAGGATTTTTTTCTAGATTTGTAGATTTTTGTTGTTCAATTTGTAGTTTTAGTTGTGTTTTTGTGTTTCAATTGTGTTTTCTATTCATCTCTAATCATTCTACATGGATTTGGATCTCAAATTTGAGATTTGATTTTTGAAAATTTTCACCAAGAACTCAAAAGTTCATCCATGGAGTTTTTGAAAATTTTATCAAATTGGATGAGTTTGAGTTGATTTTCGTGATTGTGGCTTCACAAAAGTTGTTTGTAATCATAAAGTGAGCAACATATCCGAATCTTAATGTTTTTGGTGAAGATTTGCGAAAATCGTTCTTGAAGATTTGAGTTTGTGTTCTTGAGAGTTCATGAGTGATCTGGAGATTTGATGAGATTTTGATGTGTTTTTGATTAATTTTTGTTTCTAAAAAGTGTTTTTAGGCATGAATTCATCAAAGATTTCAAGTTTTAAGGTGTAAAAATCATTTTTGAAATTTTTGGGTTGAATGTGTTCTTGAGTGTTCTTGAAGATCTTCATATGTTTTTGAGTAGATCTTGGATTTTGATCCAAAAGTTTATTGAAAGTTTGATAAAAAGTTGTTTGTATGTGTGTTTGATCTTAAAAGTGAAAATAATAAAGTTGTTTGTGTGTCTCGAGTCTAAATCTGTTATATCTCGAGTCCATGATTGGTAATTTTCGGTCAGCTCGTGTGTCAGCATCATCTCGAGTCGTGTGCAAGGTCAACAGGCGTCAGCAAACGCATGTAAGAGAAAGGGGTCAACTCGAGGTCAACTCTTGAAAACGTGTGACTCGAGACGTGTAAAAGTCTAAGAAAACGCGTGGAAAAGCATCTCGTGTGTCATCTCGAGACGCATCTCGAGACGTGTGGCAGAGCTGCATCAGGCGTGGGAGACAAGAGAGAGAAAGGCGCGTCAAATTGTGTCAGATCTCGAGTGTATTTTCAGCTCGTCAGCGCGTATGTTTGCATCTCAAGGCGCGTGAAAAAGTACATTTGAGCGCGTGATTAGAGTGGTTCAATGTCTCGAGTCCTATGCCATCACACAAATTCGTCATTTGTCCTATTATGATTTCCATCTACTTTATCTGATCATGGCAGCTGGAGTATAGATAGCATATGAGTTGTCTTGCTTCATTTATAATAATAAAGTAGATGGCATGCACACTTTTGCAGATGACAGCATATTGACAGCGCGTGACCTGATCAACAGTTCAAAAGAGAATTATGATGTTGACATTATATAGCTGCTGATTTTCGTTCAAGATAATTCAAGGGATGAGAAATTAAATGACGTATATATGCTGATGTAAGGGTGGGATATGAAGGTTGAGTGAGTGTACATGCTTCTTTTAGTTGATCAAAAATTAAATTTGACTGGCTTTCCATTCATTCTTTGGTGACACGTCGTTAGCATGTCCGATCCGTGAGTTCTCATTTACAAGAAATTGAAGTGGAGCTGTCATGGAAAATTATTTCTTTTTACAAACTTATCTCGTGATATGTCTCGTGATTACTTTTGGATAATCCTCGTAACAAGTTATTTCAATTTCAGTAGTTGCTAAATTTCATTTTTCAAAGAGTGTTCGGTTTTTGAGTTAAATCGTCCAAATTTCGGTGTAGTTTCCGGTAACCTCCGTTGATTTTCGAGAACCGTTTCTATTTTCTTGACGTAGAGTGCCGTGAGATCAATTCAGAAAAGTAACTTGCGAGATTTTTCCATCTTATTTGATAAGGTTTTGAGCGCTCTCAAGTCAAGCCTATGGAAAATATTTCATGATTTTATGTGATTTTTGTGACAACCGTTGATTTTGCGGGACGTTTTCGGTGATCGAGATGACTTTGCCGGGAAATGTTTCTATTTTTTAGACATAGAGTGCCGGGAGATCTTTAGAGAAAAGTGATTTTCGGGAACTTTCGAGGTTAATTGATAAGGTTTCGAGCGCTCTCAAGTCAAGCCTACGCAAAGATTTTCATCATTTCATGTGACTTTCATGACAAACGGTCATTTTGCGGGACGTTTTCGGTGATCAAGCGGTTTTTGCCGGGAAATCATTTTTGATTTTCTAGAAAGTTTAACTGATAGAGTATTGTCTCGTGAAATTTTCAGGTTCAATCGGTGAGTTCTCGACGTTGTTCAACGAGCGTTAAAAGTGATCCGTGAGACATTTTTCTCGCATTTTTTCGAGATCAATTCGAGGCTATCTTGAGACGTTTCGATCGTGGTTCAATCTTACGGTTTGATAGAGAGGAAGTTGGTTGTCATTTAGTTTTCATTTCGTAATTTTTCGGTGTCGTTCGGTAGTGTTTTGTTAAGCTTTTGTAGGTTCCGTTATTTTTTCCGTTAGTTTTATTACATTTTTAGTCCAGTTTCCGTTAAGTCCGTTAGTTTGTTATCTTTCAATTTTTGTCATTTTTAGTACCTGGACTTAAAGTTTCAAAAAGCTTCATTTTCAACCCTTGGACTTTTAAACTTTCAAATTTATCATTTTTAGTCCCAGAACTTGAAACTTTCCACTCTTTTACACTTTTAGTCCTTGTACTTGTGTTTTTGAGTCGTTTAAGTTTCAAGTTGTGTCATTTTTAGTCCTTCAAGTTTATTTTTACCCATTTTCTTCATAATTTTGTGTTTGTTCGATATAAATAGTGTGTGCACAATTCATACTTCTAATCGAAGTTTCTGTTGACGATCCTTAATTTTTCTTTGTGCAGTTAACAATGGATTCTGACATCACAAAGTTACAAACGGCAGCCGTGGATGCTTATGTGAACGACCTTCTAAATCCAAATTTCTTTGAGTCAATCAATCAAAGGGTCAATCGGTTCACAGACATAATTTGGAAACTTAAGAAAGAAAATATTTCTCTCACAGACCAAGTAGTGACTCATGAAAAATCAACATCTTCACAACAAGCTGAACTTCTTATTAAAGTTACTAATCTTGAAGATTCACTTTCGAAAGAAAGAAGTCTGATTACAAGTTTGAAAAAGGATTTGCAAAATGAGCATGATCAAATGTTGAAACATTCTTTTGGAAATGCTCAAAATTTAAAACTTGTAACTTCTTTGAGAAAAGAGAATGACTGTTTGAAAAAGAAAGTTATTGAACTTGATGAAGATAAGAAGATTTTCGAAAACAATCTTATATCTTCTCAATCACGAGTAATGGAACTTTCGAAGCAAGTAACTGATTTTGAACAAATTGTGATCAGTGAGCGAAGTAACGTTGAGAAAGAAAGAAAAGTTTTTGAAGAAGAGAGAAATGTTTTTGTAAATGAGAGAAAATCTTTTGAATTAGAAAGTGAAAAATTGTCTCAGAAGATATCTGACTTAGAAAGAAAGTTTTTAATTGACAGGAAGGAGTTTGAGAGGCAGATGAAGAACTCTTTGAAGAAACCGAGTCTCCGTGCTGGGAAATATCAGAATATGATGCATGAATTTGAAGAAGAGATCCAAGTTGTTCACTTAGACAAGAAAGTTGATGACAAGAAAAGTATTGAGCTTCAAAAGCAGATTGTTGACTTACAGAATCAGTTATCTGATGTAAGACATCAATTTAAACAAAAAGAGAAGGTTCTTCGACATGAAAAGACTATTTTAGAACAGATAATCGCTGAACCTAACAAGCCAACTCTTGTGGAGAAAGATTTTGCGGATCAAAAGGAAGCGTTTAAGGCTGAAATAAACAAACTTACAAGCAAGTTATCAGGCTTATCAACTGACATCATGAATGAGCAACGAATGCGATCTGATCAACAGAAGAAGCTTAATGATCTTCTTGAAGAGAGGAACAAGCTTTCTTCCAAAGTGAAGGACCTTGAGGAGATAATTTTCAAAGCTCATGATTCAAGCAATGTGGATAGTGCTTCACGGAGTAATATCAACTCAAGTGGTCAGATTCGTACTTCAAATCTCTTCTATGATCGTCGTGTTGACTATTCAGGTAATCATCGTTTTTCAAATGGTAAGTTTGTTTGGCAAGTCAAGGGATCCAATGCAAAGGTAAATCATACAAAATCTTTTGCTTCGGAATCGACAGTTCAAAAGAACAATTTTTTTCATGATACATCTTTTGGTAAGTCTCAGTTAGTTTACTCTAGATATAAACTTCTTAGTCTTTCCAAACGAACATCATATGGTTCTTACTCTCCAAGAAATGATTTTGTATGTGACGATTATATCGATGATAGATTTGGGATATACAAGATTTCTTCTTATAAATCAAATGCATCTAACATTCGAGGATCCACATTCAAGTGGATACCAAAATCTTTCTGGTCTTGATTTTGCAGGTTAGTGGCTCCTGAATAATTCAATTCAGGACCCGGTTTTCAATGTTTAGTGGCTTCTAAACATTCAGTTTAGGACCCGTACTTCATTTATGCGCTTCAATGTAAGTATCCCTCTAATCCCTTAGCTTAGAACATGTGCTTAATTGCGTTAACCGTGGGATTCATCATAAGGAACTTACTTGTGTTGGTTTCTTTCCGATTTTACATCGTTTCATGAATTTCCACGTGTTATATTTTTCTTCACATAGTTATTTCCACATCTCATATATTCGTTGAAATTATTCGGTGGAAATACCCTCGCTTGAATTCCAAGTTGATTTCATTCACGTTATTTCATTTCAATGATTCAATTCTTATTCAGATTATTAATTGTGATTTGTTCTTCACAATTAAACTTTCTAATCATTGATTCATTTCTTGAATACACTGTGCTTACTGAGTCATTCTAAGTTGCGCTTGAATTTTGTTCATTGGAATTCACCATCATTAGTTTTGATTTCTAAAATCAATCATTCATTGTTTACGCTATTGAATGTTTCTCGTCAACATATGATTTTTTCAACATATGTTCTTATCAACATATGATATCTTCAATATTTGGTCCCCATTTCTGTTCAACATATGTTCCCAATATACATATTGTATCACATATGAATCACCATCATATCACGTTCTGGTATGAATATACTCAACGTTTCAAAGAATATCATTTCATGATATCAACTTATGTGTGATAGGATATAGAAGTTTCTATGATCAATCCAGAGCCGGAGGATCTACCCAAGAAACACATCCCTTGGTTAGACCTAGTTTGTGAGGGTGTGCATGAGGTAAAATGTCGAGAGCTTAAGTGTAGGGGGAGTCAAAAGAAAATGGTGAGTGTGAGACAGGATCAAAAAGAATAAAAGAAGATCCTTCCCAAACTGATACAGTTATCCGGGTAACCACACAATCTATTCATTCTCATTATTTGGAGATGAATATTGAAACAAGACATGGACCCAGTGTCATAACTCGTGTCACCCCACCAAGCTACTCAAATATCTCTTAAAAGATGTTTGTTTCAATTCTCACGGAGAATTAGCATATCATCTATCTAATCTTCACTCGGAAGATTTAGATATTGAAACAAGGAAGACATCCTCTCCGGTCTCCGAACTTCATATTCTATGCACAAGAGTCATTGATTTTCAATCTGCGTCCCAGGTTGAATCAATATTTGAGCCTAATTGATATGATGATATTTCTTTGACACTTGCACGAGTCTTTGTGATTCCAATTGCATATCTTTGTGATATTGCCGGAACAGTCTGAGAACTTAGTTTTATAACTTTGATTCAGTGATGACTGGAAGTCCTATCAGTGCTACCCTGTTGCCAACACTGAAAATAGGCCACACAATTCTATGAGTTGTTGTGTCAATAGTTGCTAAATGTGCTTCTATGTTAGCCGATTACCCATCATTTGAGGGGGAGCAACTTGAGCTGGTTTTGAGGGGGAGCACTCTGATACGGATGAGATGTTTAATTGAGGGGGACATATGGTTCTTTGAATGGTAAACCAACTTTTGAGGGGAGTAGTTCCTATGAATGAGATATTTGTTGATGATGTCTTTGATTGTTCATGATGCTCAGGATTCTCCTAATCATCATGAGGGGGAGAAGTTTCATCAAAGACATATGCGAAGACAATGAAGGTATGGGAACTATGTGTAAGAGTTCAAAAAGTTATATGTTGAAGAGTTCAAGACATCAAGTATCATTGTTGGAAGATTTCAAGGTGTTGGTTGTGAAGAAGTTACTAATGATGGTATTTTCAATACAAGAGATGATATTGTGAAAGAAATGATGAAAGTATCAAGATTTGAAGAGGTAAATAGTTGAAGCAAGTGTTGATGTTGATAGTGAAGAAATTTGAAGATGTATTCAGTTGAAAGTAAAATCTGTTTTGGTTTGAGAAGAAAAAGTGATCTTTGAAGCAAGTATGAAGAAAGTATCAGTTAAGGGGGAGCAAGAAGTTAAGGGGGAGCTAAAGAAAATTCTGAATTTGAATCTTTTGATTCTTAGGTTGAAAAGCCTTTGGATTTAAAGATTGAACTTGTGTTGTGAAGATTGATGAAGAATGTTGGATTGGTCAAAGATACCAGAGTTGGTTGAGAAGCTTGAAAGTATAGTGGATTGATTCAAGTGATCTACAATGTTGTTGATTTAAGAGAAGAATTATGTTTTCCTGAAGATGATTTCAAGATGAAAGACGTTGCTATGAAGATGATGTGTGCATAAATGGGGAGATTGTTATTTGTATGACTTTTGTAACCGGAAACGTTTGTTTGACATGAAGACAGAAGATCGGTAAAGCTGAAGCTCATTTTGAAGAGTGATCTCGAATACAAAGGGGGAGATTGTTAGAGCAAATATTATTGTATCCGAGATCATCAGATGAGGAAACAATATTGAAGTGAAAGAAAGTCAAACAAGGAAGTCAAAGATGGAAAAGTCATGAAGAAAGTCAAAAGTCAAAGTATTAATTAGATTAGTCAAAGTCTTAATTAGAAATGTCAATATAATTGTTAGTGAGGTCAAAGGTATAAATAGTAAGTAAGAATGAGTGTTAGTAGTAGACTTGATAGAAGGAGCTTTATTGTAATATTCATTAGTGTGTGTTCTAGAGAGAGAATCTAGAGAGAGAAAGTTCATATTGTAAAGATTCAATCATGGAATGAAGATTTGATTGCTTGATCCATTGTTTCTTGCACTAACACTTATTATACACGGTTGTTTGAAATAAGATTGTACAGACGTCACTTCCTTACGGTTGGCTCGTACAATCGCGTAAAATCGAGAGTTAGTGATTCG
Source organism: Centaurea solstitialis (assembly GCA_030169165.1). Lineage (NCBI taxonomy): Eukaryota > Viridiplantae > Streptophyta > Magnoliopsida > Asterales > Asteraceae > Centaurea > Centaurea solstitialis. The sequence continues at coordinate 50,678,054 of CM058042.1, read as the reverse complement.
TATACTCGTTTGAATAAGAGGTCTTTATACACGGTTGTTACGTATTACCATGTAAAAGCATGTATTCTTTAGATTGTATCCTTAACACGCTCTAAGGAGTTGGGTCGTTTCACAGTTAGTTGTTAAACGGTATTAAAACTTGTACTTTTTTAACCGTTTTCTCTTTAGATGTTACGAAAACACGGATATTTTGAATTACTTAACACATAAACATATACATAGGTACTTATTATACACGGTTGTTTGAAATAAGATTGTACAGACGTCATTTCCTTACGGTTGGCTTGTACAATCGCGTAAAATCGTGAGTTACTGATTCGTACACCCGTTTGAATAAGATGTCTTTATACACGGTTGTTACGCATTACCATATAAAAGCATGTATTCTTTAGATTTTATCCTTAACACGGTCTAAGGAAATGGGTCGTTTCACAGTTTGTTGTTAAACGGTATTAAAACTTGTACTTTTTAAACCATTTTCTCTTTAGATGTTACGAAAACACGATTATTTTGAATTACTTAACACATAAACTTATACATAGTTGCTTATTATACACGGTTGTTTGAAATAAGATTGTACAGACGTCACTTCCTTACGGTTGGCTCGTACAATCGCGTAAAATCGAGAGTTAGTGATTCGTACACTCGTTTGAATAAGAGGTCTTTATACACGGTTGTTACGTATTACCATGTAAAAGCATGTATTCTTTAGATTGTATCCTTAACACGCTCTAAGGAGTTGGGTCGTTTCACAGTTAGTTGTTAAACGGTATTAAAACTTGTACTTTTTTAACCGTTTTCTCTTTAGATGTTACGAAAACACGGATATTTTGAATTACTTAACACATAAACATATACATAGGTACTTATTATACACGGTTGTTTGAAATAAGATTGTACAGACGTCATTTCCTTACGGTTGGCTTGTACAATCGCGTAAAATCGTGAGTTACTGATTCGTACACCCGTTTGAATAAGATGTCTTTATACACGGTTGTTACGCATTACCATATAAAAGCATGTATTCTTTAGATTTTATCCTTAACACGGTCTAAGGAAATGGGTCGTTTCACAGTTAGTTGTTAAACGGTATTAAAACTTGTACTTTTTAAACCATTTTCTCTTTAGATGTTACGAAAACACGATTATTTTGAATTACTTAACACATAAACTTATACATAGTTGCTTATTATACACGGTTGTTTGAAATAAGATTGTACAGACGTCACTTCCTTACGGTTGGCTCGTACAATCGCGTAAAATCGAGAGTTAGTGATTCGTACACTCGTTTGAATAAGAGGTCTTTATACACGGTTGTTACGTATTACCATGTAAAAGCATGTATTCTTTAGATTGTATCCTTAACACGCTCTAAGGAGTTGGGTCGTTTCAGAGTTAGTTGTTAAACGGTATTAAAACTTGTACTTTTTTAACCGTTTTCTCTTTAGATGTTACGAAAACACGATTATTTTGAATTAATTAACACATAAACATATACATAGGTGCTTATTATACACGGTTGTTTGAAATAAGATTGTACAGACGTCACTTCCTTACGGTTGGCTCGTATAATCGCGTAAAATCGAGAGTTAGTGATTCGTACACCCGTTTGAATAGGAGGTCTTTATACACGGTTGTTACGTATTACCATGTAAAAGCATGTATTCTTTAGATTTTATCCTTAACACGGTCTAAGGAGTTGGGTCGTTTCAAAGTTAGTTGTTAAACGGTATTAAAACTTGTACTTTTTTAAAGGTTTTCTCTTTAGATGTTACGAAAACAGGATTATTTTGAATTACTTAACACATAAACAGATACATAGGTACTTGTTATACACGGTTGTTTGAAATAAGATTGTACAGACGTCATTTCCTTACGGTTTTTTTTTTTTTGAAAGGAATTTCTTCCAGGCAATTTTATAAAAGAAACAAAAGCAAACAGACAACCAGTGCTAGGCAAAGGCCATTACAAAACAAAAGAATAACGAAACAAGACTATCCAAGCTACCAACAACCAGAACAAACAAAGACACATAGACTCAAATGTGACAACCGTCAGTTTCGACCTCCAGGTTAGCTACTCGTAAAAATTCACTCAGTAGCATTCCGTAGGTGAAAATGATAGTATTTAAGTTTTAAGTGAAACTAGGTTAGTTTGCGTGAAAAACTTAGGCAAAAACCCTAAAAGTCCCGAAAATTGTCCGGAAAGCCTGTACCGGTCCGAAATCGTCCGAATATCCTAAAATGTCAAATCTAAAGTAAATTTTGGAAATTTAAGTCATTTTGTTTAAAATATATGTAATCTGACCTAAATAATCCAAAAACCACCTTCGAAAAATCGGTTTTCGCCGAAAAAACGCCGAAAACCCGGTACCGTTTTGAATAAACTGTATAAAATATACATCTTTAAAAAAAAAAAAATATATGAGAGGGTAGGTGGGACCCACAAGGGCCGGCCACCCCCCCCCCCCTACACTCTCTCCTCCTCTCTTTTCTTTCAAAATCATAATTGATTTCTCTTCCCCACACCACTTTTCAAATCCTCTCTCTCTCTAACTTATTTCTCACTCTAAAATTCTCTCAAACACTCCCAAAAATCCAGCCACCATATCTTCAAGAAATCTGAATTTTTCTTGAAGATTCAAGTTGATTTTGAAGGTTTCATAAGTGTCTATCAAAGGTAAGATAGTTAGATAAGTGTTTAACTTCGTTTTTCAAGCATTTTGAGCCTCTTTTTCATGTTTTCTTGAGGTTTAAACCTACCTCTATGGTTTCTTGATCCTCTTGTTGTTTGGGGATGAGATATAACCTTGGAAATGTGTTAAAACATTCTATGAAGGTGAAAATCCATGAATCCCCCATAAGAACACAAGTTTGAATGCAAAAATTCTTGTTATTGTTGTTTTTGACCATCATTCTTGGGCTAGACTTGTTTAATAGTTCATGCATGAGCTTTGATGGTATCAAATCATGTTTAGGTTATTTTTCATTTGTACAATCTGATTTGGGGGTAAAATAGCAAGAAAAACCCCAAAGAGTTATGATTTTATGTGTTTTAAATGGTGGAAATGATGTTGGACTTTTGACAGATTCTGTCAATACTTTTGCATGTACTTTACACGACCCAAAAAGGGTCTTCTCGTATTCATTTCTTTATGAAATTTTTATGGATTGATATTTAAAGTGTTAGGGTTCAAACCCCACTGGATTTGTACAAAAACACCAAGATTTGAACCCAAACCATCATGAAACATTTTCGTGTGCAACAGCACTTGGTCAGGAATTTGGGTCATCTTTAAACTTGTATAACTCTTTGATAACTTATCTAAAATACAAACTTCTTGATTCTAAACTCAAGTACTTTGAGTTAGCTTTCCAATGAGTCCAAAATCAGGTCATTTAGAGGAGTTTTGAGGGTTTAACCAATGAGAATAAGATAGTGGTGTAGGCTGTCCCCTTGTGGCAGATTACACATGCACTACTTTAAGAGGTCCTATCTCCCTCAAAAACCACCCAAATGATATGAATCTTGTCCCAAAAGCTTGGTATATGTGTTGGCTAGAAAATCTCTTTTGAAATTCGTAATTTGATGGTGTTATGAATTATTTATGATTAAAACATCACTGAAAGGTATTTCTGGAAAATAAAAGGGGACCACTGATTTTGCAAAAATGTTTAAAAATAGTAAAACACCTCTAAAAATTGTGAAATTTGGTGAAATTGTTCCTAACATCCCCTAATTCAGAGGGTAAAAATTTAAGGACTTAATATTTAGAGGACCTAAGTTCAAAGTAGTAATTTTTACAACCCAAAATTTTTGGCAGATTCTGGAAATTTCATAAAAATCCAAATTTATAAACTTTGAACTTCCAAAATGTTTGGAAGACTTTAAAATGTGATAAAATGAATTTTTATTAGATTGGACTATAAAAATAACATAATGGCATTATATGGATTTCGGTATGATTTTTGATAAGGACCGTTGGACCTAGAACTTACGTTAAAATTTCGTGTTTGATAGGGAGACCATAGTTCGGAGCCGGGAATTAGATCACGCACCAACCCTTACGAATCCGCACTAAACGCTTGAGGTGAGTACTCACAGCCCCTATTTTACCGTTTTATGTTTTGGGGTGAAAAGCATGTTGTGATGAAAATTTGTTGAATTATGCTCTAAGTAAGTAATGAGACATATGTTAAATTGTTGCTTTCTAGCAAGTGTTAATGCATTATATTGATACACGTTGAGTAAATTCCCCTTACAATAAACACTACTATTAACTCCGTTGGGAGCCTATGACTTAGTGGATAGCGCTATTTGGTACCAATACCCACCTTACTGACTGACGAGTTGGGGGTGCACGAAATCAGATTTTAGCATTCTACACATGTGGACTAGGTTCCACCGCTGAGGTAGTTTGCTGGGAAACGCTCTGCCCATGTGGTCCGCTACCACCTCTGAGGTATTCGTTGGGGGTTAACGGCTTGTAGTGGCTCAACCTTGCGTATCTTATGCATAATTAAAATTTTGACGTTAGTAAACGTCCAAGAAATTTCTCTCATGACAAAGATTATTGGTGAAATGTTTTGCGTAAATAAAAATTCTGTGAACTCACCAACTCTCGTAGTTGACACTTGATTTTTAACATGCTTTTCAGGAAATCAGAAGGTGATCAATAATGTTTGATTTGGACGTTCTTAGTCGTTAATTTTAGACTCGTAATTTGTTTTGCTATGTTGTAAACTTTAAATTTGGGTTGGTTGTAATGACTTTGTAAACTTTACTTTTGGTGTTTTGCGTTTTGAATGAATGAATGAATGATGGTATTTATTTCCTATCGCTATGAAATCTGTACTGTTGCACCTCGCGATTCCGCTTTAGCGGGGTGTTACAGAATTGGTATCAGAGCCATAGGTTATAGAGAACATCGGTTTTTCATAAAAACCAAGTACTATAACCAACCTTTTTCAAAAAGAAGTTAAAACTTTTAATTAAAAAGATTTCGATGCATAGGAAAATTTAAAAACTCGTGTGATTAGAATAGGTGCTGTTCTGGTATATCATAGAAATGCGGAGCCTGATCACCTACGCATAGCCATGATATAAGTAGGATAAGACTTGTGAACTAACCATACTGTTAAAAATTTAAAAGTCAAAACTTTCTGAGAATTTCCTGAAAAATGTATTTTTGTGAGTTCGCATTAGTATGTACAAACTTTTGAAAATGTTTCTTGTTTATTAACTTAAATCTTTTTATCGCAGTTACCATGTCACAGGAAACCGACCCGTCCGAGAACCAGTCCATGGGGTCCCACGGACCCTCTAGGAGTCGGAGTGTCGCTTCCCGTTCCCAGACCATGGACCGGGAAGGTGATCCCCACAGCGACAGTGACGCTGATTCTCACCCGGTCCCCGTCCGGCCTGCCAGTCCGGCACGACCCTTTGGACCTGAGACTCATTATGGTCTCCGAGGTAGACGCACTGCTCGGAAGAGCGTGCCTCTGCCTACTCGGATGACCTTCCGCATCCCCACTGGGAATGGGGCGGGACCATCCCGGGTCAGGGGCCAGGGTGGATCATCGTCATCGTCGTCCTCTTCGTCGTCTGGATCTCCGCCGCCTTACCGACCATCGTCGCCGATAGCTCGAGTCGCCCGACCACCGCCCGACGCCCGACCACCGCCCGTCGCCCGACCACCGCCGATAGCACCGATTCCTAGGCACCCACACATGGCTCGTGCCCCTGTCCTCTGCCTGAGAGGCATGACCCCGACCGAGCGCCAGGAGGTCGAACGTTTAGCTCGGGGCCAGGGTATTCACGAGCACATGATCGATCATCATGAGCATATGATCGATTCTCTTCTTGGTGTGGCTGGGGCTGATAGCCAGCAGCTGTCTCGAGTCGTGGCCCTCCTAGGTCACACTATGGACTCACTCAGTCATCTGTACACTCTGGTGTATATGGTGATTGCTCTGGCTATCATCCTGTTTGGCTGGGCTGTTTGGGGGGCTAGGTACTAGGTGATAGGATCTTTATTTGGGATTTCTGGAAATGAAACTTTTGGATGGTTATTTTGGGGCGTGACGCCCAGTTATTGAACAATTCTGATCTTTTGCCTTTGGATGACTGTAAAACGTTATGATCTTTTGGTTTATCTATTTTAGATGATGATATCTACGTTATGATTTTATGGTTCATTATGAGTTGCATGTTATATTTGCACTTTATGCGTATGAATGGAGTGTTTAATTACTATATATCTAATGACCTCGTTGGTGGGTATAATAAGTTTAATATGTTGCAAAAACACTATGGTTTGAATAAGTGGGTAGTTAGTAAGTTACAAAAACTTAGACTTTGTTAGCTCATCACTAAATGCCTTTATTATGGTTATGTTTTAGAAATATGCCTCCAAGAAGGGAAGACCCGGAACTTGCCAGACTCGTTTCAGAGCAAGTTATAGCCTCTCTCCCTAATATAGTTAGTCAAGTGGCAGCTGGATTCAATGTTAGTCAAAATCACAATCAAGAGCACAGAGAAAGGGAGTGTACGTACAAATCCTTCCGTAGCTGCAATCCTAAGGAATTCCACGGAACCGAGGGAGCGATTGGATTACTAACTTGGTTAGAGGGCATGGAATCTGTCCTTCATATCAGTAAATGTACGGAGAGAAACAAGGTAGAATATGCTGCCTGCCTGTTGCAAGGACGAGCTCTAACTTGGTGGAATACCCAAGTTCAGACCCGTGGACGTGAGGCAACCAGTCAAATATCTTGGGAGGATTTCAAGAAAATGCTTAAAGATGAATTCTGTCCGCGAAGTGAGATACAGAAATTAGAAGCGGAGTTATGGCACCATGAGATGAAAGGAAATGATGTCACCACTTACACTACCCGATTCCATGAACTGGCTAGGCTAGTACCGCATCTTGTAACGCCCGAGCAGAACCGTGTGGATCGATACGTCTGGGGATTATCACCAGTAATCCGGGGAAACGTAACCGCAGCAGACCCGAAAACTCTGCAAGAGGCAGTCAATCTGGCAAACCGACTCACCAACAATGCAGTCCGATCAGGAACGTTTACAAGTGATGGAGCGAAAGGAAAGAGGAAGGTGGAGGAACCTACGAGAGGCAAGTTTGGACAGAGGATCATCAAGGATCGACGAGTAACGAGGAATTTTGGAATTCAGACGCCAGTCTAAGAAAGGGGGAAAGGGCCACAGCAGGCGTGCGATAAGTGTCACCGACAACATTATGGGAGGTGCATCATTTGCCAGAAGTGCAATCGAGCAGGGCATGTTGCACAAGATTGTAGGTATGGACAAGGACGAACCTATTTTGAGTGTGGAAGCCCCGATCATTATCGAAACATGTGCCCCAAGCGACACCAGAGGCCTATTGCAAACACAACTCCTGCAGCGAACCAAGGAACTCGGGGAGGTTTGGCTCGAGGTAGAGCCTTTGTGATTGGAGCAGAGGAAGCAAAGTAGAACCCGGATGTGGTCACAGGTACGTTTCTTCTCAACAACTATCCTGCAACTGTGCTTTTTGATTCCGGAGCAGATAGAAGTTATGTGTCGCTAGAATTTAGGCCTAAGATAAACAAGAAGTCTCAGAATTTAAAAGAGGAGCAAATAATCGAATATTCTAACGGAGAACTAGTTAAGGTTAATAAGGTAATCAGAAGATGCACTTTAGGCTTAGCAGGAAAGGATTTTAGTATAGACCTAATCCCGATCAAGATAGGGAGCTTCGATATAATAGTTGGCATGGACTGGATGTCCAACCACCAAGCGACGATATGCTGTGCTGAGAAGATAGTTACGCTACCGCTACCCGAGGGAAGTGTACTGAAAGTACATGGAGAGAAGCCGAAAAGGGACTTTAAGTTAGTGTCATTCATGAAAATGCGTAGCCATCTGAGAAAGAATTGTGTAGCATTCATGGCGCACGTGATAGACAAGAAAACAGAAGAGAAGTCAATTCAGAATATTCCAGTAGTACGTGAATTTCCTGAGGTATTCCCGGAAGAGTTACCCGGATTACCTCCGCCACGACAAGTAGAATTCCACATCGACTTAGTTCCAGGAGCAGGACCTGTAGCAAAGTCGCCATATCGACTAGCGCCGTCCGAGATGCAGGAGCTGTCTAGCCAACTTCAAGAGTTGTTAGACAAGGGTTTTATCCGACCCAGTTCCTCCCCCTGGGGAGCCCCTGTGTTGTTCGTCAAGAAGAAGGATGGATCCTTCCGCATGTGCATTGACTATAGGGAGCTGAACAAGATCACCATCAAGAACCGATTCCCTCTTCCGCGCATCGACGACCTATTCGATCAACTGCAAGGAGCAACGTACTTCTCCAAGATCGATCTTCGATCTGGTTACCATCAAATGCGAGTGCGTGAGGAAGACATCGCAAAGACAGCGTTTAGAACTCGTTATGGTCATTATGAGTTCTTAGTCATGCCTTTTGGGTTGACGAACGCTCCAGCAGTGTTCATGGATCTAATGAACCGAGTATGTCGACCATACTTAGATAAGTTCGTAATTGTCTTCATAGACGACATTCTAATCTACTCAAGGAGCAAGGAGGACCACGAGCATCATTTGAGGCTGATATTGGAACTGCTGAAAGCCGAACAGTTATACGCCAAATTCTCGAAGTGCGAATTTTGGATCCGAGAAGTTCACTTTTTAGGACATGTAGTGAACAAAGAAGGAATACACGTCGACCCAGCTAAGATCGAGGCCATAAAGAAATGGGAAGCCCCGAAGACCCCAACAGAAATTCGACAATTTCTCGGTCTGGCAGGTTACTACCGAAGGTTCATCGCAAATTTCTCTAAGATTGCGCAGCCATTGACAACTTTAACGCAAAAGGACAAGAAGTTCATCTGGGGAGAGAAACAAGAGGAAGCATTCCAGTTGCTCAAGCATAAGTTGTGCAATGCACCCATTCTAGCATTACCCGAAGGAACGGATAACTTCGTGGTGTATTGCGATGCTTCACATCAAGGTTTAGGATGTGTTTTGATGCAGAACGAGAAGGTCATTGCCTATGCATCCAGACAGCTGAAGGTCCACGAGAAGAACTACACCACTCACGACTTGGAACTCGGAGCAGTGGTGTTTTCCCTTAAGATTTGGAGACATTATCTCTACGGCACTAAGTGCACCATCTATACGGATCATAAGAGCCTTCAGCATATTCTTGATCAAAAGATGTTGAACATGAGGCAGAGAAGATGGGTGGAGTTGCTCAGTGATTATGATTGCGAGATCAAATATCACCCAGGGAAGGCGAATGTAGTAGCCGATGCGCTAAGTAGGAAAGAAAAAGTGAAGCCTATCAGAACGCGAGCCATGGGAATGATAGTGCAGACCAGTCTGAAAAGCCAGATACTGGAAGCTCAGAGGGAAGCCTTAATGACTGACAACCTAAGGAAAGAAACTCTTCACGGCATAGAAAAGGAATTCGAGGAGAAAGTGGATGGAGTGTGCTATTTCAAGGATAGAATTTGGGTTCCGAAAGTCGATCAGTTAAGGAAATGGATCATGGATGAAGCCCATCAATCAAGGTACTCGATACACCCAGGTTCTGACAAGATGTACAAAGGGTTAAAGGAACATTATTGGTGGCCTGGAATGAAGAAGGATATCGCCACCTATGTGAGCAGATGCATGACTTGCGCGAGAATTAAGGCGGAACATCAGAAACCATCCGGACTTTTACAGCAACCGGAAATCCCAGAATGGAAGTGGGAAAGGATATCGATGGATTTCGTGACCAAGTTACCCAAAACTAAAAAGGGCCATGATTCGATTTGGGTAATCGTTGACCGACTCACGAAATCTGCGCATTTCTTACCAATAAGGGAAACTTATAGCATTGATAGGCTCGCGCAATTATATGTCGATGAGATAGTTATGCGACATGGAGTGCCAATCTCGATCATCTCCGATAGAGACAGTAGATTCACTTCTCGGTTTTGGCAATCACTGCAGACAACATTGGGTACCAGCGTGGACTTGAGCACGGCTTACCATCCTCAGACCAATGGGCAGACCGAGAGAACGATACAAACGTTGGAGGATATGCTGCGAGCATGTGTGTTGGAACTTGGAGGTAGCTGGGATGATCATCTACCTATAGTTGAGTTCTCCTACAATAACAGTTATCATGCAAGTATTCAGTGTGCCCCGTATGAGGCGCTGTATGGACGCAGGTGCAGATCCCCACTCAATTGGTTGGAAGTGGGAGAGAGTCGGCTGATTAGACCCGATATCGTACAAGAGACCACCGATAAGATTAAGCTAGTGCAAGAGAAGCTTAAAGCAGCTAGAGATCGCCAGAAGAGCTATGCTGACAACCGGCGGAAGCCGCTAGAATTTCAAGTTGGCGATAGAGTTTTGTTAAAGGTATCACCTTGGAAGGGTTTGATAAGATTTGGGAAGAAGGGGAAATTGAGCCCCCGCTATGTGGGACCATTCAAGATTGTAGAAAGAATCGGACCAGTTGCTTACAGGTTGGACTTACCCTCAGAACTCAGCTCCATTCACGACACGTTTCATGTGTCCAATTTAAAGAAATGTCTGTCGGAAGAGACAGTGATTTTGCCTTTAGAGGAAATACAAGTTGATGAACAACTGCGTGCCGCGGAGGAACCAATTGAGATCCTTGACCGAGAAATCAAGCAACTCCGGCGCAACAAAATACCAATCATCAAGGTGCGATGGAACTCCCGGCACGGACCTGAGTTCACTTGGGAGCGGGAGGCGTTCATGAAGGACAAATATCCGCATCTATTCTCAAAGAACCCCTGTGGGAGCAGCAAGAATTAAATTTCGGGACGAAATTTCTTTCAACCGGGGGTAAATGTGACAACCGTCAGTTTCGACCTCCAGGTTAGCTACTCGTAAAAATTCACTCAGTAGCATTCCGTAGGTGAAAATGATAGTATTTAAGTTTTAAGTGAAACTAGGTTAGTTTGCGTGAAAAACTTAGGCAAAAACCCTAAAAGTCCCGAAAATTGTCCGGAAAGCCTGTACCGGTCCGAAATCGTCCGAATATCCTAAAATGTCAAATCTAAAGTAAATTTTGGAAATTTAAGTCATTTTGTTTAAAATATATGTAATCTGACCTAAATAATCCAAAAACCACCTTCGAAAAATCGGTTTTCGCCGAAAAACGCCGAAAACCCGGTACCGTTTTGAATAAACTGTATAAAATATACATCTTTCAAAAAAAATATATATATATGAGAGGGTAGGTGGGACCCACAAGGGCCGGCCACCCCCCCCCCCCTACACTCTCTCCTCCTCTCTTTTCTTTCAAAATCATAATTGATTTCTCTTCCCCACACCACTTTTCAAATCCTCTCTCTCTCTAACTTATTTCTCACTCTAAAATTCTCTCAAACACTCCCAAAAATCCAGCCACCATATCTTCAAGAAATCTGAATTTTTCTTGAAGATTCAAGTTGATTTTGAAGGTTTCATAAGTGTCTATCAAAGGTAAGATAGTTAGATAAGTGTTTAACTTCGTTTTTCAAGCATTTTGAGCCTCTTTTTCATGTTTTCTTGAGGTTTAAACCTACCTCTATGGTTTCTTGATCCTCTTGTTGTTTGGGGATGAGATATAACCTTGGAAATGTGTTAAAACATTCTATGAAGGTGAAAATCCATGAATCCCCCATAAGAACACAAGTTTGAATGCAAAAATTCTTGTTATTGTTGTTTTTGACCATCATTCTTGGGCTAGACTTGTTTAATAGTTCATGCATGAGCTTTGATGGTATCAAATCATGTTTAGGTTATTTTTCATTTGTACAATCTGATTTGGGGGTAAAATAGCAAGAAAAACCCCAAAGAGTTATGATTTTATGTGTTTTAAATGGTGGAAATGATGTTGGACTTTTGACAGATTCTGTCAATACTTTTGCATGTACTTTACACGACCCAAAAAGGGTCTTCTCGTATTCATTTCTTTATGAAATTTTTATGGATTGATATTTAAAGTGTTAGGGTTCAAACCCCACTGGATTTGTACAAAAACACCAAGATTTGAACCCAAACCATCATGAAACATTTTCGTGTGCAACAGCACTTGGTCAGGAATTTGGGTCATCTTTAAACTTGTATAACTCTTTGATAACTTATCTAAAATACAAACTTCTTGATTCTAAACTCAAGTACTTTGAGTTAGCTTTCCAATGAGTCCAAAATCAGGTCATTTAGAGGAGTTTTGAGGGTTTAACCAATGAGAATAAGATAGTGGTGTAGGCTGTCCCCTTGTGGCAGATTACACATGCACTACTTTAAGAGGTCATATCTCCCTCAAAAACCACCCAAATGATATGAATCTTGTCCCAAAAGATTGGTATATGTGTTGGCTAGAAAATCTCTTTTGAAATTCGTAATTTGATGGTGTTATGAATTATTTATGATTAAAACATCACTGAAAGGTATTTCTGGAAAATAAAAGGGGACCACTGATTTTGCAAAAATGTTTAAAAATAGTAAAACACCTCTAAAAATTGTGAAATTTGGTGAAATTGTTCCTAACATCCCCTAATTCAGAGGGTAAAAATTTAAGGACTTAATATTTAGAGGACCTAAGTTCAAAGTAGTAATTTTTACAACCCAAAATTTTTGGCAGATTCTGGAAATTTCATAAAAATCCAAATTTATAAACTTTGAACTTCCAAAATGTTTGGAAGACTTTAAAATGTGATAAAATGAATTTTTATTAGATTGGACTATAAAAATAACATAATGGCATTATATGGATTTCGGTACGATTTTTGATAAGGACCGTTGGACCTAGAACTTACGTTAAAATTTCGTGTTTGATAAGGAGACCATAGTTCGGAGCCGGGAATTAGATCACGCACCAACCCTTACGAATCCGCACTAAACGCTTGAGGTGAGTACTCACAGCCCCTATTTTACCGTTTTATGTTTTGGGGTGAAAAGCATGTTGTGATGAAAATTTGTTGAATTATGCTCTAAGTAAGTAATGAGACATATGTTAAATTGTTGCTTTCTAGCAAGTGTTAATGCATTATATTGATACACGTTGAGTAAATTCCCCTTACAATAAACACTACTATTAACTCCGTTGGGAGCCTATGACTTAGTGGATAGCGCTATTTGGTACCAATACCCACCTTACTGACTGACGAGTTGGGGGTGCACGAAATCAGATTTTAGCATTCTACACATGTGGACCAGGTTCCACCGCTGAGGTAGTTTGCTGGGAAACGCTCTGCCCATGTTGTCCGCTACCACCTCTGAGGTATTCGTTGGGGGTTAACGGCTTGTAGTGGCTCAACCTTGCGTATCTTATGCATAATTAAAATTTTGACGTTAGTAAACGTCCAAGAAATTTCTCTCATGACAAAGATTATTGGTGAAATGTTTTGCGTAAATAAAAATTCTGTGAACTCACCAACTCTCGTAGTTGACACTTGATTTTTAACATGCTTTTCAGGAAATCAGAAGGTGATCAATAATGTTTGATTTGGACGTTCTTAGTCGTTAATTTTAGACTCGTAATTTGTTTTGCTATGTTGTAAACTTTAAATTTGGGTTGGTTGTAATGACTTTGTAAACTTTACTTTTGGTGTTTTGCGTTTTGAATGAATGAATGAATGATGGTATTTATTTCCTATCGCTATGAAATCTGTACTGTTGCACCTCGCGATTCCGCTTTAGCGGGGTGTTACATCAAACCACGAGCTAAACAGAATAAAAGCCCTATCACTCCAAAACCGAGCCCAGAAACCACAGTCATAAACAACTTCCAAAAAGCTATCCCGCATCATCCAACTTCTTTGTCTTCATCATCTTCCTCCAAGCCACTCGCATCATAATGACATCCAAAGCTAGTTTGGCACAAACCACCTCCGGGTTCCTCTTATCCGCGAAAAGTCTAGCATTCCGTTCAGTCCAGATACCATAAACCGCCGCTGCAAGACCCACTCTGCGTATAAACTTCATCGGAGGATTGGGTCGCATAAGCATATCCATGATAGCATCCCAGGAAATAGGTGCATCAGGCCAACCAATAGCATTTCGAATTTGCATCCACACCGCTGTCGAATAGGAACAGTCAAAAAACAAGTGTGAATGGGAATCCAAACACAGCCCACATAAACTGCATTTCCAATCAGGTGGATCATGTTTCCATAGGATCAACCTGTCATGTGTTGGTAAACGGAGATGACAAGCCATCCATATACAAAAAGCATGCCTCGGAATATGGCCAGCAAACCACACCGAAGAGGTCCACCCAACTCGGTCGTATGAGCCATCAAAAGAATCATAAGCTTCTCGAACCGAAAAGAGAACCAACCCATGGCTACGGGATTTCCACCAAGGCCGATCTGCATCATTGGTAACAACTGGTAGCTCATTCTCAGCAAGAATAGGAAACCGTGTCACCCAATCATTCGGCCAAGTACCTTCCACTCTATCTAGGAACTCCCGAACTGTATCATTAGCCGTGAAACCCTTACTATGTATACGCCGGTAAGTAACCAACTGGCCTAACGATCCACAATCTAGCCATGTATCCTCCCACGCATGTGTAGACCGCCCATCACCAATGCTAACTTTAACATACTGCCGAATATAATGTCTCAAGGACATCATTCTACGCAATACCCACGACCAAGAAGCCGACTCTCGAATCTTCCAAAAATTACCAGAAGCATTCGGCAATTGGAGAACCCAAGAAACCCACAAGGTTGGTCTATGAACCAAGATATCCCATAAGTTCTTTGCAATTAAAGCACGATTCCAGGTTGCCAAATTCTTAAAACCGAGCCCTCCACAATCAGTAGGACGACAAACAACCTCCCAAGATATCCTACACTTTCCATGCACATTATCACCCTGAGCCCATAAGAACGCACGTAATAAAGCCTCCAACTCATGTATGACAGAAGCTGGGAAGACAAAAATGGCCATCCAGTAGAGCTGCAACGACTGAAGGACTGAACGAACTAATTGTCTACGGCCACCAAAGGAGAGAAATTTCACCTTCCAATTCTGAATGCGCTGCTTCACCCGGCCAACAATACCACCATAATCCGAAACCCTCAAGAAGACCGGAGATAACGGAACACCAAGATATCTTATGGGAAAAGTTCCCATTCGAAAAGGAAGACAATTCAGAATGGCCTCCCTAGCCGAATCAGAAACATTCCCAAAGAAAATGTCACTCTTTGTCAAGTTTGGCGAAAGTCCCGAACGTTTCTCAAATAAGAACAATGCCTTCTTTAACACCTCAACAGAATCAACGTCACCACCTGTAAAAACAAAGAGATCATCTGCAAAACACAAGTGGGTTAGTTCAATTGCCTCACACCCCGGATGATGTATGAACTGGCTAGCCTCGTCAATACATTGCCGGAAAATCATAGCAAAGCTCTCCATAACAAGCGTAAATAAATAAGGTGAGAGAGGATCTCCCTGCCTTATACCACGCTTTCCATGAAAGTGACCCCACGACTCACCATTGACCGCTACTGAATAAGTGGTGGTAGTGATCATCTCTTTAATCCACTTGACCAACACCGGATGAAAACCAAAACCTTCCAACATGCTACAAAGAAACCGCCAATCTACCATATCATAGGCCTTCCGTAAATCAATTTTGAAAGCACAACGTGGACTGCCAGAATTCAACTGATAACCCACCACTAGCTCATGAGCCATAAGGATATTATCAACTATCCTTCTACCCGGAATAAACGCAGATTGCGCTCTTCCAACCAAACCATCGAGAAAAGGCTTCATTCGATTGACAATTATCTTGGAAATACATTTGTACAAAACCGAACAGCAAGATATTGGTCTAAAATCAGCAACCGATGAAGCATTTGGACACTTTGGCAACAAACAAAGCAACGTGTGGTTAAGCTCTTTTGCAAGATGGCCACGATAAAAGAAATTATGTATAGCCACCGTTACATCATTACCCACCACCTCCCATGCCGCTTTAAAAAACAGGGAAGTAAAGCCATCAGAACCAGGAGCCTTGTCCTTACTAATTTGGACCATCGCATCACGAATTTCAGAATCCAAGATAGGTCTAATAATGAATAGAGAGTCCCTCAAAGACAATTTATTATGAAACCAGTTCATGGGCATTACAGGATCCAAGGATTCATCCACAGCTCCCATATACCCCTTCAAATGGTCAACAAAAGCCCAAGGAACATCCTCATCATACACAAAAACACCATCGTTTCGACAAACAGACCGTACCTGACTATAGTGCCGCCTCTCCTTGACAACATTGTGGAAAAACCGAGTATTCGCATCACCCTCTCGAAGCCAATGCACCTTAGCCCGTTGTCTCATAGCTACATTCTCATCTCTACAAGCCTGTTGATACGCCACTTGTAAACCCTGAAGATCTTCTTTTAGCTCAGCATTAAACGGATCCAAATCACAAGCCAGTTGAATAACATTAAGCTCCTCTTTCAACACATCAACTTTACCCGTTAAGTTACCATACAATCGGCGCAACTTTCTTAACGGTTCTTTAAGAGCTTTAAGACGCGAAGTAACACGATACATAAAAGTACCATCTACCGGCACCTCCCAAGCTGCCTTAACCGTAGAAAGAAACAGAGGATGCTCAACAAGGAAGTTATCAAACTTAAAACCCATTTTCCGTTTTCTCCTTCCTCCCTTGAACACCAAAACCCTCGGAGAGTGATCAGAAATACCTCTTGGAAAAAACCGAGCATGCGCATCCTCGAACCGATTCGTAAACTCCACATTAGCCATGATACGATCAAGTTTCCTATGTAAGCCCATATCCTCCTTTGGTTTTTGACACCACGTGTGCTGAATGCCTGTATAAGAAACATCAAACACTTCAATATCATCAACACATTCAAAGAATTCCACCATATCCGCATTCCGGCGAGACATTCCCCCTAACGCATCATGAGGAAATAGCATAGCGTTGAAATCCCCCATAATCGCCCATGGCTGATTTCCCATGATTACCCGAAATTTTCGCAAACCAGACCATAATTGACGCCTAAGCGAACCATTATTAGCTCCATAGACCACCGTACAAAACCAAGAGTGAACCAGACCCCTCAACCGAATCTCACAATGAACATACTGGGCATGTGTTTCAATTACCATTACATCCATCTCGTCCGCATTCCAAGCCAAAATGATGCGGGTTCCATGCAAGGACTCATTCTGATTAGATATCCAAGACCAACGACCAAAGACACTATTTACAACAGATACAAGAGACTGACTACTCAAATGGGACTCTAAGACAGCAAACAAATTAATATCATTCAAACGCAAAAACGACTTCACCTCCCTATGCTTCTCCGGTGCGTTCAAACCCCGGACATTCCAGCAAGCTAATCTATTCATTTGATAACAAGTTTACCTCCCTTGCTGTCCTTCGGAATATCACGATTCCGCTTACCTCCCGAGCTCGATCTGTCTGCACTTCCTTTATCCTTCGAGCCACTACCCACCTTAGGTTTACTTCCAGAAATTCCCGCAACCGTATCATGATCGCCAAGATTGGCAAGAGGTGAAAAAGCATTGTTTCTATCATCTCCTCCCATTTGCACAGGATTAGAATCAGGAACAAACACTCCACGACGTGCCGAAAAACTTTTTACCGTATTGACCACCGATTGACGGAAAGGTACATCCGGTACTCCTCTAGATGTCCTAACAAAATCAGGATTAGGTGGCCGAAAGACCGGATAAGGAATCTGCTCCTCTACATCCGAAGAAACCGGTATAGGAGAAACGGACTCTGCCAGTACCTGTGCCTCCTTATCCACCATACCGTCCATAGCATCCGTAGGCTTCTCTACCTCCTTATCTGTCAAAATAGTAACCGTGGCAGACCCTACAGGCTTATCCACTACCCCCTCAACCGAAGTACCAGACGAAGAGGGTTTGTCAACCACATTTGGTCTCCATTGACGTTTCTCCACCGTTACAAAACCTTCGCCATCCACCTTTCCTCCTTTTTTAGCCTTTTGTTGCACAGCAACCGCTTTAGCACAAGACGAAAGAGAATGACCAAATACCAAGCAATGCGAACATTGAGAAGGTTCCCAAACATATTCAACCTTAATTGTTACCATAGAATCAGCACCACCTGAGAGATTAGGAATAATAAGCTCTATCTCCCTCTTTAAGTTTCCAACTGCCCAAACTTCAATTAACACCTTTGAAAATCCTGGCCTACCCCACGCATTATCACACATAGATGTTGTACAAGCATCCATCTGTTTAGGTACCCCTAAGACACTTGCAATCCGACTGATACCCTCCTTATTGAAAGCTACAAGAGGCACATTGTGCAACTTAACCCAAAGCGGGCAAGTATTATGGATAGGCTTCATTAACCCCTTCAGAGGATCCCATTGAGCTACAAACATAGGCACACCCCTTATCATTAAAGGACCATTCGAGATCACTTGCATGCATCCACCCAAGTCATTGAACTTGAAAAACATTATCCCATTATTATTCATCATAGCTTTCACGAAACCAAACTTACTCCAAAGGTTCTTAACATATCCCTCAACAATCGGAAAAGGCACCCTAGGACCCAGAAAATACCCATACAACGTAGTGTGATGAGTTTTCATGACCTCCTTTGTCAGCTCAACCGGCAAAACAACACGCGACTGAACCTTGCTCTCCAAAGGGAAGAAAGACAACGAGTCCGATGCAGAAGAACCAACAACCTTAGCAAAACTACTCTTGACATCCCCTTCTTTAGTAACATTAGCCTCCTTTTTATCATCCGATAACCGTTCAAACACAGACTTACGGGAAGGTTGAACACAAGCATCTCCAAAGATATCCTCAAACCCCATATTAGATTCAAAAAGCCACCCCAACCTCACGAAGGCCACTACTGACGAGATAACGAAGGCTGAAACAGCGCTGAAATCCCACAAAGTAATGGCGCTGCGAGACTAGAATGACTACTCAAATCAAATAAGGATTCAATTACACCAAGGAGAAAAAGCAAACAACCGAACGATTGCTTGCAAAACACTCAACCACAACGGTTTACTTGCAAAACACTCAACTGTAGCCTACACCCAAGAACAAACAACACCCAACCTCCGTTTGCTTGTACTACACTCAACTACGAAGGTTGCTTGCAGAACACTCAACCTCGTTGATTACTTGTAAGACACTCAATATAACCAAACTCAAAAACGCCAACAGAACCAAAGCCAACAGATCTGACCAAAAGTATGTTGCTTGTAAAACACTCAAACTCAGGACGTTGCTTGTACGACACTCAACCCGGAAAAAACTCGAGAACACCCCAAACACCACAAAAACCAAAAAACAAAATGTTGAGTAAGGAACACTCAACGTGACACTTATCACCTAGCACCCCGTCGGACTCGCCACGCAAGGAAAAGATGACGTCAGCCCTAAAGCATTCGTCACGCAACCCCTAGCCGCAAGCTGCTATTCCTTGCACGACAAGCAAACAAACGATCTCCTAGAAGTCGACAGGAGAAAGAAACCCTAATCACAAAGCAATAGAAGAAACCCTAATTGCCGTGATCGATAACCAACTAGGGTTAGGGTTTGCGATCAGCAAACAACAAGACACACCGACGCAAGCCCTAGACACCGACGTACCAGATGACGCAAGCCCTAGATGCCTCGGCGTATCACAACAGGACCAAAACCCTAGACGAACAAAATCGACCCAAAGCGAAGCAACTGAATTAGGGAAAGGTTTGCGATCAGATCTAAGACGAACCTGATGAATTGCAGATACACAATTGGTGATCTCGCTGTTATCACGAAGCCTACGTGGCCAAAACCGGTGTAGGAAACATGCTAAACAACAAGAATAACCAATCAGATCCTACAACTCAACGATCGCCAAGGATAGAACCGAAACCTAGACGAAACCCTAATTGAAACCGAGACCAATAAACGAAAAACAAATCTCGACGATCTCTCACACAAACCAGAAACGAAAACCCTAGGAACGATTACACTTACCAACGAAATCCAGATGAAATCAGTAGCCACCTCGAACAGATTAAGCAAGATGAAAGCCATTAAACCTAAATCGCCCAAATCGCCCTAGGAGAGAGAGAGAGAGAAAACGCCATCACCTCTGTTCATTTCCTTACGGTTGGCTCCAACAATCGCGTAGAATCGAGAGTTAGTGATTCGTACACCCGTTTGAATAAGAGGTCTTTATACACGGTTGGTACGTATGACCACGTAAAAGCTTGTATTCTTTAGATTGTATCCTTAACACGGTCTAAGGAGTTGGGTCGTTTCACCGTTAGTTGTTAAACGGTATTAGAACTTGTACTTTTTTAACCGTTTTCTCTTTAGATGTTACGAAAACACGAATATTTTGAATTACCTAACACATAAACATATACATAGGCGCTTACTATACACGGTTGTTTGAAATAAGATTGTAAAGACATCATTTCCTTACGGTTGGCTCGTACAATCGCGTAAAATCAAGAGTTAGTGATTCGTACACCCGTTTGAATAAGAGGTCTTTATACACGGTTGTTACGTATTACCATGTAAAAGCATGTATTCTTTAGATTGTATCCTTAACACGGTCTAAGGAGTTGGGTCGTTTCACAGTTAGTTGTTAAACGGTATTAAAACTTGTACTTTTTTAACCGTTTTCTCTTTATATGTTATGTAAACACGATTATTTTGAATTACTTAACACATAAACATATACATAGGTGCTTACTATACACCGTTGTTTGAAATAAGATTGTACAGACGTCACTTCCTTACGGTTGGCTCGTACAATCACGTGAAATCAGGAGTTAGTGATTCGTACACCCGTTTGAATAAGAGGCCTTTATAATTGGTTGTTACGTATTACCATGTAAAAGCATGTATTTATTCGATTTTATCCTTAACGTGGTCTAAGGAGTTGGGTCGTTTCAGAGTTAGTTGTTAAACGGTATTAAAACTTGTACTTTTTTAACCGTTTTCTCTTTAGATGTTACGAAAACATGATTATTTTGAATTACTTAAAACATAAACATATACATAGGTGCTTACTATACATGGTAGTTTGAAATAAGATTGTACAGATGTCACTTCCATACGGTTGGCTTGTACAATCATGTAAAATCGAGAGTTAGTGATTCGTACACCCGTTTGAATAAGAGGCCTTTATACACGGTTGTTACGTATTACCATGTAAAAGCACATATTCTTTAGATTGTATCCTTAACACGGTCTAAGGAGTTGGGTCGTTTCACAGTTAGTTGTTAAACGGTATTAAAACTTGTACTTTTTTAACCGTTTTCTCTTTATATGTTATGTAAACACGATTATTTTGAATTACTTAACACATAAACATATACATAGGTGCTTACTATACACCGTTGTTTGAAATAAGATTGTACAGACGTCACTTCCTTACGGTTGGCTCGTACAATCACGTGAAATCAGGAGTTAGTGATTCGTACACCCGTTTGAATAAGAGGCCTTTATACATGGTTGTTACGTATTACCATGTAAAAGCTTGTATTTATTCGATTTTATCCTTAACATGGTCTAAGGAGTTGGGTCGTTTCAGAGTTAGTTGTTAAACGGTATTAAAACTTGTACTTTTTTAACCGTTTTCTCTTTAGATGTTACGAAAACACGATTATTTTGAATTACTTAACACATAAACATATACACAGGTGCTTATTATACAGGGTTGTTTGAAAAAAGATTGTAAGTACGTGACTTTATTACGGTTGGCTCGTACACTCGCGTAAAATCGAGAGTTTTTTTTTTGAATGGAATCAGGCAATTTTATAAAGAAAGAAAAACCAAGTTTACAAGGGAACAACCAACAGCCGGAAACAAATGAAATCCGACATCAAACCAAACCAGCTAACAACTAACCAAAAGCTACACAAGCTAATAGACAAGTACCAACTAGAAAACAAAATAAGACTCCACCACTTCCAAGCGACAATCCAGTCCAAGCAGCTCCACTTAAAGTACTTCAAAAGCTCACCTCGGAGCCACATGAGTACAAGAAGACTTCTTTCCACGCTTCCAAACTAATCTGTCCAGAACAGCCGTCATTATGCATTGCACAAGATGAGGAATAGGGTTCGAGACCCCCGCAAACATCCTTCGATTTCTCTCACACCAAACCGTGTAAACACTAGCCGCCAAAATTAACCTATGCTCAATACACTTGGGAGAGTTCTGAGGATCTGAAATAGCATCTAAGATGGCACTCCACGAACAAGGAAACCCAATCCATTGCACTTTGTCCATCACTTGAATCCAAACCTGTATAGAAAACGAGCACTCAAAAAACAGGTGATTATGAGAATCTCTCATGAGTCCACAAAAGACACACAAAAGGTCCAGAGGTTCCTCCTTCCACAAAGCAACTCGATCCTGTGTTGGCAAACGAAGAAGACAAGCAGTCCATAAACAGAAAGAGTGTTTAGGGATGTGTCCCTTAAACCACACGGACGACGTCCACGGTAATTTTGTTAGAGTACCGATGCTAGCCTCATACGCCATATGGACCGAGAAGGTCCCATCATCATTGCCATCCATACTCCAACTCGGTCTATCAGCCATCGTTTGTTGAATCACAGGAAACGTCAGATTGGCTAAAAACGGGTACCGAGAGATCCAAGCATCCGGCCATCCATTCTGAAACAAATTAAGGAGTTGGCTTACCGTCGTAGTCACTGAGAATCCAGCATTATGAATAAACCGATACGGAATGAACTGGGATAAGTAACCACACGCTAACCAGTTGTCCTCCCAAGCGTTTATACTCATACCATTTCCCACACGCATCCACATAAAGCGCCTATATTCGGTACGGAGTGCCATGATCTTCATTAAAACCCAAGACCATCTCAATGATCTTCATTCCTCCCAAGCGCTTATGGGTTTTATGGATTTCACGGTATGCTTTGCGGAATTCTTTGGTGTGGACAGCCAAATCACGATGAGTAACAATGTCCCATAAGTTCTTTGCTAGAAGCGCACGATTCCAAAGTGCTAGACGGCGAAACCCCAACCCACCACAATCCAACGGCCTACAAACCAAATCCCACGCCACCTTGCATTTACCTTTAGATGATTCCCCTTGAGTCCATAAAAAATCCCTGAACAGTTTCTCAAGCTCATGAATCACCCCAGATGGAATTAGAAAAATCGCCATCCAATACAATTGCAAGGACTGCAAAACTGAACAAATAAGCTGCTTACGGCCCCCAAACGAAAGGAATTTTGCTTTCCAATTGTGCAATCTTAGTTTTACTTTGGCAACAAGGATTCCATAATCAGCAGCCCTCAGATTAACCGGAGACAAAGGCACTCCCAGGTAACGAATCGGAAAGGTGCCCGATCTAAACGGAAGACAATGGAGGATAGAAGTTCTTACATCCAAAGGGACGTTTCCAAAAAACACATCACTTTTTTGGAGATTCGGTGCCAAACCCGAGCAAGTAGCAAATAACTCCAACGCTTTCTTCAACACCTCCACAGATGCCACATCTCCTCTAGTAAACACAAATAGGTCATCCGCAAAACACAAATGTGTCACTCCAAAGTCTTGGCACCCATAATGATAACCAAACTCCGAAGCTTCACCAATACATTTCCGAAAAATCATGGCAAATCCCTCCATTACTAGAGTAAACAGGTAAGGTGAGAGTGGATCACCTTGCCTTATACCTCTTTTTCCGTGAAAGAAACCCCTAGATTCACCATTGACTACAACCGAAAACGTAGGGGTTGTTATCATTTCAGAAATCCAATTTATCAAAACCGGATGAAACCCAAACCCCTTTAACATACCAATTAGATAATCCCAGTTAACCATATCATATGCTTTTCGTAAATCAATCTTGAAAGCACATCGGGGTGGTCCATTCTCCAACTGATACCCTCTCACCAGTTCATGAGCCATTAAGATGTTGTCTCCAATTCTGCGACCCGGAATAAAAGCCGATGGAGAACGACTTACAAGTGCATCTAAGTAAGGTTTCATGCGTTCTACAATAACCTTAGAGATGCACTTATAAAGAACCGAACAACACGCAATCGGCCTAAATTCTGAAACCAAAGTAGCATTCGGTATCTTCGGCGAAATACAAATCAAAGTATGATTTAACTCCTTTGCTAGACGCCCTCGGTAGAAAAAATTGTGAATTGCTACCAGAACATCCGATCCCACAACCTCCCATGCTGCCTTGAAGAATTTAGAGGAAAAACCATCCGACCCCGGGGCCTTATCATTACCAATTCCAAAGATCGCATCCCGAATCTCTATATCCTCCACCGGCCTAATCATGTGATTTGCCTCCGTAACCGTAAGTCGATTACTGAACAAAGTAGCATCCATTGCGGGTGTTACAAGCTCATCCCTCATTCCAATAATAGACATAAAATGCTCAATAAAAGCCATGGGAACATCATCATCATACACAAATATCCCTGCCATATTACAAACCCGAATGCATATGCCTAGCATGTTCCTAGTTCTCAGTCATGAGTAGTGTAGTTCTGCTCATGGTTCTTAAGTTGTCTAGATATGTAGGCTATGACCTTATCCCTTTGCATCAATACACATTCTAGTCCCTGGCGTGAAGCGTCACAATATACAACGAAGTCTTCTGTCCCTTGAGGTAAGTTCAGAACTGGTGCATTGCACATCTTTTGCTTCAGGAGTTGAAAGGCGTCCTCTTGCCGTTTTGGGTCAGCATAGTCAGGGGTTGTGCGATTTTTGAGAAGCCTTTATTGAATCCCTATAATATCCTGCTAGTCCTAAGAATTGGCGGATTTTCCGTTGGGGTCTTTGGGGTCTCTCACCTTGCAGTTACCTTAAGCTTTACCGAGTCCACATGGATTCCTATCTTTCCAACTACATGACCAGGAAAACGTACCACTTTCAAATGCTGCTCGTGCTCTTCTTTACTTTGGGAGTAGATGAGTATGTCATCGATAATACGATTACGAACTTATCTAGATATGGTTTGCAAATCCTATTCATCGGATCCATAAACACGGCTGGTGCATTTGTGAGTCCGAAAGGCTTAACCATAAACTCATAATGTCCGTAGCGTGTCCTGAACGCTGTCTTATGAACATCTTCCTCATGGACTCTTAATTGATGATACCCTGATCAATCTTAGAGAAGAAACTAGTGCCTTGAAGTTGATCAAACAGATCATCTATCCTAGGGAGAGGATAACGATTCTTAATTGTCAACTTATTCAGCTCCCTAGTCTATGCACACTTCTAAGAGATCCATCCATCTTCTTAACAAACAATACAGGGGCTCCCTAAGGTGAAGAGCTCGGCTGAATAAATCCTTTATCCAGCGAATCCTGTATTTGACTTGACAATTCCTGCATTTCCGCTGGTGCTAGGCGATAAGGCGCCTTGGCAACTGGGGCAGCTCCAGGAATTATGTCAATTCGAAACTCGATCTGCCTGGGCCGAGATAGTCCGGGCAACTCATCCGGAAATACCTCGTGATAATCCCGTACTATTGGAATATCCTTGAGCTTCTTTACTTTTGACTTCTTTTCTTTCACTTGTACTAGAAACGCCACATACTTCTTCCTTAAATAACTATGGGCCTTCATACGAGATACTATTCCTAAGCTCCTTTCAGGTCTTTCTCCTTCGATTACCAGAGTCCTGCCATCAGGAAGTAAAATTCTCATGACCTTCTCGTAACACCCTATCGTTGCTCTATTCCGCGCTATCTAGTCCATGCCTATAACTACATCGGAACTTCATAGCTCTATAGGTGCTAGGTCTATACTAAACAGTTCGCCAGCTAGACTTAAAGTGCAATCAGGAATTACATCTTCCGCCTCTAACTCACTGTTAGGATTATGTGCGAGACAGTAACAGGGTTATCGTGTCCAATGTTATAAGACACTAGTAGGTCACACTGCTGCACACCAAAGTGAGAATGTTTGGATTATGGGAAATAATTAATTGGTCAATTAATTATTTAGAGAGAAAAATAAATAATTAGTTGAATTATTTATAATTAATTAATCAGTTAGATTAATTAAAAGGGATAATTATGGAAGTTATTTCAGAGATAATTACCAAGAATTATATATGGAATCAAACACTGCTAGGTTTGTCCATATAAATAAGGGGTTAAGGGTGTCAGTTAATTGATTCATTCAGTTCTAAAACCCAGAAAAACCTCTCTCTCTCTCCCCTAAAACCGGCGCCAAATCCAGTAAGTGGAAGGTTCGCATTCGTTTTTCGGGTAATCCTCGGTGGTGGTCTAGCAACCCTCTCAACCGGTGCCAGTAGCAGTGTACCCCCTGCTTGCGTTTCGGAGTTATTATTCGCAAAGGTAATCCACCAAAACACCCTTTATTGTGTCTGTATGGTTTGGGATTGGATCCTCGATTGGGAATTGGGTTTTATTCCGCTGTGCATGTTCTTGTATCCCTCGATTCCCAACACTCACTTCCGTCAGCAAGTTCTATCGAGTAAACTCTATCTACTTTCTTAGAGGTTAAATGGATTAGTGGCCTAAATCCTAGGGATATAAAGCTTCTATCAGCACCGGAGTCAGAAATCATCATTGCATAATGGTCAATTAAGGGAAACGTACCTGTTAACTTATGGGGATCCTGACGTGCCTCTTCCGTTCCCATCACAAAAGCTCCTTCTTGAGCTTTGCACCCTTGGTATTCTCGGGTGACCCTCTTCTTTTTGTTTCTTTTACTGGTACTGATCGACCCTTTATTCAGCCTAGGGTACATATCTCTGAAGTGGCCTATGTTTCCACACTTAAAGCATTTCTTCCTATCATCATTCTTACAGTACCGTGCAGTATGTTCTAGTTGATTACATCTCGTGTACTGAAAACAAACTCCGAAATGATGTCGGTTACAACTGTTGCATTTTGGAAGGGAACCAAGGTACCGCCTCGAGTTCTGGGTCTTTACCCTAGCATTCCTGCCTACCTTGTGGCTCCTACTTGAATTGTTCCTAGTCATTTCCTCTCGCTAGTGCTCTACCTTCCTTGCCTTACCATCCTTCCATTTGATGGATACAATAACTTCACCATTCTTTCTTCGTGCAATGAGGTTAGAAACTACTTGGGTGACTAGGTTAGGGATGGCAACTTGGACTTGTTGAGCTACGAGTTGGGCTATGTCCGGGGTTTGATCGTCCGGAGTTGTTCTTGTGCTTCGGGTGTTTCGAGTTGACATAGTTCTACAATGTTTAAAAGAAAAGGATTTATTTAAGGATGTAATTGTAAAATCATAGAGTTTTCCCCTATCGTTGAATCGGTAACAGTAAACAAGTCAAGAGAACATATAAATTTAAAGTACTAGATTTCAATTCATAACCCAAAAGTCGATGTTACTACGTCGTTACAGATACATCTTCGAGGCGAAAGGGAAATGGAAATACATAATAGGAACTTCTAAGGTCCGAGAAGCACAAGAATCACAAGCCCAACAATCACAAGCCCAACAATCACTACAAAGATGGTCACTGCCTGACATCATAGCTCCGTCCTCCAAGCCATCCGCCCGACCGTCACGGCTCTTTCTACAGCTCCCGAAGTAGCTTGCTCCAGCATATGAGTCAACTCAGTCAGTGCACGTATGACTTGCGCTTGTTTATCTATCCTAGTCTGGAACCTCTGAATCCTATTCTCAAGGATACTAATCCTACGAGTATCTTCCATCGGTAGTTCCACGCATCTCAGAATGGGTACTCCCGGAGGGGCACGGGAGGGTCCGGCAGCAAGGTCACGGGGGATAGTGATTCTACTAGCAATGGGAGGAAGAACTCTCTTCCTAGCGGTCTCTCTAGTGCGAGGCCTAGGGAGGTTCGGTTCAGGTGCGGGGTTATCCGGCGAGGGTTGAGGTACGACATCTACAGGGGGAATTGGGTGCGAGTCGTCGGAGGCATCATTACTCGACACTTCGATATCCGTTCCTGAGTTTTTGGAAGAGTCCTCTTCCTCTTCGGAGGTCCATCTAGCGTTTGACGACATAGTGACTGAAGCGTTTACATATCTTAATAAGTAAGTTCGATAGTGGCTTCCTATTACTAACGCATTAGTGTCTCATAGTGTCATTACAACTATTCAGTGCATCGTGACCACACACACAATATGCCATGTATGAAAAACTTTATGGTTTTTATACTCCCATCGTAACTTTCCCTAGTTTCGTGTTATTGCCTCTTGACTAAACATAGTTGATCAGGCTATGTTTAATTAAGACCCAATAAACGACTCCCGGGTCAATCACTTTAGAAGTATAGGAAAAATACCTTTAGAAAAGTTCATCTTTCCGTTGTTATATTTTGATGGCTATAGTACTTGATTTTCTTGTCAGAAAATCGTTATTCTCTATAGCCTTGGCTCTGATACCAAGTCTGTCACACCCCGCTAAAGCGGAAACATGGAGTGTAACAGCGCAAAGTAGCACAACACAAAGTATAGACAATAAACGCCATAGCATATCAAAAATAATTAAGTATTACCATATTACATCATATTAAAGTCTTAAAATTATTACAATGAAAACTAGGCTACAACGAAAAGGAAATTTAGTCTTGATATGCATGAAGGCGTAACACACGTGCATTTTTGTTCTTCTTACTTTGGATCGCCTGAAAAGCATGAAAGTTTTAAAAGGTCAACTATCGTCATAGTTGGTGAGTTCACGGGTTTAACAACACACATATACATGGATCGCGTTGAAAAATAATACCGGAGATATATAATAAGTTCAAGCAAGAAAACTTGATCGTTGGATTTTGCGCGGGTTTCGCAATCGTGCGCGTGTCTCGCAAAATCCCGGCATATGGTACTTATCGTGCAATACTTACAGCCAAGATTAACGAGCCACTACTAATCTCCTAGAAGCATAGTTTTTGCCTCGCAATGCCATGCTTATCGCAACATGACACAACAATCGTTCCACAAAAAGTAATTAAACACCAATCGTTATCGTTACCAACCCCGTTGCAAGCGGGGTACGAAAGGTGGGGTTGCCAACCCGATAGCGCTTCCATTGATTACTCGGTCCACCGCAGTGAATTAGACTTAGTAGTGTGTACGAGGACTTGCGATAAGAAAAACACCCAATTAATCTAGATAAGTATGCATACCATAGCCACAAAAATCGTTCCAACATAAATCGTTCCACAATAAATCGTTCCACAAAATCGTTCAACAATCGTTTCACAAATCGTTTTAAAAGTTTAATCAACCGGTAGTTTTATCATGCTTTTCACCCCAAAAATGTAAAAACGTAAAAAGGGGCCGTGAATAACTCACCGAGTTGTTAGCTCAAGAGTCCCGAGTTAGCGAGGTTCCACCGATTTCCGACCTAGTGATATAAAATGTTTTAATAAGTTCCTTGACCCATTTAAGTTCCTTAAGTTAAAATAATAATATACGCGCGAACGAAACTTTTATAGTTATAACGATTGTCGAAAAATACGTACTTTGGTGATTATAACCGAAGTGTGAAAGTTGGTATATGGACATGCATGTGTGTTTTATGTTGATTCTACCTTGTTTATCCTTCCAACAACCTTTTAATGTCCATGGATTACTTTTATGAAAGTGTTTTCGAAGAAATAGGATTTTACATAAAATAACATTTTTCAGTTTTATATGATTCATCATGAGGAGTAATGGCTTTTCTCTCTTCCTTGGCGATTTTGGTGACTAGGGTTACATGGCTGATTTGATGGTTCTTCGTCGTTTGGATCTAGATTCGTTGTTCGATTCGTTGCAAGGAAGAGGTAAGGTTTTCGTTTTCTGTTCGATTGGTGGTAGGGTTTTGTTTTCTGTTCGATTTCTATTCGATTGGTGTCCTATTCGATTCTCTAGGGTTTCATCTCTTCTAATTCTATTTTCTGTATACTACGGTTGGATTTGATTGGAGCCTCACATCGTGTTTCCTACACCGGTGTTATCACCAGTAGGCTTCGACGTGTTTCTCTAATCTCCTTCGGTGGTGTCGGATTGTAGGTCTGAATTGCGTGGATTCTAGGGTTTCGTTTTCTAGGGTTACATCAATCGGGTTGTCGTACAGCTAGGGTTTCGAATAGTTAGGGTTCGAGTTCTTGTTGCTAGGGTTTGGTGGTGTCGGCTGTAAGGGGACACGGTGCTAGGGCTTTCGTCAGCATTCGGAGGATCCCGTACGGTTGTCGTTGCTTTGTCGGTTGTTTGTACGGCCGTGACCTTTTGTTCGTACGTGTTGTTGCGTCATTAGGGTTTGTCCACCGTTTGTCGGCTGTGTGGAGACACGTTTAACGCGTTGCTAGGGTTTCTTGCGGCTCGACACAGATCGACTATTTTGTCGTTTCTGTGGTTCGATTTTCTGTCGTTCGGTGATTCGTTTCTTCAGCGTTCATCAACGGCAGTCTCTCTAGGGCTGACGACAGCATCCTGACGTCACTGGTGTGATCAGGGCTGACGTCATAGTCCGTTTGGTTTCTGCTAGGGCTGACGTCATCTAGCAGTTCAGTTGGTGTGTACGGCTGGTTTTTTAATCTTCGATTGTACTCATTGGCTATTGGTTATCTGAATTGGTACTCGCAGCACCTTGGTTTTGTGGGATTTCAGCGCTTTTATAAGCCCTCGTCTTCCCGTCAGCCTTGGTCTTCGTGAGGACTGGTTTGGGTTTTCACTAGCCTAATGGGTTTTGAAGATCTTTTTGGTGATTGTCCCATCCATCCGGTGCGGAAATCTGTGTTTGAAAGGCTTGCTAAGGATTCCCGTTTACAACATTCGGAGGATGTGAAACAAGGTGTAAGTTTTGCGTCTATAGTTGGTTCAAAAACTTCTGATTCGTTATCGTTTTACCCGCTGGCAGATAAAGTGCAATCTCAAATCCACATTCCTATGCAGCTAGCTAAGGAAGCTATGAAAATTCATAATGCAACTTTATTTGGGTATTTTCTTGGTGCTAGAATTCCTTTCCCGGTGGTGCAAAGCTATGTTAAAACTGCATGGGGTAAGTATGGGTTGTCTAACTCAATGATGAATAATAATGGAGTTTTTTTCTTCAAGTTTAATGATGTTGGAGGTTGTAGTCAAGTTGTGGAGCAGGGTCCTCTTATGATTAGAGGAGTTCCGTTATTTGTGGCACATTGGGACCCAACAAAGGGTTTGACAAAGCCTTTGCACACGTCATGCCCATTATGGATTAAATTGCATAATATCCCTCTTGTAGCTTTTAACAAGGAAGGGATTAGCCGTATTGCTAGTGCGTTAGGGGTCCCAAAACAAATGGATGCATGTACAGCATCCATGTGTGATAAATCATGGGGCAGACCGAGTTTTGCAAAGGTTCTAGTGGAAGTATGGTCTGTTGGGGAGCTAAAGAAAGAGCTTGAGGTGGTCATACCTGATCTGAATGGTGGTGATGACTCTAAGGTAACAATTAGAGTGGAATATATATGGGAACCATCCCAATGCTCCCATTGTCTTGTGTTTGGGCATAAGCTTTCTTCTTGTGCTAAAGCGGTGGCTTCTCAACTAAAGCAAAAGAAGGCTTCTAAACTAGTGGATGATGAGGGGTTTGTGACTGTGGAGAAAAAGCAATGGAGACCAAAGAATGTGGATAAACCTAGCTCGTCTGGAACCAAAGTTGGTGAGGATAACGTGGAAGTTATGCCTACGGCTATAGCTGACCCACCCACAACTGTTGTTAATACCTTGGATTCGGTTGTAAGTGAACAAAGAGTGGAGGAGCCTATCATTGTGGAGACCCCGGCTGAAGTGGAGGTTGCAAAGACCTTGAAACTGGATGTGGCTAAACCTGCTGATCGTGGTAAAGGAGTGCAAAGTTTGAAGCAAACTCAAACCTTTGTGAAACCTTTGGACACTCCTGTCCGTAGCATCTTAAAGAACCCAAACCGATTCACAATTCTGGAGCAGGAGGGTGTCGCGGGTGCAGATGGTGGAAAGCGTGATGCTGGTGGTAAACTTAAGAGGAGTTCGCCTACTCAACCGGGAGGGGGTATTCCAAAACCGCGTGGTTCTAATGTTTAGCATCGGATGTTGGAATATTCGGGGCCTCAATGCTCCGGATAAGCAGCAAGAGGTGAGATCTTTTATTCGTAACAATGGTATTCAGATTTGTGTTGTTCTTGAATCTCATGTTCGTTTGGAGTCGTTGAAGGGTGTTTGTGAGTCTACTTTCGGTAGATGGAGTTGGATCTCAAATCAGGCTCAGTCTGAGTATGGTACGCGTATAATAGTAGCCTGGGACGTTTCTTGTCTTGATGTAATGACTATAGAGTCGCATGGTCAGTTTATGCATTGTGAGGTTAGAGTTCGTGGTCTGACACAGGCTTTCTTTGTTACTTTCGTTTATGGAGCTAACCGTGGACAGGCTAGAGCGTCTCTTTGGTCGGGGTTGCGGAAATTTCGTGCTATTTTAGGTGCTAAGCCGTGGGCTTTATTGGGGGACTTTAATTGTCTTTTATTTCCGCATGATGCTCTGGGTGGTATTTCGAAACGAAATGGTGATATGGCTGATTTTGCATCTTGTTTGGAGGATATAGATGTGTTTGATGTTCGTTACTCTGGTATTCAACACACTTGGTGTCAGAAACCTAAACAGGAAGCTGGTTTAAAGCGGAAGCTTGATCGTATTCTTGCAAACGTGGAGTTTACTAGTGCTTATGTTGATGCGTCCGCGCGTTTCTTGCCTCGTGGCCTTTCTGATCATTCACCGGGATTGCTAAGTTTCCAAGGGGGTGTGCGGAATAGGAGATTTGGGTTCAAGTTTGATAACTTCCTAGTGATGGATCCCCAGTTTCGATCTATTGTTCAAAATGCATGGAAAGATGAGGTTCAAGGTACCTTTATGTTTAGACTCACCTCTAAACTAAAGTCTCTTAAATCACCGTTGAGAAAGCTTCGCTCATCATACGGTAATCTTTCTGTACGTGCTTCTAAACTTAAGGAGGATTTGGATGTGGCACAATTGACGGCAGATTTGGATCCGGGGAATGAGGTGTTGGGACGTGATGTGGAACGGCTTCGGGAAGCTTATCAACAAGCTTGTTGGGTGGATATTAGTGCTGCAAGACAGAGAGCTAAGGTTAAATGGCTCACGGAGGGAGATGCTAACACGCGGTATTTCCATAAAGTGGTAGCTGAGAAACGACATGCACATTATGTACATTCTATTAGCAATTCTGATGGTAACTTTGTGTATGATGATGATGTTGCTGCTGCTTTTATAGACCACTTTATATCCATTATTGGTACCCGGGATGAGACTGTGATTCCTGACATGAACTCAGATTTCTTTGTGAATCGAGTATCTTTCCCTGATTCCTTGCACATGATTCGGCCTATTACTGATGAGGAGATACGTCATGCTATGTTTCATATTGGAAATGATAAGGCACCTGGATCGGATGGTTTTACCTCCAAGTTTTTCAAGGCGGCTTGGGACATTGTTGGTTCTGATGTTCTTCTGGCAATCCATAATTTCTTTTATCGGGGTCATCTTCCAAAGGAGCTGAACCATACACTTCTTTGCCTATTGCCGAAAACTCCTAACGCTAGTTCGGTTTCTGATTTTCGTCCGATTGCTTGTTGCTCAGTGTTGTACAAATGCATATCCAAAGTGATAGTTGACAGGATGAAGCCGTACCTAGATGGGATCATTAGTCGTTCTCAATCTGCTTTCATTCCTGGAAGGAAGATTGTGGACAACATTCTTATGGCGCATGAATTGGTTGCTGGGTATCATCTTGGACGTGGGCCACCTAGGTGTGCATTCAAGATTGATTTGAGGAAGGCCTATGATATGGTGAGTTGGGATTTTTTGTTTGGCATGCTTGAGGGTTTTGGATTTCATATGGTGCTTGTAAAGTGGATAAAGGAACTAGTCTCCACTCCTTCCTTTTCGGTGGTAATTAATGGAGAATCAAGGGGGCATTTTCTTGGAAGGAGGGGAATTCGTCAAGGTGATCCTTTATCACCTTATCTGTTTACTGTGGTAATGGAGGGTTTTTCTATGATTCTCAAGCAGTGCATAATTGAGGCGGCTGACTTTGGGTACCATCATGCTTGTGAGGAGTTCGGGATTACGCATCTTTGTTTTGCGGATGACCTCTTTGTGTTCACAAGGGGTGATGTGGCTTCGGTTGAAGTGCTTAAAAAGGCTTTGTCAATCTTTGCTCATCGTTCTGGATTATCTCCTAACTTGCAAAAGAGTGACATTTTCTTTGGAAATGTCCCTCCTAGCGAGAAAGACGCTATAATTCAGTGCCTTCCGTTTAGAACTGGTACGTTTCCTATTCGATATTTGGGTGTGCCTTTGTCTCCAGTTGCTTTAAAGATTGCTGATTATGGAGGACTTGTTGCGAGAGTCCATAGCCGTTTGCAGAATTGGAAGTGTAAGTTCCTTTCGTTTGGTGGCCGTAAACAACTAATAATTTCGGTGCTTCAATCACTCCAATTATATTGGATGGCAATCTTTCTTTTCCCGTCAGGTGTCTTACACGAACTGGAAAGGTTGTGCCGTGATTTTCTTTGGGCACAAGGTGACCCTTCTAGAGGGCGGTGTAAAGTGGCCTGGTCACTTGTTTGTCGTCCTCAAAATTGTGGTGGTTTGGGTTTTAGGAGGTTCTCGGTTTGGAATAGGGCACTCATTACAAAAAATCTTTGGTCCATCCTAATTAGGCGGAATTGTATATGGGTGGATTGGGTTAGGGATTATTCCTTGCGTTCTCATGAATTTTGGACTGCAAGGCGTAACACAAGATGGTCGTGGGTGCTTGGAAAGATGATGGGAATTCGATCAGAAATTCGGAGATTTGTTAGGGTGCGTATTGGAAATGGCCAAACAGCCAATGCTTGGGAGGACAATTGGTTGTCTTGTGGTCCGTTATCCGGTTTTGTTACTACCAGATTTATACATGGGAGAGGCCTGTCGGTTACAACAACTGTCAGGCAGCTTCTTGATACGTTTCATGATGGATGGCCTGATCTTTGGACCACTACTTTTTCAATTTTGGAAAGTGTAGACCTTCCTATGATTGTACATGATTCTGATGATGTGGTATGTTGGGATGCGGCTCAAAATGGGGATTTCTCGGTCCATCAGGTGTATGAGTCTTTGATTGGACATCTTGAGTTGGTTGCGTGGACTAGTTCGGTCTGGTTTAAGGGCCACATACCGAAACATTCATTTTGTATGTGGGTTGCGTGTCTGCATCGGTTACCAACTCAAGATAGGATTGCTGAATGGAAGCATGAACCTCCGGATCTGCTTTGTAGCTTATGTGGTTTAGTACGTGATTCTCATGACCATTTGTTTTTTGAATGTACTTTTTCACGACAGGTTTGGCTCAAGATTATGGACGAGGTTGATTGGTTTGATTTCCCTTGTTCTTGGAGTGCTATTGTGGATGCTCTCACGGAGGCTGATACGGCTCCTAAGAGTCTTACGCACCAACTTGCTTTAGCAGCTTCGGTGTATTTCGTATGGAGTGAGAGGAATCAACGCTTGTTCACGGATAAGAGGAACCCAGTGCCTTATATTGTCCAACAAATTCTCTCTACGGTGTTTGATCGTGTGGCTTGGAAGCATAGGAAGAAGCTGAATTCTCCTGATGGTACGGTTACGTGAAGCTTGGAAGGTGACTCGGCTTGGGTGGATGTTTTGGTGGTGGAACTGGAGATGCTTGAGTTTTATTGTGTTTTCCTCTTTGTATGCGTCTGTTAGCTTGTGTCTGTTTTGGTTGTTAGTTTCTTGGTTTGGACTTGTGTCGGATTTCATTTGTTTCCGGCCTTGGTTTTGTTTGTAACTCCTTTGTTTTTTGCTTTATAAAATTGCCTGTTTCATTCAAAAAAAAAAACATTTTTCAGCTTTTCCCATTCTTGACAGATTCGGAGGCTGTTTTGGGACATACATTTGGGTATGACGCATAACTCTAAAAATTACGAAATTTTAATATGTTTTAGCCATATGAGTTTACTAATTACTGACCAAATTTCATAATTTTTGGAAAAGGTTACGGTCCCCAAACAGAAGGTTTATTAAAATAGTGACAGCAACTAGAGCTGTTGCGCAATCTTTTTGTACGGACTTTTTGAGGGTCCGAAACTTGGAATTTTGCAAACGGCCAGTGGGGTTTGAAAGATAACTCAATGAACTTGAATTTAAAAAAAAGAATCATGTCATTTGGACATTTTATGAAGGAGTTATGGCCTCTCGAAGTTGGGTCCGAATCTGTCCAGAATCTGTTGGACGAATTTTAGACTAGTTGTTGAATAACAAAATGTTTCTCTTGTTTAGTAAATTTTATGATGATTTCTCTTTACCAAAGCTCAAATCCAGATGTGTTTGAAGGAATATCACTTCATAAAACACATTTTACACATGCATTCACATATTTACCAAATTAAACACAAGAAGGTGTTCATAGGCCATCAACTCACTTATTGCTTGAATCTTTAGAGGATCCAAGCAAAGAAAGGGTATTTGGCTATATGAATTCATCTAAACCACATGCAAGATGGTAGATGATCATGAGAAAACAAAAATAAGAATATGATTAATGAAGCAATGTGGGTTTATAACCTCACTTATTGCTTTATTCACAATGAATATATGCATAAACTAACAACATGCAATGAGGGATTTACCACTCTTATTGCATTTATACGAAATAATAAGAAGAACATAAAAGAAATGCTTGGAAATGTAAGTTATTACAACAATTTATATGAACAAGAATATAGATGATGAACAAGAATTATGAAGATCATCCATTCATCTCAACTTTTGGGTGATCCTAGATGATTTCCTTATGCATAGAATACAAGTACTCTTATCTCACACCATTGAGTGATGATGATTTGAAGAAAACATGATGGAGATCATGTAATTACCTTTGATTGTTCTTGAAGATCTTTAAGAACTTGAAGGTGTATGGAGAAAGCTAGAGAGGAAAAGTCTAGTGAGAGAAAGTTTAGTGAGAGAAGTAGAAGTGAGAAATGAGAGAAAATGAGGAGGATGTAGGTGGTATTTATACCAAGTAGAGGAAGTGGTTTGGGAGTAAAATGGTGGGTGGTGGACGGTTTTGGTGGAAAAAATGAGGGAGAGAGATGGGTGTGAGGTGAAGGTTGTGATGTATGGTTTGTGTAAGTGAGGAATGTGTTATATTCTTGTCTCCCACTAACTCAAACCATGTGCACCCAAGATGGTTTTATTTTGAAATTAAAATGGCTGGACTTTTAACAAAAATAATTTGGTTTTGTTGAATTTTATAGTATTGGGTGTAAAAAGCTGCTAAAATTGGAAACCGTTACCGAAAACGCGCGTTTTTTCGATTTTTGCGTAACGAAAGCAGTTTTCAGATTTTTATTAAGGAACTTATTAGAAATTGATATTTTTATTATTTTGGGTCATTTTAAAAATTTATTCGACAGTCTAGTGGTCGGAATCGGGACCTGCTGATAACAGTCAGTCGGTTTTGCGTACCGACTATAGTGGCGACTCAATAAACGTCAAAGGCACTTATCGAGCCTTTACACAATAAATGTTGTCATACAATATTGTTTTTGACAAATGATAGTACCAAAATATTGTTCCGCTCTGGTAAGTCGGTTAAAGTTTTACTGACCTGAGGTGGGAAGTGGAGGGTTGTCACAGAATCCCCGTGAACCGGACATCAAAAAGCTCGATATCTTCAAGGCAGCTTGCAAAATCACCCATATCTCCATTTCTCCGAGAAATCCCTCCTAACGCATCATGGGGGAAAAGCATACAATTAAAATCTCCCATTACCACCCAAGGCTTATTCCCCATAATGGCTTTAAATTTACGTAAACCAGACCACAACTGCATACGCTCTCGACCTCGGTTATCCCCATAAATAAAAGATACAAAAAAGACATCGCTAGACCCCTTTATTCGAAGCTCACAATGCATATACTGTCTGTGGTACCCTAACACCATCACATCAACTGCCAGCGCATCCCATGCAATTATTATTCTCGAGCCACTTTCAGAAAAAGGATGATTAGATATCCAATCCCATCGTCCAAAAGTCGTACTACAAACATTACCCAACACCTCCGATCGAACATGAGATTCCAAAATTGAACAAACACTAACATTATTATTCCTAACAAAAGATCTGACTTCCTGTTGCTTGTCAAGAGCATTCAAGCCCCTTATATTCCAGCATGCTATATTAAACATTATGAGCGTGAAATTTGCAGACCCTTACTTCCCTTGTCGCCCAACGACTTCTTCTTCAAAGACCCATCATCCTTAGCGTCCTTAGTTTCCTTCCTTTGATCAGTAGCCACTCCAAATCTGCTCGAGTTCTTTAAGATACCCTTGATGGGTGCTTTCGGCACATGCATAGGCTGTTGAGATCTAGGCGGGCTTTTATCAGAAACATCTACTTTCAACATCGGAGGCTCCGGTATAACAAACTCTTGACCTTTCTCCACTTGAGAAATTTCAGGAGTTCATACACCCGTTTGAATAAGAGCCCTTTATACACGGTTGTTATGTATTACCATGTAAAAGTGTGTATTCTTTAGATTGTATCCTTAACACGGTCTAAGGAGTTGGGTCGTTTCACAGTTAGTTGTTAAACGGTATTAGAACTTGTACATAGGTGCTTATTATACACGGTTGTTTGATATAAGATTGTACAGACGTCACTTCCTTACGGTTGGCTCGTACAATCGCGTAAAATCGAGAGTTAGTGATTCATATACTCGTTTGAATAAGAAGCCTTTATACACGGTTGTTACGTATTACCATGTAAAAGCATGTATTCTTTAGATTGTATCCTTAACACGGTCTAAGGAGTTGGGTCGTTTCAAAGTTAGTTGTTAAACGGTATTAAAACTTGTTCTTTTTTAAAGGTTTTCTCTTTAGATGTTACGAAAACAGGATTATTTTGAATTACTTAACACATAAACATATACATAGGTACTTATTATACACGGTTGTTTGAAATTAGATTGTACAGACGTCATTTCCTTACGGTTGGCTCCAACAATCGCGTAGAATCGAGAGTTAGTGATTCGTACACCCGTTTGAATAAGAGGTCTTTATACACGGTGGGTACGTATGACCACGTAAAAGCTTGTATTCTTTAGATTGTATCCTTAACACGGTCTAAGGAGTTGGGTCGTTTCACCGTTAGTTGTTAAACGGTATTAGAACTTGTACTTTTTTAACCGTTTTCTCTTTAGATGTTACGAAAACACGAATATTTTGAATTACCTAACACATAAACATATACATAGGCGCTTACTATACACGGTTGTTTGAAATAAGATTGTAAAGACATCATTTCCTTAGGGTTGGCTCGTACAATCGTGTAAAATCAAGAGTTAGTGATTTGTACACCCGTTTGAACAAGAGGTCTTTATACACGGTTGTTACGTATTACCATGTAAAAGCATGTATTCTTTAGATTGTATCCTTAACACGGTCTAGGGAGTTGGGTCGTTTCACAGTTAGTTGTTAAACGGTATTAAAACTTGTACTTTTTTAACCGTTTTCTCTTTATATGTTATGTAAACACGATTATTTTGAATTACTTAACACATAAACATATACATAGGTGCTTACTATACACCGTTGTTTGAAATAAGATTGTACAGACGTCAACTCCTTACGGTTGGCTCGTACAATCACGTGAAATCAGGAGTTAGTGATTCGTACACCCGTTTGAATAAGAGGCCTTTATACATGGTTGTTACGTATTACCAGGTAAAAGCATGTATTTATTCGATTTTATCCTTAACATGGTCTAAGGAGTTGGGTCGTTTCAGAGTTAGTTGTTAAACGGTATTAAAACTTGTACTTTTTTAACCGTTTACTCTTTAGATGTTACGAAAACATGATTATTTTGAATTACTTATCACATAAACATATACACATGTGCTTATTATACAGGGTTGTTCGAAAAAAAGATTGTAAGTACGTGACTTCATTACGGTTGGTTTGTACAATCGCGTAAAATGGAGAGTTAGTGATTCATACACCCGTTTGTATAAGAGCCCTTTATACACGGTTGTTATGTATTACCATGTAAAAACATGTATTCTTTAGATTGTATCCTTAACACGGTCTAAGGAGTTGGGTCGTTTCACAGTTAGTTGTTAAACGGTATTAGAACTTGTACTTTTTTAACCGTTTTCTCTTTCGATGTTACGAAAACACGATTATTTTGAATTACTTAACACATAAACATATGCACAGGTGCTTATTATACAGGGTTGTTTGAAAAAAGATTGTAAGTAGGTGACTTCATAACGGTTGGTTCGTACAATCGCGTAAAATCGAGAGTTAGTGATTCATACACCCGTTTGAATAAGAACCCTTTATACACGGTTGTTTTGTATTACCATGTAAAAGCATGTATTCTTTAGATTGTATCCTTAACACGGTCTAAGGAGTTGGGTCGTTTCACAGTTAGTTGTTAAACGGTATTAAAACTTGTACTTTTTTAACCGTTTTCTCTTCAGATGTTACGAAACACGATTATTTTTAATTACTTAACACATAAACATATACATAGGTGCTTATTATACACGGTTGTTTGAAATAATATTGTACATATGGCACTTCCTTACGGTTGGCTCGTACAATCGCGTGAAATCGTGAGTTAGTGATTCATACACCCGTTTGAATAAGAGGCCTTTATACACGGTTGTTACGTATTACCATGTAACAGCATGTATTCTTTAGATTTTATCCTTAACATGGTCTAAGGAGTTGGGTCGTTTCAGAGTTAGTTGTTAAACGGTATTAAAACTTGTACTTTTTTAACCGTTTTCTCTTTAGATGTTACGAAAACACGATTATTTTGAATTACTTAACACATAAACATATACACAGGTGCTTATTATACAGGGTTGTTTGAAAAAAGATTGTACAGACGTCAACTCCTTACGGTTGGCTCGTACAATCACGTGAAATCAGGAGTTAGTGATTCGTACACCCGTTTGAATAAGAGGCCTTTATACATGGTTGTTACGTATTACCAGGTAAAAGCATGTATTTATTCGATTTTATCCTTAACATGGTCTAAGGAGTTGGGTCGTTTCAGAGTTAGTTGTTAAACGGTATTAAAACTTGTACTTTTTTAACCGTTTACTCTTTAGATGTTACGAAAACATGATTATTTTGAATTACTTACACATAAACATATACACATGTGCTTATTATACAGGGTTGTTCGAAAAAAAGATTGTAAGTACGTGACTTCATTACGGTTGGTTGTACAATCGCGTAAAATGGAGAGTTAGTGATTCATACACCCGTTTGTATAAGAGCCCTTTATACACGGTTGTTATGTATTACCATGTAAAAACATGTATTCTTTAGATTGTATCCTTAACACGGTCTAAGGAGTTGGGTCGTTTCACAGTTAGTTGTTAAACGGTATTAGAACTTGTACTTTTTTAACCGTTTTCTCTTTCGATGTTACGAAAACACGATTATTTTGAATTACTTAACACATAAACATATGCACAGGTGCTTATTATACAGGGTTGTTTGAAAAAAGATTGTAAGTAGTGACTTCATAACGGTTGGTTCGTACAATCGCGTAAAATCGAGAGTTAGTGATTCATACACCCGTTTGAATAAGAACCCTTTATACACGGTTGTTTTGTATTACCATGTAAAAGCATGTATTCTTTAGATTGTATCCTTAACACGGTCTAAGGAGTTGGGTCGTTTCACAGTTAGTTGTTAAACGGTATTAAAACTTGTACTTTTTTAACCGTTTTCTCTTCAGATGTTTACGAAACACGATTATTTTTAATTACTTAACACATAAACATATACATAGGTGCTTATTATACACGGTTGTTGTTTGAAATAATATTGTACATATGGCACTTCCTTACGGTTGGCTCGTACAATCGCGTGAAATCGTGAGTTAGTGATTCATACACCGTTTGAATAAGAGGCCTTTATACACGGTTGTTACGTATTACCATGTAACAGCATGTATTCTTTAGATTTTATCCTTAACATGGTCTAAGGAGTTGGGTCGTTTCAGAGTTAGTTGTTAAACGGTATTAAAACTTGTACTTTTTTAACCGTTTTCTCTTTAGATGTTACGAAAACACGATTATTTTGAATTACTTAACACATAAACATATACACAGGTGCTTATTATACAGGGTTGTTTGAAAAAAGATTGTAAGTACGTGACTTCATTACGGTTGGCTCGTACACTCACGTAAAATCGAGAGTTAGTGATTCATACACCCGTTTGAATAAGAGCCCTTTATGCACGGTTGTTATGTATTACCATGTAAAAGCATGTATTCTTTAGATTGTATCCTTAACACGGTCTAAGGAGTTGGGTCGTTTCACAGTTAGTTGTTAAACGGTATTAGAACTTGTACTTTTTTAACCGTTTTCTCTTTCGATGTTACGAAAACACGAATTATTTTGAATTACTTAACACATAAACATATGCACAGGTGCTTATATACAGGGTTGTTTGAAAAAGATTGTAAGTAGGTGACTTCATAACGGTTGGTTCGTACAATCGCGTAAAATCGAGAGTTAGTGATTCATACACCCGTTTGAATAAGAACCCTTTATACACGGTTGTTTTGTATTACCATGTAAAAGCATGTATTCTTTAGATTGTATCCTTAACACGGTCTAAGGAGTTGGGTCGTTTCACAGTTAGTTGTTTAAACGGTATTAAAACTTGTACTTTTTTAACCGTTTTCTCTTCAGATGTTACGAAACACGATTATTTTTAATTACTTAACACATAAACATATACATAGGTGCTTATTATACACGGTTGTTTGAAATAATATTGTACATATGGCACTTCCTTACGGTTGGCTCGTACAATCGCGTGAAATCGTGAGTTAGTGATTCATACACCCGTTTGAATAAAGGCCTTTATACACGGTTGTTACGTATTACATGTAACAGCATGTATTCTTTAGATTGTATCCTTAACACGGTCTAAGGAGTTGGGTCGTTTCACAGTTAGTTGTTAAACGGTATTAGAACTTGTACTTTTTTAAAACCGTTTTCTCTTTAGATGTTTTGAAAACACCATTATTTTGAATTACTTAACACCTAAAACATATAACATAGGTGCTTATTATACACGGTTGTTTTATATAAGATTGTACAGACGTCACTTCCTTACGGTTGGCTCGTACAATCGCGTAAAATCGAGAGTTAGTGATTTGTATACCGTTTGAATAAGAAGCCTTTATACACGGTTGTTACGTATTACCATGTAAAAGAATGTATTCTTTAGATTGTATCCATAACACGGTCTAAGGAGTTGGGTCGTTTCAAAGTTAGTTGTTAAATGGTATTAAAACTTGTTCTTTTTAAAGGTTTTCTCTTTAGATGTTACGAAAACAGGATTGTTTTGAATTACTTAACACATAAACATATACATAGGTACTTATTATACACGGTTGTTTGAAATAAGATTGTACAGACGTCATTTCCTTACGGTTGGCTCCAACAATCGCGTAGAATCGAGAGTTAGTGATTCGTACACCCGTTTGAATAAGAGGTCTTTATACACGGTTGGTAAGTATGACCACGTAAAAGCTTGTATTCTTTAGATTGTATCCTTAACACGGTCTAAGGAGTTGGGTCGTTTCACCGTTAGTTGTTAAACGATATTAGAACTTGTACTTTTTTAACCGTTTTCTCTTTAGATGTTACGACAAACACGAATATTTTGAATTACCTAACACATAAACATATACATAGGCGCTTACTATACACGGTTGTTTGAAATAAGATTGTAAAGACATCATTTCCTTACGGTTGGCTCGTACAATCGCGTAAAATCAAGAGTTAGTGATTCGTACACCCGTTTGAATAAGAGGTCTTTATACACGGTTGTTACGTATTACCATGTAAATGCATGTATTCTTTAGATTGTATCCTTAACACGGTCTAAGGAGTTGGGTCATTTCACAGTTAGTTGTTAAACGGTATTAAAACTTGTACTTTTTTAACCGTTTTCTCTTTATATGTTATGTAAACACGATTATTTTGAATTACTTAACACATAAACATATACATAGGTGCTTACTATACACCGTTGTTTGAAATAAGATTGTACAGACGTCACTTCCTTACGGTTGGCTCGTACAATCACGTGAAATCAGGAGTTAGTGATTCGTACACCCGTTTGAATAAGAGGCCTTTATACATGGTTGTTACGTATTACCATGTAAAAGCATGTATTTATTCGATTTTATCCTTAACATGGTCTAAGGAGTTGGGTCGTTTCAGAGTTAGTTGTTAAACGGTATTAAAACTTGTACTTTTTTAACCGTTTTCTCTTTAGAT
Source organism: Centaurea solstitialis (assembly GCA_030169165.1). Lineage (NCBI taxonomy): Eukaryota > Viridiplantae > Streptophyta > Magnoliopsida > Asterales > Asteraceae > Centaurea > Centaurea solstitialis. Next base: position 50,633,646 of record CM058042.1, on the reverse strand, counting down.
GTTACGAAAACACGATTATTTTGAATTACTTAACACATAAACATATACACAAGTGCTTATTATACAGGGTTGTTTGAAAAAAGATTGTAAGTAGGTGACTTCATTACGGTTGGTTCGTACAATCGCGTAAAATCGAGAGTTAGTGATTCATACACCCGTTTGAATAAGAACCCTTTATACACGGTTGTTTTGTATTACCATGTAAAAGCATGTATTCTTTAGATTGTATCCTTAACACGGTCTAAGGAGTTGGGTCGTTTCACAGTTAGTTGTTAAACGGTATTAAAACTTGTACTTTTTTAACGTTTTCTCTTCAGATGTTACGAAACACGATTTTTTTAATTACTTAACACATAAACATATACATAGGTGCTTATTATACACGGTTGTTTGAAATAATATTGTACATATGGCACTTCCTTACGGTTGGCTCGTACAATCGCGTGAAATCGTGAGTTAGTGATTCATACACCCGTTTGAATAAGAGGCCTTTATACACGGTTGTTACGTATTACCATGTAACAGCATGTATTCTTTAGATTGTATCCTTAACACGGTCTAAGGAGTTGGGTCGTTTCACAGTTAGTTGTTAAACGGTATTAGAACTTGTACTTTTTTAACCGTTTTCTCTTTAGATGTTTTGAAAACACCATTATTTTGAATTACTTAACACCTAAACATATACATAGGTGCTTATTATACACGGTTGTTTTATATAAGATTGTACAGACGTCACTTCCTTACGGTTGGCTCGTACAATCGCGTAAAATCGAGAGTTAGTGATTTGTATACTCGTTTGAATAAGAAGCCTTTATACACGGTTGTTACGTATTACCATGTAAAAGAATGTATTCTTTAGATTGTATCCATAACACGGTCTAAGGAGTTGGGTCGTTTCAAAGTTAGTTGTTAAATGGTATTAAAACTTGTTCTTTTTAAAGGTTTTCTCTTTAGATGTTACGAAAACAGATTGTTTTGAATTACTTAACACATAAACATATACATAGGTACTTATTATACACGGTTGTTTGAAATAAGATTGTACAGACGTCATTTCCTTACGGTTGGCTCCAACAATCGCGTAGAATCGAGAGTTAGTGATTCGTACACCCGTTTGAATAAGAGGTCTTTATACACGGTTGGTAAGTATGACCACGTAAAAGCTTGTATTCTTTAGATTGTATCCTTAACACGGTCTAAGGAGTTGGGTCGTTTCACCGTTAGTTGTTAAACGATATTAGAACTTGTACTTTTTTAACCGTTTTCTCTTTAGATGTTACGACAACACGAATATTTTGAATTACCTAACACATAAACATATACATAGGCGCTTACTATACACGGTTGTTTGAAATAAGATTGTAAAGACATCATTTCCTTACGGTTGGCTCGTACAATCGCGTAAAATCAAGAGTTAGTGATTCGTACACCCGTTTGAATAAGAGGTCTTTATACACGGTTGTTACGTATTACCATGTAAATGCATGTATTCTTTAGATTGTATCCTTAACACGGTCTAAGGAGTTGGGTCATTTCACAGTTATTTTGAATTACTTAACACATAGGGTTGTTTGAAAAAAGATTGTAAGTACGTGACTTCATTACGGTTGGCTCGTACACTCGCGTAAAATCGAGAGTTAGTGATTCATACACCCGTTTGAATAAGAGCCCTTTATACACGGTTGTTATGTATTACCATGTAAAAGCTTGTATTCTTTAGATTGTATCCTTAACACGGTCTAAGGAGTTGGGTCGTTTCACAGTTAGTTGTTAAACGGTATTAAAACTTGTACTTTTTTAACCGTTTTCTCTTCAGATGTTACGAAACACGATTATTTTAATTACGTAACACATAAACATATACATAGGTGCTTATTATACACGGTTGTTTGAAATAAGATTGTACAGACGTCATTTCCTTACGGTTGGCTCCAACAATCGCGTAGAATCGAGAGTTAGTGATTCGTACACCCGTTTGAATAAGGGTCTTTATACACGGTTGGTACGTATGACCACGTAAAAGCTTGTATTCTTTAGATTGTATCCTTAACACGGTCTAAGGAGTTGGGTCGTTTCACCGTTAGTTGTTAAACGGTATTAGAACTTGTACTTTTTTAACCGTTTTCTCTTTAGATGTTACGAAAACACGAATATTTTGAATTACCTAACACATAAACATATACATAGGCGCTTATATACACGGTTGTTTGAAATAAGATTGTAAAGACATCATTTCCTTACGGTTGGCTCGTACAATCGCGTAAAATCAAGAGTTAGTGATTCGTACACCCGTTTGAATAAGAGGTCTTTATACACGGTTGTTACGTATTACCATGTAAAAGCATGTATTCTTTAGATTGTATCCTTAACACGGTCTAAGGAGTTGGGTCATTTCACAGTTAGTTGTTAAACGGTATTAAAACTTGTACTTTTTTAACCGTTTTCTTTTTATATGTTATGTAAACACGATTATTTTTAATTACTTAACACATAAACATATACATAGGTGCTTATTATACACGGTTGTTTGAAATAATATTGTACATATGGCACTTTCCTTACGGTTGGCTCGTACAATCGCGTGAAATCGTGAGTTAGTGATTCATACACCCGTTTGAATAAGAGGCCTTTATACACGGTTGTTACGTATTACCATGTAACAGCATGTATTCTTTAGATTTTATCCTTAACATGGTCTAAGGAGTTGGGTCGTTTCAGAGTTAGTTGTTAAACGGTATTAAAACTTGTACTTTTTAAACCGTTTTCTTTTAGATGTTACGAAAACACGATTATTTTGAATTACTTAACACATAAACATATACACAAGTGCTTATTATACAGGGTTGTTTGAAAAAAGATTGTAAGTACGTGACTTCATTATGGTTGGTTCGTACAATCGCGTAAAATCGAGAGTTAGCGATTCATACACCCGTTTGAATAAGAACCCTTTATACACGGTTGTTTTGTATTACCATGTAAAAGCATGTATTCTTTAGATTGTATCCTTAACACGGTCTAAGGAGTTGGGTCGTTTCACAGTTAGTTGTTAAACGGTATTAAAACTTGTACTTTTTTAACCGTTTTCTCTTCAGATGTTACGAAACACGATTACTTTTAATTACTTAACACATAAACATATACATAGGTGCTTATTATACACGGTTGTTTGAAATAAGATTGTACAGATGTCACTTCCTTACGGTTGGCTCGTACAATCGCGTGAAATCGTGAGTTAGTGATTCATACACCCGTTTGAATAAGAGGCCTTTATACACGGTTGTTACGTATTACCATGTAAAAGCATGTATTCTTTAGATTTTATCCTTAACATGGTCTAAGGAGTTGGGTCGTTTCAGAGTTAGTTGTTAAACGGTATTAAAACTTGTACTTTTTTAACCGTTTTCTCTTTAGATGTTACGAAAACACGATTATTTTGAATTACTTAACACATAAACATATACACAGGTGCTTATTATACAAGGTTGTTTGAAAAAAGATTGTAAGTACGTGACTTCATTACGGTTGGCTCGTACACTCGCGTAAAATCGAGAGTTAGTGATTCATACACCCGTTTGAATAAGAGCCCTTTATACACGGTTGTTATGTATTACCATGTAAAAGCGTGTATTCTTTAGATTGTATCCTTAACACGGTCTAAGGAGTTGGGTCGGTTCACAGTTAGTTGTTAAACGGTATTAGAACTTGTACTTTTTTAACCGTTTTCTCTTTAGATGTTTTGAAAACACGATTATTTTGAATTACTTAACACATAAACATATACATATGTGCTTATTATACACGGTTGTTTTATATAAGATTGTACAGACGTCACTTCCTTACGGTTGGCTCGTACAATCGCGTAAATCGAGAGTTAGTGATTCGTATACTCGTTTGAATAAGAAGCCTTTATACACGGTTGTTACGTATTACCATGTAAAAGCATGTATTCTTTAGATTGTATCCTTAACACGGTCTAAGGAGTTGGGTCGTTTCAAAGTTACTTGTTAAACGGTATTAAAACTTGTTCTTTTTTAAAGGTTTTCTCTTTAGATGTTACGAAAACAGGATTGTTTTGAATTACTTAACACATAAACATATACATAGGTACTTATTATACACGGTTGTTTGAAATAAGATTGTACAGACGTCATTTCCTTACGGTTGGCTCCAACAATCGCGTAGAATCGAGAGTTAGTGATTCGTACACCCGTTTGAATAAGAGGTCTTTATACACGGTTGGTAAGTATGACCACGTAAAAGCTTGTATTCTTTAGATTGTATCCTTAACACGGTCTAAGGAGTTGGGTCGTTTCACCGTTAGTTGTTAAACGATATTAGAACTTGTACTTTTTTAACCGTTTTCTCTTTAGATGTTACGACAACACGAATATTTTGAATTACCTAACACATAAACATATACATAGGCGCTTACTATACACGGTTGTTTGAAATAAGATTGTAAAGACATCATTTCCTTACGGTTGGCTCGTACAATCGCGTAAAATCAAGAGTTAGTGATTCGTACACCCGTTTGAATAAGAGGTCTTTATACACGGTTGTTACGTATTACCATGTAAATGCATGTATTCTTTAGATTGTATCCTTAACACGGTCTAAGGAGTTGGGTCATTTCACAGTTAGTTGTTAAACGGTATTAAAACTTGTACTTTTTTAACCGTTTTCTCTTTATATGTTATGTAAACACGATTATTTTGAATTACTTAACACATAAACATATACATAGGTGCTTACTATACACCGTTGTTTGAAATAAGATTGTACAGACGTCACTTCTTTACGGTTGGCTCGTACAATCACGTGAAATCAGGAGTTAGTGATTCGTACACCCGTTTGAATAAGAGGCCTTTATACATGGTTGTTACGTATTACCATGTAAAAGCTGTATTTATTCGATTTTATCCTTAACTGGTCTAGGAGTTGGTCGTTTCAGATTAGTTGTGTAAACGGTATTAAGACTTGTCAGTTTTTTAACGTTTTACTTCTTTGATTTACTGAAAACACGATATTTTGAATCTACTTAAATACGAAAAATACACAATGTTATTATAAGGTTGTTAAAAAAGATTTAAAGTAGTGATTCATTACGGTTGGTTCGTACAAATTCGCGTAAATCGAGGTTAGTGATTCATACACGCGTTTGAATAAGAACCCTTTATACACGGTTGTTTTGTATTACCATGTAAAACCTTATTCCTTAGATTTTATCCTTAACAGGTCTAAAGGAGTTGGGTCGTTTCACAGTTAGTTGTTAAACGGTATTAAGAATTGTACTTTTTTAACGTTTTCTTTCAGATGTACGAAACACGTTATTTTTATTACTTTAACATACTATCATCGGTGCTTATATACACGTTGTTTGAATAATATTTACATATGTCAACTTCTTCGGTGCTGTATAATCGCGTGAAATCGTGATTAGTGATTCATTCACTCGTTTGAATAGAGGCCTTTATACACGGTTTTAGTATACCAGTAAACATGTATTCTTTAGATTTATCCTTTAACAGGTCTAAGGTTTGGGTTGTTTCAGAGTTATTGTTAAACGTATAAAACTTGTATTTTTTACCGTTTTCTTACTATGATTACGGATAGTTATTGTATTTAACGATTAAAATATACACAGAGCTTTTTGGTTTGATTGTACCATATTATTTTGATTTCTACGGCGTTAGTTATTTCCATGTAAAGGTGGTTTTTTTTCGTTTTTTTATTAAACTTGGCTTGGATTTCATTTCAAAAAAAAAAACTATTAATGTTTTTAAACATGGTTGTTTGAAAAAAGAATTTAAGTACGTGACTTCATTACGGTTGGCTCTACTCTAAAGTCGGAAAAAAGTTAGTGATTCATACACCCGTTGTTGAATAAGAGCCCTTTATACACGGTTGTTATGTATTACACCGTAAAAGCATGTATTCTTTGATTGTATCCTACGACGGTCTAAGTGATTGGTCGTTTCACAGTTAGTTGTTAAACGGTATTAAAACTTGTACTTTTTTAACCGTTTTTCTTCAGATGTTACGAAACAGATTATTTTTAATTACTTAACACTATAAACATATTCATAGGTGCTTATTATACACGGTTTTTTGAAATAAGATTGTACAGACGTCATTTCTTACGGTTGGCTCCAACAATCGTAGAATCGAGAGTTAGTGATTCGTACACCGTTTGAATAAGGGTCTTTATACACGGTTGGTACTATGACCACGTAAAAGTTGGTATTCTTTAGATTTGTTCCTTAACACGGTCTAGGAGTTGGGTCGTTTCACCGTTAGTTGTTAAACGTATTAGAACTTGTATTTTTTAACCGTTTTCTCTTTAGATGTTACGAAAACACGAATATATTTGAATTACCTAACACATAAACATAAATAGGCGTTACTATACACGGTTGTTTGAATAAGATTGTAAAGACATCATTTCCTTACGGTTGGCTCGTTACAATCGCGTAAAATCAAGAGTTAGTGATTCGTACACGTTGAATAAGAGGCTTTATACACGGTTGTTACGTATTACCATGTAAAGCATGTATTCTTAGATTGTATCCTTAACACGTCTAAGAGTTGGGTCATTTCACAGTTTAGTTAGTAAACGGTATTAAAACTTGTACTTTTTTAACCGTTTTCTTTTATATGTTATGTAAACACGATTATTTTTAATTACTTAACACATAAACATATACATAGGTGCTTATTATTAACACGGTTGTTTGAAATAATATTGTACATATGGTTACTTCCTTACGGTTGGCTCGTACAATCGCGTGAAAATCTTGAGTTAGTGATTCATTACACCCGTTTGAATAAGAGGCCTTTATACACGGTTGTTACGTATTACATGTAACAGCATGTATTCTTAGATTTTATCCTTAACATGGTCTAAGGAGTTGGGTCGTTTCAGAGTAAGTTGTTTAAACGGTATTAAAACTTGTACTTTTTTAACCGTTTTTCCTTTAGATGTTACGAAAACACGATTATTTTGATTACTTAACAATAAACATATACACAAGTGCTTATTATACAGGGTTGTTTGACAAAAGATTGTAGTACGTGAACTTCATATGTTGGTTCTTACAATACCGTTAAAACGAGAGTTAGCGATTCATACACCGTTTGAATAAGAACCTTATCCGGTTGTTTTGTATTACCATGTAAAAGCATGTATTCTTTAGATTGTATCCTACACGGTCTAAGAGATTGGGTCGGTTTCACAGTTAGTTTTTTAACGGTATTTAAGACTTGTACTTTTTAAGTTTTCCTCTTAGATGTTAGGAAAACACGATTACTTTTGAATTACTTAAACATAAACATATACATATGTGCTTATTTTACACGGTTGTTTTAAAAGATTGTACAGTGTCACTTCCTTACGGTTGGCTCACAATCGCGTAAAATCGAGAGTTGTTGATTTATACGTTTGATAAGAGCCTTTATACAGTGTTGTTACGTATTACCATGTAAAAGTTGTTATTCTTTAGATTATCTTTAAAGAGTCTAAGGAGTTGGTCGTTTCAAAGTTAATTGTTTAAACGGTATTAAAACTGTGTTTTTTAAAGTTTTCTTTTAGATGTTACGAAAACAGGATTATTTTGAATTTATTAACAATAAACATTATACATAGGTACTTATAAACGGTTGTTTGAAATAAGATTGTAAACGTCATCCTTACGGTTGGCTCCTACAATCGCGTAAATCGAGAGTTAGTGATTCGATACTCGTTTGAATAAGACCTTTATACACGGTTGTTAGTTTACCATTAAAGCTGTATTCTTAGATTGTATCCTAACACGGTCAAGGAGTTGGGTCGTTCAAGTACTTAAACGTATTAAACTTGTTTTTTAAAGTTTTCTCTTAGATGTTGAAACAGGATTATTTTGATTATAACACATAAACATATACTAGTCTATTATACACGTTGTTTATAAGATGTACAGACGTCATCCTTACGGTTGCTCAACAATCGCGTAATCGAGAGTTAGTGATCGTAACGTTTGAATAGAGCTTTATACACGTTGTAGTATACACGTAAAGCTTGTATCTTAGATTGTATCCTTAACGTCTAGAGTTGGTCGTTTCAAGTTTTGTAAACGGTATTAAAACTTGTCTTTTTTAAGTTTCTCTTAGATTTACGAAACAGATTTTTTATTATTAACACATAAAATATACATAGGTCTTATTATACACGTTGTTTGATAAGATTGTACAGACGTCTTCCTTACGGTTGGCTCCAACAATCGCGTAGAATCGAGAGTTAGTGATTCGTAACCGTTTGAATAAGGGTCTTTATACACGTTGTAGTATACACGTAAAAGCTTGTATCTTTAGATTGTATCCTAACACGGTCTAAGGAGTTGGCGTTCACGTTAGTGTTAAACGTATTAGACTTGTACTTTTTTAACGTTTTCTCTTTAGATGTACGAAAACACGATTTTGAATTACCAAACATAAACATATACATAGGCGCTTACTATACCGTTGTTTGAATAAGATGTAAAGACATCATTTCTTGGTTGGCTCGTACAATCGCGAAAACAAGAGTAGGATTGTACACCGTTTGAATAAGAGGTCTTTATACACGTTGTTACGTATTACATGTAAGCATGTATTCTTTAATTGTATCTTAAACGTCAAGGAGTTGGGTCATTTCACATTGTTGTTAAACTATTAAAACTTGTACTTTTTTAACGTTTTTCTTTATATGTTATGTAAACACGATTATTTTGATTACTTAACACATAAACATATCATAGGTGTTACTATAACCGTTGTTTGAATAAGATTGTACAGAGTCACTTCTACGGTTGGCTGTACATCACGTGAAATCAGGAGTAGTGATTGTCACCGTTTGAATAAGAGGCCTTTAACATGTTGTTACGATTACCATGTAAAAGCATGTATTTATTCGATTTTATCCTTACTGGTCTAAGAGTTGGGTCGTTTCAGAGTTAGTGTTAAACGGTATTAAACTTGTACTTTTTTAACGTTCTCTTTAGATGTTACGAAAACACGATATTTTGAATTACTTAACATACATATACACAAGTGCTATTATACAGGGTGTTTGAAAAAAGATTGTAAGTAGTGACTCATACGGTTGTTCGTACAACGCGTAAATCGAGAGTTAGTGATTCATACACCCGTTGAATAAGACCTTTATACACGGTTGTTTGTATTACCATGTAAAAGCATGTATTCTTTAGATTGTATCCTTAACCGGTTAAGGAGTTGGGTGTTTCACAGTTAGTTGTTAACGTATTAAACTTGTACTTTTTACCGTTTCTTTTCAATGTTACAAACACGATTATTTTTAATTACTTAACAATAAACTATACATAGGTCTTATTACACGGTGTTGAATAAATTGTACAACGTCATTCTTACGGTTGGCTCGTAAATCGCGTAAAATCGGAGTTAGTGATTCATACACCTTGAAAAACTTATACACGGTTTTAGTATTACCATGTAAAGCATGTATTCTTTAGATTTTATCTTAACATGGTCTAAGGAGTTGGGTGTTTCAGGTAGTTGTTAAACGGTATAAAACTGTACTTTTTTAACGTTTCTCTTTAGATGTTACGAAAACACGATTATTTGATTATTAAACATAACATATACACAGGTAGTGTTGGTTGTTGTGCTTTTATTGTTCCCGCGTGGTTGTTCTAACTTGTGGTTTATCGTTTTTATAAAAGCTGATTCTTAATAAACATTAAGGTTTTTTACAGTTGTTGTAAAGATTAACTGACTTTTACGTTTTTAGATGCGAAACGAATTGATTCATACACTAAATAAAGGATTATACACGTTTTGAAAGTAAGGTATTCTTTGTTGTATCCTAAACGGTCAGGAGTTGGTCGTTTCACAGTTAGTTGTAAACGGTATTAAATTGTATTTTTTACCGTTTTCTCTTAGATGTACGAACACGATTATTTTATCTAAACATAAATATATAGGCTTATATACACGTTGTTTGAATAGATTGTACAGACTCATTCTTGGTTGGCTCACAATCGCGTAAATGGAGTTAGTGATTCGTAACCTTGAATAAGGGCCTTTATACACGTGTTAGTATTACAGTAAAAGCTGTATTCTTTAGATTTCTTAATGTTAAGGAGTGGGTCGTTTCAGTTAGTTGTTAAACGGTATTAACTTGTACTTTTAACCGTTTCTCTTTAGATGTACGAAAACACATTATTTGAATTACTAAACATAACATATACAGGGCTTTTATACAGGTGTTTGAAAGATTGTAAGACTCATCTACGTTGGCCGTACATGCGTAAAATCAGAGTTAGTGATCTACACGTTTGAATAAGACCTTTATACAGGTTGTTAGTATTACATGTAAAAGCAGTATTCTTAGATTGTATCTTAACACGTCTAGGAGTTGGGTCTTTCACGTAGTGTTAACGGTATTAAACTTGTACTTTTTTAACGTTTTCTTTAATGTGAACCGATTATTTAATTACTTAAACATAAATATACATAGTGCTTATTATACACGGTTTTAAATATTGTACAAGTCACTCCTTACGTGGCTGTACATCGCGTAAATCGAGTTAGTGATTCATAACCGTTTGAATAAGGCCTTTATACACGTGTTAGTATTACCATGTAAGCATGTATTCTTTAGATTTATCTTAACAGGTCTAGAGTTGGGTCGTTTCAAGTTAGTTGTTAAACGGTATTAAACTGTACTTTTTAACGTTTTCTCTTAGATGTACGAAAACACGATATTTGAATTACTTAACCTAAACATATACAAGTGCTTCTATACGTTGTTGAAAAAGATTGTAAGAGTACTTCTTACGTTGGTCTACATCGCGTAAACGATTTAGGATTCTAACTTTGAATAGACTTTATACCGTTGTTGTATTACCAGTACAGACGTCATTTCCTTACGGTTGGCTCCAACAATCGCGTAAAATCAGAGTTAGTGATTCGTATACTCGTTTGAATAAGAAGCCTTTATACACGGTTGTTACGTATTACCATGTAAAAGCTTGTATTCTTTAGATTGTATCCTTAACACGGTCTAAGGAGTGGGTCGTTTCAAAGTACTTGTTAACGGTATTAAAACTTGTTGTTTTTTAAAGGTTTTCTCTTTAGATGTTACGAAAACAGGATTATTTGAATTACTTAACACATAAACATATACATAGGTACTTATTATACACGGTTGTTTGAAATAAGATTGTACAGACGTCATTTCCTTACGGTTGGCTCCAACAATCGCGTTGAATCGAGAGTTAGTGATTCGTACACCCGTTTGAATAAGAGGTCTTTATACACGGTTGGTACGTATGACGACGTAAAAGCTTGTATTCTTTAGATTGTATCCTTAACACGGTCTAAGTAGTTGGTCGTTTCACAGTTAGTTGTTAAACGGTATTAAAACTTGTACTTTTTTAACCGTTTTCTCTTCAGATGTTACGAAACACGATTATTTTTAATTACTTAACACATAAACATATACATAGGTGCTTATTATACACGGTTGTTTGAAATAAGATTGTACAGACGTCATTTCCTTACGGTTGGCTCCAACAATCGCGTAGAATCGAGAGTTAGTGATTCGTACACCCGTTTGAATAAGGGTCTTTATACACGGTTGGTACGTATGACCACGTAAAAGCTTGTATTCTTTAGATTGTATCCTTAACACGGTCTAAGGAGTTGGGTCGTTTCACCGTTAGTTGTTAAACGGTATTAGAACTTGTACTTTTTTAACCGTTTTCTCTTTAGATGTTACGAAAACACGAATATTTTGAATTACCTAACACATAAACATATACATAGGCGCTTACTATACACGGTTGTTTGAAATAAGATTGTAAAGACATCATTTCCTTACGGTTGGCTCGTACAATCGCGTAAAATCAAGAGTTAGTGATTCGTACACCCGTTTGAATAAGAGGTCTTTATACACGGTTGTTACGTATTACCATGTAAAAGCATGTATTCTTTAGATTGTATCCTTAACACGGTCCAAGGAGTTGGGTCATTTCACAGTTCGTTGTTAAACGGTATTAAAACTTGTACTTTTTTAACCGTTTTCTCTTTATATGTTATGTAAACACGATTATTTTGAATTACTTAACACATAAACATATACATAGGTGCTTACTATACACCGTTGTTTGAAATAAGATTGTACAGACGTCACTTCCTTACGGTTGGCTCGTACAATCACGTGAAATCAGGAGTTAGTGATTCGTTCACCCGTTTGAATAAGAGGCCTTTATACATGGTTGTTACGTATTACCATGTAAAAGCATGTATTTATTCGATTTTATCCTTAACATGGTCTAAGGAGTTGGGTCGTTTCAGAGTTAGTTGTTAAACGGTATTAAAACTTGTACTTTTTTAAACCGTTTTCTCTTTAGATGTTACGAAAACACGATTATTTTGAATACTATTAACACATAAACATATACACAAGTGCTTATTATACAGGGTTGTTTGAAAAAAGATTGTAAGTACGTGACTTCATTACGGTTGGTTCGTACAATCGCGTAAAATCGAGAGTTAGTGATTCATACACCCGTTTGAATAAGAACCCTTTATACACGGTTGTTTTGTATTACCATGTAAAAGCATGTATTCTTTAGATTGTATCCTTAACACGGTCTAAGGAGTTGGGTCGTTTCACAGTTAGTTGTTAAACGGTATTAAAACTTGTACTTTTTTAACCGTTTTCTTTTCAGATGTTACGAAACACGATTATTTTTAATTACTTAACACATAAACATATACATAGGTTCTTATTATACACGGTTGTTTGAAATAAGATTGTACAGACGTCATTTCCTTACGGTTGGCTCGTACAATCGCGTAAAATCGGGAGTTAGTGATTCATACACCCGTTTGAAGAGAAATCCTTTATACACGGTTGTTACGTATTACCATGTAAAAGCATGTATTCTTTAGATTTTATCTTAACATGGTCTAAGGAGTTGGGTCGTTTCAGAGTTAGTTGTTAAACGGTATTAAAACTTGTACTTTTTTAACCGTTTTCTCTTTAGATGTTACGAAAACACGATTATTTTGAATTACTTAACACATAAACATATACACAGGTTGTTATTATACAGGGTTGTTTGAAAAAAGATTGTAAGTACGTGACTTCATTACGGTTGGCTCGTACACTCGCGTAAAATCGAGAGTTAGTGATTCATACACCCGTTTGAATAAGAGCCCTTTATACACGGTTGTTATGTATTACCATGTAAAAGCGTGTATTCTTTAGATTGTATCCATAACACGGTCTAAGGAGTTGGGTCGTTTCACAGTTAGTTGTTAAACGGTATTAAAACGTGTACTTTTTTAACCGTTTTCTCTTTAGATGTTACAGAAACACGGATATTTTGAATTACATAACACATAAACATATACATAGGTACTTATTATACACGGTTGTTTGAAATAAGATTGTACAGACGTCATTTCCTTACGGTTGGCTTGTACAATCGCGTAAAATCGTGAGTTACTGATCGTGAGTTGGATCGTTTCACAGTTAGTTGTTAAACGGTATTAGAACTTGTAGTTTTTTAACCGTTTTCTTTATGATTTACGAAAACACGATTATTTTGAATGACCTAACACATAATAATATACATAGGCGCTTACTATACACGGTTGTTTGAAATAAGATTGTACAGACGTCACTTCCTTATGGTTGGCTCGTACAATCGCGTGAAATCGGGAGTTAGTGATTCGTAAACCATTTGAATAAGAGGCCTTTATACACGGCTGTTACGTATTACCATGTAAAAGCATGTATTCTTTAGATTTTATCCTTAAGTTGGTCTAGGAGATGGGTCGTTTCAGAGTTAGTTGTTAAACGGTATTAAAACTTGTACTTTTTTAACCGTTTTCATCTTTAGATGTTACGAAAACACGTTATTTTGAATTACTTAACACATAAACTATACACAGGTGCTTATTATACAGGGTTGTTTGATAAAAGATTGTAAAGTACGTCACTTCATTACGGTTGGCACGTACAATCGCGTAAAATCGAGAGTTAGTGATTCATACAACCCGTTTGATAAGAGCCCTTTATACACGGTTGTTATGTATTACATGTAAAGCATGTATTCTTTAGATTGTATCCTTAACACGGTCTAAGGAGTTGGGTCGTTTCACTGTTAGTTGTTAAACGGTATTAAAACTTGTACTTTTTTAACCGTTTTCTATTCAGATGTTACGAAAACACGATTATTTTGAATTACTTAACACATAAACATATACATAGGTGCTTATTATACACGGTTGTTTGAAATAAGATTGTAACAGACGTCACTTCCTTACAGTTGGCTCGTACAATCGCGTAAAATCGAGAGTTAGTGATTCATACACCCGTTTGAATAAGAGCCCTTTATACACGTTTGTTATGTATTACCATGTAAAAGCATGTATTCTTTAGATTGTATCCTTAACACGGTCTAAGAAGTTGGGTCGTTTCACAGTTAGTTGTTAAACGGTATTAGAACTTGTACTTTTTTAACCGTTTTCTCTTTAGATGTTACGAAAACACGATTATTTTGAATTACTTAACGCATAAACATATACATAGGTGCTTACTATACACGGTTGTTTGAAATAAGATTGTACAGACGTCACTTCCTTACGGTTGGCTCGTACAATCGCGTGAAATCGGGATTTAGTGATTCGTACACCCATTTGAATAGGAGGCCTTTATACACGGTTGTTACGTATTACCACGTAAAATCTTGTATTCTTTAGATTGTATCCTTAACACGGTCAAAGGAGTTGGGCTGTTTCACAGTTAGTTGTTAAACGGTATTAAAACTTGTACTTTTTTAACCGTTTCTCTTTAGATGTTACGAAAACCTGATTATTTTGAATTACATAACACATAAATAAATACATAGGTACTTATTATACACGGTTGTTTGAAATAAGATTGTACAGACGTCATTTCCTTACGGTTGGCTCGTACAATTGCGTAAAATCGAGAGTTAGTGATTCGTACACCCGTTTGAATAAGATATACACGGTTGTTACATATTACCATGTAAAAGCATGTATTCTTTCGATTGTATCCTTAACACGGTCTAAGGAGTTGGGTCGTTTCACAGTTAGTTGTTAAACGGTATTAAAACTTGTACTTTTTTAACCGTTTTCTCTTCAGATGTTACGAAAACATGATTATTTTGAATTACTTAACACATAAACATATACATAGGTGCTTACTATATAAGGTTGTTTGAAATAAGATTGTACAGACGTCGCTTCCTGACTATTGGCTCGTATAATCGAGTGAAATCAAGAGTTAGTGATTCGTAGTTTCGTACACCCGTTTGAATAAAAGGCCTTTATACACGGTTGTTACGTATTACCATGTAAAAGCATGTATTCTTTAGATTTTATCCTTACCATGGTCTAAGGAGTTGGGTCGTTTCAGAGTTAGTTGTTAAACGGTATTAAAACTTGTACTTTTTTAACCGTTTTCTCTTTAGATGTTACGAAAACACGAATATTTAGAATTACTTAACACATACACATAAACATAAACATAGGTGCTTACTATACACGGTTGTTTGAAATAAGATTGTACAAACGTCACTTCCTTACGGTTGGCTCGTACAATCGCGTGAAATCGGGAGTTAGTGATTCGTACACCCAATTGAATAGGAGGCCTTTATACACGGTTGTTACGTATTACCACGTAAAAGCTTGTATTCTTTAGATTGTATCCTTAACACGGTCAAAGGAGTTGGGTCGTTTCAGAGTTAGTTGTTAAACGGTATTAAAACTTGTACTTTTTTAACCGTTTTCTCTTTAGATGTTATGAAAACACGATTATTTTGAATTACTTAACACATAAACATCTACATAGGTGCTTATTATACAGGGTTGTTTGAAAAAAGAATGTAAGTACGTGACTTCGTTACAGTTGGCTCGTACAATAGCGTAAAATCGAGAGTTAGTAATTCATACACCCGTTTGAATAAGAGGCCTTTATACACGGTTGTTACGTATTACCATGTAAAAGCATGTATTGTTTAGCTTGTATCCTTAACACGGTCTAAGGAGTTGGGTCGTTTCACAGTTAGTTGTTAAACGGTATTAAAACTTGTAGTTTTTTAACCGTTTTCTCTTTAGATGTTACGAAAACAAGATTATTTTGAATTAGTTAACACATAAACATATACATAGGTACTTATTATACACGGTTTTTTTTTAGGGTAAAAACCGGCAATATTATAAAAACAAAACAAAGGGCACTAACACCCAAAAGTTAACAAAACGCTAAGGACAAGCCCCAAAGCTAGCCAAACAAGCAACCAAACAGCCAACCAAAAAGGAAAACTCCCAGTACGAAAAAAACAAAAAACAACGACACACCAAGCAACAAAGGAACTATCATGAAAGTCTTCTCAAGAGCGTATGCCTCCAAGCCATTCGGTCCAAAATCACTTTACGGATCTCCTTGAAAACCTGAACCGATGGCCTCTTTATGCCTTTAAAGAGTCTATTGTTTCGTTCCATCCAAATAAAATAGACAGAAGCCGCCAGAGCTAATTTTTGAATAAGGCGTCCCGGGCCTTGACCATTCACTAAATCCTGCAGAATTAGACTCCAAGACTCATGAAACCCATGTAAACCGACTTCATTCTTTACCTTCCGCCAAACATCGATTGCATAAGAGCAGCTGAAAAAAAGATGGTCATGTGAATCCTGTTCCACGCCACACAAGGAGCAAACAAAATCCGGAGGTTCCTCCTTCCAAGCAAGAATGCGGTCTTGGGTTGGAAGACGGATGTAGCAAGCCGACCACAGACAGAAGCTATGTTTAGGAATGTTACCTTTAAACCAAACATACTTCGTCCAAGGTATGATGATGTGCGGACCATCAAGAGATCTCCATGCTTGTTGGACCGTGAAAGAAGTACCAATCAGATCTGGCCCATGCCAAGACAAGGAATCTCTAGTATTAACATCAAGAACCGACATTGGGTCCGAAAAAGCATCCGTATTGCTCTCAATCCAAATCTGCGGCCAAGCTCCATCACAATGAGAAATTACATCCACCACAACAGAATCCAACGAGAATCCGCTAGCATGAAATCTCTGAAAGCTAATAAGGGAAGATAACGGGCCATTAGAGAACCATATATCCTCCCAAGCGTTGATGCTCGTGCCATCTCCCACCTTATAAACAAAAAAGTTCCGTATAGAGGACCGAATGCCAAGGAGTTTGCGAAAGCTCCAAGACCAATTCTGTCTAGGCACAATGCTCCAAAAAGACCCATGCATAATCCGATGGTTCCAAATCCAATACACCCAAAGAGTGTTGCGATGAGTAAGAATATCCCAAATATGCTTTGTAAGAAGAGTACGGTTCCACAAAGCTAAACGCTTGAATCCCAAACCACCACAATTGATTGGCTTACACACTGTTTCACAAGCAACTTTGCATCTACCTCGCGACTGCTCACCCTGCGCCCATAAGAAGTCTCGAAACATCTTTTCCAAGTCATGAATTACAGACGAAGGAAGAACAAAAACAGACATCCAATACAATTGCATAGACTGTAAAACAGACGTAATCAATTGCTTTCGACCACCAAAAGAGAGGAACTTGGATTTCCAGTTGTGAATCATTTGCTTGACCCGATCCATAAGGGGATTGAAATCCCCCACTCTAAGACAAGTAGGTGAAAGGGGGACACCTAAATATTGAATGGGAAAAGTACCTGCATGTAAAGGGAGGGTCTGAAGGATAACCTCTTTATTTTCTGGAAGAACATTACAGAAGAAAACATCACTTTTTGCCAAATTCGGTTCCAAACCAGATCTAATCCGAAATAGATCTAAAGCCCTCTTCAAAACCTCCACAGACCCCAAATCACCACCCGTGAAGACAAAGAGGTCGTCCGCAAAGCAAAGGTGAGTAATACTAAGATCCTGACAATGTTTTTTTTTTGAAGAAAATCGGCAATATTATAAAAACAGAAAAACAAAAAGAACCAAGGACAAGCCCCAAGGTTAGCCAACAAAGAAGAAGTCAAACGCACAAAGCCAACCAAAAGGAAAGGAAACCACCAGAACACCACAACAAAACACAAGGGAAACACAAAACAAACAACTAGCTATCCACATCAAACCTAGACCACGCCATCCTAGCAAGCACCACCTCCCGGATTTCCTTGACAATCTGCATCTGCCGTCTTCTCTCATCATTAAAAAGCCGCCTGTTCCTTTCCCTCCAAATACAATAAACCGTAGCATGTAGAGCCAAGCGATGAACCATGCGTTTGGGCTCCCGGTCATGTGTAAGTTCAAGCATAATATCAGTCCAATTTTCCGGGTAACCACAGAGACCAATTTCACGCTTTATAGAACGCCAAACCTCCAACGGAAACCTACAAGTGAAGAAGAGGTGATCATGACTATCCATACAATCACCACAGAACGGACATTTCAAGTCCGGGGGTTCATGTTTCCAAACCAGGCGATCTTGCGTTGGGAGCCTACGGTTAGCAGCCAACCAAACGCAAAAAGCATTTTTAAACAAAACAATTTCAGAAAAAGATAATGTTTCATCTTCTACAATACAATGTTGATGATAAGTAAAGCTCTCAACTTCTACAATACATTGTTTGAGGATCATAGAAAAGCCTTCCATAACAATGGTAAACAAATAAGGGGAAATTGGGTCTCCTTGTCTTAAACCCCAAGCTCCCTTAAAAAAGCCATGAGTGTCCCCATTAATGGATATAGAAAAAGAAGAAGTACGCAGCATCTCATCAATCCAATGTCGGAACACAGGGTGGAAGCCAAACCCCTCAAGCATGCAAGCCAAAAAACCTCAATCTACCGTGTCATAAGCCTCCGGAGATCAATTTTAAACGCACATCTTGGCTGTCCTTTGTTACTTTGATAACCTGCAACAAGCTCATGTGCCAAGAGAATGTTATCCGAAATTCGTCTCCCAGGGATAAAAGCCGACTGAGATGGGCTAATCAACGAAGATAGGTAAGGTTTTAAACGTTCAGAAATAATTTTGGAGATGACCTTGTACAACACCGTACAACACGAGATGGGTCTAAAGTCCGAAATACTAGAAGCATTCGGCACCTTAGGTATAAGACAAAGCAAAGTATGGTTGATCTCCTTTGTTAGTCTCCCCGTATAGAAAAAGTTATGGATTGCCAAAAGGACGTCATTCCCCACAACATGCCAAGCTTTCTTGAAAAATCTTGCTGAAAAAACCATCCGATCCTGGAGCCTTATCATTACCAATATTGAAAACTGCCCATTTGATATCATCATCAGTGATTGGCCGGATCATATGTAGCGACTCTGCCAAAGAAAGCCGGTTCACAAAAAGATCAAGAGGCATTTCCGGAGAAACTTTCATATCCCGCATTCCCAAAAAAATCCGAAAGTGGTGGAACAAAACATCACCAACCGCATCATCATAAACAAAGCTTCCATTCAAATCAGCAATAGAACGGATAGTGTTACGTCCTCTCCTTTCCTTAACAACATTATGAAAAAATTTGGTGTTAGCGTTACCATCATTCAACCATTTGACCTTCGCACGTTGTTTAAGGAAAGTGTTTTCATCTAATAGGGCCTGCTCATAAGCAACTAAAAGATGCGCCAAATCCTGTAGAAGCTCTGGGTTAGACGGATTCAGATCACAAGCAACCTGGATCACATCCAGTTCAGTCTTTAGCACCGAAACCCTTCTAGAGATATCTCCAAAACGACCACGTAAACTCCTAAGAGGCTGTTTTAATCTCTTTAGATGGGTAAGTAACTTATGCATAAACGAGCCAAAGACCGGCTTACCCCATTCTATAGAGACCGTATGAAGGAACTCATCATGATCCGCAATAAAGTTATCAAATTTGAAACCCTTAACTTTATTGCGCTTTATGGCAGCAATGTAGAGAAGACCAATCGCATGATCCGAAATACCAGCCGGATTAAACGAAGCCCTAGATCCCTCGAAGGAAGCCATAAACTCCACATTACCCATAATTCTATCCAGCTTTCTATGAAGACCATCACCTCTTTTAGGCTTTTGGACCCATGTGTATTGAATTCCCGTGTAATTCAAGTCAACCACTTCCACATCCTCAACACACGCACAAAAAGTCATCCATACTAAGGTTACGACGTGAACATCCACCAAACCCATCATGTGGAAATAGCATGGAATTAAAGTCCCCCATAATAACCCACGGCTTAGTACCCATAATTACCTTGGCCTTACGAAGCCCCGACCAAAGCTGTTTACGATCAAGAACACCATTTGCACCATACACAATTGTAATAAAGAACGACGCCTGGCCACGTAACTTAACGAAACAATGTATATATTGTGCATGTGTATCAATAACCATGACATCAACTGTATCCTCATCCCAAGCAATAAGAATACGTGTACCCAAATCCGAGACACTAGAATTAGACACCCATTTCCAAGAGCCAAACACATACTCGCATATAGAAGCCAAATTATCAGCTTTTACATGCGTCTCTACAATAGCACAAAACGAAAGGCCCTGCGAACGAATTAACTCCCTTACCTCCTTTTGTTTTATCCGTGCATTAAGCCCACAGATATTCCAACAGCAGAAATTAATCATTTATGATAAACGGGCAGAGGCGCCTTGCATCCTAGAACCCAACGAAGTATCCTCACTTCCCTTTGTACTCTTGCCAAGCTTACCCGAACCCAACGAAGTATCCTCACTTCCCTTTGTACTCTTGCCAAACTTGCCCGAAACCTCCTTTTTCCTCCTTTCCTCATCAGCCAAGACTGAAAAACGATTAGTGTTCTTCAAAATACCTTTAATAGGAGGTTTCAACGGAGCTGGAGGAGGTTGAAGAAGATTTATCACCGTATCTACAATCGGCTGCTCTACAATCGGTTTACCATGCACACCCTCCACCACAGATTCCTCACGATCCTGCAACACCTCTTGCGAATCAATATTCACCACTGGATTCTGTGTAGGGCTAGACGTCTCCGGTCCCCGCTCATCATGTTGTACATCTTTCTCTTGAACCATAGTGGCATCCAAATTCTGATCGGGTACAGTAGACGGTATAGACTTTTCCACAAGGTCCTCTTTACATGTTCCAGACGAGGAAGCACCATCCAACGGTTTAGCTTTCATTACCCAGTGTTTTGTTGGAACTTTAGTAAAACCATCCGCATCAACCTCCTTCATCTTTGGTTTAGCCTTAGTCACGACTTTTACACAAGCCGCTTTTTTGTGCCCAAAAACCATGCAATGTTCGCATTGGACAGGTTCCCAAAGGTATTCCACTTTCACTTTTACCATAGTCTCCCCGTCTCCAGTCAAACTTGGAATGACCACCTCAATCTCCCTTTTCAGTTCTCCTATAGCCCATGCTTCCACCAGAACCTTAGCAAATCCTGGCCTACCCCACGCACGATCACACATAGATGCAGTAGCAGCATCCATCTGCTTCGGGACCCCAATAGTGCTAGCAATACGACCAATACCCTCGAAATTAAAGGCGGCTAAAGGAATATTGTGGAGTTTTATCCACAGAGGACACGTTGAATGCACCGGTTTAGTCAAGCCTTTAGACGGGTCCCATGTAGAAACAAAAAAAGGTGCATCCCTAATGAATAACGGTCCATGACTGATCACTTGATTACACCCACCTTCATCATTAAACTTCAGGAAATAAACCCCATTTGAGTTCATCATTAAACTTCAGGAAATAAACCCCATTTGAGTTCATCATCAATTCAGAAAACCCAAATTTACCCCAAGCACGCTTCACCGATTGCTGTACTAACCAAAACGGTACCCTCGACCCTAAAAAATAACCCACAAGCGTTGTGTGATATCTTTTAGCAGCTAGTTTAGCCAGCTCAATCGGAATTGTAACACGAGCATCACTTTTGGATTGAGGTGGAAAGAACTGCAAAGAAGTAGACTTGTTATCACCCACAACCGAAGCAAAGTTACGTTTCTCCACATCAGAAAATTGCAAACGTTTGGACGGACCATGATCAGACAATCGCTGGAAACCGATACTCGAGGAGGATTCTCAGCAAGGGAAGGAAAACCTTCAGCAAATCGCCTCTCTTCAACACTTACCTCGACATCCATCGAATCCACACAATCAGACTCCATTGACATGCAACGGAACCCTAGCTACAATAACAATCGTATGAACCCTAGCTCACTATAGCTACGACAGTCACGGCCGATACAAGGTAACGAAGGCCTAAGCGCTGAAACCTTGCCAAACCGTAACGGTGTAGAAAATAGATGAACCAGCGATTCACACAACGGTCACCACAACTAGCGTGCGTCACAAGCCAACAGAAGAAACAAACCCTAATCGAAAAAAAAACCCTAGCGGCGCCAATAAATGCAACACGAAAACGCATGCAACATGCAAACCCTAGGCGCAAAGCACGAGCAGAAACGACAAAATAGTCGTGCAGCGAAACAAACAAACAGCCGCCTAGGAACTAGGGTTACGGACGAAACCGTACGAACAAGCGGTAAACGACAGACGCAAACCTTAATCAAAACAAACCCTAGCGGCAGAAAACGAAAACAAAGCCACACAAAACCCTAATTGAATTATCAGATGACTCACAGGTACACAAAACAAGAATGTCGCAACCCTAAAATGACAGGATACGACAAGAGCAGACTCGAAAACCTACCGCCGCGGAAACAAGAGTGCAATCAAACGGAATTGAATTCTCCACCACCGTACGCTAGTCAATCGAAGCCTACGGGGCCGTAGCCAATGTAGGAAACACGACAACTAACACTAGTAATGAAAAACAATCCGATCGAAAACACAAAAGACGCCAGCGATACACCGAAACCCTAATTACGAAACAAGAAACCCTAATCGAATGATTAGGTTATCCGACAGCAAAACGACAAGTAAAAAACCTTACCAGAATACGATCTCCTCCAGCAGCGATTTGAGAAGGCCAATCGACGATGAATCAGAGCCTCCATGAAAACCCTATCGCCGGAATCGCCCAGGAAGAGAGAGAACCCATTATGTATATGTTTATGTGTTAAGTCTTACTATACACGGTTGTTTGAAATAAGATTGTAAAGACGTCATTTCCTTACGGTTGGCTCGTACAATCGCGTAAAATCAAGAGTTAGTGATTCGTACACCCATTTGAATAAGAGGTCTTTATACACGGTTGTTACGTATTACCATGTAAAAGCATGTATTCTTTAGATTGTATCCTTAACACGGTCTAAGGAGTTGGGTCGTTTCACAGTTAGTTGTTAAACGGTATTAAAACTTGTACTTTTTTAACCGTTTTCTCTTATATGTTATGTAAACACGATTATTTTGAATTACTTAACACATAAACATATACATAGGTGCTTACTATACACCGTTGTTTGAAATAAGATTGTACAGACGTCACTTTCTTATGGTTGGCTCGTACAATCACGTGAAATCAGGAGTTAGTGATTCGTACACCCGTTTGAATATGAGGCCTTTATACATGGTTGTTACGTATTACCATGTAAAAGCATGTATTTATTCAATTTTATCCTTAACATGGTTTAAGGAGTTGGGTCGTTTCAGAGTTAGTTGTTAAACGGTATTAAAACTTGTACTTTTTTAACCGTTTTCTCTTTAGATGTTACGAAAACATGATTATTTTGAATTACTTATCACATAAACATATACACATGTGCTTATTATACAGGGTTGTTCGAAAAAAGATTGTAAGTACGTGACTTCATTACGGTTGGTTTGTACAATCGCGTAAAATGGAGAGTTAGTGATTCATACACCCGTTTGTATAAGAGCCCTTTATACACGGTTGTTATGTATTACCATGTAAAAACATGTATTCTTTAGATTGTATCCTTAACACGGTCT
This sequence comes from Centaurea solstitialis, assembly GCA_030169165.1. Taxonomy (NCBI): domain Eukaryota; kingdom Viridiplantae; phylum Streptophyta; class Magnoliopsida; order Asterales; family Asteraceae; genus Centaurea; species Centaurea solstitialis. The sequence continues at coordinate 50,609,715 of CM058042.1, read as the reverse complement.
AAGGAGTTGGGTCGTTTCACAGTTAGTTGTTAAACGGTATTAGAACTTGTACTTTTTTAACCGTTTTCTCTTTAGATGTTACGAAAGCACGATTATTTTGAATTACTTAACACATAAACATATGCACAGGTGCTTATTATACAGGGTTGTTTGATAAAAGATTGTAAGTACGTTACTTCATTACGGTTGGCTCATACAATCGCGTAAAATCGAGAGTTAGTGATTCATACACCCGTTTGAATAAGAGCCCTTTATACATGGTTGTTATGTATTACCATGTAAAAGCATGTATTCTTTAGATTGTATCCTTAACACGGTCTAAGGAGTTGGGTCGTTTCACAGTTAGTTGTTAAACGGTATTAAAACTTGTACTTTTTTAACCGTTTTCTCTTTAGATGTTACGAAAAACACGATTATTTTGAATTACTTAACACATAAACATATACACAGGTGCTTATTATACAGGGTTGTTTGAAAAAGATTGTAAAGTACGTGACTTCCATTACGGTTGGCTCGTACACTCGCGTAAAATCGAGAGTTAGTGATTCATACACCCGTTTGAATAAGAGCCCTTTATACACGGTTGTTATGTATTACCATGTAAAAGCGTGTATTCTTTAGATTGTATCCTTAACACGGTCTAAGGAGTTGGGTCGTTTCAGAGTTAGTTGTTAAACGGTAATAGAAACTTGTACTTTTTAAAACCCTTTTCCTTTAGATGTTTTGAAAACACGATTATTTTGAATTACTTAACACATAAACATATACATAGGTGCTTATTATACACGGTTGTTTGATATAAGATTGTACAGACGTCACTTCCTTACGGTTGGCTCGTACAATCGCGTAAAATCGAGAGTTAGTGATTCGTATACTCCGTTTGAATAAGAAGCCTTTTATACACGGTTGTTACGTATTACCATGTAAAAACATGTATTCTTTAGATTGTATCCTTAACACGGTCTAAGGAGTTGGGTCGTTTCAAGTTAGTTGTTAAACGGTATTAAAACTTGTTCTTTTTTAAAGTTTTCTCTTTAGATGTTACGAAAACAGGATTATTTTGAATTACTTAACACTAAACATATAAAGGTCTTATTTACAGGTTTTTGAAAAAGATTTTAGTACTGACTCATCTTACGGTTGGTCGTAACATCGGTAAAATCGAGATTAGTGATTCTACACCCGTTTGAATAAGAGTTTTATACACGTTGTAGTATATACCTGTAAAAGCTTTATTCTTTAGATTGTATCCTTAACACGGTCTAAGGAAGTTGGGTCGTTTCACAGTTAGTTGTTAAACGGTATAAACTTGTACTTTTTTAACCGTTTTCTTTAGATGTTAGAAAACAGATTATTTTGAATTACCTAACACATAAACATATACATAGGTGCTTATATACACGGTTTTTGAATAAGATTGTACAGACGTCACTTCCTTACGGTGCTCGTACAATCGCGAAATCGGAGTTAGTGATTCGTATACACGTTTGAATAAGAGCCTTTATACACGGTTGTTACGTATTACCATGTATAAAGCATGTATTCTTTAGATTTATCCTTAATGGTCTAAGATGGGTCGTTTCAGTTAGTTGTTAAACGGTATTAAAACTTGTCTTTTTAACGGTTTTTCTTTTAGATGTTACGAAAACACGATTATTTTGAATTACTAACACATAAACATATACATAGGTCTTATTATACAGGTTGTTGATATAAGATTGTAAGACGTATTCTTACGTTGGCTCCACATCGCGTAAAATCGAGAGTTAGTGATTCGTACACCGTTTGAATAAGAGCCTTTATACACGGTTGTACGTATTACCATGTAAAAGCATGTATTCTTTAGATTGTATCCTTAACACGGTTAAGAGTTGGGTCGTTTCACAGTTAGTTGTTAAACGGTATTAAAACTTGTATTTTTTAACCGTTTTCTTTATAGTTAAACAGATTATTTAATTACTTACCATAACATATACATAGGTGCTTATACACGTTGTTGAATAAGATTGTACAGAGTCACTTCTTAGTTGGCTCTCATCCTAATCGGAGTTAGTGTTCGTCACCCTTTGAATAGAGCTTTAACAGTGTTAGTTTCCATGTAAAAGCATGTATTTTTATTTATCCTAACAGGTTAAGATTGGTCGTTTCAAGTTAGTTGTTAACGGTATTAAACTTGTACTTTTTTAACGTTTTCTCTTTGATGTTACGAAAACGATTATTTTGAATTACTTACACATAACATATACACAGTGCTTATTATCAGGGTTGTTGAAAAAGATTGTAAGTACGTGATTCATTACGGTTGGTGTACATCGCGTAAAATGGAGTAGTATTCAACACCCTTTGATAGAGCCCTTAACACGTTGTTATGTATTACAGTAAATGTATCTTTAGATTGTATCCTTAACGTCTAAGGAGTTGGGTCGTTCATTAGTGTTAACGTATAAACTTGTACTTTTTTAACGTTTTCTTTAGATGTTGAAACACGATTATTTGAATTACTTAACACAAACATATCATAGTGCTTATTAACAGTTTTTGAAAAAGATGACTTACTTCTTACGTGCCACAATCGCGTAAATCGAAGTTAGTGATCTACACCTTGAATAAGAGCTTTATACGTGTTGTATTACCATGTAAAAGCATGTATCTTTGATGTTCCTTAAACGTTAAGAGTTGGTCGTTCACAGTTAGTTGTTAAACGTATAATTGTCTTTTAACGTTTTCTTTTAGTGTTACGAAAACACATTTTAATACTTACAATAAACATATAAAGGTGCTATATCGGTTGTTGAAAAGATTGTAAGTCGTACTTCTTACGGTTGGCTCGTACATGCGAAAATCGTATTACCCCGTTGAATAACTTACTATATTACCAGAAGTATTTTTGTTGTCTAACGTTAAGGAGTTGTCGTTTCACAGTTGTTGTTAACGTATAACTGCTTTTAACTTTTTTAGAGTTGAAACAGTTTGATACTACACAAACATTAAGGTGCTATCATTGTGAAGATTTAAGTCTCCTCGTGCCGTCAGCGAATCGAGAGTATGATTAACGTTGAAAAGACTTTAACCGGTGTTATTCCATAAAAGCTGTTTAGATGTACTTAACGTCTAAGTGGTCGTTCAGTTGTTTAACTAAAATTGTCTTTTTAAGTTTCTTGATGTGAAACATTATTGATTATTACATAACTAACTAGCTTTACTGTGAAATAAGATTGTCGCCTTCTTACGGTTGCTCACTAACGAGTTGTGATTACGTTGAATAAAGCTTATACCGTTGTACGTTACCATAAGCTATTCTTAATTGACCTTACAGGTCTAAAGTGGTCGTTCTTAGTTGTTAACGTATTAACTTGTTTTTACGTTTCTTAATTTAAACAGTTTTGAATTCTAAACATAACATATACATGTTATATACGTGTGAATAGTTACAGCTTTTAGTTGCCAAAGAGCCTTTATACACGGTTGTTAGTATTACCATGTAAAAGCATGTATTCTTTAGATTGTATCCTTAACACGGTCTAAGGAGTTGGGTCGTTTCAAAGTTAGTTGTTAAACGGTATTAAAACTTGTACTTTTTAAACCGTTTTCTCTTTAGATGTTACGAAAACACGATTATTTTGAATTACTAACACATAAACATATACATAGGTGCTTATTATACAGGTTGTTTGAATAAGATTGTACAGACGTCACTTCTTACGGTTGGCTCGTACAATCGCGTAAAATCGAGAGTTAGTGATTCGTACAACCGTTTGAATAAGAAGCCTTTATACACGGTTGTTAGTATTACCATGTAAAAGCATGTATTCTTTAGATTGTATCCTTAACACGGTTCTAAGGAGTTGGGTCGTTTCAAGTTAGTTGTTAAACGGTATTAAAACTTGTACTTTTTTAACCGTTTTCTCTTTAGATGTTACGAAAACAGATTATTTTGAATTACTTAACACATAAACATATACATAGGTGCTTATTATATACACGGTTGTTTGAAATAAGATTGTACAGACGTCACTTTCATTACGGTTGGCTCGTACAATCGCGTAAAATCGAGAGTTAGTGATTCGTACACCCGTTTGAATAAGAGGCCTTTATACACGGTTGTTACGTATTACCATGTAAAAAGCATGTATTCTTTAGATTGTATCCTTAACACGGTCTAAGGAGTTGGGTCGTTTCACAGTTAGTTGTTAAACGGTATTAAAACTTGTACTTTTTTAACCGTTTTCTCTTTAGATGTTACGAAAACACGATTATTTTGAATTACTTAACACATAAACATATACAAGGTGCTTATTATACAGGTTGTTTGAAATAAGATTGTACAGTACGTCACTTCCTTACGGTTGGCTCGTACAATCGCGTAAAATCGAGAGTTAGTGATTCATACACCCGTTTGAATAAGAGGCCCTTTATACACGGTTGTTAGTATTACCATGTAAAAGCATGTATTCTTTAGATTGTATCCTTAACACGGTCTAAGGAGTTGGGTCGTTTCACAGTTAGTTGTTAAACGGTATTAAAACTTGTACTTTTTTAACCGTTTTCTTATTCAGATGTTACGAAAACACGATTATTTTGAATTACTTAACACATAAACATATACATAGGTGTTTATTATACACGGTTGTTTGATATAAGATTGTACAGACGTCACTTCCTTACGGTTGGCTCGTACAATCGCGTAAAATCGAGAGTTAGTGATTCGTATACTCGTTTGAATAAGAAGCCTTTATACACGGTTGTTACGTATTACCATGTAAAAGCATGTATTCTTTAGATTGTATCCTTAACACGGTCTAAGGAGTTGGGTCGTTTCAAAGTTAGTTGTTAAACGGTATTAAAACTTGTTCTTTTTTAAAGGTTTTCTCTTTAGATGTTACGAAAACAGGATTATTTTGAATTACTTAACGCATAAACATATACATAGGTACTTATTATACACGGTTGTTAGAAATAAGATTGTACAGACGTCATTTCCTTACGGTTGGCTCCAACAATCGCGTAGAATCGAGATTTAGTGATTCGTACACCCGTTTGAATAAGAGGTCTTTATACACGGTTGGTACGTACTACCACGTAAAAGCATGTATTCTTTAGATTGTATCCTTAACACGGTCTAAGAAGTTGGGTCGTTTCACAGTTAGTTATTAAACGGTATTAGAACTTGTACTTTTTTAACCGTTTTCTCTTTAGATGTTACGAAAACACGATTATTTTGAATTACATAACACATAAACATATACACAGGTGCTTATTATACAGGGTTGTTTGATAAAAGATTGTAAGTACGTGACTTCATTACGGTTGGCACGTACAATCACGTAAAATCGAGAGTTAGCGATTCATACAACCCGTTTGAATAAGAGCCCTTTATACACGGTTGTTATGTATTACCATGTAAAAGCATGTATTCTGTAGATTGTATCCTTAACACGGTCGAAGGAGTTGGGTCGTTTCACGGTTAGTTGTTAAACGGTATTAAAACTTGTACTTTTTTAACCGTTTTCTATTCAGTTGTTACGAAAACACGATTATTTTGAATTACTTAACACATAAACATATACATAGGTGTTTATTATACACGGTTGTTTGATATAAGATTGTACAGACGTCACTTCCTTACGGTTGGCTCGTACAATCGCGTAAAATCGAGAGTTAGTGATTCGTATACTCGTTTGAATAAGAAGCCTTTATACACGGTTGTTACGTATTACCATGTAAAAGCATGTATTCTTTAGATTGTATCCTTAACACGGTCTAAAGAGTTGGGTCGTTTCAAAGTTAGTTGTTAAACGGTATTAAAACTTGTTCTTTTTTAAAGGTTTTCTCTTTAGATGTTACGAAAACAGGATTATTTTGAATTACTTAACGCATAAACATATACATAGGTACTTATTATACACGGTTGTTAGATATAAATTGTACAGACGTCATTTCCTTACGGTTGGCTCCAACAATCGCGTAGAATCGAGATTTAGTGATTCGTACACCCGTTTGAATAAGAGGTCTTTATACACGGTTGGTACGTATTACCACGTAAAAGCTTGTATTCTTTAGATTGTATCCTTAACACGGTCTAAGAAGTTGGGTCGCTTCACAGTTAGTTGTTAAAACGGTATTAGAACTTGTACTTTTTTAACCGTTTTCTCTTTAGATGTTACGAAAACACGATTATTTTGAATTACATAACACATAAACATATACACAGGTGCTTATTATACAGGGTTGTTTGATAAATGATTGTAAGTACGTGACTTCATTACGGTTGGCACGTACAATCGCGTAAAATCGAGAGTTAGTGATTCCTACAACCCGTTTGAATAAGAGCCCTCTATACACGGTTGTTATGTATTACCATATACATAGGTGCTTATTATACACGGTTGTTTGAAATAAGATTGTACAGTCGTCACTTCCTTACGGTTGGCTTGTACAATCGCGTAAAATTGAGAGTTAGGTGGTGTTTGTTTTTTCCACTTATCACTTTTCAGCACTTTTTAGGGGAAATCACTTATTCAGTCAATGGTTTTCCCATTCAGACTGTTTGTTTTATTTATTTATTAAGTGCCACTTATCACTTTTTCACCACTTTCTGAAAAAGTTATGGTAAAACCACTTTTTGTTCACTTTTTCACTTTTTCATTAAGCTTAGGCTTGTTTTAATTGTTCATTAAATTTGGACTTGTTTGGATTGTTTATTAAGCTCATTAAGCTTGTTTGGATTGTTCATTAAGCTCATTAAGCTTGTTTGGATTGTTCATTAAGCTCATTAAGCTTGTTTGGATTGTTCTATAAACCTCATTAAGCTGCTGGATTGTTAAAGTTGACTATTGTACTTGATTGAGTTGACGTATTCAGTTGATTTTAGTTCTTATGAATAATCAGATTCAGATTCAGATGTTTGACAGTTTACAAAAACAAACAGTCTTGACATATTCGATTCAGTCTTCAGCACCACCACTTAACAATCAGAAGTGGAAACAGATTCAGTCTTCAGCACCACTTAAAAAACAAACAGCACCTTAGTGATTCGTACACCCATTTGAATAAAAGGTCTTTATACACGGTGGTTACGTATTACCATGTAAAAGCATGTATTCTTTAGATTGTATCCTTAACACGGTCTAAGGAGTTGGGTCGTTTCATAGTTAGTTGTTAAACGGTATTAGAACTTGTACTTTTTTAACCGTTTTCTCTTTAGATATTACGAAAACACGATTATTTTGAATTACTTAACAAATAAACATATACATAGGTGCTTACTATACACGGTTGTTTGAAATAAGATTGTACAGACGTCACTTCCTTACGGTTGGCTCGTACAATCGCGTGAAATCGGGAGTTAGTGATTCATACACCCATTTGAATAGGAGGCCTTTATACACGGTTGTTACGTATTACCACGTAAAAACTTGTATTCTTTAGATTATATCCCTAGCACGGTCAAAGGAGTTGGGCTGTTTCACAGTTAGTTGTTAAACGGTACTAAAACTTGTACTTTTTTAACTGTTTTCTCTTTAGATGTTACAAAAACACGATTATTTTGAATTACTTAACACATAAACATATACATAGGTGCTTATTATACAGGGTTGTTTGAAAAAAGAATGTAAGTACGTGACTTTGTTACAGTTGGCTCGTACAATCGCGTAAAATCGAGAGTTAGTAATTCATACACCCGTTTGAATAAGAGGCCTTTATACACGGTTGTTACGTATTACCATGTAAAAAGCATGTATTCTTTAGATTGTATCCTTAACACGGTCTAAGGAGTTGGGTCGTTTCACAGTTAGTTGTTAAACGGTATTAAAACTTGTACTTTTTTAACCGTTTTCTCTTAGATGTTACGAAAACAAGATTATTTTGAATTAGTTAACACATAAACATATACATAGGTACTTATTATACACGGTTGTTTGAAATAAGATTGCAAAGACGTCATTTCCTTACGGTTGGCTCGTACAATCGCGTAAAATCAAGAGTTAGTGATTCGTACACCCGTTTGAATAAGAGGTCTTTATACACGGTTGTTACGTATTACCATGTAAAAGCATGTATTCTTTAGATTGTATCCTTAACACGGTCTAAGGAGTTGGGTCGTTTCACAGTTAGTTGTTAAACGGTATTAAAACTTGTACTTTTTTAACCGTTTTCTCTTTATATGTTATGTAAACACGATTATTTTGAATTACTTAACACATAAACATATACATAGGTGCTTACTATACACCGTTGTTTGAAATAAGATTGTACAGACGTCACTTCCTTACGGTTGGCTCGTACAATCGCGTGAAATCAGGAGTTAGTGATTCGTACACCCGTTTGAATAAGAGGCCTTTATACATGGTTGTTACGTATTACCATGTAAAAGCATGTATTTATTCGATTTTATCCTTAACATGGTCTAAGGAGTTGGGTCGTTTGAGAGTTAGTTGTTAAACGGTATTAAAACTTGTACTTTTTTAACCGTTTTCTCTTTAGATGTTACGAAAATATGATTATTTTGAATTACTTATCACATAAACATATACACAGGTGCTTATTATACAGGGTTGTTTGAAAAAAGATTGTAAGTACGTGACTTCATTACGGTTGGTTTGTACAATCGCGTAAAATGGAGAGTTAGTGATTCATACACCCGTTTGAATAAGAGCCCTTTATACACGGTTGTTATGTATTACCATGTAAAAGCATGTATTATTTAGATTGTATCCTTAACACGGTCTAAGTAGTTGGGTCGTTTCACAGTTAATTGTTAAACGGTATTAGAACTTGTACTTTTTTAACCGTTTTGTTAGGACCAAATTGTCCTAATTAGAAAGTTTTATTAAGGAAGCTTTGAGAGGGATTAATTAGTTGTTAATTAGCTAGTTAATTAGTAATGGGCTTGGGCTTGGGCTTTAGTGTAATGGACCTATATATAAGGTCTAGGGTTTGGAAAGGAAGGGTGTGAAATCATTTCTTATGAGAGTCGACTAGGTGTTTTAGTGTGTGTTCTTGGTGTTTTGAAAGCTTTCAATAATAAATTCAAGAACTTTGCATTTTCATCTCTTTGATTCTCTTCTTTATCATCTCGTTGTTTGATTGTTTGGACCTATCAAATGGTATCAGAGCCAAACAAATCATTAGATTTGTTTGTTCCTATTGAATCAAACAATTTGAGATGATTTTATTGGGTTTTGAAACTTTTTTTTGAAAAGTTTCATTTTTGAGTTTTTGGGGTTTTTGGGGTTTAGATCTTGATGAAGGTGATAAAAATGGGTGTTTGGGTTGTGTTTTGAAGCATCTTTGAGCTTGAAATGATCTATTTTTCAAGTTGCTTCATTTTTTGGATCTGGAATGAAGATTTGGGCTGAAAATTCATGTTTTTCGAGTTGGAAAACTTGAATATTCAAGTTTTCCGAGTTGGAAAACTCATATTTTCCGAGTCCAAAAAAATAAAAAAAAAAAAAAAATTCCGAATGAATAGTGCTTTTCCGAATCGGAAAACACCGTTTTCCGAATCGGAATAGTAAAAAAAAAAAAAAAAAAAAAATTCCGCATGAATAGTGCTTTTCCGAATCGGAAAACCTCGTTTTCCGAATCGGAATAGTAAAAAAAAAAAAAAAAAATCCGAATGAATAGTGCTTTTCCGAATCGGAAAACCTCGTTTTCCGAATCGGAATAGTAAAAAAAAAAAAAAAAGAAATTTCGAATGAATAGTGCTTTTCCGAATCGGAAAACCTCGTTTTCCGAATCGGAATAGTAAAAAAATAAAATAAAAAAAAAAATTGAGTGCCTTTTTTTGTTCTCATTTTCCGACTCGGGAAACATGAAATACCCTTTCGGGTTTTCTAGTTTTCCCGACTCGCTCTTGAGACGAGGGTATGCTCAAATTTTGTTAACCTCTTGAACTACCTTGCTGTTCCTATTTTCCGACTCGGGAGACATGAAATACCCTTTCGGGTTTTCGAGTTTCTCGACTCGCCTTTGAGTCAAGGTTATGTTCAATTTTTGTTAACACTTTCCGAACTCCATTTCCGACTCGGGAAACTGCTTGTCCCGACTCGAGTATCATCTCTTCATATAAGCCTTCAAGATCATATTCCGCTGCGATCTAGACCCACCCAAATTCAAATATTTTTGTGTTTCAAAACCCCTGCGCTTAAATAGCCACCTTTCTTTCCCAATTGAATCGCAAAAATCACACCAGTCCTGTTTTTAGCCCATATTCAGTTTTCAATCATGAAAATTGAATTTCTCTCATTTCCCCAACTGCTCCAGATTCTTTGAAGACATGTCAGATTTGTAACGATTTCAGAACGATGGTGATCGGATTCTGCATTTGGTTAGACTACTCAGAAGCCTGACGCTCTGCAACCATTATTCTAGAGTTTTTATTAGATGGAATTATTCCTCGATGGAGTGCGAGTTGAGTTTTTCCTCTGGATGCCAGCTTCGGTGAATGGTACCGTTGTAACGTGCTTAATTCCTATCCATTTCACCGTTGTGGAGGTTCGGTTGCGATCTAGAATACTGAGTGACGGTCGTCATCCATCTGACTAAGAAGACTAGATCTGGATCTGATTGCTTGACACTTTGGAAGATTTCAGGAAATCGACTACCTTCTGAGCAGTAGAGAGATCAAAGCAGAGCATCTCGTTCAGTATCTACTCCCAGTTTCTCATTCCATACGGTGTTTCGGTGATCCAAGCTTCGGTGTTTACCCAGTTGTGAGCTTATCAGATTTAAAGCTCTTATGCTGAATTCCTGTTCAACAAGGGGTCAAAGACAGAACCTTTATTTTTCTTGCTGATCTGCACGATAACTCACACATGCATCTATCCCTTTGTTTTTCTGGGCGGGAGATCAACATAGTTGGATGAATCAACATGCTCTGGTTCAAGCTGTTGTATTCTGCGGTTATCAGACGTGTCGAGTTATTTACAGGTTGAGCTGTAGTTTGTGCAATCAGTCGCGGTTATTGCAAATCGGATCTGGTCTTTCAGTTGAAACCAAAGATGAAGAGCTACAATCGAGGGGGAGCTTGGAGATCAAAATGTAGCCGAACGCCACTAAGGTTTTCTCACGAAAGCTAGGGGGAGAAGATCAGAGATGCTTCCTTTATAAAACTTTAGGGGGAGATTGTTAGGACCAAATTGTCCTAATTAGAAAGTTTTATTAAGGAAGCTTTGAGAGGGATTAATTAGTTGTTAATTAGCTAGTTAATTAGTAATGGGATTGGGCTTGGGCTTTAGTGTAATGGACCTATATATAAGGTCTAGGGTTTGGAAAGGAAGGGTGTGAAATCATTTCTTATGAGAGTCGACTAGGTGTTTTAGTGTGTGTTCTTGGTGTTTTGAAAGCTTTCAATAATAAATTCAAGAACTTTGCATTTTCATCTCTTTGATTCTCTTCTTTATCATCTCGTTGTTTGATTGTTTGGACCTATCACGTTTTCTCTTTAGATGTTACGAAACACGATTATTTTGAATTACTTAACACATAAACATATACACAGGTGCTTATTATACAGGGTTTTTTGATAAAAGATTGTAAGTACGTGACTTCATTACGGTTGGCTCGTACAATCGCGTAAAATCGAGAGTTAGTGATTCATACACCCGTTTGAATAAGAGCCCTTTATACACGGTTGTTATGTATTACCATGTAAAAGCATGTATTCTTTAGATTGTATCCTTAACACGGTCTAAGGAGTTGGGTCGTTTCACAGTTAGTTGTTAAACGGTATTAAAACTTGTACTTTTTAACCGTTTTCTATTCAGATGTTACGAAAACACGATTATTTTGAATTACTTAACACATAAACATATACATAGGTGCTTATTATACACGGTTGTTTGAAATAAGATTGTACAGTCGTCACTTCCTTACGGTTGGCTCGTACAATCGCGTAAAATCGAGAGTTAGTGATTCGTACACCCGTTTGAATAAGAGGTCTTTATACACGGTGGTTACGTATTACCATGTAAAAGCATGTATTCTTTAGATTGTATCCTTAACACGGTCTAAGGAGTTGGGTCGTTTCACAGTTAGTTGTTAAACGGTATTAGAACTTGTACTTTTTTAAACCGTTTTCTCTTTAGATGTTACGAAAACACGATTATTTTGAATTACTTAACACATAAACATATACATAGGTGCTTACTATACACGGTTGTTTGAAATAAGATTGTACAGACGTCACTTCCTTACGGTTGGCTCGTACAATCGCGTGAAATCGGGAGTTAGTGATTCGTACACCCATTTGAATAGGAGGCCTTTATACACAGTTGTTACGTATTACCACGTAAAAGCTTGTATTCTTTAGATTGTATCCTTAACACGGTCAAAGGAGTTGGGCTGTTTCACAGTTAGTTGTTAAACGGTATTAAAACTTGTACTTTTTTAACCGTTTCTCTTTAGATGTTACGAAAACCTGATTATTTTGAATTACATAACACATAAATAAATACATAGGTACTTATTATACACGGTTGTTTGAAATAAGATTGTACAGACGTCATTTCCTTACGGTTGGCTCGTACAATCGCGTAAAATCAAGAGTTAGTGATTCGTACACCCGTTTGAATAAGATATACACGGTTGTTTCGGGCATTTTCCGGGACTTTTAGGATTTTTGCCTAACTTTTTCACGCAACTAACCTAAATTATTCAGGCAACTTAATTTCTACTTTTTCCACTTACGGGAATGCTACTGAGCAAAATAAACAGGTAGCTAACCTGAACGTCAAAAATTGACGGATGTCACAGTTACCCCCGGTTGAAAGAAATTTCGTCCCGAAATTTAATTCTTGCTGCTACTGCCGGGGTTTTCGGTGAAGAGATGCGAGTACTTGCTTTTCATGAATGCTTCCCGCTCCCAAGTAAACTCTGGTCCATGCCTAGAGTTCCATCTCACTTTGACTATCGGTATCCTGCTGCGCCGGAGTTGCTTGATTTCTCGATCAAGAATTTCGATTGGTTCCTCCGAGACGCGCAGTTGCTCATCGATTTGAATCTAATCCAAAGGCAGAACTACTGTCTCCTCTGACAGACATTTCTTCAGGTTGGACACGTGGAACGTGTCATGAATAGAGCTCAGCTCTATAGGTAAGTCCAACCTATAGGCAACGGGTCCGATCCTCTCTACGACCTTGAATGGTCCAACAAAACGAGGGCTCAGTTTTCCTTTCTTTCCGACTCTTATTAGCCCTTTCCATGGGGATACCTTTAGTAACACTTTGTCACCAACTTGGAATTCCAACGGCTTTCGCCGATTATCGGCATAGCTTTTCTGGCGATCCCTGGCCACTTTCAGCTTTTCTTGAACCATTTTGATTTTGTCGGTGGTCTCCTGCACGACATCAGGCCTAAACAATCGGTTCTCTCCCACTTCCAACCAATTAAGTGGGGACCTACACTTGCGTCCATATAGTGCCTCGTATGGAGCACACTGAATGCTGGCATGATAGCTGTTGTTGTAGGAGAACTCGACTAAGGGTAGATGATCGTCCCAACTACCTCCAAATTCTAACACACAAGCACGTAGCATATCCTCTAATGTTTGGATGGTTCTCTCAGTCTGTCCATCGGTCTGAGGATGGTAAGCCGTGCTTAGAATCACACGAGTGCCCAAAGTTGCTTGAAGCGATTGCCAAAATCGCGAGGTAAATCTACTATCCCTATCAGAGATGATCGATATCGGGACTCCATGTCGCATGACAATCTCACTGACATACAGCTGCGCAAGCTTATCAATGCTATAAGTCTCCTTTATTGGCAAGAAATGCGCTGATTTCGTGAGTCTGTCAACGATTACCCAAATCGTATCATGACCCTTTTTAGTCTTGGGTAGCTTAGTCACGAAATCCATCGATACCTGCTCCCATTTCCACTCCGGGATTTCCGGTTGCTGAAGAAGTCCGGACGGTTTCTGGTGCTCTGCTTTAACTTTTGCGCAAGTCAAGCATTTACTCACGTAAGTGGCGATATCTCTTTTCATACCGGGCCACCAGTAATGCTCCTTCAGTCCTTTGTACATTTTATCGGATCCTGGATGTATCGAATACTTCGACTGATGAGCTTCATCCATGATCATCTTTCTCAACTGCTCCACCCTTGGAATCCAAATTTTTCCCTTGAAATAACACACTCCATCCACTTTCTCCTCGTATTCCTTTTCTATGCCGTGAAGAGTTTCTTTCTTTAGGTTGTCAGCCTTCAGAGCTTCCTTTTGAGCTTCCACTATTTGACTTTTTAAACTGGTCTGCACTACCATTCCCATTGCTCGTGACCTTGTGGGCTTTACCCGCTCCTTTCGGCTTAACGCATCAGCTACGACATTCGCTCTCCCTGGATGATACTTAATCTCGCAGTCGTAGTCGCTGAGCAATTCAACCCATCTCCTTTTGTTAGTGCAAGAAACAATGGATCAAACAATAGATTTCTTCATTCCATGAACAAATTGATACAAGATATTCAAGATCTACTTTCTCTCTCTAGATTCTCTCTCTAGAACACACACTAATGAATATTACAAATAAGCTCCTTTTCTAATTACTCACTAACTCCTTGTATTTATATCAAAGACTAATTAGTCAAACACTCTAATTACAAGACTTTGACTCCTTTTATTAAACCTTTGACTTTGACAATAAAGCTTCCTTCTTTGACTTTGATGCTTGACTTTCTTCTTTGACTTTCATCCTTTGACTTTGTTTGACTTTGTTTGACTTTCTTTGACTTCATTATTATTTCCTCATCTTGTGATCTCGGATACAATAATATTTGCACTAACAATCTCCCCCTTTGTATTCGAGATCACTCTTCAAAATGAACTTTAGCTTTAACGATCTTCTGTCTTCAAGTCAAACAAACTTTGACGGTTACAAAAACCATACAGCTAACAATCTCCCCATTTATGCAAGCATCATCTTTAAAGCAAAGTCTTTGAATCTTGAAATCATCTCTAGAAAAGCATAATTCTTTTTCTTGAATCAAAACATTGTAGATCTCTTGAATCAACCCACTATACTGTCAAGCTTCTCAACCAACTTTGGTATCCTTGATCAATCCAACATTCTTCATCAATGTTCACAACTTGATATCAATCTTTAAATCCAAGGCTTTTCAACCTCAGATTCAAAAGATTCAAATTTATAATTCTCTTTGGCTCCCCCTTAACCCTTGCTTTCTCCTTCTTTACTGAAATATTTTACACTCGCTTCAAAGATCATTTCTTCACAAACCCAAAACAAGTTTTACTTTCAACTAAAACCATCTTCAAATTTCATCACTATCAGCATCAATACTTGAATTCATCAATATTGATACTTGATTTACCCAATCATCTTGAAATCTTCAATCAACCATACTTGATATCTTGAACTCTTCAAATGAATCTTGAATTCTTCAAACAAATCTTGAACTCTTCAACATATATCATCATGAACTCTTGCACATAGTTCCCATATCTTCATCATGTTTTCGCATACGTCTTTGATGAAACTTCTCCCCCTCATGATGATTAGGAGAATCCTAAGCATCATGAACAATCAAAGACATCATCATCATCAAAGTATTTAATTCACAGGAACTACTCCCCCTCAAAATTTGGTGTACCATTCAAAGAACCATCTCCCCCTCAAACCAATATCGCATCCAAATCAGATTACTCCCCTTCAAGATCAAATTGCTCCCCCTTAAAGAATGGGTAACCGGCTAACATAGAAGCACATTTAGCAACTATTAACACAACAACTCATAGAATTGTGTGGCCTATTTTCAGTGTTGGCAATGGGGTAGCACTGATAGGACTTCCAGTCATCACTGAATCAAAGTTATAAAACTAAGTTCTCAGACTGTTCCGGCAATATCACAAAGATATGCAATTGGAATCACAAAGACTCGTGCAAGTGTCAAAGAAATATCATCATATCAATTAGGCTCAAATATTGATTCAACCTGGGACGCAGATTGAAAATCAATGACTCTTGTGCATAGAATATGAAGTTCGGAGACCGGAGAGGATGTCTTCCTTGTTTCAATACCTAAATCTTCCGAGTGAAGATTAGATAGATGATGTGCTAATTCTCCGTGAGAATTGAAACAAACATCTTTTAAGAGATATTTGAGTAGCTTGGTGGGGTGACACGAGTTATCGACACTGGGTCCATGTCTTGTTTCAATATTCATCTCCAAAGAACGAGAATGAATAGATGATGTGGTTACCCGGATAAGTGTATCGCTTTGGGAAGGATCTTCTTTTATTCTTTTTGATCCTGTCTCACACTCACCATTTTCTTTTAACTCCCCCTACACTCAAGCTCTCGGACATTTTACCTCATTCACACCCTCACAAACTAGGTCTAACCTAGGGATGTGTTTCTTGGGTAGATCCTCCGGCTCTGGATTGATCATAGAAACTTCTATATCCTATCACACATAAGATGATATCATGAAATGACATTCTTTGAAACTTTTGAGTGTCTTCATACCAGAACGTGATATGATGGTGATTCATATGTGATACAATATGTATGAGGGAACATATTTTGAATAGAAATGGGGAATATACGTTGAAAAGATCATATGTTGAAGAAATTCATTCAATTGCTCTAACATTTGATGATTGATATTAGAAATCAAAACTCTTGATCGTGAATTCCAAAGAACAAAATTCAAGCGCTAAACAGATAGACTCAATAAGCACAGTGTATACAAGAAATGAATCAATGATTAGAAAGGTTAATTGTGAAGAACAATTCACAATTAATAATCTGAATAGGAATTGAATCATTGAAAGGAAATAACGTGCATGGAAATCAAAATGGAATTCAAGCGAGTGTATTTCCACCGAATAATTTCAACAAATATATGAGATGTGGAAATAACTATGTCAAGAAAAATATGACACGTGGTAATTCTGGAAACGATTTAGAATCGGAAAGAAATTAACACAAGTAAATTTCTTATGATGACTACCACGGTCAAAGGCAGTTAAGCTCAGGTTCTAAACTAAGGGTTTAGAAGGATACTTACATTGAAGCTCATATCTGAAGTAGGGGTGCTGAAGTGAAGCATTCAAAATCCATTAATCATTGAAGACCGGGTCCTGAACTGAATTATTCAGGAGCCACTAACCTGCAAAATCAAACAGATTTTGGTATCCACTTGGATGTAGATCCTCTTTTGTTAGATGCATTTGATTTAAAAGATGAAATTTTGTAAATCCCAAATCGTTCATCGATATAATCATCACATACAAAATCATTTCTTTCAAAGTAAGAACCATATGATATTCTTTTGGACAGACTGAGAAGTTTATTTCTAGAATAAACTAACTGAGACTTACCAAAGATGTATCTTGAAAAAATATGTTCTTTTGAACTTTCGGGTCTGAAGCAAAAGATTTTGTATGAGTTACCTTTGTACTAGATCCCTTAACTTGCCAAACAAACTTACCATTTGAATAAGGATGTATACCTGAACGATCAACATGACGATCATAGAAGAGATTTGAAGTACGAATCTGACCACTTGAATTGATATGACTCCGTGAAGCACTATCCACATTGCTTGAATCATGAGCTTTGAAAATTATCTCCTCAAGTTCCTTCACTTTGGAAGAAAGCTTGTTCCTCTCTTCAAGAAGATCATTAAGCTTCTTCTGTTGATCAGATCGCATTTGTTGCTCATTCATGATGTCAGTTGATAAGCCTGATAACTTGCTTGTAAGTTTGTTTATTTCAGCCTTAAACGCTTCCTTTTGATCCGCAAAATCTTTCTCCACAAGAGTTGGCTTCTTAGGTTCAGCAATTATTTGTTCCAAAACTTTCTTCTCATGCTGAAGAACCTTCTCTTTTCGTTTAAATTGACTTCTTGCATCAGATAACTGATTCTGTAAGTCTACAATGCGCTTTTGAAGCTCAACACTCTTCTGGTCATCAAGTTTTCTCTCCGATTGAACAACTTGGATGTCGTCTTCAAAATCATGCAAATTGTATTTCCCAACACGAAGACTTGGTTTCTTCAAGGATTTCTTTTTACTGTCAATCACATTCATTCGCCTCTCAAACTCCTTCCTGTCAATTAAAAACTTTCTTTCTAAGTCAGATATCTTCTGTGACAATTTTTCACTTTCTAGTTCAAAAGATTTTCTCTCATTTACAAAAACATTTCTCTCTTCTTCAAAAACCTTTCTTTCTTTCTCAAAGTTACTTCGCTCAATGATCACAATATGTTCAAAATCAGTTACTTGCTTCGAAAGTTCCATTACTCGTGATTGAGAAGATATAAGATTATTTTCGAAAACCTTCTTATCTTCATCAAGTTCAAGAACTTTCTTTTTCAAACATTCATTTTCTTTTCTCAAAGAAGTTACAAGTTTTAAATTTTGAGCATTTCCAAAAGAATGTTTCAACATTTGATCATGCTCATTTTGCAAATCCTTTTTCGAACTTGTAATCAAACTTCTTTCTTTTGAAAGTGAATCTTCAAGATTAGTAACTTTAATAATAAGTTCAGCTTGTTGTGAAGATGTTGATTTCTCATGAGTCACTACTTGGTCTGTGAGGGAAATATTTTCTTTCTTAAGTTTCCAAATTATATCTGTGAACCGATCGACCCTTTGATAGATTGACTCAAAGAAAATTGGATTTAGAAGGTCGTTCACATAAGCATCCACGGCTGCCGTTTGTAACTCTGTGAATGCAGAATCCATTGGTAACTGCACAAAGAAAAATTAAGGATCGTCAACAGAAACTTCGATTAGAAGTATGAATTGTGCACAAACGAATTATGTCGAACAAATCAAAGATTCTGAAAAAAATGGGTAAAAATAAACTTGAAGGACTAAAAATGACAAAAACAGAAACTGAAACGACTCAAAAACACAAGTACAAGGACTAAAGTTTAAAAGTGTGGAAAGGTTCAAGTTCAAGGACTAAAAATGATAATATTTAAAAGTTTAAAAATCCAAGGGTTGAAAATGAAACTTTTGGAAACTCTAAGTCCAGGTACTAAAAGTGACAAAAGTTGAAAGATAACAAACTAACAGACTTAACGGAAACTAGACTAAAAATGTAATAAAACTAACGGAACCGATAACGGAACATACAAAAGCTTAACAAAACACTACCGAATGACACCGAAAATTTACGAAATGAAAACCAAAAGATAACCAACTTCATCCTCTATCAAACCATGTCACCGAACCACGATCGAAACGTCTCGAGATGGCCTCGAATTGATCTCGAAAAATGCGAGAAAAATGTCTCACGGATCACTTTTAACGCTCGTCAAACAACGTTGAGAACTCACCGATCGGACCTGAAAAATTAACGAGTCAATACACTATCTGTCAACCTATTAAGAAAATCAAAAACGATTTCTCGGCAAAATCGTCTTGATCACTGAAATCGTCCCGCAAAATGACCGTTTGTCATGAAATTCACATGAAATGATGAAAACTTGTAAGGTCGGACAATCAGAAAAATTTGCTCTCCAAAAATCATAAAAACTCGAGACTTGGTAAAAAAATAAAATGAAAACAATAAAACCAAAATAACCTCACACAAAAACAATAGAATGACTCGAGATACTCGAAGACTAAAAAAAATATGACTCGAATTTTAAAATCCAAAAATTCACTCAAAAAATAAAATGTCTCGAGACATATTGAAAAATACTCAAAAATAACACTACTCTCGAGATATCTTGAAAATTATTAAAAAATTAAAGCCCAAGACTCGAAATACTTAAAAATGACTCAAAATACTGTATTTACGTGCCAAAATACGCTCAAAAACCGTTCCCACACGAGATACACTCGAGATACACCCGAGATACTGATCATACGCGCCCTACGCGCCACGAGACAACCTTCCACGCTCTCTCACGCGCCTTACAAGGCTGACGCATGCGGCTGACGAGACTGACTTGTCACGCGTCACTTTTGCTGACCACACGCTTTCTAGTACAGCACGTGACTCGAGATAGGTGTCTCAATATGTTGACCCTTGTCCTTATGTGCTGAACACGTCTCCTGACGCACGCACACGGAACGAGACAACTTTCTTGTCTCCTACACGCCAACACTCGACTCTACGCGCCACTTGCACGCGTCTACACGCGCTTTGAGATGCTCTCCTGACGTTGACACGCCTGACACGTGCTGGAAGAACTGCTGACGCACCTGACGCACGTCTCCCTAGAGCTGACTTCTGTGTCCTTTTTCGCTGACAGGTCA
This sequence comes from Centaurea solstitialis, assembly GCA_030169165.1. Taxonomy (NCBI): domain Eukaryota; kingdom Viridiplantae; phylum Streptophyta; class Magnoliopsida; order Asterales; family Asteraceae; genus Centaurea; species Centaurea solstitialis. The sequence goes on along the minus strand of CM058042.1, from coordinate 50,589,482 downwards.
CGCGCTTTCCAAGATGCTGTCTCCCACTCGCCTTACACCTCTGACGCACTCGAGATGACACACTACAAAGCTTTAAAGAGTTGACTCGAGATGCGTTGACAGCTGTTGACTGAACCACGTGTTTTCTGACGTACGCGTCTCTCACGATGCTGACACGCTATCACTCTGCCATGTGACTCGAGATAAAAGAGCACGCGTTCTCACGCGCCTCACTAGAAGCTTTCTTTGCTGACTCGAGATGATGTTGACCACGCACGTGGCTCGAGTTGATCCTCACGAGAAAAAAACGCGTCTCGAGTGCTGACGCCTGACGCGTCCTTCTGATACACGCGGCTCGAGACTGACTTTTGCTTTCTTGTCCCTCTCTCACGCGTTGACTCCTCAAGACTCGAGATGTTGACGTCTCTTTCACGCGTACGTCACTCGAGATGATGCAGCATCACGAGATGCCACCTGACGTGTTGACGTTGACCACACACGAAATGACTTGCTTTCTTTGAACTTTTTTTTTTTTTCTCACTCCTATTTAATGCTAAGAAAGTACACTCGAGATAATAAAGCAAATATTAAAAGGACACTCGAGATGACTCGAAATGACACACGAGCTGACACGAGACACGCGTCAGACTTGAAATAGACTCGAGATATAACAGATTTGAACCCAAAAACAACTTTTTGCAAATTTTTCTAAAAAAAAATTGGATCAAACTCACAAAAATCTTATCTTCTTCCTCAAGAACATCTCAAGAACATGAAGAACACCTTCAACCCAAAAATTTTAAAACACAAATTTAACTTCTAAAACTAAAAACAAATGGAAGATTTATGTCCAAAATCACTTTTTAGACACAAATCTACACAAGACCAAATCAAAAACACATCAAATATCCAGATCACTCATAAACTCTCAAGAACACAAACTCAAAAACTTTAAGAATGATTTTCGAAAATCTTCACCAAATTCGATCAAATTTGAATATGTTGCTCACCTCATGATTACAAACAACTTTTGTGAAACAACAAACACGAAAACTAAATCAAATTCATCCAGATTTTGAAAAATTCTCAAGAACACCATGGATGAACTTTGAAGCTTTTCAAAAATCAAAACTCAAATTTGAGTACAATTTTGATCTAGAGTGATTGGAGATGATTAGAAAACACACCAGAAACACAAAAACACAAACAAATCTACAAGATCTACAACAAAAATCTACAAATCTACAAAAATCCTATAAAAACCCATTTCTTCAAAATTTCTTCAAATCTCTTCAAATTTCTTCAAATCTTCATCAAATTTGTGCACAAATCTTCTGCCAAAGCTCTGATACCAATTGTTAGTGCAAGAGACAATGGATCAAACAATAGATTTCTTCATTCCATGAACAAATTGATACAAGATATTCAAGATCTACTTTCTCTCTCTAGATTCTCTCTCTAGAACACACACTAATGAATATTACAAATAAGCTCCTTTTCTAATTACTCACTAACTCCTTGTATTTATATCAAAGACTAATTAGTCAAACACTCTAATTACAAGACTTTGACTCCTTTTATTAAACCTTTGACTTTGACAATAAAGCTTCCTTCTTTGACTTTGATGCTTGACTTTCTTCTTTGACTTTCATCCTTTGACTTTGTTTGACTTTGTTTGACTTTCTTTGACTTCATTATTATTTCCTCATCTTGTGATCTCGGATACATATAATATTTGCACTAACACCTTTGTCTCATATTCAGCATTTTCTGATCAAGAATATGCTGGAGACTCTTATGGTCCGTATAGATAGTGCATTTGGTGCCGTAGAGATAATGTCTCCATATCTTAAGGGCAAACACCACTGCTCCAAGCTCCAAGTCGTGGGTGGTGTAGTTCTTCTCATGAACCTTCAGTTGTCTGGACGCATAGGCAATGACCTTCTCGTTCTGCATCAGGACACATCCCAAGCCTTGATGCGAAGCATCGCAATACACCACAAAGTTATCCGTTCCTTCGGGTAACGCCAGAATGGGTGCATTACACAACTTTTGCTTTAGCGTTTGAAACGCTTCTTCTTGTTTTTCTCCCCAGACGAACTTCTTGTCCTTTTGCGTTAAAGTTGTCAGCGGCTGCGCAATCCTGGAGAAGTTTGCGATGAATCGTCGGTAATAGCCTGCCAAACCGAGAAATTGTCGAATTTCTGTCGGTGTCTTCGGGGCTTCCCATTTCTTTACGGCCTCAACCTTGGCTGGATCGACGTGAATTCCTTCTTCATTCACCACATGTCCTAGAAAGTGAACTTCTCGGATCCAAAACTCGCACTTCGAGAATTTGGCGTATAACTGTTCGGCTTTCAGCAGTTCCAATATCAGCCTCAAATGATGCTCGTGGTCCTCCTTGCTCCCTGAGTAGATTAGAATGTCGTCTATGAAGACAATTACGAACTTATCTAAGTATGGTCGACATACTCGGTTCATTAGATCCATGAACACTGCTGGAGCGTTCGTCAACCCAAAAGGCATGACTAAGAACTCATAATGACCATAACGAGTTCTAAACGCTGTCTTTGCGATGTCTTCCTCACGCACTCGCATTTGATGGTAACCAGATCGAAGATCGATCTTGGAGAAGTACGTTGCTCCTTGCAGTTAATCGAACAGGTCGTCGATCGCGGAAGAGGGTATCGGTTCTTGATGGTGATCTTGTTCAGCTCCCTATAGTCGATGCACATGCGAAAAGATCCATCTTTCTTCTTGACGAACAGCACAGGGGCTCCCAAAGTGAAGAGCTGGGTCGGATGAATCCCTTATCTAGCAGTTCTTGAAGTTGGTTTGACAGCTCCTGCATCTCGGATGGTGCTAGACGATAAGGCGACTTTGCTACGGGGCCTGCTCCGGGAATTAAGTCAACGTGGAACTCTACCTGCCGTTGCGGGGGTAATCCAGGTAACTCCTCCGGGAAAACTTCAGGAAAATCTCGCACAATCGGAATATCCTGGATTTGCTTCTCTTCTGCTTTCTTATCCACCACGTGCGCCATGAATGCTACACACTCCTTTCGTAGATGGCTTCGCATTTTCATGAACGACACTAACTTAATGTCTCTCTTCGACTTCTCTCCGTGCACTTCGAGTACACCTCTATCGGGTAATGCTAGTCTAACTATCTTCTCCGCACAGCATATCGTTGTTCGGTGGTTGGACATCCAATCCATACCAACTATTATGTCGAAACTCCCTATCTTGATCGGGATTAAATCTATACTAAAATCCTTTCCTGCTAAGCTTAGAGTGCATTTTCTGACTACTTTTCAACTTTCGGTTGAATTAACACGAGTCGTTTCTTCTGACTGGTGCTCAAATTTTCTTGTATTACCATCTTTCCATTCGATGGGTACTATGTCTTCCTTATTCCTTCTTTTTGCGACAAGGTCGGTAGTAACTTTAGTGACTATGGTAGGTACGACTTCCTGGACTTGTTGGGCTATCAGTTGAGCAATGTTGATCGACTAATTCTCACGGTTCATTTTCTAGCTACGTGTGTTTCTTCTGGAAAATATGGTTCTAAATTATTTGCAAAATATATGCTTGATTAAAAGTTGTCTCTAATAAATGTTCGAAAATATTTGTATTTTTATTTATGACAATTTCTTTAAAATAAAATCGGTAAGAACGTCTTGGTGATTTAATAAAAATTAATTTCGTAAAGGCTTAATACATATCTGAAGAGTTCAAAGTTTGATGCTAATGCATCCTTAAAATATTTCTCTTGCCCATACTGGGGTTTTAAATGGAACAACCCAAAAAGTGCATTTTTGGAATTGTTTCGAAATCACGAGAGTTACAAACGATAGGATCAACATTGCTAACAGTATCACCTCAACTTGCCATCACAAGTCAACTCTCCTAGTCGTCCTTCTTGCCGTCACATTAACATAGTGCTTCTAACTTGATACTCTGCTTCGATTATTTTGCAGTCCGTCGGCGAGTGCTCGGATAGTTCAAGCCTCTCCTAGTATCATACTGGTAGCATAACCGATCAATATCCCCGAAAGGATATGAAATGACCTTGCATTTACTAAATGTGTTATCGCCAGTCCGCTACGAATGGTTGCCGCAGCTCTCTTCTTAGTTGTCTCATATGAGGTGTTGTGAGGTTCGGAGGTGGATCGATTGAAACGTCTTTGCTTGTTACTCCAATGTCGGAATCGTAATGCCTAGACGGGTCTTTCTCCAAAGTCTAAGTAATGGTGTTCGGCATAGTGATTGTAGTGTCCGCATAACTTATTAACGCGCCTTCAAACTACTAGTGTCATCCTAATCGCTAACGCAAGAGTATTCAACAAAGGCGTTACTTTACTTAAACGCGTAAGTGCTATAGTAGATATCACAATCATGATGTGCCTTCGTGAACTCACACGGTTTATGTTTTTCAGGAAATTTTTCAAGGTTCCAGCTTTTAAATTCTAACAGTATGACTAGTTCATAAGTCTTATCCTACTTATATCATGGCTATGCGTAGGTGATCAGGCTCCGCATTTCTATGATATACCAGGATAGTACCTATTCTAATCACACGAGCATTTAAACTCTCCTATACCTCGAAATCTTTTACTTAAAAGTTTTAACTTCTTTTCGAAAAAGGTTGGTTATAGTACTTGGTTTTTATGAAAAACCGGTGTTCTCTATAACCTATGGCTCTGATACCAATTCTGTAACACCCCGCTAAAGCGGAAACACGAGGTGCGACAGTCTGGATTTCATAGCGATGGGAGATACATAACACCAATCATTCATAATAAAAATTTAAATAGCGTTTACAAAGTTTACAATCCAACCATAATTCAAAAATTACAATTCTTTTACAAAACGCAAATAAACGACAAAACATGATTGGTGATCACAAAATTTCATTCAAGCCAAAATCAAACCTTCGGATTTCCTGAAAAGCATGTTAAAACAAGTGTCAACTACGAGAGTTGGTGAGTTCACAGGTTTTTATAAGTACAAAACAGTTATGTATAATACCAATTTCAATTAAACATTTACTCGCAACATTTTTGTAAACAGTTTGGTGAGTCAGTTCATTCACCCATTAAACAATTTAGTGAATCAGTTCATTCACCCAATAAACAATTTTAGTGAATCAGTTCATTCACCCAATAAACAATTTAGTGAATCAGTTCATTCACCCAATAAACAATTTAGTGAATCAGTTCATTCACCCAATAAACGATTTAGTGAATCAGTTCATTCACCCAATAAACAATTTAGTATCAAGTAGTGAGTAAATTTCCCGGGTGATGTGTTAATTACATGATATATATCAGTGAGTTACTACAATCCTTCATTTTGTGACATTGCTACGCCCCTATTCAGCCTTACCGGGGGAAACTAATTCCAGCCGGGGTGAATCTTTTTCAATACAGTGCACCTATCACTCGTCAGTTCTAGGTGGGTATGTCAATCCAAATAGCGCTATCCACGTGTATCATAGGCCCAATTTGTATGGGTTAATAGTAGTGCAGGGGACATTTTCATTTTGTGCTCACTATATCATGCTTCAACATATCAAAATTTAGCTCACATTACATTTCATTTCATTTTATTTCGATACTAAAATTCATTTCATTTCAATTCATTTCGATACTCGAAACACATTTCAATTCATTTCATTTCAATATTCACAAAACATTTCATTTCATTTCATTTCAATAAAACATTTCATTTCAATAATCACATAACATTTCATTTCATTTCATTTCATTAACACATTTCATTTCAATTCTTTTCGGTACTCAAAATTCATTTCAATTCAATTCATTTCCGCAACATTTTCACAAATAAACACATTCATTCATACGCATGCTTTTCACCCCAAAAACTTCGTAAAAACGGTAAAATGGGGCTGTGAATACTCACCTCGAGTGATTAATGCGGTTTGGTAGATGATGGTGCGTGGTCAAAACCCGGCTCCGAAACTACACTCGTCCTAACAAATACGTAATTTTTAATCGTAAGTTCTAAGTTCAACGGTCCCTATCAAAATCGTACCGATATCCATATAATGCCATTATGTTATTTATATAGTCCAATATAGTAAAAATTCATTTTATCACATTTTGGAGTCTTCCAAACATTTTGGAAGATTCAAAGTTCATAAAATTGGATTTTTGTGAATTTCCAGAATCTGTCCAAAATATCAAGTTGTAAAAATGTCACTTTTGAGCTTAGGTCCACCAAATGATAAATCCTCAAATTTTTACCCTCTGATTTAGGGGATGTTAGGAACAATCTCACCAAATTTCACTATTTTTAGAGGTGTTTTACTATTTTTAAACACTTTTGCAAAATCAGTGGTACCCCTTTATTTTTCAAAAATACCTTTCAGTGAAGTTTAGTTCATAAATAATTTATTACACCACCAAATCACGAATTTCAAAGGGATTTCCTAGAGGACACATATACCAAGCTAATGAGACAAGTTTCACATCATTTGAGTGATTTTTGAGGGAGATATGGCCTCTTAAAGTTGTGCATGTGTAATCTGCCACCAAGGGACAGCCTACACCACTAACTTGTTTTCATTGGTTGAACCCTCAAAACTCCTCTAAATGACATGATTTTGAATTCTTTAGAAAGCTAACTCAGTAAACTTGAATTTAGAATTAAAAATCAAGAATTTTGAACAAGTTACCTATGAGATATGCATGCATGAAGATGATAGAAGATTTCTGACAGAAGCTGTTGCACACCAAAATGTTTCTAGATAGTTGAAAGGGTTTTACTCCGAATTTTTGAGTGATTCAAAATGGGTTTTCTTCCTAACTCTTAAAACTTTCATCTATCAAATTTTTGTAGCAAAATAAGATCATTTACTATACTTTTGAGTCGTCTAAACAACCTACAAAAATCGGACAGATTCTGTCCAGAAACCAAAACCCATTTTCACTTATCAAAACACATAAAATCATAAGATTCATGAAGGTTTTCTTGCTAGTAAACTAAATACTCACTTTATGCAACAAATAAAAAGATGAAAAGTGTATTATCATCATCATAGACATGCATGAACTATCCTTTAAGTTCAGCCCCAAATGCATAAAGAAAACATCGAATATGAAGGTTTTTGATTCAAATCTTGTGTTCTTATGGGGGATTCATGGATTTTCACCTCCATTGAATGTTTAAACACATTTCAAAGGCTAAATCTCATCCCCAAACATCAAGTTAGTTACTCATACCACAAAGGGGTTTAAAACCCTTAAAAAGTTGAAGAAAAAGCTCTCTAATGAGCCAAAATCGAATCTAAACACACAATCTAACCTTACCTTGAATGTATGAACTATAAGTACTCTTGAAACTTTGATTAAATCTTCAAATATTCAGATTTAGAGGATGAAGAAGGCTGATTTCTAGAGAGAAAATGAGAGAGTTTTGAGAGAGAAAGGTTAGAGAGAGAAGAGGGAAATTGGAAAATGAAATGGGGAAGAGGGTGGTGATGGCTTTTGAGAGAAATGAGAGAGAGAGAGTGGGTGTAGGGGGGGTGGCCGGCCATCATGGCCAATCCCCTCTTTTCTTTCTTTCTTTTTTTTTTTTTACTAATTGATTAAAATGGTTTGATCTACACAGCCTAATTTAACGCAGTATCGGTTTTTAGCGCGTTTTCGGTAGAAACCGATTTTTCGAAAGCACTTTTGGACTATATGGAACAGTTTATTCATGTTTTTAACAAAATTCTTTATTTTGTACATTTCGTTTTCAAATTTTGGCATTATAGGATTTTCGGACGTTTCCGGGCCGGTACGGGCTGTTTCGGGCATTTTCCGGGACTTTTAGGATTTTAGCCTAACTTTTTCACGCAACTAACCTAAATTATTCAGGCAACTTAATTTCTACTTTTTCCACTTACGGGAATGCTACTGAGCAAAATAAACAGGTAGCTAACCTGAACGTCAAAAATTGACGGATGTCACACAGATTGATCCGTAGATAGGCCCCCAGGCCTAGGCGGGTCCTTACCAAGAATGGGTGGCATTCCCAAACGAGCAGCACGATCAGACACTTCAGAAGTACCCAAATTGTGAACCGCAGGCATAGAAGTCCCTTTGCCACCTCCATCAGTCTCCAACACATCAGAACTACCAGTGTGTGCATCCACCAAAGGTTCCTCATTCACCTCCGAAGAGTTTTCAACCACCACCGTTTCCATCATATCCACTTTCTCAGCCTCACTCTCTACATGTGGCAAAGCATTAGTTGATCCCGGTCCGCTAGGCATAGTAAGAGTTTTTTGCTTCCAAACCTTCCTAGTCACCATTTGAAAACCATCCGCATCAACCTGTGGTTTCTTAAGTTTGGCATTTCTTACTGCAATAGCTTTCACACAAGTTGATGTCTTACGACCAAAGACAAGACAGTGAGAACATTGAGAAGGTTCCCAAATGTACTCAACTTTAATCTTAACCAACGTGTCTTCACCTCCCACAAGACTAGGAATGACGACCTCTAGTTCTCGCTTCAGCTCACCAATTGCCCAAACATCTATAAGCACATTTGCAAATCCTGGTCTTCCCCATGCTTTTATCACACATTGATGTTGTACACGCATCCATCTGCCGAGAAACACCTAAAGCACTAGCCAGGCGACTAATTCCTTCCTTATTAAACACTACAATTGGTACATTGTGGAATTTCACCCACAAAGGACTTGTAGTATGCTCTGGTTTAGTTAAACCCTTTGTAGGGTCCCAAGGAAAAAGGAAAAACGGCACTCCCCGAATCATCACTGAACCAAGGTTAGCAACTTGCGTAGCACCACCTACATCATTAAATTTAAAGAAGAATATCCCATTCTCATTGAGCATAGCATCAACAAAACCAAACTGTCCCCATGCCGCCTTTGCAAACCTCTTCACCATAGTAAATTGCAATCGAGGCCCTAAAAAGTACCCACAAACAGTAGTTTGGAGGGACACACTAGCCTGTTTAGCCAATTCCAAAGGAATTTTTACCTGCGTTCTCAGCTTATCCGCAAGTGGGTAAAACTGCAACGTGTTATTATCTTCTGTTTTCCCCAATGCTACAGCATAAGAAGAATCACTTGGCTTAAATCGCACTCGATCATCAATATTCAGTCTATCAAAGACCGACGAACGCTTCTGATTACCCGTAGCATTAATATCCTCAACGTGAATCGGGACATCACTAGAAACCCTAGGACGAACAATTTCCATATCATCGTCTGAAGCAACGACATTCGCAACACCATCCAAAGTGCCCAAATCAGTCATGTGAACGGAACTATGATCTGAACGCAATTGACGAGCAAACCCTAGTTAAACCTACGCTGACGAGATAACGAAGACGATGGTTACCCACCGTGCTGCTATTCCACAAAACGTAGGCGAGTCAGAGTTCACACGAACCACCCTCAAACCCTAGCTCCAATCGACAATGAAAGAATGCACTAAACACTACCAAACAACCTGATCTGCTGACGTAAGCCCTACCGTAGCGCGATGACGTAAGCCCAAGCAGACCGTCGTCTGAAGGCTACAATAGCAAAACAAAACGCAGCAGCACCAACTTCTCGATAGAACCCTAGGAGCACCGCGAAGAAGAAGAATTAGGTTAAGCCGAAAATCGCATGTGCATGCAATTACCGGAAACCCTAATCACCGAACTCAGCCACTCCAATCGTACAAAACCCTAATCGCTGAAGAAACCGAAAAGGATGCAAACCCTAATCGATCGACAGCTAGACCACAAAAAATCAAACGAAAAAACTAGGGTTTGCGATCAGTTCCAACGAAATCAACATGCGTACGATTCACCCGATCAAATTGATTGCAATAACGAAGCCTACGTGGCCTAAACCGATGTAGGAAACACGCTATACAATCGAAGACCAACTGAATCCACACAATCGATACCGTAAAAGAAACCTGAATACGACGAAACCCTAGAAAAGCAAAACAAAAGCTCTCTCTCACAAACCCTAACCGTGACCAGCAAGAAACCACCCACAAACAAAACCTCCGGCGACAGCAAACAAAAATTCCGATCGAATCACATCCAAAAACAGAATCTCCATGAGAAAACCCTGGTCGCCAGAGAGAGAGAGAGAGCAGATCTTGTTCTTCGAATTTGATCTTGTTCATTTTCGTTTCTGTTGTTAATAATCTCTCTGTATTTCTTGTTATTCAATCGGTTTTTGTTTAAATCCCATTGTAAAACTTGGTTCTACATTTCTTTCAATTGGTATCAGAGCAGGAACGAATCAACAGTATTCGTTTTCGATCCTTTTAGAACAAGTTTTCGTGGGAAATTTTCTGGAAATTTAGTGTTTAGATATGTATCGTTTCATTTCTGAGTCCGTTCTTCAAACAGTTTCGTCATCGAAATTTGTTTCTTCGAAGACTGTTGGTTTTGGATTTAGGAATTCCTTTTTGAAAATCGTTCTTCAACATGTTCTTGAGTTTCAGATGCTGATAAAATTGTTCAGATCAGAGTTGTTCCAGGTTTTGATTCTATGTGATTTTCAAAAAGGATATCACACAAGGTGGTCTATCCCTCAACAGGGATACTAAGGTTTGGTTTCCTAGAGTCAATAGGTGGTTTACCTCAAATGAGTATCACCACCTACTCGAATGTGTGAAATTCAGACTAGAACCAACCTCAGAGGCAAACAAACCACAAAACCTCTAGCAGTGGTCACAGAACCTCTGGCGGACATCACAGAGCCTCTTGGTTGCTTGCTCTTACAGTCTCTATCAAAAGAGAGGCCATGTGATGGACTTGTCAGAACCTCTGCCAGTTGTTCTCATAAGCCTCTGACACCACCGCAGAGTCTCTGTCTGTTTTCTTTTTAACGTTGAGATAACTTTTTGGTCTAATCAACTTGTTAGAGACATAGCTCCCGAATTCTCTGCTCACTGTCTATAACTTGTTGAAAAGATCTTGTAAAAGTTAAATCTCTATCCTCCGTCACACAGACTCTGTTCAATCTTATTTGTTCTATCCTTTTTAATTCACAGAACCTCCCTTCTGGTATTTCCTCTTATCCCAATTTAAGTCTTCAGATGTTTCTCAAATCTATTAAGATTTTTCTGAAAGACAATATCCAAATCCACAGAGGACTTAGTTCAGTTTCGAACACTGAACTTCCCTGAACTTCATAGAAGACAAAAACCACTCCTACATTAACCTCCATGCACACCCCTCTGAACCCAGCCACATTTAAAATACAACACCATGTCAACCTTCCCAGCAGAGCTCCTAAAAGTCCACAAAAGTTTCCTAATTAAGCCAGCATGAACTACACTCCTATTTCTCTGCCCTCTGTTGAGATATAGAGAGTCTGAAGACTTCACTGGACGGAACTTGTTTACAGAGCCGGGAAAAGAATCTTCTACTACTTCTCTTTGTCCAATATGAAGAATCGAAGATCCATCACTTGTTTATCTGCTAAGTATAAACTCTACAAGAAGCAGAACCTCTGTCATTCACGCTGAGTTGCTTGGGATGCAGTCAGTTGAGGCAAAAGTCGAAAGAGCAATGCTTCTTGACAAGTGAAGAAATCACAGAGCACAAGTTGAGGGGGAGTTCGTCATTCATATGAATCTCAGAAGATGAAAATCCGGATAAAGTAGAAGTACCACAGAGCCTCTGCAACATATTTCAGAGCTTCTGTAACAATTCGTCACAGAGCCTCTACAACATATTTCAGAGCTTCTGTAATCTTATGAACCTCGATGATAAAGATTCAGACATTCACAAGTCAAATGTCATAGAGCTTATGTCGATCATCTCAGAGACTCTGTAAAACTTCACAGAGCCTCTGATGTATTCAAAGTTATACGATGATTCCTCTGCCATTCTGCTCAACTTGCTACAAGCATAGCTACACCAACTATATGCTCACTGCCTTGTTCCTGTTGAAAAGTTCTGCAGAAGATGAACCTATGTATTAAAAAACAAGAACTCTGTCGGCACATGTCTCTGATGGTAAAGCTTTGAAGGTTAATACAAGTCAAAGCCCTACAGAGCCTCTAACGAAAGACACAGAGCCTCTGCAGTGTGATTCTCTAAGGAGTTAACCTTTAAGCTCTGCTAATATCATATGAAGTTGGAGAGAAGATTCAAGACATGCTTCATTTATAAAACTTAGGGGGAGATTGTTAACTCAGTCAAGGACTGATTTTGTAAAAAGTTTTATAAATGTAAGCAATTTATGTGTATGTATTGAAATATATTGTAATGGGCTTAGGAATTCAAAATGTTAAGGGCTTGGGCTTAGGATCCATGCTTAGACGTATATATATGAGTGATTGATGTAATTAGGGTAACAATTGTTGGGTGCAAAATCGGATTGTATCCGAGATCACAAGTTGGTGCTCAAAGTGAAGACAAAGGCAAAGTCAAAGTGGTTAATAAAGTCAAAGCTTGCTTTGTTTGTTTTAATGCTTTAATAGTTACTTTGTAATATTTTGTAATAGTTAGGGTAGAAAGTGTAAATGTTCTATAGTGTAAGGGTTGTTAGTGTTGGGGTATAAATACCCATAGTGAGTTCATTGTAAGTGTGACATGCATGTACGTATTGAATTGTGAAAGAGAGTGAAAAGAGAGTTAGTTGTGCTTAAGTGTGTGTGTTCTTGGTGTAAATAGTGTGTGTAAACTTTTCATCCAAGAATCAATGACATATGGCTTCTCAATTCATTCTCTACTTGTTGCATGTTGATTAGAACTTGAATCTAAAACAACAAGTGGTATCAGAGCTGGAAATTTGTTGAAATTGAAGTTTGGAAGAAATCTACCAGTTTCAGTGAATTACCGATCATTTTCAAGTTCTATGAAGATGTCTAGAGATCTATTGAGTATGGGTTCAAAGTCGAAGCCTCCGGTACTTCAGATTGGCGAATATCCTCAATGGCGAGTGAGGATGATTCAGTTTCTTAACAACATCGACAAGACACTCATGGTGAGCATTCAAGAAGGTCCGATTAAGCCATTCACTGACATTCCCGATACTCCTGAGACTGCTACTACTCCCGCAATTGAACCAAGAAGAGTGTATAAACTCTTTCCGCATTACAATGAGATCGAAAAGATTAGAGCTGAAATTGATGACAAAGCCCTTACTTTCCTCACGATGGCAATTCCAAACGATTTGTTTAATCGTGTGGATAGTCGAAAGACAGCAAAAGAGTTGTGGGATGAGTTAGAGAAACAGTTTCAAGGGACGGAGAGATCAATCCAAGCCAAGCTAAACCAAGCAATCGGAGCTTATGAAGGGTTTAAAGCTTTAGAGGGAGAAACACTTGCTGATTCTTACAATCGATTCAACATCATTCTAAATGATTTGAGGAGAAATGGGATGCAAAAGTCTACTTCTGAGATAAACTTCAAGTTTCTAAAGAATCTCAATCCGGAATGGGATCATTACTCGGTTAATCTTCAAATGAACAAGAATTTGGCGGAAGAAGACTTGCATGACTTGTATTCCATTCTTAGTCAACATGAAATGAAAGTCAAAGATATTGTAACGAAGCAGAAGAGTATTTCTGATTCTCTGGCTCTGTTGACTGAAAAGAAGAAGAGTGTGCTCCCCAGTGCTAGTTCAAAGAAGAAAAGTCATTCAAAGGCTTTAGTCACCGAGTTGTCTGATTCTGATTCAGAAACCCTTGAAGATGAAAGTTCTGAATCCGATGTTGATTTGAAGCGAGTTGCCGACAAGCTTGCTCTTTTGTCTAGTTCTATTCACAAACGTTATGGGAAGAAGAAGTTCTATTCGAAACCCAAGTTCGATAACTACAAAAGAGACAAGTACAAGCCAAAGGAATATGAGAAAAGACCGGAGAGGAAGAGTTATGATAAAGACAAGACAGATGAGAAAGGCAATGTATGTTTCAATTGTGGCAAACCAGGCCATTTTGTCAAATATTGTAGAGCGCCGAAAGTTAGGGATTTTGACTACTATACTAAGAAGGCTCAACTTGCTAAACGCAAGAGTGAAGGTAAAGTTTTGATGGCGGAAGAAGAATGTTGGTATGATGATACTTCTGATGATGAGGACTCTGCTCATTTCACAAAAGTTCACTACAATCTCATGGCTAGTGTGGAAGAACCATCAACCTTCACAAACAGACCGAAGAAACAAATGAGGTAAGTCAAACTCCTTCTGACTCGGATATGTCTGATAATGATGAATGCTCTTTAGAAGAACAGTTTTTAATTTTAAAAACTGAATTTGATGACTTGAAGGAAAAGATTAAGTTCGAAAGAGCTCGAGTCATTGAATTCAGTAATGAATGTGAGTTATATAAATGTTTAGCTGATGATCGTGAGCTTGAAAAGGCTGAGATTAGGAAAGAGAAAGCCAACTAGAATCTCAAATTTCTGAGATGAAGAGTGCTTTGGTAAATTTGGACTCTGAAAAAGCTGAATATATGATCAAATATGAAGTTTGTTTTCAAGATAGATCTGAGGCTTATGCCAAAATCAAACAGTTGGAGGATCTTAATATCAAAAGAGGTCAGACTCAATAGACGCTTAAGCTTTTGACAAATAATCTAAAAGATACTAGGTTTTACAATCCGAAAATGGGGTTAGGTTTACCTGAAGTTGATGTTTTAAAGAAAGCCCCTAAAGGTCTTTATCAGTTTGATAACTTAAGTTTTCCAAAATTAAATGAGACCTTTGTGAAATCTGGTAGTTCATTATCTGATTCTTCGGATAAAGGTAAAGAAAAAGTTGTTTAAATCAAAGTTATAAAACAAGAAAACCCGAGTTTTCTCATACTCAGTGTGTTTCTTTGTATTCTCAAGATGTAAAGTCTTTTTCAACTGAATCTGAAAAGCTTAGTAAAGATATTGAAAATGAGTCAATGACTACAGAATCTACTCCTAAATCTGAAGATAAGACAAGTGAACTTGAAAAAGAAATGGATTGTGAAAATCTTTCTGAGTTTATTCAAGTTAATAATCTTTCAGAAAATAAAAGCGTTTCTGATTATGAGTCTGATTCTGATTCTGATGAGACCAAACCATGTTTTGATTCTGATAATGATGATGACATCGAAGCGGGTGTTGAAGAAGAAAAGATAAATTTTATTTCTAACCCCATGTTTGAGTCTCAAGATACTCCACCTTGTTTTGATCAAAGTATGAAGCCTGAAGTGACTGATTTAATTACATATGCTGTTATTGACAAAGATGGTTATCTTGTGTACAAAAGTTTAGATAGTATGGTTGAAGGTGATATCCTTAAATCAGAACTCAAACTACCAGATGTGGAATTTGGTGCTGTTTTTGAAAAACCAAAGTCGAGTACACAAGATAAACCAAATGTTGTCAATGTTTCAAGTGATAGTGGCATTTCCAAAGATGAGAAATCCTCGTGTACTTTGTTAAAGTCTGAAACTTGTTCAATTAATTTTGATGCAAGTACTTTTGAGGTAGGAAGTACTTCTTGTGCTACACTTGAAACATCTTCAAAAGATTCATCTGATGTATGTTCAGTTCCTAAGACACCTATTAACTCAATTTCTTCTGATTCTACAGATTTAAAAAGTTTTAAACGACATGGCCTAGGATGGAAGAAGAAAGATTCAAAGAAGAAAAAGCATTTTGCTACAAATGAGAGTTTTGTTAAAAAGTCATCTTTTGACTATGCAAATAAATGTAATCTGAATGTTAGATTCAATAAGTGTCAAAACTCTTTTGAGTCTGCCTTGATGTTTTTTGCTATGCAACGTTTGCATTGTACTCATTGTGGTGATAATTCGTTTTCTTTGAACTCTAGGGATGTTAAAAAGAAGAGATCTAGTGGTGTTTCTCATGATAAATCTGGTGCTTACTCGTTTGATCATCCTGCTAAAGTGTTCAGTGCTAAAAAGAAAAATCTTTCAAAAGCAAAAGATAAATCAGTAGATGTGAAATTTGTGTGCAAATGGATTCCTAAAGATTTATTGAATGCACAAATTTCAAAGTCTGGTATAAACTGTAAGATCTTAGGTTCATCTTCTGATTTGTTAAAAATGTATGAGACTAACAAGAAAGGACCCATTTGGATATGGGTTCCCAAGATGAACTAACATGTTTCTACAGGCCAGGCATATGTGGTATGTCGATTCCGGTTGTTCAAGACATATGACTGGCTACAAGGAGTTGTTGCACAATTATGTGGAACGACCAGGAGGAAAAGTTAGTTTTGGGAATAAGACGACTGGTGTCATCAAAGGTTACGGCATTCTTACAAATGGTAAGGTATCCATAAAGAAGGTACTTTATGTTGAGGGGTTAAGTCATAATCTTTTTAGTGCAAGTCAGTTTTGTGATGGTTATAACATTGTTTTATTTTCTGTCATTAACTGCCTTATCATTAATAGTGATGGTGTTGAGATTTTTTTTTTTGGAAATGACAGAGTCCAGGCAATTTTATAAAAGAAAAAGCAGAAATCTGACTTTTATTATCTGGTGTTGAGATTTTTGAAGGGAGAAGGTTTTACAATCTCTATGTGGTTGACTTTCCGGTGATAGATTCATCGAAACCAGTTTGTTTGTTTACAAAGGCAACAAAAGGCGAAAGTTGGCTATGGCATAGAAGATTTTCTCATCAGAATTTCTCAGATATTAGTAAACTAGCTAATGGTGGATTGGTGAAAGGTCTTCCAAAGTTGACATTTGATAGAGATTCTTTATGTCCGGCTTGTCAAATGGGAAAGATGAAGCGAAGTTCTCACAAGTCAAAGACAGAATCTTCATGTCAATCACCACTTGAAATGCTCCACATGGACTTATGCGGACCGATGAGAATTCAATCAATTAGTGGAAAGAAGTACATTCTAGTTATGGTTGATGAATACTCACGGTACACGTGGCTAGAATTTCTGAGAATGAAATCTGAAGCTCCCGAGTTGATCATAAAGTTTATCAAGAGGATCCAAGTTCTTTTGCAACTTCCAGTTCGAAAGATTAGGAGTGATAATGGCACTGAATTTAAAAATGCTACTTTAGATGCTTATCTAACATCTGTTGGTATTTCTCATAATTTTTCAGGTGCTTATACTCCACAACAAAATGGAGTTGTAGAAAGACGAAACCGAACCTTAGTGGAAGCAGCACGAATGATGCTAGCTTACTCCGGATTACCTCTTACTTTTTGGGCCGAAGCTGTTTCAACGGCTTGTTTTACACAAAATCGAACCATCATCACTAAGCGCTTCAAGAAAACTCCTTATCATATAATCAACCGTCGAGTTCCTAATATCAAATTTTTTCATGTTTTTGGTTGTAGGTGTTACATTCTTAACAACCGTGACAATCTTGGTAAGTTTGACAAGAAAGCCGACGAGGGATATTTTCTTGGTTATTCGCTAACGTCGAAGACTTTCCGGGTCTACAACAAAAGAACCAAGATGGTGATGGCAACTGTTTATGTGACCTTTGATGAAACCGTGTCAATGACTTCTGAACATAACAGTTCAGAACTCGGAATTCATAGTCAAGCTTCTACTACGACTTCTGATTCTATTACTGATCCAAATAGTTCAGAACTCGATTTACTGTTTATGGATGCTTTTTTGGATATTTGTGCAGATAATGAAGATCTCATTCTTTCTAGAAATCCAAGAGTTGATATTCACGATGTCCCAGAACCTTCAAGCGTAAATGATTCCGGACCATCGGAGAATATTTGTTCTACATCTAACTCTGATCAGGCTATACCAGTTCCAAGTGTTGAGCAATCAGAGTTAAACCCCCCGAAGATCAATCAGAGATTCCTGCAATCATTGATGAAAATGATAGTCAGAACAATCTAGATGATCTTGCAATTCTTCCTGCTCAGTTGAAATGGACAAGAGCACATCCACTCTACAATGTGATTGGTGATGTCAATGATGGTGTTAAAACGCGATCTGCATCTGCAAATTACTGCCTATACAAAAGTTTCTTGAGCAAAATTGAACCAAAGAATGTCTCTCAAGCCTTAGACGATTCTGATTGGCTTTTAGCAATGCAAGAAGAGCTTCTACAGTTCAAAAGAAACAAAGTGTACCGCTTGGTTCCGAGACCGCAAGATAAATCAATCATTAAAACCAAGTGGATCTTCAGAAATAAGAAAGATGAATCCGGATTGATTGTCAGAAACAAAGCGCGATTGGTTGCTAAAGGTTATTCTCAACAAGAAGGTATTGACTACGATGAGACTTTTTCACCGGTAGCGAGGATCGAGGCAATTCGAATCTTTCTGGCCTATGCAGCTCACAAGAACATCAAGGTATTTCAAATGGATGTCAAATCTGCATTCTTAAATGGAGTCTTGCATGAGGAGGTCTATATAGAGCAACCTGAAGGGTTCGTCGATCCAGATTTTCCCGATCATGTATGCATCTTGGACAAAGCATTGTATGGTCTAAAACAAGCTCCAAGAGCATGGTATGAAACTCTGACTAATCATCTCTTATCCAAAGGATTCAAACGAGGTACGATCGATACTACTCTTTTTCTGAAGAAAGAAGGTGATGACTTGCTTTTAGTTCAAATTTATGTTGACGACATTATTTTCGGTTCTACTAATCCAGAGTTGTGTACAAAGTTTTCTAAAATCATGGAGACCGAGTTTGAAATGAGCATGATGGGTGAATTGAATTTCTTTTTAGGAATTCAAGTCAAACAAAACTCTGATGGCATCTTTATAAATCAGTCAAAATATATTAAAGATATGTTGAAAAAGTTTCACATGACTGATTGTTCTCCAATTAAAACACCAATGCCAACTGGAAATCTTTTGGGTCCTGATTTAGCCGGTAAATCCGTTGATCAAAAGATTTACAGAAGCATGATTAGTTCTCTTTTGTACCTCACTGCGACGAGACCGGATATTATGTTCTCGACATGTTTTTGTGCTAGGTTTCAAGCTAATCCTAAAGAGTCACACCTTGCGGCAGTTAAAAGGATCTTACGGTATCTCAAAGGCACACCCGAGTTGGGCCTTTAGTATCCGAAAGATTCTAGTTTTGAGCTAATATCTTTTACAGATTCAGATTATGGTGGTTGCAAACTGGATAGGAAAAGCACTTCTGGATCATGTCAGTTTTTAGGTGATAAACTTGTTAGTTGGACTTCGAAAAAGCAAAATTGCGTCTCCACTTCTACGGCCGAAGCAGAATATGTGGCCGCCGCGAGTTGTTGTTCGCAAGTGCTTTGGATGAAGACACAACTATTAGACTATGGTTACAAGTTGAAGAGAGTCCCTATCTACTGTGATTCGGAAAGCGCCATTGCGATAACGTCAAATCCGGTTCAGCATTCCAAGACCAAACACATCGACATCCGGTATCATTTTATCAAAGATAATGTGGAGAAATGTAATATCGAAATGTTCTTTGTTCAAACAGATTACCAACTTGCTGACCTTTTCACTAAACCTTTAGATGAAAAGCGTTTTAACTTTTTGGTTAGCAAGCTTGGCATGCTTACTCCTACTTAAATCTGTTACGGATCTTAATTTAAGGGGAGTTGCTTAATTATTCTGGATTGGATACTATCTGACTAACATCTAAGGATTCATTTTCAATGAATACCAATTTCTACTTTGTTTTGGAGATTATCCATTTGAGGGGGAGTTCTTAAAAGTGATATTCATTTTAGGGGGAGAGTTCAAATAAGCTTTAATGCTTACATATCTGAAAGACGAACAACTTTCAGGTATGAAAAATCTTTTTAAATGTTCAAACTCACTTCTCGATTCTCAAATGATTTTTTTTCGAATTAGAAGTGTGATTTTCCATGTTTTCATATCATGATGAGTTGACGGATATTCTCTAACCGTGTGTTTCCAAAGATTAATACTTGTGTATTATCTTTTTCTATACTTTTCAAGTATTCATACACACCGGTTTAACTTCTTTTGATTTAGTTATTACCACGTCTCTTCATGACCATACTTTTCGGTGGTAATATGCTCGTTTGATATCTTCCTATTTGTACTTCATCGTTTATTTGATCAGATACGTTCTTCATTGCTATATCTATATCTTGATCGTATAGATAATATCCATTCTTTGTGAACCAAAGCTTTTCATGAACATATCTCACATCATACGATGAATCAGTTTTTCTCAAACAAGTCTATCTCATTCTTGTTTATTCATTCTATATACTTGTTTGATGAAATTTCTTGTGCTATTATATTGTTCATATATATCTATTTGTTTGAAGCATGCTCCTATATTCTTCATATTGGCTCATTGATTCACCCGATGAATCATTGTACTTTCATGTTTAGGAAACTTAGTTCATGGGATGTGTGAGCTTAACAGAACTTCTATGGATTTCCAGAACTGGCAATCCTACCCAAGAAGTTATCCTTGAGAAATGAGTGAGGGGTCTACATCAAAGAGTGGGGGAGATAACTCAGGTGGTCGAGTTATTCTCATAGTGATTGAGCGGAAAAATGTGATATGAGAGTTTGGTTAGACGTGAGGATGCTTAAAAGAATTGGAGGGTGTGAGAACAGAGTTAAAAGAAACATAACACTCTGCACCAACCTTTTCTAAGCCGGGCAACCACATAATCTATTGGTTCACATTCTTTGGTGACCGATATTGAAACAAGGCAAAGCCCAATGCCGACTCTCGTTTTTACCCCACTAGCTACTCATTTCCTTCTTAACAAGGAGATGTTTCATTTCATCACGGGGACGCAGCACATAATCTATCAGGTTTTCATTTGGAAAATCGATATTGAAACAGAAGGAAGCTGCCCTGCCTTCGAACTTCATTTCTACACATCGAGTCGTGAAATGTTTTCACATTTTGAGCCTTATGAAAGCACTTGATGCTATTTTCTTTCATCACAAATACACACAAGGAATTCGTTTCTTTGTCGGAACGTTCATAGGAATACTTTTAGTGTTTGCGATGATTGAACGGAAGCCCTGGGGAGTGATAATCACTAAAGCTCTTTATATAGTGCATTTGTTGTACTGAGTTGCTTTGTGCTTCTCACAGGCATTCCAACTGATTCATGTGTTGTTTCAGGATTTTCCCACTTAACTCTGAATTTGCAAAGATTCGGATTACTTTATGGAATTGACGGTATTTCTTTGGAGTAATAAGGGGACTTCTGGAGTAACAAGGAGGAGATGGTTATGTGAGATGGTTTTTGATATCTATGGTGGTACTTTCACATGTTTGTATCTTTACGAGCCGAGTTGTTCTGATCATACATTTCTATAGATTTTGATGATTATTTCATATTTCATCAAAAAGGGGGAGATGGTTTAGAAATGTAAAGTAGAGGAATGCTTTGAAGATACGTTGGGGAGATGGTTTCGAAATGTCAAGTCAAGGAGAAGATTACGAGTTATGACAAGAGATGTTTGCGAGAGATGTTTGAAGTTTGATGATTATTTGAAGATATCTCGATTCGTTAAAGCTTCTCGTTTAGAGTTTGTTAAAGCTTCATGAAGATTTGGATGATTCGTGAAGATTATTATGGAAGCTTATCGTTCAAGGAAGCTTATTGTTGATGCTTAAAGTGTTGATGCTTTCTTGAAGACGTTTGCCTAATTATTTTTGTGATCTCAAATCCAAAGGGGGAGATTGTTGGGTGCAAAATCGGATTGTATCCGAGATCACAAGTTGGTGCTCAAAGTGAAGACAAAGGCAAAGTCAAAGTGGTTAATAAAGTCAAAGCTTGCTTTGTTTGTTTTAATGCTTTAATAGTTACTTTGTAATATTTTGTAATAGTTAGGGTAGAAAGTGTAAATGTTCTATAGTGTAAGGGTTGTTAGTGTTGGGGTATAAATACCCATAGTGAGTTCATTGTAAGTGTGACATGCATGTACGTATTGAATTGTGAAAGAGAGTGAAGAGAGAGTTAGTTGTGCTTAAGTGTGTGTGTTCTTGGTGTAAATAGTGTGTGTAAACTTTTCATCCAAGAATCAATGACATATGGCTTCTCAATTCATTCTCTACTTGTTGCATGTTGATTAGAACTTGAATCTGGAACAACAACAATCTTCATTTTTGTAATTACGGTTCAGCCGTAAACACCCTTTCAAGGTAATACATGAGAGTCGTTTGAATTTTTATTGTTCTTCGTCTTTGATCTTGTTCATTTTCGTTTCTGTTGTTAATAATCTCTCTGTATTTCTTGTTATTCAATCGGTTTTTGTTTAAATCCCATTGTAAAACTTGGTTCTACATTTCTTTCAAGATGCCCACGCAAATACGGGATTTAGTCCGACGGATTCGGGCGGAATCCTTAAAACCGCGCAAGCAACACTGGGACAAAGGTCCGACGGATTCGAACGACATCCTTAAAGTCGTCCAATCACAAATTCAGATATTAGAGGAGGCCAATGCGGCAAGAGATTCGAGGGTCGAGATGTAATGACCAGAGTTTAAAAGTTAGTTCTAAAGTTAGTCACTCGTTAAAAATGACCAATTTTGAAAAGAATTTGAGCCTTAGGGGTAAATTGCGACATTTAGGTTAATGTTTGATAGTTGGGCTTATACCATAAATGGTATGGGCTTAGCCCTTTTAGCCCATACTATTTATAGTATTAAGCTAGGGTTTTTACCTTTTTGCGAAAAACTTTTAGTGTGTGTTTAGTGTGTGTTGCTTGGAGATCAAGTTAGAGTCATTCCCATCTTCGAGGTCCGGATTTCATCACCAAGGTAAGTTTCGATGCCCTATTAGCTAATGAAACACTATTTATTGATGTAGGATTATCTTGGTTTGTTTTAGGAAGTGTTTAGATCCAATTAGAATCGATTTTTGATCGGTTTAAGCCTTTTTCCGGAACTGGTTGCGTTACCCGGATCGGGATTCATAATTCCCAAATCGGGGAGGTGCTTTTCCCGCATTGGGAAGTACTTTCCCGGATCGGGCATATGGTGTCCCGAATCGGGAACCCTTCGGAGCACTTATCTTTGCCACTATGCCTTTCCCGGTTTGGAAAACTCATGTTTCCGAATTCGGGAATTGGGCTAGCTTGGCCGTCATTTTGAACTCAAGGTTCGTCGAGTCAGGAAAGCAAATTCCCGAATCGGGATGATGAAACCCCCGAATTTGGGGTTGGGCATGATACCCGAATCGGGTTTTGCTGATTCCCGAATCGGGAAAGTGGCTTCGGGATCGGGATTTGTTAGTTGGGTTTCGTAAGTCGGTTTTAGAGGCCTGCGTCTGTAGGGTTATTTTTCGGAGAGGTTTTTCCATAGCGGAACCCCGTGCTGGGTCTGCCTAGGGGTATCCTAGTTGTGGGTTTCACTAAGTGCGAATCACTAATGCCTTAGGAATTTATACAGATACTGGGAGATAGAGTAAGCAGCGAGTTAAGCTCAGGTGAGTTCCCTTACCCTAAAGTTTGTGAACATAACTGAATTACTATGTTTTGCAAAAGTGTATATTGTGCTATCTTCAAATGACTTTAAATGCTATTCTGATGATCATCATTATGCATGCTTATTTCGAAACTGTTGGGGTACATCGTGAGTAGTGCGTACCATGGGACCGTACATCCCTTGGGAGTAGAGTGGTGTGAGGCACGAACTACGTTCGTCACTCCATAATTGAGCATCCGGGGGATCCGGCCACTCGGGTTTGTATTTGTGAGGTGGTGTGAGGCACGAACTCAGTTCGTCACTCCTTAATTGAGTATCCGGGGGATCCGACCACCAGGTTAGTCACGGGGTGACGTTTTCACTACTCATGATGCTACACTGGTGCTATGTGATAATTAATTATGTTTGGCCAGCGGGCTATAAAATTTACAATTTATGAACTGTTTTAGAGGGAATTCACTAGATCCTTCGGTCTAACCCTCGTTTTCAAACTCTTAAAAACCTTTCAGGGAAAGATCGAGTTCTTAGAGGCAATGAGAAGGTGAACGCTCAGAAGTAGCGTAGCTGGTCTAAACCTTAGAGTCTCTACCATTAATATCATAGTCATCTCAGCTGTGGAGGGTTGTTCCGCATGCACTAAAATTTCTATTTTTGGAACTTAGTACGTTATATCTTGCAATTTAGATCACTGGGATTTATATTATATGCATGTTATTATTGTTATGGGTTTAGGGTTGTTACACGAGGCACTAGAGAGAGCCTTGGCCGAAACAGAGCAAAAGAGAAGAGCCGATCTAGAGGCATCCCGGAAGCTCCAAAAAGACCGGGATCGCGAGCTTTACGAGATCAAGCGCAAACTGAAGGGCAAGCATGTGGAAGATGCCCCGTCAACTGAAGCCCCGATCGCCCGTCAATCCGAGGATGTCCTCCGCCTCGCTCCTCCGACTTCGGGCACCTTGCCCGACATTTCAAGTTACGTTACTGAGGCGGAACACGAGTATATGATCGCCTCCTACACGACTCAGAACGACAGCCTGTCCGCCCAAGTTCGAGAGAGAGATGCGTTGGTCGCGGCTAGACACCAATAGATCGAGCTTCTCTAACGCTGCATCCGGGAATTAGAGGTTACATGTCGGTCTCAGGTTCAGCCTTCCAAAAGGAGGCATGATGACCCTGATGACTCGGCTTCGGGTCCTCATGAGGGGGAGGTGCAAGCTTCTAAAAGGCTTCGCATCGTCTTCCCTCCAGCCTCCGGTTCCGGTTCCTCCTCAGCTCCAGCTTCCACAACAGCTCCATAGAGTGCTCCGTCAAAGACTGCCGCCGTACATTATGAAGATTCAGACACGGAGACTCTTGATGTTGAGCTTTTCCACTACGAGTCGATTCCGTTAGACGAGGTGATTCAGTTCCCTCATGAGAAGACTACTGCTGATGTCGATGTTATTCCCCCCGAGTCGGCACCGACGGATTCGAACGAGCTACAGATTCCAGAAGAAGCTCAAAAGATCCTAAGGTCGCTTACTCAGAGCCTACGGATTTACAAGAAGGGGGACGACATTGTGAGCTCTACCGACTACAACAGTTTTCTCTCTATGGTCGACTTTCCCACTTCCGACACGCTGCATACTATCACGACTTCAGTTCCCGATTCTCCAGCTCCTACAGTTATCCAGCTCAACTGGAATCACTCGGTCATCTTTCGACCGTTCCTCGAGGAATCCTTTTCGAGGATCTATCAGCAAGAGAAGCTTCACGTGTGGTCCCGAAAGGTGTACTTCAGGATCTCGCATCTGAAGAAGCTTAAACGAAGAACTGCTTACGTCCACCAAAGGGTATGCAACTGGACGACACACGGACGACAGCGGATTCGGCGTCGGTTCACGAAGGTAACTACGGTACGTCCTTACAAGCATGGGTACCAATTATTCCTTGAATGCGACGTCCGAATGATGGCACTGGCGTACCCGCTGGAGAGTTGCAAAATTGGACGTTCACTGAAGCTGATTTGGATCGGATACACCTCGAAGACCTCCTCGTTGTCCTCAAGTACTTGCAAGGCCCGATCCTTCGCCCCAAGTACTATCCCGATGGCCTCGAAGTTTTGAAGAGATATGTCCGTCATGCAATCACACTGGCGCGTGTGACGGACTATCAGTTGGCAATAGAGAGCCGCCAACCCAAGGTCAACCTGCTTCGTCCGAACCTGCAAGTGCGCGTGATTGGATCCTACTACCTCTACATTCCAACGGAAGTCCCGGAGCATGGGGTTGTCTACTTGACCCAAAAGAAGAAGGAGCGCAAGTTCATGCGATTCAGCAAACTTGCTCAGTTTTGCGACAGTACCCTGCTCTATGTGTACAACGGGCTCAAGAGCAGGCTTTTGACTGATCAGATCCCTCCGACAAAGCATAACGACGGGAAGGCGAAGGTCCTGGAGGCAATGAACTTGATAGAGGAGAAGCTGAAAGAGAGGTTGATGTACCGAAGAGTTGAAGCCGCTATGAGGATGCGAGCTAGGATCATTGGAGATTGGGAGGAGTTCCTACAGTTGTCGAAGTGGGAGCCAGCATTGAAGTTACCACCGCCCTTCTGACTTCTTCCCAAAGGGGAGATTGTTAGACCCTCACTGGTTGTGAAGAGTCAGAAGTCTATGTTTCTTTTCAGTATTTGTAATTTCCAGTTAATGAACGTTTAGTTGTTTGTTTACCCTATTTTGTGAAGTCTTAATCTTCAGGGGCCAGTTATGTAATTGTCTCATACTCCTATGTTGCTATAAATAGGATATGATGATTAGGGTTTTGGTTAATGCTTTCACAATCAATTGGTGCAATCTTCTTTATTGCAATATCATCTCATTACCATGGAAGCATTCTTGGAGATTCATAGTGTTCATCTTTATTGTTAATTTCCATTCCATCTATCTTCTCATTGTTTTTGGGACAAACAATCATCATCTGCTGTAGCAAAAGTATCATCCATAGGAACTTCATAACTAATCTGACCTATTTGAACAGCAACATTCGCAGTTGAAGAATGAGCTGGCTGATCAGGAAGATCCCCACCAATACCCCTCTCAGTGTTTTCCCTCTGCTCTCCCTGACCAAGATCCCGTGATCGCTGGTCCCTAGAAACTAAACCCTCACTTCTACGGGTGGCACCCTGGGAAGGTCCTGCTGGCTCTGGCTGGACCATAGGTGCAAATTGTAACCTATACTCTCGTACACACTGCACTTCCTGATCAGCATAGGCGAGAAGTTCATTGAATAGTTGAACTTCTAGAGGAAAAACAGTGGGTGGATAGCGAATTGATTGAAACAGATACGATTTGACTTTGACTGATGAAAGTCTCCAAGGAATCTCTGGATTGCGCTTCATGGCACTAGCAATGAGAATGCTGAGAAATCGAGGATAAGCCAAATGAGTAACATTCTTGGCCTTCAATTCCTTGAAGTCATAAAATATAAGTGCAGCATAGTCATAATGGCGATTGAACAGTATTCGACAGAATAACATCATGGAATGAGTAGTCGTGTCATGTGCAGTTTTCTTGCCAGTTAAACAACGATTCAAGATGGTGAACAAGGTGTTGTAAGTAGTGGGCAAATGAGATTTGTTAAAACTGAAACAGGCATGTAAAGCTCCATCATAACCAACTGAGCGCACACTCGCTAAGGCTTCCTCAATGTTATCAAACGGTTCAAACTGGATTGAATCTGGACGACTAGTAGCAGATGGAAATCCCAACAAGTATCTGAATTTGTTGAGACCAAAGCTAATGTTGAAGTGATCAACTTTGGTAGTAAAGTAGCACCGATCTGCAGTTTCATGAAATTCAAGTAGCTTCCATGCTTGTTGAACATATATAAGAATAACAACAACTCTTTAGTGAGAGCAATGTAGAGTGGATGATTCTTCAAAATTTCTGTTAGCCCGCTGTTCAGCAAATAGAGCACAGAAGTCCGGACCGATAGGACATGAGGAACCTCGAGTGTCTCAGAGTCAGGAAACTCATAATCTGCCATTACTGAGGGAGAAGAAAAAATTGTTAAGAAATGAAGATATGTTTCTTGAGCCAGTTTAATTATTTGTTTGAAAATAATGATGGATTTGAGAATGAGAAATCCAGTAAGTGTGGGACTTGAAGTATAGATCATAATACATGACCACGATTAATATTGTGAACTCAATAAAGATTTTGATAACTGTCAGACTCATCACAAGAAAATCTAACATTTTAGTCTGATATGTATAAGTCCAACATAAGTCCAAGCGATGTTAAATTCATTAAGTCCAAGTTTGTTTAAGGAAATCCTAAGATGTGAATATTAAGTTTTTAACATAGTGTTGAGATTCTCTTATGAGAAAGAATTACTTAGTGCAACAATACTAAGTGATTTGAAGGTCATGTATACTAAATTAACGATCCAAGTCCACATGATTCGAACAAAGAATCATACACACTCATTTGAGACTGATTGGTAAAATACAAACCCAAGTCATTTTTACCCCATGTTAACGATTAGTGATTACAAAATGTTAATCTACTAGCCTAATCGGTACATGATTTTGAGTGAGTACCTATAGGAATCGTAGAAACACGAGAAACGATCACAAGACACACACTATATTAAAGCTAATACACAAAAATGTAAACAAGGTCTTCAACTTCAAAGGCTTCGCACAAACTCTGAGTATCTAGAAAGAGTGGATAACAATGAAGATTCAAAGTATATATGGGAGGAAAATTTGAAAAGACTCAAATGAGATCAGCAGAACACGTGGCAAAACGTGATAGGACAGTGAATGTCTCGAGACCGTATACGCAGGCGCGTGAATAGGAAAGGTCTCGAGACATTTAAATGTTTCGAGATAGTTAGAACACGCGGAAAGATCTCGAGAGGGTCTCGAGATATGAACAGTGATATCTCGAGACATAGGACACGTGTAAATGTCTCGAGACGTGTCAGAGTCTCGAGACATTAGTGAGTGATGAGTACGACTCGAGACATAAGGCTCGAGACACGTGCTATCTCAAAACAAATGAGGCACTCGAGACATGAGGAAAGTCAG
This sequence comes from Centaurea solstitialis, assembly GCA_030169165.1. Lineage (NCBI taxonomy): Eukaryota > Viridiplantae > Streptophyta > Magnoliopsida > Asterales > Asteraceae > Centaurea > Centaurea solstitialis. The sequence continues at coordinate 50,561,075 of CM058042.1, read as the reverse complement.
CATGAGAAGCTCGAGACATGAAGGAGTCTCGAGACAGCTCAAATTATGAGTCTCGAGACATGAATATGTGTCTCGAGACATGGATCTCGAGACATGAATATGTGTCTCCAGACATGGATCTCGAGACATGAAGATCACGCGAAAATATCCCAAGATATAAGTCTCGAGATATAATGCTCGAGACATGAACAGGAAGAAAAACATCTCGAGACATGAACAGTAATTCCAAGTGTCTCGAGACATGAACAGTAATAAACTCTCAAAACAATATTAGTAATATCTCGAGACATTTCTCCGATGTCATAGAAACACAATACTCCCTCTTGACGCTGTAATTTATGCACTCCCCCTATACCAGAGCATACCTGAATCAACTGAATGATATATAAAGATACCAGTATTATGAAATCAGTTGCTCCCCCTGAACTGTTGCAGTCACTTGACACGCACATTAGTAGACAAGATAATATGTAATATAGAGATGAACTTAAAAAATAGAAGAACAAGATAAAAAAGAAATAATAAATAGAAGAGTATTTGAAGATATACAGATCACATATATATACAAACAAGAAACCAATTGTATACTTAAGTTATCTGTATATAGACGAGTACCCACTATGTGATATTTAAATCTTTTTATCTATCATACTAAGTCTAGAGATAAGAAATTTGAAACGTTTCTCATCTAAAGCCTTGGTAAACAAATCAGCAAGCTGATATTCAGTATTTAAAAAATATAGCTCTATATTTTCTTTTTCCACATTATCTTTCAGAAAATGATACCTGATGTCAATGTGCTAGGTTTTTGAGTGCTGAACAGGATTGGCAGAAATAGCAATAGCACTTTTCGAGTCACAGTATATAGGAATCTTCTTGTAAACAAAGCCATAATCTATTAAGTCTACATCCACAATACCTGAGAACAACAACTGGCAACAGCAACATATTCAGATTCTGCTATGGAAGTGGAAACACATTGTTGTTTCTTTGAAGCCCAAGATACCAACTTATTCCCTAAAAACTGTATATGACCCGACGTGCTTTTTTTGACCATGTTGCACCCACCATAGTCAGCATCAGAATATGCTTGAATTTCAAAACCAAGACCTTTTGGATACCACAAGCCATAATATGGAGTTCCTTTCAAATATCTGAATATCCGTTTAACAGCCACCAGATGTGATTCTTTGGGTTTTGCCTGATACCGTGCACAAACACAGGTAGCAAACATGATATCAGGTCTACTGGCTGTGCGATACATCAAGGAACCAACCATACCTCTATACGAACGAAGATCCACATCCTTCCCTTCATGATCAGGCCCAATTTTATTTCTGGTGGCATTGGAGTGCCTATCGAATTACAAGTAGACATATCATACTTCTTTAACAAATCAAAAATATATTTTGACTGGTTAATAAAGATGCCATCAGAAAATTGCTTCACTTGCAAACCAAGAAAGAAATTTATTTCGCCCATCATACTCATCTTGAATTCTTGTGTCATGATAGTTTCAAACCTTTTGCACAACTCTCTGCTTGTAGATCCAAAAATAATATCATCCACATACACTTGAATAACGACAATATGCTCTACTTCCTTCATGATGAATAAGGTAGAGTCCACAGAACCTTTCTTGAAACCTTTGGAGAGAAGATATGTTGACAACTCTTCATACCAAGCCCTTGGAGCTTGTTTCAACCCATATAATGCCTTATCAAGAACATACACATAGTTTGGATGATCAGGATCAACAAAACCTTCTGGTTGTGAGACATAGACTTCTTCCTTTAAATGTCCATACAGAAATGCAGTTTTGACATCCATTTGAAAACAGTGAAGTCTTTATATGCAGCATAAGCAAGAAACATGCGGATAGCTTATAATCGAGCAACCGGAGCAAATGTTTCATCATAATCAATGCCTTCTTGTTGTTTGTATCCTTTAGCTACAAGTCTTGCTTTATTTCGAACAATAGTACCATGCTCATCTTTCTTATTTTTAAACAACCACTTGGTATCAATGATTGACTTATCATCAGGTTTCTTTACCAACCGCCAAACTTTAAGCGCAGAAATTTGATTCAATTCTTCCTGCATGGCTGTAACCCAGAGAGTCTTGCAAAGCATCAGAAACACGTGTTGGTTCAGTATCACTCAAAAATACTGACAAATTGCATTCATTTGCAGTTGCAGCTCTTGTCTTGACATTTGACGTAGGATCACCAATCATCAATTCAATTGGGTGACTCCGAGTCCATTTGACAGTGTGAGGTAATGGTGTCTGATCATTAACAGATGCAGGTTCAGTAGGGTCAGTAGTGGATGAAACAAGCGGTTCTAATGGAAGAGAGTTAGTTGGTATAACAGGAGCTTCAATAGAATGTTGACTGTAGAATCCTGAGTGTTGGCCAACGTAGAAGATGAAGGAATATCCAGACCGGCAGATGTAGACAGATGATGCATATGAGATGAGTCTGAAGTAGAAGAGGAAGAACCAGGCATAGACGGAGTAGATGGTTCAGATGATTGTGCATCAGTATGTGAAGAAATAGAATCAGGCATGTCATGAATATTCTGAATGGATGAAGACAATTCTGAATTAGAAGGTGAACTCAATGATAAAGAAGCAAGCGCATTTCCTGTTGAGGAAGAGGAAGCATTAGAGAAATCATCATAAAAATACTGAAAAAGTAAATCAAGATCAGAATCATTAGATGGAACAGACAACATAGATGATCCTTGAGCATTGGAATCTGCATTCACAAAAGAATTAGTAACACATGTAGTAGAAGTTGCAGAGGATAATTCAGTAATCGGATCAAAGCGAACATTGATGCTTTCATATACGATTCTTGTCTTTTTATTGAGCACCCGGTATGCAATTGACGACTCAGAGTAACCAACAAAAATCATCTCATCAGACTTGCACCCAAGCTTACCCCTATTTTCTGTCTCATTCAACACAAAACATTTACAGCCAAATACTTTAAAGTGTTCAACAGAGGGAATTCGACCAAACAGAATATGATAGGGAGTTTTGCCAAATCTCCTATGAACAATTGACCGATTTTGTGTGTAACAAGCAGTATTGACCGCTTCAGCCCACAGATATTGAGGTAGTTGACATTGAGCAAGCATTGATCTAGCTGCTTCAACTAGAGTTCTATTTCGTCGCTCAACTACCCCATTCTGTTCCGGAGTCCTAGCACCAGAAAATGTTTGAGAAATCCCAAAAGAAGTATAAAATGATTTAAGAACATTATTTTTTAACTCCGTACCATTCTCTGTTCGTACTGTTTGAACTGGAAGTTTTAGTTATACTTGAATAGCTTTAATAAACTTGATAATAAGAGATGAAGTTTTATCTTTGGTTTTTAAAAACTATGTCCAAGTAAATCTCGAAAAATCATCAACAATAACCAAAACATATTTGCGACCAGCCAAACTTTGAAATTTCATAGGCCCACACAAATCCATATGCAATAAGCTCAAAGGAGATTTAGATCCTTGTTCTGGTTTGGGAGGATGAAATGCACGTTTCATTTTTCCTTTTTCGCATCCAGGGCACATTTCCTCTTGTTCAAATTTGATCATTGGAATTCCAGATACAAGTTGATGTTTAACAATTTTATCAATGTATCTGAAGTTCAAATGAGATAAACGTTTATGCCATAATAAAGCCTGTCTTAAAGAGGATTTAGTAATTAGACAAGAAGAAGAAGACTGTAACTGATGTTGAAGTCTAATTGTGTAGAGATTTGTTCGTCGAGAACCAATTAACAACTCTCTACCTTCTTCAGTTTTGACAACACATCATCTTTTCTTAAAGCTTACTTCCAAATCCTTATCACAATATTTGCCAATACTGAAAAGATTATGATTTAGACCAACAACATGAGCTACATTCTTAATAGTAATATCTTTGCAAACAATGTCACCTTGACCAACCACTGGTGCTAATTCATTGTTACCAAATTTTACAGATCCGCCATATTCTTCTTTATAATTGGACAAGATCTCTTTTCTTCCAATCATATGTTTGGAGCACCCGGAATCAAGGTACCACTTATGACTGGCCTGCAATGATGAAGATCAAGCAGATTTAGGAACCCATTTGAAAATGGGTTCTTGAATTGAGAGATTCTTATAAGTAAGCGAAATTGGATCCCAACAGAATTTTGTTCCTTGATGCACAATAAATTTCTGAAAGGGTAAAAAGAGAGAAACAGAAGAATGAAGATCGGAAGAGGTACTGGACATAGTATGAGTTTCATCTGTGTATTGAGAAATTGAAGAAACCATCGTAGCCTTTTTATTGACAATTGGGTTGTCAAAAGGTACATGATTTTTATTGAAAGAAAATTGACTCCGTCTATTGCTAGGAGTAACAAAAGTAGATGAATACTGCATACTAGGAACATTCTTTCTAGACCGACTCTTTGTCTTCTTCTTCTGTCTTTTCTTCGTCCTAATACTCACATTCGCTGTAGACACATTAGCACAAATGTCAAATGGTTTAATCTTTACAGGAACAGACTGAAGTTGATTAGAAATTTCCTCAGATTTCTCAGGTATGTCAATGTTGGGATTTTGTTTCTTCAGATCGACTTGTTTTTGAAAATTTCGCAACATTGACTTGACAGCCTGAGTAAATCATACAAATTTGATAAAACTGTCAGTTACTGGAGTGGGAACAATCTTTTGATTTTTACCTGCATAATGTAGTCCTTCTTCATAAACAGATAGTCTTTCAACTAATCTGTCGTAACCTTTTGTTAAAGAACTACATTTGCTAAACCAAAATTTGGAATCACATTTATGACGATCAATTTCTACTCTCAGCTGTTTTATTGTATTCTCTAAATTTTTCTTATCAGTTGCATGTTTCTTGGTTAAACTGTTAATGTAGTGTTTATTAAAGAAGTTGAGGGACCCTTAGTGTAACTTTCTATTTCTTAGGGTTGGGGTATACATACCCCAATGCCTTGTATTGTATGGGGTAACGCTCATTTTTGGAATATCAAAGACTTGTGACTTTCTCTCAATACTTTCTCTCTCTACATCTTTCTCTCACTTGTTCTTGAGTTTGCATCACAATCTTAATGAGATTGTGTTAGATTTGGATTCATTCACACTTACAATTGGTATCAGAGCAGGTTCTACTGATTTTGTTGAAGATTCTCATGGATTGAAGTGGAGTTTTTGAAGCTTTGAAGGTTTGAAGATATTCATCAATGGAGGTTTATGAAGATTTGAAGCTTTTTGGTTGATTTTTCATGAATTCATGTCTGAATTCATGAATAATGGTGATATTTGAGTGATTTTGTAAAGATCGAGATAGGTTTAGTGGTAGAATTGAAGATTTTTGGGTTAGAAAATGGAGAAAATTGATATGTTCATATGTCTCGAGTCATAGAAAGTTAGTGTATATTCATATATCTCGAGATTCATATGTCTCGAGACTTACTGTTCATGTCTCGTGACTTCAAAATGACATCTCGAGATGTGAGTTGTTAGTACTCGAGTTAAAGTCACGAGTTGTTAGTTGGAGTATAAGACAAGAAAGATATCTCGAGTGTTTGTGTTTACAGGCGTGGAAAATACTCGAGACAACATCTCGAGTGATACTGTTCATCACTCGAGACAGGTTCACAAGCAATACGATTCGTATCACGAGACTGTATCTCGAGTCTCACTGTTCACTACTCGAGACAGTATCTCGAGTGTTACTATTCACATCTCGAGACAGCATCTTGAGAGTTACTGTACACATCTCGAGTCATCAATTCGAGAGTATTTGAGTTCTACTCGAGACAGTATCTCGAGTCCTTGCTAATATCTCGAGTTATCATCTCGAGTGTCACTGTTCAATCTCGAGACATCTCTCGAGACATCTTGAAGTTTGTAAAAATCACTCTAGAGGTTGAGAATCTGAAAAATCAGTAGAAAAGATCCTGATCATAAAATGAATCCAGCAAACAAAAGAGAAGATATGGCAATGGGATCTGATTCAAAAGCACCAGTGCTATTCAAGGATGAATATGAGTTATGGGTGACAAGGTTCAGACTGTATGTAAAGAGAAAAGATAAAGGGAATCTGATTTTGAAATCCATTGACTATGGACCAAAACCACTACCTACACATTTGGTTGAAGGAATCAGAGTAGTGAAGGAGTTTGAAGAAATGGATGATGCTGAAAAAATCCAATATCTGATAGATCTTGAAGCTCAAAACTGTCTTATTCAGGCAATTCCAAATGATATATACAGAAAACTTGACAGTTATGATGATTCAACCAAGTCCATATGGGATCAACTAGAGAAGATCATGCTAGGATCTAAAGTGGGAAATCAGTTACGTATTACAACTCTAATGGATAAGTATGAAAATTTTAAGATGAAGGATGGTGAATCATTGGAAGATGCTTATGATAGATTTGTCATATTAATGAATGATATGAAGAAGAATAGGATCCACAGATCAGAGATGGATTTTAGTGTAAAATTCATAAATAATCTTTCGTCAGACTAGAAGCCATTTACCCGATTTGTTAAGCAGCATAAAGCCCTTAATGAACTTAAAGTTTATGAGGTGTTTGAGAATCTAAAGCTGTTTGAAGAGGAAGTTGAAGAAGCTGTGTTTGAGAAGAAAAAGAAAGAGAAGGCTGAAGAAGAATCACTTGCATTGTTATCTGAAAGAAAGAAAGGGAAAAGTGCAATAAAGAAGGGAAAATCAAAAGTATTTGAAGTTTTGGATGATGAGGATGATGAGGAGAGTGAAGATGAAGAAAGGGATTTAATGTTTCAAAGTCTGCTTACTCTAACAGAGGCTTATAGAAAGAAGTATTATAGCAAGCCGAATTCAAACAACAGAAGATTCTCGTCTAGAGGAAGGGGTTTCACTAGAAGTGCTCAAAATCAAGTACATAATTTTGCTCCAAGAGGTCAAGGTACTTATGTAGATAAGTATGCTACAAAGGGAGTTGAAGAAGATAAAGAGGTTGCTGAGATAGTTGAAGAAAAGAAGACAAATGAAAACATAACTTGTTTCAAGTGTGGGAAAAAGGGTCATGTGGCTAGGGTATGTCCTGCAAAGTTATCTAAAGTTGAGATTCTGAGGAAGAAACTGGAACTAGCAGAAAAACAAGAGCAAGGTTTAGTGTTAATGGCTGATGATGAAGAATGGTTAGATGTATCTGACACTGAAGATCAAGCACAAATGTGTTTCATGGGACTGATGGAGGAGGAATCTGATGAAGAGGAAGAAGAAAGTTTTGATCCTCAAACGGTAAATGATTCTAAATTTATTGAATTTAAAAACAAATTGCTTGAAATGACAAATCCAATTCATATGAAAAATCAAGAACTTGAAGTAGTCATTTCAAAGCAAACTCAAGAAATTACTGAGTTAATTCAACAAAGGGATAATCTTTCGTCTACAGTTGACAAGTTGAATGACTCAGTAAATGAACTTGAACATCTGAAACAACAAAATCACGTTTTGAAATCAGAAATTGAGTTTCTAACTCTCAGTTTAACTTCAGAAAAGGATAATGTTTCTTCTTTAAACAAAACAATTTCAGAGTTGAACTTTAAACTGTACAAGATTGGACAATCTGAGCACACATTTTTTCTAAATAAACCATATGCAGATAGAGATTTATTCTCAAAAGAAGGTCTTGGTTTTAAAAATCCTCAATATTTGAAAAAGGCCTTAGAGGAAAAACCTGCATTTTATAATCTCACTGATCTGAGAATGAGTGCTAGATTTCCAGTTTTAAAAGGTTTTGAAATGAAAGAAGAATTTTCTGAAATGCAGGAGATAAAGAAGCAAGATCCATTGTATCATGGTGATAAATATCACAGAGTGAAATTTGTATATAGTTCTGATAATCTAAGAATTAATCCCCAGTGATGGGAGCACATCCAACGACCCGAATGATGAAGATCCATTGAGATGGAATATTGGACCAATCACAAGGTCAAAGTCCAAGATGTTCAAGGATGCGGTGAATGGTTTGATTAAATCTTGTTGGAAACAAACTCTTCTTTCTTTGCAAGAACGCGAGAAGAGTTTTCTAAATTTGCTCCAAGTCAAAGACCAAGATTATCCTTAATCTTGGTAGCTTAAATTGGGTTCATTACATGTACATTTCCATCATTGTCCAACAAATTCGGCCAAATCCACAAATGGCCCAAGTTTTGGTCACAAGTCACTCAATTCAAGTCCAAATGAGCTCAAATCAAAGCCCACTTGAAGAATACTCCTTTTCCTACATCTTAGAAGAATTCAAGCCCAAAAACATGGTGGAAAAATCGTCCATGAATCTGCCCAAGAAGATGTCCAGGTTCAAATGTCCAAGTTCATTGATTTTGAAGGCATTTTGAAGGTTGCAATCATTATGAAATCATTTACTTGGAAGACTTTTTTTTTTTTTTTGGAAGAGGTATCCCAGACCACATTGGGCCCAGACTAATCCTCGGCAATTTTTGGGCCGAAGCCCGACTGCTAAAGCATGCAGCCCGGGGTCGAAACCCCCGTACCTCCAGAATGCATCCCCCAGGGTTTGAACTCGGGTTCACCACTATGCAGTGCCCAAGCCTTACCACTAGGCTAACACTCTTTTGGTTACTTGGAAGACTTTTGAAGGGTGCTTCAATTAAAGCTTTGGAAGGAGTTACTAGCTTAATAAGTAGTTTTAATCATATGATAGCTTATCTTGATAGTTAGTAGTGCTTATCTTTTTCTCCTATAAATAGGAGCTCTATGTATCTTTTGGAAGACACTTTTGATTTGAATGATATTGTGAGTTTTAACTCTTTTAGTTCTTTCTGAACTTTCGAACTTATCAAGTTTTCTTGCTTGTGGCGTTCAAATACTTATCAATCAACGTGGTGGGTTGATTGTGGCGTATCTTATACCAAGGTTCTTGTCTCTCTATAGACAACGGGTCGCGGTTTCACCAAATCTGTTCGGGCAACCAATAGACGGTTGGGCAAATCACATCAATTGGTGTCAGAGCTAGCGCTATTGGTTTGCGTATCATTTCTCTACTCTTTCTACTTCCTAAATTTCTCTTACTTGAGGTCCATGAATCACGTATTGGTAGCGGGTCTTGTCACATGTTGGCACGGTTCCTACTAGTGACGATTGTACTTAAGTCATCTATTTTCTTCTATATTTCTTTATTTCTCAATTTCTAGTGGCATATAGTTGCTTGCAAAAAAAAAACAAAAAAAAAACAGCCGACGAAAAAAAAAACAACAAAAAAAAATACTCGGCAAAAAAAAAAGAAAAAAAAAGAAAGAAAAGTACCAAAAAAAAAAAAAGAGTCACGTTTGATTTCTTCCTTTCATAGTGTGGTAGTTTAATATATCGTAGGTTTACGTTGTTTGGTAAGTTTGAATTCCTTAAGGCCACAAGCCAAACTTGGTAATTGTTTCTTTAGTTCTTTTAGAACTTTTAGAGTTTAAAAGAGTGGTAAAAGGCTGTGTGGTGAGATTAATCGAGGGTAAAAGCCATTTGTGAGATACACGAGGGTTGAGTGAATCCTTTCTTGAGAGAAACACGTAAGGGAGTGTTGAGAGGAACTAACCAAAATTTTTGCAGAAATTTAAGATGGGGGATGAACAACCCGTTCCAAATCTTCAATTCCAAGCCATGATGGATGAGATGCGGCGAATGATGACAAACGAATTCAACCAAGTTCATGAAAGAATGGATCGAATCGAGGCAAACATGCAAAGGCAGCCATCTCATGAAGGTACCGTTGTAAATGACGAAGAAAGTGCAAGAAGCGACGAATGGGATAGGGAATCTGAAAGAAGGTCGGCTAGGAGGAGGCGACGTGTAGACAATAATTTGAGTTCCATAAAGATGAAAGTCCCTTCTTTTCAAGGAAAGTCAGATCCGGAAGCATACCTCGATTGGGAGACAAAAATGGAGTTCATATTTGCTTGCCATGAATATTCCAATCGTAAGAAGGTAAAACTTGCTGTCATTGAGTTTTCTGATTATGCACTAACATGGTGGGATCAGCTTTTGATTAGCAAGCGAAGAAATGGAGAAAGGCCTATCGATAGTTGGGAGGAAATGAAGATGGTCATGAGGAGGCGTTTCGTGCCTAGTCACTACTTTCGAGATCTTCACAACAAGCTCCAAAATCTGAAGCAAGGGAGCAAGTGTGTTGAAGATTACTTTAAAGAGATGGAGGTTACCATGATCAGGGCCAACATTGATGAAGATCGTGAAGCTACAATGGCCAGGTTCTTACATGGTTTAAATTTTGAAATAAGAGATCGTGTTGAAATGTATCATTATGTTGAGATTGAGGACATGGTTCATATGGCTGTTAAAATTGAGAAACAACTTAAGAGAGGGGGAGGATCACGAAACAGTACTTGGAAGTCAGGTTCTACAAAGAAAAATGAAAACACATCTTCCTCTTCTTCTCTTTCTAATCCCAAGTCTGGCTCAAAAGATTTTAATACCTCAAAGGGGAAAATTGATTCTTCTATTACTAAGAATCGTGACATAAAGTGTTTTAAGTGTCAAGGTAGGGGTCATATTGCAAGTCAATGTCCAAACAAGCTTGCAATGGTGATTCGGGAAAACGGAGAAATCGAGACCGACAAATCAGATTCCACGAACTCATCGGATGATTCTGACGATGATGAAGAGTTGGCTGTCCAAGGAGAGTTGTTGGTTGCACGAAGAGCTTTAAATGCCCATTCCGTGGAAGATGATGATGCACAAAGGGAGAACATCTTTCACACTCGATGTTACGTTCAAGGCAAGGTATGTAGTGTTATAATTGATGGGGGGAGTTGTACTAATGTGGCGAGTTCTTCTATGGTTGAAAAGTTAGGTCTACCAACAATGAAGCATCAAAAGCCATACAAACTCCAATGGCTTAATGATAGCGGTGAGGTGCGAGTTTCAAAACAGGTGTTGGTGTCATTTCGTATAGGTAAATATGAAGATGAAGTGTTGTGTGATGTTGTACCGATGCAAGCTAGTCATATGTTGCTTGGGAGGCCATGGCAGTATGATCGACATGTAAAGCATGACGGTTTTACCAACAAGTACACTTTTGTACACAAAGACAAACCCGTAACTCTTGTACCCATGTCACCTAGTCAAGTTTTTGAAGATCAAGTGAGATTACAAAAAGATGCAAAAGAAATGAAAGAGCCAAAAGAAAAAATGAAGAAGGCTTAAAAGAAAAAGAAAAAGAGAAAAAAATACTTGTGGGAAAAAAAGAGGGTCAATATTGTGCTTTGGCAAAAAAAAGTGAGATAAAAGAAGCTTTAAACTCTCAAATGCTTTTTGTGTTTCTTTTGTTCAAAGAAGCTCAATTAGCCACTAACAATCTGGCCGGTAGCATTCCGAGCAATGTCTTGGCTATTTTGCAGGAATTTGAGGACTTATTTTCCGAGGAAGTTCCCGATGGATTGCCACCAACTCGGGGGATTGAACACCAAGTTGATTTTGTACCCGGAGCATCCATCCCAAACAAACCAGCCTATAGAACAAGTCCGGAGGAAACAAAGGAGTTGCAAAGACAAGTTGAAGAGTTGCTTGAAAAAGGATGGATTCGAGAAAGCATGAGTCCTTGTGCTGTCCCAGTCTTGTTAGTACCAAAGAAGGATGGATCATGGAGGATGTGTGTGGATTGTCGCGCCATCAACAATATCACGGTAAAGTATCATCATCCAATCCCTCGTTTAGATGATATGCTTGATGAGTTGTATGGTGCAAATTTGTTTTCTAAAATTGATTTGAAAAGTGGCTATCACCAAATTCGTATGAAAGAAGGTGATGAGTGGAAAACAGCTTTCAAAACAAAACATGGTTTGTACGAATGGTTAGTTATGCCTTTTGGTTTAACTAACGCTCCAAGTACTTTCATGAGATTAATGAACCATGTTTTGCGGGATTTCATTGGAAAGTTTTTGGTTGTTTATTTTGATGATATTTTAATCTACTCCAAGAGTTTGGATGATCATCTTGAAAATCTAACTTCTGTTTTGAGTGTGCTTAGAAAGGAAAAGCTCTTTGCAAACATGAAGAAGTGCACCTTTTGCACCAATCATGTTGTTTTCCTTGGATACGTGGTGAGTTCACAAGGAATCTCCGTCGATGAAGAAAAGGTAAAGGCCATCCAAGATTGGCCAACTCCAAAGAATGTAAGTGAAGTGCGAAGTTTTCATGGTCTTGCAAGTTTTTATCGTAGGTTTGTTAAAAACTTTAGCACCTTGGCTTCACCACTCACGGAAGTCATAAAAAAGAATGTTGGTTTTAAATGGGGCAAAGAACAAGAGCAAGCTTTTGAACAACTCAAGTTTCAACTAACTCATGCTCCTTTGTTATCTTTGCCCAACTTTGATAAAACCTTTGAAATTGAGTGTGATGCATCAGGTGTTGGAATTGGTGCAGTTTTGATGCAAGAAGGTAAACCATTGGCATATTTCAGTGAGAAACTGAATGGGGCGACTTTGAACTACCCCACATATGACAAAGAAATGTATGCATTGGTTCGTGCATTAAAGACATGGCAACACTATTTGTGGGCCAAAGAATTTGTAATACATTCTGATCATGAGTCCTTGAAGTTCTTAAAGGGGCAACACAAGTTGAACAAAAGGCATGCTAGGTGGATTGAGTTTCTTGAGACAGTTCCTTATGTCATCCGGTACAAGAAAGGTAAGGAAAATGTTGTGGCTGATGCACTTTCACGAAGATACTCTCTACTTTCTTCTCTTGATTGTAAACTTCTTGGATTTGAACAAGTCAAAAAATTGTACCCAAATGATGTTGATTTTGGACAGATTTTTCAAACATGTGTAAAAGGTCCTTTTGAAAAGTTTTTCATACATGAGGGATTTTTGTTTAGGGAATCAAAACTTTGCATCCCTAACTCTTCCTTACGAGAGCTTTTGGTTAGGGAAGCACATGGTGGAGGCCTTATGGGTCATTTTGGTGTGGCAAAAACTTTGTCAATTTTGCAAGAACACTTTCATTGGCCAAAAATGAAAATCGATGTAGGCAAAATGTGTGAGAATTGTATTGTTTGCAAACAAGCAAAATCAAAAGTTCAACCACATGGTTTATATACTCCTTTGCCTATACCAAGTGAACCATGGGTTGATCTTTCAATGGATTTTGTGTTGGGTTTGCCAAGAACCAAAAGCGGTAAAGACTCAATTTTTGTGGTTGTTGACAGGTTCTCTAAAATGGCTCATTTCATTGCATGCAACCGAACTAATGATGCTTCACATATTTCTGATTTGTTTTTCAAAGAAATAGTGAGGTTGCATGGCATGCCACGAACCATTGTGTCCGATCGAGACACCAAATTTTTGAGCTACTTTTGGAAAACCTTGTGGGGGAAATTAGGAACGAAGCTCTTGTTTTCGACAACTTGCCATCCCCAAACTGATGGGCAAACGGAAGTTGTGAATCGCACTCTTGGTACTTTGTTGCGTTCATTAGTTGGGAAAAATCTCAAAACTTGGGAACAATGCTTACCTCATGTTGAGTTTGCATATAATCGTCATGTTCATTCTGCTACTAAGTTCTCACCTTTTGAAATTGTGTATGGGTTTAAGCCATTAACTCCGATGGATTTAACTCCTTTACCTATGAGTGAACATTTGAATTTAGATGGCAAGAAGAAAGCTGAATTTGTCAAGCAAATCCATGAGAAGGCCAAAAGCAACATTGAAGAGCGCACAAAGAAGTATGAACAACAAGCAAACAAGGGCAAAAGGAAGGTCACCTTTGAACCGGGAGATTGGGTGTGGCTACATTTGAGAAAAGAACGATTTCCAACTCAAAGAAAGTCAAAATTGATGCAAAGAGGGGATGGGCCATTTCAAGTGTTGCAGAAAATTAATGACAATGCTTACAAACTTGACTTGCCTGTTGAATATAATGTTCATGATGTCTTCAACGTATCTGATTTAAGTCATTTTAATGTAGGTGACGATTTGAGGACAAATCACATTCAAGAGAGGGGGAATGATGGGAGCCCATCCAACGACCCAAATGATGAAGATCCATTGAGATGGAATATTGGACCAATCACAAGGTCAAAGTCCAAGATGTTCAAGGATGCGGTGAATGGTTTGATTAAATCTTGTTGGAAACAAACTCTTCTTTCTTTGCAAGAACGCGAGAAGAGTTTTCTAAATTTGCTCCAAGTCAAAGACCAAGATTATCCTTAATCTTGGTAGCTTAAATTGGGTTCATTACATGTACATTTCCATCATTGTCCAACAAATTCGGCCAAATCCACAAATGGCCCAAGTTTTGGTCACAAGTCACTCAATTCAAGTCCAAATGAGCTCAAATCAAAGCCCACTTGAAGAATACTCCTTTTCCTACATCTTAGAAGAATTCAAGCCCAAAAACATGGTGGAAAAATCGTCCATGAATCTGCCCAAGAAGATGTCCAGGTTCAAATGTCCAAGTTTATTGATTTTGAAGGCATTTTGAAGGTTGCAATCATTATGAAATCATTTACTTGGAAGACTTTTGAAGGGTGCTTCAATTAAAGCTTTGGAAGGAGTTACTAGCTTAATAAGTAGTTTTAATCATATGATAGCTTATCTTGATAGTTAGTAGTTCTTATCTTTTTCTCCTATAAATAGGAGCTCTATGTATCTTTTGGAAGACACTTTTGATTTGAATGATATTGTGAGTTTTAACTCTTTTAGTTCTTTCTGAACTTTCGAACTTATCAAGTTTTCTTGCTTGTGGCGTTCAAATACTTATCAATCAACGTGGTGGGTTGATTGTGGCGTTTCTTATACCAAGGTTCTTGTCTCTCTATAGACAACGGGTCGCGGTTTCACCAAATCTGTTCGGGCAACCAATAGACGGTCGGGCAAATCACATCACCCAGCAACTCTGGATTCTTCGAATATATTTTTACAGTCAGAATCACAATGGGAAAATGATGGTACTTCAAAGCCATATGTTCCAACTTTAGAGCTTGAAAAGAAAATTTCTGAGTTGGAAAATAAAATTCAGGAGTTATTACAACAAAATGAAGTTCTTATTTCTAAAAATAAGAATTTTGTAACTTGGAACTCTTCTGAGACTGATTCTAAAAGTTTTGTTTCTGATATATTAGATGAGTTAGTTTCATCTGTTTCAAACTCTATTTTTGATATACCTAATTCTAATTGTGATTCTAAAACTCAAGACTCATCTTCAAAAATATACACTGAAGGTTTAGATGATATTCAAGAAGACATTATTAGAGTTGTCACATCTGATGGATATGTGGAATATAAGGAATCATCAGCAATAGCATCAACTGATGTTGTTACACCATATCAATTGAAATCAATTGATAATTCACAGCTTGTCATATGTGAATCATCCAAACCTCAGTGTGAAATTGAATGTCAAAATTCTAAGTTTGCTGGGTCGATACATGGATCATCTTCTTCTGTTTCTTCTAATAGTTCAGACAATTCTGTTAAAGATGAAATTCTTTGTTTAAACAAGAAACATGAATCTGAAAAGAAACAATTTGAAAATACCATAAAACAACTGAGAGTAGAACTTGCACGTCATAAATGTGATTCCCGATTTTGGTTTAGCAAATGTAATTCTTTGACAAAAAGTCATGACAGATTAGTTGAAAGTCTATCTGTGTATGAAGAGGGACTACATTATGCTGGTAAAAACCAAAAGATTATATCTCCTTTAGTAACTGAGAACTACATCAAGTCTGTACAATTTACTCAGGGTGTAAAATCAATGTTGCAACATTTTCAAAAGCAACTTGATTTGAAAAAGAAAAACACTAATATTGATACACCTGAGAAATCTGAGAAATTTTTTCCTCCGGTACAGTCAAGTTCAGTCAAACTTAAACCGTTTGATATTTGTGCAAATGTATCTACAGAGGATGTGAGCCAGGCACTGAAGTCAAGACAGAAGAAGAAGATAAAGAGTAGGTCTAGAAAGCGTGTTCCTAGTATGCAGTATTCATCAAGTTTTGTTACTTCTACTAATAGACAGAGTTCATTTTCATTCAATAAGAATCATGTACCTTTTAATAATTCAAGCATAAATAAAAAGGCTACTATGATTTCTTCAAATTCTCAACATGCAGATGAAACTCATACTATGCTCATTAATTCTTCTGATCTTTCTTCTTCTGTCTCTAACTTCTTACCCTTCAAGAGATTTATTGTGCGTCAAGGCATCAAATACTTTTGGGATCCAATTTCACGAGTATATAAGAATTTTTCAACTAAAGGGCCTATTTTTAAATGGGTTCCTAAATCTGCTTGATTTTACTCTTTGCAGGCCAGTCATAAGTGGTACCTTGATTCCGGGTGCTCCAAACATATGACTGGAAGAAAAGAGATCCTGTCCAATTATAAAGAAGAATATGGTGGATCTGTAAAATTTGGTAACAATGAATTAGCTCCAGTGGTTGGTCAAGGTGATATTGTATGCAAAGATATTACTATTAAGAATGTTGCTCATGTTGTTGGTCTAAATCATAATCTCTTCAGTATTGGCAAATTTTGTGACAAAGACTTGGAGGTAAATTTTAAGAAAAGAAGATGTGTTGTCAGAACTGAAGAAGGTAGAGAGTTGTTAGTTGGTTCTCGACGAACTAATCTCTACACCATTAGACTTCAACATAAGTTACAATATTCTTCATCTTGTCTCATTACTAGATCCTCTTTACGACAAGCTGTCTTATGGCATAAACGGTTATCGCATTTGAATTTTAGATACATTGATAAAATTGTAAAACATCAATTGGTATCTAGAATTCCAATGATTAAATTTGAACAAGAGGAAATGTGCCCTGGATGTGAAAAAGGAAAAATGAAACGTGCATCTCATCCTCCCAAACCAGAGCAAGGATCTAAATCTCCTTTGAGTTTGTTGCATATGGATTTGTGTGTGCCTATGAAGTTTCAGAGTTTGGCTGGTCGTAAATACATTTTGGTTATTGTTGATGATTTTTCACGATATACTTCGACAAAGTTTTTAAAGACTAAAGATGAAACTTCATCTCTCATTATCAATTTCATTAAAGTTGTTCAAGTACAACTTAAACTTCCAGTCCAAACTGTAAGAACTGATAATGGTACGGAGTTCAAAAAAAATGTTCTTAAGTCGTTTTATAATTCTTTTGGTATTACTCAAACATTTTCTACTGCAAGAACTCCAGAACAGAATGGGGTAGTTGAACGTCGAAATAGAACTCTAGTTGAAGCTGCAAGATCTATGCTTGCTGAAAGTCAACTACCTCAATACTTGTGGGCTGAAGCAGTTAATACTGCGTGTTACACACAAAATCGATCAATCATTCATAGGAGATTTGGTCAAACTCCCTATCATATTTTGTTTGGTCGTGTTCCTTCTGTTGGACACTTTAAAGTGTTTGGCTGCAAGTGTTTGGTGTTGAATGAAACTGAAAATAGGGGCAAGTTTGGGCCTAAATCTGATGAACTGGTTTTTGTTGGATATTCTGAATCTTCGATAGCATACAGGGTATTCTTAACATGCGTCGAACAATGTCGAGAACTCACCGAGCGAATCCGAAAATTTCAAACTAAATACTTTATCAATCAACCTTTCAAGAAAATAAAAAACGATTTCCCGGCAAAATCACCGTTTGTCACAAAAGTCACATAAAATCATGAGATATTTTCCATAGGCTTGACTTGAGAGCGCTTGAAACCTTATCAAATAAGCCCGAAAAATCTCGAGCATTACTTGTTTCAATAGTCCTCATGACACTCTACATACAGAAAATAGAAACAAGCTCTCGGAAAATAATTGTGACCAACGAAAACACACCGAAAAATTGAGCGTTGCAACCTTTGAGAAATGAAACTTGCCAACTTTTAAAAACAAATGAAAACCATGAGTCACGTAACTCTCATAACATGAAAATCAATAGAATCCAATTCTTTCTTTCATGCAAACTCACATGACCAGCCTTTAATGGCCACGTAGCATGGAGAAATACTCCGGTCAACAGCATGCGTGAAGCAAGCTTGAAAGATGGGTCAACAATTCTTTATAGTCAACAGAAAAACATGTAGTAAACTAGTAATATGCACATCTCTACACCACATGTATGATACGACTCGAGATATTAGTCAAATACGTGTGAAAAGAAAAAGAAAGAAAAACAGCTGGCACATGCTTGCATGCATCAGATACACGCCTTCATGCACACGTCATTTGCATGACCTCATCTTATATTGTTGGTCATATTCATGAGGGTCTTCTGACATTTAATACACTGACACACGTGTTCCTTTGTCATGTAATGAAAAAGAAAACATGCTGATCATGAAGACCCGAGACACACTCAAGACATTGACATGCACTCACACGCGCTTTCATGCGCTTTCACTCAAGGATTTTATACGAGCTGACACGCACATGCATGTATTCCCACGCGCCGACAGTAGAGTTTATGCCTGCCATGCATCCTTACACAAAGCTGCAAACACCAGGCTCTTCATAGTCTCGAGATGCCACATCAGCTTCTCGTGATTGCTGAAAAGAATGTCTCGAGACTTAATATTTCCATTTTTTTTTTCTTTTTCAAGGCTCAAGACTTAACAACTTTTGTCTCGAGACATCAGATCTGAACCCACTAACAACTTTTTGCAAACTTTTCTAAAAATTATGGATCAAACTCACAAAAATCTTATCTTCTTCATCAAGAATATCTCAAGAACACCAAGAACACCTTCAACCCAAAAATTTCAAAAATGCAATTTTAGACTCTAAAACTTAAAACAAATGAAAGATTTATGTCTAAAAACACTTTTTAGACACAAATTTACTCAAAACCAAATCAAAAACTCATCAAATCACCAAATCACTCATGAACTCTCAAGAACACAAACTCAAATATTCAAGAACGATTTTCGTAAATCTTCACCAAAAACGATAAAATTCGGATATGTTGCTCACTTCATGATTACAAACAACTTTTGTGAAGCCACAATCACGAAAACTAACTCAAACTCATCCAATTTGTAAAAAATTTCAAAAACTCCATTGATGAACTTTTGAGTTCTTGGTGAAAATTTTCAAAAATCAAATCTCAAGTTTGAGATCCAAATCCATGTAGAATGATTAGAGATGAATAGAAAACACAATTGAAACACAAAAACACAACTAAAACTACAAATTGAACAACAAAAATCTACAAATCTAGAAAAAATCCTATAAAACCCATTTCTTCAAAAAAATTTCAAATCTCTTCAAATTTCTTCAAATCTTCATCAAATTTGTGCACAAATCTTCTGCCATAGCTCTGATACCAATTGTTTTGAGGATGGATGAAGAGACCAGGGGAGCAACAACTGATGCCATCGATGAATTTCTCCGTATTGAAACCTCTACGAGTCGAATCGAGACCTAAATCTCGTGCCAGTAACGTGAACCGACTCTGACGTTTCGCTAACCTCCCGTGATCGTGATCTCGAACGTCCTCCACCACATATTCCTCCGCCACCACTTCATCCTCATCCACCACCGCCGCCGCGTTCCTCTGCCTCTCCTCTTCTCTCTCCGCCAATCTCCCAATCCTCATGATATATATATAAATATTTATCACCAAAATGTAAGCTGCTGATCGAGAGATCAAATCAAACTAATAAGTTTACACAAATCGATATCGATTCTTACATAGGCAAATAATGCGTATCTCGATCGAATTGATTGATTGAAGAATGAATTGAAGTGAGAGTGTTAACTGAATCGATGTTCACAATCACTTCAATTCGGTTAATATGGCAGTAAATCGATAGGATTTGGATAATGGATTGAATTAGGTAAGTGTTTGAAAAAGAAGAGAAATGTCACGAGAAAAGGGGTCTGAAAATCAAGTTGCGAAAGAGATGGAGATGGAAAGAGAGAGAAGAATTTGTATGGAAGATGAAGATGGTTGTAGAAGACGACGATGCCACTATTTATTTAAGCCGAATCAAAATTAAAATAATATGGTTTTGTCTGCTAATCTGTGTTTCAAGTGATTGCAACAGTTCACGGGGAGAATCTCATCTTATCCTACTGGTAATTGTTTCATTTCTTCAGATGGTTCAGGTATGCTCAGGTATAGGGGGAGTAATACAATGTATTATTCCAGGGGAGTATTTAGAGTGTATGCATGTTTCGAGATAACTCATATCTCGAGACATTTTGTCGTATGTGTAAGATGACTACGTGTACTAATTGTCTCGAGTACTTATTTCGAGCACCTATCTCGAGAGTCTGTCTCGAGTTGATACAAGTCTATCTCGAGTGTCTATCTCGAGTACGTATCTCGAGTTATCCACGTGTCCATCTCGAGTGTCTTTCTTGAGCACCGGTCTCGAGTGTTTATCTCGAGTTATCCACGTGTCTATCTCGAGAGTCCATCTCGAGTGTCTATCTCGAGTACCTAACTTGAGTGTCTATCTCGAGTTATCCACGTGTCTATCTCGAGAGTCCATCTCGAGTGTCTATCTCGAGTACCTAACTCGAGTGTCTATCTCGAGTACCTAACTCGAGTGTCTATCTCGAGTTATCCACGTGTCTTATCTCAAGTTAATGATAGAACATCTCGAGACCCTTCCGTGTCTTATCTCGAGTATCTTTAGTGTCTAATTTTCATCTCGAGACTGTCTCGAGACTATCTCGAGTACCTTCCGTGTCCAATTTTCATCTCGAGACTGTCTAGTGACCCTTGATCTGTCTCGAGACTTTTCATATTGACGCGGTCTCGAGACTGACATGCCAATAACAGTGTGACACGTGGCACTATCATCATTTTCAAATCTGCGCCTATAAATACTTCATTCATTTCCTCTATTCAATCTTTCTGAATACTCATTGCTCGTGCGAAGACCTTTGAAGCTGAAGATTGTTTTTTAGTTTTCTTGTATTAGCGTTTGTTAGTGTGTGTACTTGTAAACGTTTCATGAGTCTTTACGATTCCTATAGGTATTCACTCTTAATC
Organism: Centaurea solstitialis; assembly: GCA_030169165.1. Lineage (NCBI taxonomy): Eukaryota > Viridiplantae > Streptophyta > Magnoliopsida > Asterales > Asteraceae > Centaurea > Centaurea solstitialis. Next base: position 50,540,059 of record CM058042.1, on the reverse strand, counting down.
ATGTACCGAATAGGATAGTAAATACCTTGTTTTTGTAATCACTAATCACTAATACGAGGTTAAATAACTTGGGTTTGTATCCTTCCATGTAAAATTTTAAAATAAGTGTGAATGATTCATTGTTCGAATCATGTGGACTTGGACTAATACATTGATCGTTTATGACCTTCAAATCCACCGATATTATTGAACTCAGTAATTGGAATAATGGACAATATACAAATAACACATTATGGTGCTATTATCAGTTTGACTCTCAAATGCACTAAACTTAATAGAGTAAATTAGAATGTGAGTGTCATGAGTGTAATGAGTGTAATCTCTTTACTGAGTTCGTAATATAAACATAATGGTCATGTTCTTGGTTCTCTAAAATTTCCAGTCCCACACTTAATGGATTTTTCATGTTCAAATCCATGTTTTCTCAAATAAATAAATAAACTGGCTCAAAGATGATACTGTTTTTATAATTTCTAATCACTCTTGTATCTCTCAGATATGGCAGACTATGAATTTCCCGATACCGAATCACTTGAGATTCCTCACATCCTATCCGAACGAACGTCAGTGCATCAACCTCATCTGGATGCTGATAGGCAGTTGTTGCAGGCTGCGTTTTTTTCTTGAACAAAGGCCAAACAATGTGGTGTATTCTTTGTATGCTAAGACACGTGCTCCGGTTTGTTACACTTACTAAAGAGGTTGCTGTTCCTCTCATTTATGTTCAACAAGCATGGAAGCTGTTAGAGTTTCACGAGACACAAGATAGGAGTTATTACACGACCAAAATTGATCACTTCACTATCAGTTTTGGTCTCAACAAATTCAGACATCTGTTGGGATTTCCGTCTGCTACAAGTCGGCCTGGTGCAGTACAGTTTGAGCCGTTTGACAGTTTAGAGGAAGCGTTAGCAAGTGTGCGCTCTATTGGCTACGATGGTGAATTACATACGTCTTCAGCATTCAACAAGACCAACTTACCAACAACTTACAACACGTTGTTTACCATTCTCAACCGGTGTTTAACTGGCAAGAAGACAGCTCATGACACGGCTACGCAATCAATGATTCTGTTATTTCAAGGAGTGCTGTTTAATCGTCACTATGATTATGCAGCACTAGTTTTAATGATGTTCAAGAATTGAAAGCCAGGAAAGTCAATCATTTGGCTTATCCTCGGTTTCTCAGTATTCTGATTGCGAGTGCCATGGAGCAGAATCCAGAAATTCCCCGAAGACTTGCTTCTGAGAAGGTCAAGTCTTATCCATTTCAATCTATCCGCTATCCACCAACAGTGTTTGCTCCTGAAGTTCCATTGTTTAGTGAGCTTCTTGCGTATGTTGATCAGGAAGCGTCGAGTGTTAGAGAGTATAGGACAAAATTTGCATCTATGGTCCAACCAGAACCGGCGGGACCTTCCCAGGGTGCCATCCTTAGAAGTGAGGGTATAGTACTTAGGGACCAGCGATCACGGGATCCTGGTCAGGGTGAGCAGAGGGAAAATACCGAGAGGGAAATTGGTGGGGAACTTTCTGATCAGCCAGCTCATTCATCTACTGCGAATGTTGCTGCGCAAATAGGCCAAATCAGTTCTGCGGTACAAATGGACGATGTCTTTGCGGCTGCTGATGATGAACATGCGGTTAATCAGCCTTTTGTTCAAGAGCAAGAAGATGATCAACTGGTGGACTATGAGCTATCTCCGTTGGATATGCACACTTTGGAATCCTTCAGTGAACATGATATTGAGCTACCACAAGTACATGCTGATTCCCCTGTCTATCTTTACACTCCAGTTGAAATGGATCAACGGCTTACCATCTTGATGGGTTACGAGTCTTCTGGTTCAGTTTCATCAGAGGATACTCAACCACTTCCTTCGGAGTCTGATGCTATGTGTGATCTAGATGCACAGACTGAAGAATTACCTAGCTCAACTGATGATGATAGATGATGACATGCCTGATCAAGGCTCGAGTCGATTGTTGACTCAAGGGGATATAAGGATGGATGAGGGAGTTTTAGTTGAAAATCCGGATGTGAGGATGAGTGATGGGGAAGGAGAAAAAGATGGTGAGTGTATGACAGGGGCCAGAAAAGAAGTACAAACCCCTCCCCAAGCCGAGTCTAGCTGGGTAGCCACAACTTCTAGGGGTGAGCATATGTTGCCACCACCTATTGAACAAGACATGAGATCCCCACTCATGCATTGCACAACCCACCCAAGCCACTCTACCGTTTCTCAACAAATGGTAGTTTCATCTTCACACGGGGATATACCACAACGTGTACCTATTCCTCAATTGGAGGTTGGTGGTACCGACACAGTGAGGCAGCTGCCCCCGCCCACGACTTCACTTGTTCACACATCGAGTCTAGATGCACTTGTTACTACTACATCTCTTTCTTTGGCTAGGACACAGGTGCAAACCACCTTTGCAGGAGGCTTTAGTAGCCCTGTCGGAACCATCGTAGTAAGTTCTGCATTTGTTGCGGGCTTGCCAGTATCGGAGGGAAATCCCATCAGTGTTAACATCACGCCAACGTTGAACATGGGTTCCTTGACAACTGTCAGTTTTTGACCTTCAGGTTAGCCACTCGTTTAATCCACTCAGTAGCGTTTCCGTAGGTTAAAAACTAGTTATTTAAGTTTCTAAATGAAACTAGGTTAGTTTGCGTGAAAAATTTAGGCTAAAACCTAAAAGTCCCGAAAATTGCCCGAAAAGCCCGTACCGGTCCGAAATCGTCCGAAAATCCTATAATGCCAAAAATTTAAAAGTCAACTTATAAAATAAAAGAGTTTGTTAAAAATATAAATAAACTGATCCAAATATTCCAAAACTACTTTCGAAACAGTCGGTTTCTACCGAAAACGCGCTAAAAACCAATACTGCGTTGAATTAAGCAGTATAATTTAAATCATTTAAATTATTTAACAAAAAAAAAATTGAAAAGGGTTGGGATTGGCCAAGAAGGCCGGCCACCCCCCCCCCTCCATACATCTCTCTCTCTTTTTCTCTTTTCTAACAAAAACATCATCACTTCACCTTTTCTCATCATTTCCATTTTCAAACTTCTCTCTCTCTCTAAACACATTTCTCTCCTCCTTCTCTCTAATTTCCAGCCATCTCTCCATCTTCAAGTCTGATTTTTAAGGCTTAGAACACAATTTCAAGATTAAAAGTGGTATCATCTTCAAGGTAAGAAGGTTGTATAAGTGTTCAACCTCATTTTTGGATCATTTTGAGCCTCTTTTTCATGTTTTCTTGAGGTTTAATCCCTCTTTTATGCTTTGATAATGTGAGTCCGATATTCGACAAGAATGCAATGTAATGGATCAAGCAATCAGATATGCAAGTAATATGAAGAACACGACAATACGACAAAGCATATAACTAAAGTTGTTAGTTGCAAGAACATTTAATAACGTTAACTATCGACCCCTATATATAGAGCCGATGTTACAAAACAACCCCTAGAGTCTATGACTCTTCTAAGAGGCGCACAAAAGTATTGTTTTAAAACTATCTATTACATAATATCAAAAGACGCCCCTGACTTCTTTACAAACACAATTAGTCAGGTTCTAACAATCTCCCCCTTTGGGAAGAAGTCAGAAAGGCGGCGGATACTTCAAAGCTGGTTCCCACTGCGAGAGCTGCAGGTACTCGTCCCATTCTCGGATCGATCTCGTACGGAGCTCCATCGCAGTTTCCACTCTTCTCAGCATCAGTCTTTCTTTAAGCTTCACCTCGATCAGATTCAGGGCCTCCTTCAGCTTTCTCTTCCACTGAGTCCCCTTGTACATTGGCATGTTCTCCTCCATCAGACGACGCTTCATCCCGTTGTAAACATACAGCAGAGTGCCGTCACAGAAGCTAGACAGCTCACTGAAGCGCATGAATCTCCGCTGGTTCTTCCTGAAGGTGATGTACACAACACCATGCTCTGGGAGTTCCGTTGGGAAGTAGGGCATGTATTGGTCCAGTAGATTTGCCTCCAGGTTGGGACGGAGAAGATTTACCTTCTGTTGCTTGCTCTCGATCGCCATCTGATAGTCTGTGAGATGCGCGAGGTTGATCGAGTGGCGTACATATCTCTTGAGGACTTCCAGACCGTCTCTGAAGTAGCCTGGTTTCAGAATCGGGCCCTCAAGGTGTCTGATCAAAGTGAGAAGATCATCGAGATCTATGCTGTCCAGATCGGCTTCAGTGAACATGAAGTCTCTGAGTTCTCCGTCAGGCTTGCCTGGGTTGTACATACGGACATGGAACTCAAGGAATAACTGGTGTCCAAATTTGTAAGGTCGGACATCAGTTACCTTGGTAAATCTGAGCTTCCGTCTGATCTGCCCATGCTCGCTCCAGCTGAGCTTCCTCTGGTAGACGTACGCGGTACGGCGGCGACGCTTCTTGACATGAGATAGGCCGAAGAAGACTTTCTTGGACCACGAGAAGAGGCTTTCCTGTTGGAAAATCCGTGTGAAGGATTCCTCCAGGAAGGGCCTGAAAATGACGGTGTGGTTCCAACCCAGTCTGATCGGTTGTTGACCTGTGAAAGCTTCTGGCGTCTGTACCGTGGGGAAAAGGCGTCGTACTCCGTACCAGAGACAATGTCATCTGATCTCTTCTAAAACCGAAGGCTCTGGGCATGCTGGTTCAGGATCTTCCTTCCCTCGTCAGAGATACGAAGGTCGGAAGGATCCAACGGCGCGGTGTTTGGATCGATCAGGTCAATGGCAGGAGTTACCTTCTCGTGAGGAAACTGGACGGTCGTACCCACAGGGATAGCCTCGTACCTCCAGTTTGCGGCTTCTTCCGGTATGTCTTCGTCGGAATCATCGTTCACAGGATCCGGTATGTCTGTAAGATCGGCAGGCTGATCTGCTGGTGGAGCGGTGTCGGCCGGTATATCATCGGCTGCGGTTCCAGAGCCGGAGGGGAGGTCTAGGCGAGCCCTCTTAGACGGTCCCTCCCCCTCATGAGGATTGGCGGCGTCGTCCGGATCATCATGTCCGCGCTTGGAGGGTTGAGCCTGAGACCTGCAAGTTTCCTCAAGCTTGCGGACCCTCCGCAACGCAATCTCCAGCTGAAGGTCCCTGGTAGCCACGAGCTGGTCGGACACCAGTTATTCCTTGATAAATCTGAGCTTCCGTCTGATCTGCCCATGCTCGCTCCAGCTGAGCTTCCTCTGGTAGACGTACGCGGTACGGGCGGCGACGCTTCTTGACATGAGATAGGCCGAAGAAGACTTTCTTGGACCACGAGAAGAGGCTTTCCTGTTGGAAAATCCGTGTGAAGGATTCCTCCAGGAAGGGCCTGAAAATGACGGTGTGGTTCCAACCCAGTCTGATCGGTTGTTGACCTGTGAAAGCTTCTGGCGTCTGTACCGTGGGGAGAAAGGCGTCGTACTCCGTACCAGAGACAATGTCATCTGATCTCTTCCAAAACCGAAGGCTCTGGGCATGCTGGTTCAGGATCTTCCTTCCCTCGTCAGAGATACGAAGGTCGGAAGGATCCAACGGCGCGGTGTTTGGATCGATCAGGTCAATGGCAGGAGTTACCTTCTCGTGAGGAAACTGGACGGTCGTACCCACAGGGATAGCCTCGTACCTCCAGTTTGCGGCTTCTTCCGGTATGTCTTCGTCGGAATCATCGTTCACAGGATCCGGTATGTCTGTAAGATCGGCAGGCTGATCTGCTGGTGGAGCGGTGTCGGCCGGTATATCATCGGCTGCGGTTCCGGAGCCGGAGGGGAGGTCTAGGCGAGCCCTCTTAGACGGTCCCTCCCCCTCATGAGGATTGGCGGCGTCGTCCGGATCATCATGTCCGCGCTTGGAGGGTTGAGCCTGAGACCTGCAAGTTTCCTCAAGCTTGCGGACCCTCCGCAACGCAATCTCCAGCTGAAGGTCCCTGGTAGCCACGAGCTGCTTGTACTGAGTCACTTCCCTCTCGAGTGTATCGATCTGAGTGGTGAGAGAAGTGATGACCATCTGGTGCTCGGCTTCCGAAACATAGCCGGGGACGGCTTCAGCGAGTGGTGGTGGTTGTAGACGGAGGACGGGAGTAGGAGAGCGGCTCGAGTCGCCAAAAGACGGGCGCTCCCCTTCCTGGAATTTCCCTTTGATAAAGCGTCTAGCTTCATCAAGCTCTTTCTGTCGGTCCTCGTCCGCTTTCCGAAGCTCCTCGATCTCGGCTCGGCGGGCTTTGTCTTCCTGTTCTTTGACGGCTAAGGCCTTCTCAATGGCCTCAATCCGCTGGTTCTTGGCCGCGTCAGCCTTCTCGATAGCTTCTAACCTGCTTTGGATTTTGCATGAGTTCTGACACAGGTGATCAGAAGTCGTAAAATTGATCATCGGGTCCTGAACTGAAGTATTCAGAAGCCGTACTTCGGTTCTACAACCTGCAAGAAAAAGTAGGAATGGTATCCATAGCAGATTGGATCCGATAGAGTTAGTAACACAACACTTATACAATAGCTCCCCCTAGGTGTATGCAACACTGAGGCTCCCCCTATGCACATGCATATAAGGAGACTGGCTGTTTAGGAATCCATTGCCACATGGGTTTCCTAGCATTAGACACAGTTAAAACTTCCGATGAAGTGTCCTTTTCGGATTTCTCCTTAGGCTTAGAAGACTTCACAGGAGGCGAAGCACTTTGCTTTGCCATTTTGTTATTTCTTTCCTTGGGAGGACCACCTGACTTACGATAAGTATTGGCATTACCACGCAAATCAACACGCATGTAATTATCAAACATTGAACAGATTTGATTTCTAAAAGCTGTAAAGTTTTCAGAATTCGCAGAGCGATTAAAGTTTACAGACTTTGAGTTCAAGTTTAAATTACAACTACGTGGGTTGTAGCCAAGACCAGAATGATCTTGACCTCCCCTTTTTGGAAAAGTAGTAAAAGAGTTATTCTTCTTGCGATTTCTCCTCCTCCTCCTCCGTGGTTTCACATTTGCTGCCCCATCACCAGTTCTCCCATATGCATGAGCAGCAAATTGTGAGTTGGGTGACGGTTTAGCAAGAGTGGATTGACCACCTTTGATTTGTGCTGCCCTTTGAAAAACAGGTTTTGAAGTATTCAAAGGTTGTTTGGGTTTGGAGTTCTCACCCACATCAAATGAACTAGAATGAAAGTCTAGTCCCTTAATGGGTTTGACCAGGCTACTTGCATCTGTAGATTTTGAATGCTGTGTCTGTGTTGCTGTAGGTGTGTGTGGCTTAACTGACTTCCCTTTGTCAGTACCAGCACATGTTCCACCTTCAGTGTTTATCACAGACACTGATGCGAGTGGCTTGGGAGAACTGATTTGCTTTACAGCGGGTGCCTTTGGCAAAACAGGTTTTCTTGGAATATAACCTGAAGGATGATCATCAGCATCTAAAAACACTTTCACATCATACACGACATTTGGATCTAATATGAGTTTAGGCTTGGTTGTCCTAAAGTCTGGTGTGAAGGGTGTTCTGCTGGTACCTGAGGACCAAGGATCAGATTCTTCTAACAGAGACAATCGATCTTTCAATCGATTGATTTGACAATCCTGATTAGTAATGTATTGGGCATACATCATTTCCTTTTCGTAAAAGAATTCCTTTTCCATTGTGTTATTAATAAATTGGACGACTAGTTGTGTTTGGAGATCCGCAAATTTGTTTTTAAAACATGAGCAAGAAAACTCTGCGATCTCACATTGGGTTGACATATTAATCCTTTCGGCATTTGCCTCATGATAACTATGTTCCAATGATTTGATATGGTTGTCTTTTTCAGAAAGAATCGACTCAAAGTTCTTTAACTTATGGCGACAGGCATCAAGTTCTACGGCTTTGGACCTAAGATGGAACAATTCCTTTTCTACACACACTGGGGCAGGAGGCTGAGTTGCGGAAACATCCAACGGTTGGATAACATCAGCGTCCTCGGATGTATCTATCTCCCTAGTGTCATAGCTAAAGTTTAAGTCCTCATAGTTGATGGGTGGCATTGCTACCTTAGGTGTCCTAGCTTTGATGCCTTCCCAGCTAGTGAAAGTATTCTCTGGATTACTAGCAGGGGTAAAGATGGGACCCTTAGCAACAGGACTGGAAGGTGGACTACTGGTTGAACTATTGGCAGGACTGGTGGTAAAAGATACGGCTTTTCCATCTATTATCTCAGTAAAGGTCACAGTTTGCATCACATAGTTGTCATTGTCTTGTCCTTTGACTGACCTAGGTTCACGTTTGGAAGCACTCATACTGTCAAAGTTGTATAGATGTGCAGGTGCTTTCTCAAGAATGTTTTTCTCTGAATGTCCCAACCCAGGTTTGGCTTGATAAAAGGGATGTTGAGTGGTTTGCTTGGTAAGCAGACTCAAGGTATGTTCAGATTGTCCTCTCTTTAAATTATTTTCCTCAAGCTCTTTGATTTTTACAAATAACTTTGTTCTTTCCAAGGAAAGAAGGTGAAACTTGAGCTTGAGTTCTTCACGACTACTTTCAATTTCGTCGTGAGATTTTTGAAGATCAAGGAGCTTGTTTTCGAGGATAGATTCTCTAATCCCAGACTCAAGTTCCATTCTGTTAAAGTTCTCGGCGAGGTCCTCTAAACTACTTTTATAAACAGCACTCTCTATTCTGAATCTCGCGACGAGAGCTCTTTCCATTTGGAGTTGGCTCTCAAGTCTTAGAGTTTCAGACATAGACAGTTCATCAGGTATTGACAATAACGAACAAGAATGTACCTCAGATTCTTCATCAGTAGAGTCGTTTGGGGAACCAGATATACATGGTTCCTCAAAGTCAGCCATGAGGCAGTGTCCTTGTACGGCTGATGGGCCTTCATCATCCGAGTCTTCTGGTTCCATGATCCAGTCTTCCTCATCAGCTAACAGCACCTTGCCTTGCTCTTTCTTCTTCATCACAGCAGCCTTCTTCTCAAAGTAAGCAGAGTCTTTGAGCTTCTTCTTGCAATCCGATGCATAGTGACCCAGGTCACCACAGTTGTAGCAAGTGGGAACCCGAGCGGGGTTTCTGTTCTGATTGGCTGCGGGTGGAGCTTCTAGAGCTGGTAGCTTGTTCTGTTGTGGAGGTTCAGTTCCACTTGTGTTGTTGTGCTGACGACCATCATCATTTGTCTTCTGGTTCTGGTTGTTGTAGTTAGAACCAGATTGGTCGTTCCACCTTTGATTGTAACCACCTCCTTGATAACCTCTGTTACCGTGGTAGTTGTTGGAGTTGTATTCCTGATCCCTTTGCTGTTGCTGGTTGTTGTTGTTGTAGCTTTGTCTTTGATCTTGATAAGATCCTTGATTGTTGTACCCAGACCTATCACGTTGTTGATAGTTGTTTGTTCTTCCTTGATCGTTTCTTTGGAAGTTTTCTCTTGATTGGTACCCTCCTTGGCTAGACTGACCTCCCACAAACTGAGGTCCTTGTCTGAATCTGTTGAAGCGTTGGGGATTTCCCCGGAATTTAGCCATCAAGGCGAATGAGTTCTCCAGCTGAAACATCTCCTCTTCGGTAAGTCCATCATCAAGAACTACAGGTTCTTCACGGTGTAGTTTTCGTGAGAGGACGATCCTCTATTTGACAATAAAGCCAAGGTAGGAGGATCGATTGTCTTTTCAGTTTTACCGAATAAGGTTTCTTCATGAGGTAGCATCATGCTATACAGATCATGAAGTCCAAGCTGGCCAAGATTCTGGCTCACCTGGATGCTGATTGTGACAGATTGCCAGAGTTTGTTCAGTCTTTTGAGGAATTTTACATTCACCTCATACTTGTTCTTCTCTAAGCCAAGTCTCCGCAGATCGTTTACACAGATGTTTAAACGATTGTAGGTTTCAGTCAGCGTCTCTCCCTCGCGAGCACAGAAGCTTTCGTACGCGTTCATAGCGTTCTCCTTTTGGCCTTCTAGTGCCTTGTCACCACCCTGCATTTGCTGTTCAATGCCCAGCCACATTGCTCTGGCATCTTTACAGCTGTCAACCCTCGCGAACATGTCATTAGGTAGAGCCATAGTGAGTAACGTGAGAGCACGTTTATCAATGGCTGCCCTGGCTCGTTGTTCATGAGTGAACATGTCGTAAGGTTTTTCAACCTCATATGCAGGTAGATAGGGAGTGACCTCGGTTCTGGCTACTTCAGCTACAGTAACCGTTGGTCTGATTGGTCCCTCAGTGATAGAGACCATCAGTTTGTCATCCAGTAAGTCGAGGAAGTTAATCATTCGGCGTTTCCATTGCTGGTATTCGCCGACGACTAATACTGGAGGTCGTGTTTCAGAACCGATACTGATAATTTCTTTTGACATTGCGTCCTCGGAAATAGGATCTGTTTTGAGTAGTTTGTTATTTCTGATTGGACAGAGCTTCCGCGCTTAAAGCGTTCCTTTTATAGAAATTCGAGAATTTCAAAAAGAAAGGCTAAGGCGGGAAAGACTGCAAGTCCCGATTCGGGAGATGCAAGTCCCGATACGGGAGTGAGAATGAGTCCCGATTCGGGAGTTTTAAGCCAAGTCCCGATTCGGGAAATGAGAGTCCCGATTCGGGAGTTCAAATTTCCAATTCGGGAGTGGCAAAAGATCCGATTCGGGAGATATAAGATCCGATTCGGGAGTTTGAGATTTCCAAATCGGGAAATCAAATGTTCCGAATCGGGACACTTGTGTCCAATTCGGGAACTGATGTTCCGATTCGGGAGATCAAAAACAACGTCAGATTTCTGTCCAAAACTACCAAAACACGAGCTCTGATACCAATTGTGAGTCCGATATTCGACAAGAATGCAATGTAATGGATCAAGCAATCAGATATGCAAGTAATATGAAGAACACGACAATACGACAAAGCATATAACTAAAGTTGTTAGTTGCAAGAACATTTAATAACGTTAACTATCGACCCCTATATATAGAGCCGATGTTACAAAACAACCCCTAGAGTCTATGACTCTTCTAAGAGGCGCACAAAAGTATTGTTTTAAAACTAACTATTACATAATATCAAAAGACGCCCCTGACTTCTTTACAAACACAATTAGTCAGGTTCTAACAGATAATCATCTTGATGTTTGGGGATGAGACATAACCTTAGAAATGTGTTTAAACATTCTATGATGGTGAATATCTATGAATCCCCCGTAAGAACACAAGTTTGATTTCAAAAATCTTGTTGTTGATGTTTTTGATCATCATTTTGGGGCTAAACTTCATTGATAGTTCATGCATGAGTCTTGATGGTGTTAAAACGTATTTTGTCTATTTTTCTTTTGTATAATCTGATTTGTGGGTGTAATAGCAAGAAAAACCCCAAAAGCTTATGATTTTATGTGTTTTGGTGATGAAAATGGAGTTTGATTCTTGACAGATTCTGTCCAAGTTTTTGCATGTAGTTTATACGACCCAAAAAGGGTTTTCTCGAACTCATTTCTTTTTGAAATTTTTATGGATTAATATTTAAGGTGTTAGGGTTCAAACCCCACTGGATTTGTGCAAAAACTCCAAGATATGGACCCTTAACCATCATTAAACATTTTCGTGTGCAACAATACTTGGTCAGGAATTTGGGTCATCTTCAAACTTGTATAACTCTTTGATAACTTATCCAAAATGCAAACTTTTTAATTCTAAACTCAAGTACTCTGAGTTAGCTTTCCAATGAGTCCAAAAATAATGTCATTTAGAGGAGTTTTGAGGGTTTAACCAATGAAAACAAGTTGATGGTGCAAGCTGTCCCAAGATGGCAGATCCACATGCACAACTTTAAAGAGGCATATCTCTCTCAAAAATCACCTAAATGATGTGAATCTTGTCTCCTTAGCTTGGTATATGTTTTATTTAGAAAATCCCTTTGGAAATTCGTGAGTTGGTGGGATAATGAACTCTCTATGAACAAAACTTTACTGACATGTATCTTTGAAAAATAAAAGTGTGCACTGATTTTGCAAAAATGTTTAAAAATAGTAAAACACCTCTAAAAATTGTGAAATTTGGTAGAGATGATGTTAACATCCCCAAAATCAGTAGGTAAAAATTTGGGAACTATTCCTTTTGTGGACTTAAGCTCAAAGGTGACGTTTTTACAACTTAATATTTTGGACAGATTCTGGAAATTGACAAAAACCCAACTTTATGAACTTTAAGCTTTCCAAAATAGTTGGAAGTCTTCAAAATGCACCAAAACAAACTTTTATTATATTGGATTACATAAACAACGTAACGGCATTATAATGGATATTGGTACGATTTATGACTTAGGAACCGTTGATCTTGGAACTTACGTTAAAAATTACGTATTTGTTAGGGCAATTCTAGATTCGGGGCCGAGACACGAAAACGCACTAAAGTTTGTTTGAACGCTAATCACTCGAGGTGAGTATTCACGGCCCCTATTTTACCGTTTTTACGCGTTTTGGGGTGAAAAGCATGTTGCTTGATAAATGATTTATGAATATTTGCTTGCGAGCGGTTGTTTATGCAAATAATGATATATATTGAGTAAAAGTCCCATGTTGAATACACTACTATTAACTCGTTTCGAGCCAATGGTTATTGTGGATAGCGCTATTTGGTAGAGTGGACCCACCCTTTGTTTACTGACGAGTATAGGGTGCACGTAATCATATGTGGTACTACACATGTGGGGTTTAGTCCCACCGCTGAGGTAGTGCAGCGTCTACACATGTGGGGTTTTAGTCCCACCGTTGAGGTAGTTCGCGAGAACGCTCTACCCATGTGGTTCGCAACCACCTCTGAGGTAGATCGTTGGGGCAAAGGTTTAGGTTTAGTAGTGGCTCGAGAATATATCTTGCATAAATGTTATGTTTAACAGTCAAGGTTGAACATTGGCTTTACGATAAAGATTTTCTGCATTGAAAATGTTTTGTGCATATAAAACCTGTGAACTCACCAACTCTTGTAGTTGACACTTGTTTTTAACATGCTTTTCAGGAAGATAGAAGGTATTAGAAAGTGTTTGTGCTGCAACCGACATCAAACCTAAACTTTTCTTTTGCAATGTTGTTTTGTAATATTTGAACCTGGTAACTATCGTTGGTTATGTAACTTTTGGTACTGTAACAATGAACTTGAAATGAAAGGTTTGATGTTGTTTATCTCCTATCGCATTGAAATCTTAGCTGTCACGCCTCGCGTTTCCGCTTTAGCGGGGTGTTACAATCTACAATGCCATCATCAGCATCAACTGCACCATCTTCCTCCGTACCTCCTCAACCTGACTCCTCTTCCTCGCCTGATGTTGATCTATCCCGAATTCATGTTGTTGCCACCGCGAATCAGCTTATCACGCGGTCCATGTATCGGGCGAATAATGAGCAAATGGCTAATGTTATTCAACAACAGACTGCTAGAATCTCTGCCTTGGAAAAGCAAGTGGCTGCTTTGGCAAAAGGCAAAGTTCCGATGCCTGATCCTCCATCTCAGCCTTCTCAATCAGCGGCTGATTCTCTGATGATTCCTGAACTAAAGGGGTTGCTGTTTTCCTAGCTTTTAGAGTCGAGTTCGGCTGAAGATGGTGATTTGGTTGGATTGTTGCAACAGCAGACTACTCTACAACAACAAGCTATTAGAGAGCAGATGTCTCAGGCTCATCTGGTCACTCACACCGAATTCCAGCAATTCCAAGCGACTCTTGATGCTTCTCTCACTAAGACGTTCACTGAGATCAACAAGATGTTTACCGAGGGGTTATCTCAGTTGTCGGATCGTATTCGCGGTATAGAGGAGACGTGTCAGGTAGCTGTTAGACGGCCCACCAGACGGCATGATGATCATGATGATCATGATCATCATGAGGGGGAGAGGAAACGTAGAAGGTTAGAAAGTGAGCCGTCTAGGGAACCGACCTCCTCTAGAGTACAAGTAGTTGATCGTTTTGAAGAAAGGCAACCGAGAGAGAAGCAACCGGCAAGACATAGAGATGCAATTGTTCTGACTGGAGGTCAAGAAATGGATACTGAACCTGCGTTGCAGTCAACACTGGATTTTTTGAGTTCTGTACAGGAAGAGATACCGGCTGAAGGTGCAGAAGAAAGAGGAGTTAGATTCTCAGGGGCTTCTAGTTCTATGTCTGAAATAGATAGAGTTCTAGCGCTTCTTGAAAATGTAGCTTCTGAGCTCAAAGATTATCAAGTCCCGAATGAGGAGATTAATGATGCAAGATGTGCATAAGACAGTAAACTGAAAGATATGTTTGATGATGTGCAGTTTGATTTTGAAAAGGAAGAACCAGTTGATGATGTGGAAGGTCCTCTGCTAGAAGAAGTGCTGCCACAGAATGATCTGGTGCCGGTTGATCCAAAGAAAGTTGAGTTGTGGGAAAGAATGAAAGCAAGTTCTGGAAAGTTTTTGAAGAGAGCAGAATGGAATAGGTTTACTAGAGCTACAGGGAAGTATCTGGAAGAGAGGTACAAGAGCAGATTCTGCTATCATGAGAGAAAGTTGAGTTATGTCAAGTTGTATGGTATAGAAAATTTGAAAGAAGATTTGCGAAGAGAATATGTGCATATGAGGAAGGTGAATAAGCAAAGAAGAGAAGTGTTAGTGTCTGATCACAGGTTTGCTGCTGTGAAAAGTTACAAGACCAACAGATTGAGTGCTTACTCTTATCCAGTAATTACGTTTACTAAAGAAGATGGGAAAGACTATGTGATTACCGAAGCTGATTTCCAGGATGTGAGTTTTGATGTGATCTTTGGAATTCTGTATGATCTCAGGGGAAAAGCGTTTAGATCTGAAGAGGAAATAATTGCATTTACAGCAATTGTCAGACATCTCAAAGCATCTATCTCCTTGGCACATTTGTATGATTTTCAGTTGGGATTGGAGAATTGGTCTTCAAAGTTGTTTTGTCACAAACCTCAACGAAGTTTGATTGGAGAAGAAAAGGATCTAGTGATGTATACTGTCTTCTATGATGCTGATGAGACGAAAATTTCGTGTGTGTATCCAGATTCCTTAGGTAACAAGAAGAGAATGTATTTACACGAAGTGATGCTGTTCTGTGATGATACATTGAAGATGGTGATGGATGGATTGAACACAAGGTTACAAATGGATAACCACAATGTCCATGATATCTCAGCTGCCAACAAGGTTCTGATTAAGCATTTTGTAAAGGAGATAGATAGAAGACTAAGGCTCAGAAATGATATCAGGTTTGCAGAAATCAAGTTCAAACAGAGAAAACCGGCTGTAAAGCAGACTTGAGTGTTATTTTGTTAATTCTTTTTTAGTGTCCCTCCTTCTTTTATAAAAGGGGGAGAATGTTAATGTAGTGTTTATTAAAGAAGTTGAGGGACCCTTAGTGTAACTTTCTATTTCTTAGGGTTGGGGTATAAATACCCCAATGCCTTGTATTGTATGGGGTAACGCTCATTTTTGGAATATCAAAGACTTGTGACTTTCTCTCAATACTTTCTCTCTTTACATGTTTCTCTCACTTGTTCTTGAGTTTGCATCACAATCTTAATGAGATTGTGTTAGATTTGGATTCATTCACACTTACATAAACAAAGAATTTCATCCTGAACAAACAAATTATCAGTATTTGAAACTGACAACAAATTATCTGAACTTTTAGCTGACAAAGATGAAGGTGATCCTTGTATTGGTTCACCAAATTGAGAATTCTGACCATGTGAAGCACACTGAGATTCAGATGAGTCACAAATGATAGACTGTGTATTCACAATAGGTTCAAATTGATATGGTTTAACAACATCAGTTGATGACATTGCGGATGGTTCTTTATATTCCACATATCCATTAGATGTAACAACTCTGAAAATATCTTCTTGAATATCATCCAAACCTTCATTGTATATTTTTTAAGAGTCACATTTGCTTACAGAATCACAATTAGAATCAGGTATTTTAGACATAGATACTAATATGGATGAAACTAAATCATTTAGAATCTCAGAAACTAAATTTTCAGATTCATCATCAGATGAGTTCTGTGACAACCCTCCACTTCCCACCTCGGGCCAGTAAAACTTTAACTGAATAACCAGAGCAGAACAGTATTTGATACTGTCATTTTGGTCAAAAACAATATTATATGACAACATTTATTGTGAAAAGGCTAGATAAGTGCCTTTGACGTTTATTGAGTCGCCACTATAGTCGGTACGCAAAACCGACTGACTGTTATCAGCAGGTCCCGATTCCGACCACTAGATTGTCGAATTAATTTTTAATTGACCCAAAATACTAAAAATATTAATTTCTAATAAGTTCCTTAATGAAAATACGAAAAACTGCTTTCGTTACGCAAAAATCGCAAAAACGCGCGTTTTCGGTAACGGTTTCCATTTTTAGCAGCTTTTTATACCCAATACTACAACAATTCAACTAAACAAAAATATTTGTTTCATGAAATCAGCCATATTAGTGTATTAAGAAAACCATTTCTTTTCTTACATGGTTTTGGATTAAAGTGGGGAACAAAGACTTGAAATACAACCAATACATCTCTTTTATCAACTTATACACATTACCATCACCTCCATACCATTTAACCCTCAAAACCACTCCCTCCCCCTCTCTTAAAACCGTCCACACCCAAAAACCACCATCACTCTCTCATTTCTTGGTATAAATACCCCCTCCATCCTCATGTTTCCTTCACATTTCATCATCTCTCTCTCTCTAAACTCTCTCTCTCACTAGAATTCTCTCAATTCTCTCTAGCTTTCTTCATACACTTCTCCTATTCTTGAAGATCTTCATCAATCTTCAAGAACACATTCAAGGTAAATATGATGATCTTCATCAATTTTCTTCTCTAAATCATCATCTCCCAATGTTGTGAGATGGAAGTATCTTGCATCTAGGCAAGGGAAAACATCAAGGATCAACCAAAAGTTGGGGTTGTATGAATGATCCTCTTGATTCTTGGTAAAATATTGTTCATGCATTTTATTATCATCTTTGTCATAAGAATGGCTATGCCTTCATTGTTTACTTGTTATTCTTTCATAATTTACTTGTATTCACATGTGAATAAAGCAATAAGTTGAGGTTATAAACCCACATTGCTTCATTAATCATATTCTTATTTTGTTTTCTCATGATCATCTACCATCTTGCATGTGGTTTAGATGAATTCATATAGCCAAATACCCTTTCTTTGCTTGGATCATCTAAAGATTCAAGCAATAAGTGAGTTGATGGCTTATGATTATAACCTAGATGTTTAATATGGTATATATGTAAATGCATGTGTAAATGTGTTTTATGAAGTTGATATTCCTTCAAACACATCTGAACTTGAGCTTTGATAAAAAGAAATCATCATAAGAATAATTAAACAAAGGAAATATTATGTTATACAACAACTAGTCTAAAATTTTGTCCAACAGATTCTGGACAGATTCGGACCCAACTTTGGGAGGCCATAACTCTTTCATAAATTGTTCAAATGACATGATTCTTTTTTTTAAAATCAAGTTCAATGAGTTATCTTTCAAACCCCACTGGCCGTTTGCAAAAATTCCAAGTTTCGGACCCTCAAACAGTCCGTACAAAAAGGTTGCGCAACAGCTCTAGTTGCTGTCACTATTTTAATAAACTTTCTGTTTGAGGACCCTAACATTTTTCAAAAATTATGAAATTTGGTCAGTAATTAATAAACTCATATGGCTAAAACATATAAAAATTTCGTGATTTTTAGAGTTGTGGATCATACCGAAATGCATGTCCCAAACAGTCTCCGAATCTGTCAAGAATTGTTAAAAACTGAAAAGTGTTATTTTATGTAAACTTGTATTTTTCTAAAACACTCTTATAAAGAGTAAATTGTTGGACATAAAAAGACTATATGAGGAATAAGATGAGGTAGAATTAATATAAAACACACATGCATAACCATATACCAACTATCACGTTTCGGTTATAATCATAAGAACTTATTTTAATCGTTAATCGTTATAAAAACTCACATTTCGACCGCGCGTATAATTTTACTTTAACTAAAGGAACTTAATTTGGGTCAAGGAACTTATTAAAATACTTATTATCATTAGGTCGGAATTCGGTGGAACCTCGCTAATTTGGGACTCTCGAACTTGTAACTCGGTGAGTTATTCACGGCCCCTTTTTACGTTTTTACATTTTTTTTTGGGGGTGAAAAGCATGATAAAACTACCGGTTGATTAAACTTTTAAAACGATTTGTGGAACGATTTTGTGGAACGATTTTGTGGAACGATTTTGTGGAACGATTTTGTGGAACGATTTGTTTGTGGAACGATTTTTGGCTATGGTATGCATACTTATCTAGATTAATTGGGTGTTTTTCTTATCGCAAGTCCTCGTACACACTACTAAGTCTAATTCACTGCGGTGGACCGAGTAATCAATGGTAGCGCTATCGGGTTTGGCAACCCCACCATTTCGTACCCCGCTTGCAACGGGGTTGGTAACGATAACGATTGGTGTTTAATTACTTTTGTGGAACGATTGTTGGTCATGTTGCGATAAGCATGGCATTGCGGGGCAAAAACTATGCTATTAGGAGATTAGTAGTGGCTCGTTAAACTTGAGTGTAAGTATTGCATGATAAGTACCATATGCCGGGATTTTGCGAGACACGCGCCTGATGGCGAAACCCGCGCAAAATCCAACTATTCAGTTTATTGCTCGAACTTATTACATATCTCCGGTATCATTTTTACGCGAACTATACGTATGTGTGTTGCTAAACCCGTGAACTCACCAACTATGACGATAGTTGACTTTTAACTCTCATGCTTTTCAGGCGAGCCAAAGTAAGAAGATTGAAATGCACGTGTGTTACGCCTTCATGCATATCAAGATTAAACTTCCTTTCCGTTGTAAACTGATTTTCGTTGTAATAATTTCTAAGACTTTAGTACAATGTAACATTGTAAAACTTAATTATTTTGATATGCTATGGCGTTTATTGTCTATACTTGTGTTGTGCTACTTTGCGCTGTTACACTCCGTGTTTCCGCTTTAGCGGGGTGTGACAAGTTCCAAGTTAAAAAATTCTTATTTTTAGAGATTAGAACTTCATTTTGTGATTGCAGCTCCTTAACTTGTTTTTCCAAATCAGAATCTCTAATGTTGGAACATATTGTTTTAAAATACCAACAAATTCACATTGTGATTCTGAATGTAAAAATATATTTTGAGAGTCTGAAGTTGCAGGTGACTTAATTTTTAGATTGTCAGAACTATATACAAATTGAACTCTATGATAATTTGGTTCTCACAAATACAAAGGATCATGCATTTTCATGGCATCAAATTCAGAAAATTCTTCTGTCATTTCAAAACCTTTCAAAACAGGAAATCTAACACTCATTCTTAGATCAGTTAAGTCACAGAATGCAGGTTTTTCTTCTAAAGCTTTTTTCAAAAATTGAGGATTCGTAAAACCAAGACCTTCTTTAGAAAATAAATCTATATCTGCATATGTTTTATTTAAAAAGAATGTGTGCTCAGATTGTCCAATCTTGTATAGTTTAAAATTCAGATCTGAAATTGTTTTGTTTAAGGAAGAAACATTATCTTTTTCAGATGTTAAGCTGAGAGTGAGAAATTCAATTTCTGACTTTAACATCTTATTTTCTTGCTTCAGTTGTTCAAGTTCATTGACTGATTTATTCAACATGTCAACATTGGAAGAAAGGAGTCCCTTTGTTGAATCAAATCAGCAATTTCTTGAGTTTGCTTGGAAATGACAATTTCAAGTTCTTGATTTTTCATATGAATTGGATTTGTCATTTCAAGCAATTTGGTTTTGAATTCAGCAAATTTAGAATCATTTACCGTTTGAGAATCAGATGCTTCTTCTTCATCTTCATCAGATTCCTCCTCCATCAGTCCCATAAAGCACATTTGTGCTTGATCTTCAGTGTTTGATACATCAAGCCATTCCTCATCATCAGCCATTAAAACCAACCCTTGCTCCTGTTTTTCTGCCAGTTCCAATTTCTTTCCCAGTAACTCAACTTTAGAAAGTTTAGCGGGAAATACTTTTGCCACATGACCGTTCTTCCCGCACTTAAAACAAGTTATATTTTCATTTGTCTTCTTCTCCTCAGCTATTTCAGCCACGTCTTTACCATCTTCAACCATCGTAGGAGCATATCTATCCACATATGTACCCTGACTTCTTGGAGCATAGTTTTGTGACTGATTTTGTGGAAAAGTTCTATTATAACCCCTTCCTCTAGATGAGAACCTTTTGTTGTTTGAGCTGGGTTTGCTATAATATTTCTTTCTATATGATTCAGTAAGTGTTAACAAGCTCTGAAACATCAATTCCCTTTCATCATCCTCACTCTCCTCATCATCCTCTTCATCCACAACCTCAAAGACCTTTGATTTCCCCTACTTTACCAAATTTTTCCCTTTCATTCTTTCTGAGAGTAAAGCTAGTGATTCTTCTTTGGACTTTTCTTTCTTCTTTCTTTCTACAATTGCTTCTTCAACGTCTTCTTCAAACAGCTTCAAATTCTCAAACACTTCATAAACCTTGAGTTCATTCAGGGCTTTATGCTGTTTAACAAATCTAGTAAAAGGTTTCCAGTCTGATGAAAGATTGTTGATAAATTTCACACTGAAATCCATCTCTGACCGATAGATTTTGTTCTTCTTCATGTCATTCATTAATATAACAAATCAATCATAGGAATCTTCCAAGGATTCACCATCCTTCATTTTAAAATTCTCATATTTATCCATTAAAGTAGTAATTCGCAACTGATTGCCCACTTTAGAACCCAGCATGATCTTCTCTAGTTGATCCCAGATGGATTTAGCTGAATCATCATAGCTATCAAGCTTTCAGAATATATCATTTGGTATGGCCTAAATTAAACAATTTTGTGCTTCAATGTCTATCAAATATTGTACTTTTCAGCATCATCCATCTCTTCGAACTCTTTCACTACTCGAACTCCCTGAACTAGATGAGTAGGCAAAGGTTTTGGTCCAAAATCAATAGATTTTAAAATCAAACTCCCTTTATCTTTTCTTTTCACATACAATCTGAATCTTGACACCCACAATTCATATTCGTCCTTGAATAACAACGGTGCTTTGGAATCAGATCCCATTGCCATGTCTTCTCTCTTGTTCCCAGGATTCATTTTTCTTCAGGATCTTTACTACTGACTTAGGAAAAAATCACTATTCACCAACCTTTGAACGCCTAAGTGAATGTCTTGAGATAGTGTCTCGATATATGAACAGTGATATCTCGAGATAGGAACAGTGAAGTCTCGAGATACTGTCTCGAGATAGGAACAGTGATGTCTCGAGATACTGTCTCGAGATATGAACAGTGATTTCTCGAGATACTGTCTCGAGATATGAACAGTGATGTCTTGAGATGCTGTCTTGAGATGATGTCTCAAGATATGAGCAGTATGTCTCGAGATAGGAACAGAATGTCTCAAGATGATATCTCAAGACTTTAATACAACCACTTCAAATACTGTCTCGAGAGCTTCTTCTCGAGTCCTCAACACCTACTATCTCGAGAACTTTGAATGTCTCGAGAGGTAACTATGCACAGTGTCTCGTGTCTTAACAAACGAAGTCTCGTGACATGAACCTGAAGTCTCGAGACATGCACATGAAGTCTCGAGACATAAGAATCTCGAGCTATTTGAATATACACTATAATATTCACGTTACTATGTCTCGAGACATATGAATATAGCAACTTTCTTCATTTTCTACCCCAATATCTTTCTATTAGATCACTGTAGTGGACTCAAACTATACAATATGAATCAAAAACTCTGATTATTCATGAATTTGATCACAAACTCATGGATAATCAACCAAAAAAGCTCAAAAACTTGAAAACCGCCATTGATAAGGATCTTCAAATCTTCAATTCTTCACTTCAAAGGTTGAAATTCTTCAATAAAATGCAGTAGATCCAGCTCTGATACCAATTGTAAGTGTAAAATGAATCCAATCTATCACAATCTAATCAAGATCATGATGAAATCACATAGAACAAAGAGAGAGAGAGAGAGAAAATGTAGAGAGAGAAAGTAGTGAGTGAAAGTCATGAAGTCATTGCATTATCAAAATGAAGCGTATCCATACAATGCAAGGCATTGAGGTATTTACACCTCAACCCTAGGAAATAGAAAAGTACAAGATAGGTCCCTCAACTTCTTTCATAAACATAACACTAACAACTATGATAATTGCCCAGGAAACCCCATTTCGGTTTGTTATGTCAAAAATTCACGGAATAGCCCTTATTTACAGACATACAATCTGAATTGGCAGAATCATCCTAATTTGTCATATGGACAAAATCAAGGACTTCAACACCCCGGGGCAGTCCAAGTTCAAAGTCGACCACAAAATCCCCTGGGATTTCATCAAAGTCTACCTCAAGGTAATCACCATAATTACCATCAAGGCCAATCATCTCAACAGTATGCAACTAGGTAACAACAAGCATCGGAAAGTAATGTTTTGATTGAATCATTACTTAAAAGTTTTATAAATCAAACCAATGCTACCTTGAGAAGTTTTGAAACACAACTTGGACAATTTGCGTCCGATCTTAAGAATAGACCTTAAGGAACGTTGCCTAGTGATACTGAGACCCCTAAGGGTAATAAAAAAGAAGATGTCAAAGCTGTTTTTGTGAAAAGTGAGGAAAGTGTGAAAGAGCTTAAAACACCGAGGATTTATGTCATGTCCCGGTTGAGCAAAAAGACAGACAAATCTTTTCAAACAAAGCTCTTCAACCCAAAAAATTTTCCAGCACCAAAAGAGGTTCAAGAACCAGAATTGAAGCCAAAAACAACAGCTCAAACTAGTTCCAGCGAAGTAAAAATACCAGCCCAGTGTGCCTACGATGGGCAGACCATGGGCAGTAACCAGGTGGAGAATTTGTATGGACTATAGGCAGTTGAACCTAGCAACAAAAAAATACCATTTTCCTTTACCATTTATAAACCAAATGCTAGATAGATTGGCCGGGAAGGAATTTTCTGGTTTCTTGGATGGATATTCGGATTACAATCAAATCCACATTGCACCCGAAGATCAAGAGAAAACTACTTTCACTTGTCCCTTCGGAACTTTTGCCTTCCGCCGAATGCCTTTTGGTTTATGCAATGCACCCGCGACTTTTCAAAGGTGTATGATGTCAATTTTTTCAGACATGATCGAGGACACAATGGAAGTCTTTATGGACGATTTCTTTGTCATTGGAACCTCTTTTGAAAATTGTCCTCATAATTTGAATTTTTTTAGAAATATGTGAAACTCACGATCTAATCTTAAATTGGGAAAAGTGTCATTTCATGGTACAAGAAGGGATTGTTTTGGGACATATGATTTCTAAAAAAGGTTTGGAAGTTAATAAAGCGAAACTCGAAGTAATAATGCAATAGCCCGAACCTAGTTCAGTCAAAGGCATTAGAAGTTTTTTAGGACATGCAGGATTTTACAGGCGATTTATATAACATTTTTCAAAAATTGCAAAACCACTTTGTAATCTTCTGCATATCGATCAAACTTTTGAATTTACTTCCGATTGTATGAAAGCTTTTGAGACAATCAAAAACGCTCTTGTCTCGGCACCTATAGTCATAACACCTGATTGGACCATGCCTTTTGAGGTGATGTGTGACGCAAGTGATTGGGCGGTAGGTGCCGTTCTGGGACAAAAACGAAACAAAATTTTCCACCCTATATACTATGCAAGTAAAACTCTAATCGAGGCTCAAATAAATTATACAACAACTGAGAAAGAGTTACTTGTTGCAGTATTTGGATTTGATCGCTTTCGATCCTATTTGATTGGTACAAAAGTTACAGTTCACACGGATCACTCCGCCATCAAATATCTCTTCAATAAAACCGACGCTAAGCCACGACTTATTCGGTGGGTCCTTCTTTTACAAGAATTTGATCTTGAGATAGTTGATCAGAAGGGAACTGATAACCAAGTGGCCGCTCATCTTTCTAGGATTGAAAGAGACATTTCAAGTGGTGGAAATCATGAGATCAAAGAGATGTTTCCAAATGAGCAAATATTGGCAATACGGCATCACTTTGACAACAACATACCATGGTATGCCGATATTTCCAATTGTCTTGCAAGTGGAATCAAACCCCATCAACTTTCGGGGCAACCTTCAAAGAAATTTCTTCACGATGTAAAACGGTATTTTTGGGACGACCCGTTTTTTGTATAAAATGGGAGCCGATCAAATTTTAAGAAAATGCGTCCCAAATTTTGAAATGAGGAATATTTTGAGAGACTGCCATGCTTCACCATATGGAGGCCATTTCGGTGGTCAACGTACGCCAGCAAAAATTCTTCAAAGCGGTTTCTTTTGGCCCTCAATTTTTAAAGATGCATTTGAGTTTGTTAAAAGTTGTGATCAATGCCAAAGAACAGGAAATTTGTCCCAACGTAATGAGATGCCTTTGAACAACATCTTAGAAGTTGAACTTTTCGATGTTTGGAGCATAAACTTTATGGGACCATTTCCCGTCTCTTTAATAATCACTATATGTTGGTGGCGGTTGATTATGTTTCCAAATGGGTCGAGGCTATAGCATGTCCACGAAATGATGCCAAAACGGTTATAAATTTTCTTCAAAAAAATATTTTCGTTCGTTTTGGTACATCCCGAGCCTTGATAAGCGATGAAGGAACTCATTTCGTGAACAAAATGCTTAGCAGTGTTCTAGAAAAATACAATATCCAAGATAGAGTATCCATGGCTTACTATCCGCAAAAAAATGGTTTGGCCAAACTTTCTAATCAGGAAATAAATCAATTTTGGAAAAAGTCGTGAAAACCGATAGAAAGGATTGGTCGCTCAAGTTGGACGATGCACTTTGGGCATATAGAACAGCTTACAAGACACCTTTGGACATGTCACCATACAAATTAGTGTTTGGAAAAGCATGTCATTTACCTTTAGAACTCGAATACAAAGCTTTTTGGGCTATAAAGGAACTGAATTTGTGTGAAGATGCAGCAGGTAAGAAAAGAAAACTTCAATTAAGTGAATTGGAGGAGTTACGACATCATGCGTACGAAAATGCGAAAATTTACAAAGAAAAAACAAAGTTGTGGCATGATCGTCGTATCAATAAAAGAATTTTCGAAAA
Source organism: Centaurea solstitialis (assembly GCA_030169165.1). Lineage (NCBI taxonomy): Eukaryota > Viridiplantae > Streptophyta > Magnoliopsida > Asterales > Asteraceae > Centaurea > Centaurea solstitialis. Next base: position 50,514,907 of record CM058042.1, on the reverse strand, counting down.
AGACCAGCAAGTACTCCTCTACAATTCACGACTAAAGTTATTTCCCGGAAAGTTAAAATCTCGTTGGTCCGGCCCATTTACCGTTGAGATGTTGGCCGGTTTGGAACCGTGGATCTTTTAAATCCACAAGATGGAAGTTCATTCCGAGTGAATGGGCACAGGGTCAAGCACTTCATACCCGATGAAGTGTCCAAACCCAGCAACCTGGATCACTAAAGAAGAAGTTCTCGTCCTATAATATTGTAAATATTAAGTTTAATTTCCTTTATGTTTTATTGTTTCAGGGATTGCCCACCGTGGGTAAGGATGTTTGTACCGGGATGTTAATGGTGATCGATCCAAGTGAAAGTTGATAAATATATATATATATTGGGTCTAGCTTGGGATGAGAGTAAAATCTAAAAATAAAAAGAACTAAAATTTTTTTGGAGTTTGGTTAAAATGAAAAGATAAAAGAAAATAAAGAAAGAAAGATGGAGGGTTTGAATTGTAAATTGAGAAGAAAAAAATCATCCACATACGTGGTCTTGAAGATATCATCTAAAAAAATGTGGATGGGATGAAAGTTGATTTTTTAGAGTACTAGGCAATCATAGTAATCTCGTATCTTGTGCTGTTTTCTTGGATTTATATTTAAAAAAAAAAAGAGAAGAGAAAATCTAGGGAAAATGGTTTTACATATATATTTTCAAAATCTCCATCATATTTACTTTTATCAAAACCCCAAGACTTACCCTTTTCATATTCTCTAAAAAAATGGCTAGAACAAAGAAGATTCTCCCAAATCCCAACCTATCCCCACCACGTCGATCACCTTGCACCCATAACACCGGCGACGTTTCATCGAGCTGTTCATCGGAATATTCTTCACCCACCGGCCGATCACCTGCCACCTCAGTACCGCCACCGCCGAAACAATCTTCTCCAAGCGCCGGCTCCTCTAATGTCGTCGCTGCCACCGCTGGATCTTCCATGGCTAGTGCTAAAAACCCATCCTCCTCTACCATGTTTGCTCAAACTTACGATGAATGCCATGAGGTGGTTACAAAGGCAAGCTACAACCCTATCTCTTCTACATCTGAAAACCCAGCTGATAACCTACCTGAAAACCACCCATCTGAAAACCCAGGTGATAACCTATCTGAAAACCACCCAGCTGATAACCTACCTGAAAACCACCCATCTGAAAACCCAGGTGATAACCTATCTGAAAACCACCCATCTGAAAAGCCATCTGAAAACCCATCTGAGAACCCACCTGAAAACTTACAAGTAAATCCATTTGTGAATCACCCACAAACCCCTTCCACTACCATCCCTTCAAACCCTAACCTACAATCTACCTAACAAACCCTTGTCCTTAACCTAAGCTTTCCAAACACCACTACCATATCATCTCAAGCCCTACCCACATTCGAAACCAACAACCTTGTCGGAGATTACCATAACCCTCACCACATGCAACCACCACATGCATCAAAAAGAGCAACCATAGCATCGTCTTCACGCCCTCACCCATTTAACCTAAACATGGATTTTGAGCAAGAGGTGTTGGGTGACGACTTTTTCTTTGATTTTGAGTATCAGAATACCCAAGAAACATTTGATGGCTTCCCATCTTCAAAAACCCAAGATCACCCAAATAGAAAAAAAAATAGCCCTATTTCTGAAAATCCACATGCTGCTGCAAAAATGCCCACTGTGGGCACGGCTATTAAAGATAAGGGCAAATGAAAGGTGGTCATGGAGGAAGAACCAGATCCAGAAGGATCAGACTCGTCTAGCTCGGACAAAAGCTTGGATGCACATGAGAAGGTGGTTCTACAGAATAAAAAGAAGGTTGACCAAAAGTGACGAGGATAGTGATTTTGTGCCTGTAGAAAAAGCGCAAAAGGCCATTACTAGACGATCATCACGAAAGACGGTTCGAAAGGTTGCCATGCCCACCCCAATGGCCCCATCTGTAAAAGGGAGGTATGATCTTCTAAAGAACAAAAACTTGCATTGTGAACGACAATTTGACCCCAAGTTGGTCAAAATGTTCGATTTTCTCAAAGACCCGCTTGATACACATAAGTAGAGAAAACTGATAAATGCCCCGTGTGTGGTAAATGTCTCTTGGGTGAGAGAGTTCTTTGCGGCGATTGGATTACACAAGGGTGGGATGGTACAAATTCGGGGAAAACAGGTTCTTTGGGATGCCCCAAAAATAAACACAGTTCTTGGTTTAACCACGCCCTTTATTTGTTCGTTCAATCAAGTCGTAAAAGGGTTAAACTATGTTATCAGTCAGCTTGAAATGTTTACCATTTGTTGAGTTTGCTTATAATCGAAGTGTCCATTCAGCTACTAACTTTTCTCCTTTTGAGATTGTGTATGGCTTCAATCCTCTGAGTCCCCTTGATCTTGTTCCTATTCCAATTGAAGAGCGTACAAGCTTGGATGGAAAAAGGAAGGCTGAATTGGTGAAACAATTGCATGAGAAGGTACGACTCAACATTGAAAAAAGGACTGATCAATACATGAAGCAAGCAAACAAAGGTAGGAAGAGGGTTATCTTTGAACCAGGTGATTGGGTATGGTTGCACTTGAGGAAAGAAAGATTTCCGGCCAAGAGAAGATCAAAGTTACAGCCTAGAGGAGACGGACCATTTCAAGTCCTTGAGAGAATCAATGATAATGCTTACAAGCTAGATCTTCCTGGTGAGTATCAAGTAAGCTCCACTTTTAATGTTGCTGATCTATCTCCATATGATGTAGGTGATGATTCTTGGACGAATCCTTTTCAAGGGGGAGAGAATGATGGAGGACCATCCAACCACATGAAAGATCCGTTGGTGATTCGAGAAGGTCCAATTACAAGATCAAGAGCGAAGCTGGTCAACGGAGCTTTGATGAGCATAGTTGCGGAGATACAAGTGAAGGAATCAAATTCCATTGAAGATGCACATGGTATTAGCTTATTGGAGTCTTGAATTGAAGATGGAGCTAAAAGGAGTACTTTTGGGCTATTTCAAAGGATAAGTCCATGGGCTTTGTTTTGGCAGCCAAATGGAACTATTTTCTTTTGTTTTATCTTTTATTTTGAGTCCAATAATTTAGGATAAAAGTCCAATGCGTTTTTTTTAGCCTACTTTCAAGTTTAGGTGAATAAGTCCATGAATAAAGAAGTATAGTATTGTCTAGGTTCATGGATTAAAGGAATGCCTTTAATTCTTGATTGAAATTAAAGACTTGATTGAAATTAAAGGCTTAGAGTTAAGAACTTGATTGAAATTAAAGACTTCATTGAAATTAAAGTCTTAGAGTTAAGAAGGGTCTTTTAGGGTGCTTTTGAGCCCTATAAATAGAAGGCTTTGTAATCATTTGAAATCATCCAAGTAATACAAATACTTTCTCTTTGAGTTAAAAAAAAATGATGTGATCTCACCCGACAAGTACGGCTTTGAACACGTGTTGCCCGATCGTTCTAATGGTTGCTAGGATAGTTATGGTGGAAACCACGACCCCATTGCCTATAAATCAGGCAAGAACCTTGGTATAGGAGCACACCACAATCAACCCACCAAGTTGACTGATAAGTGTCGAACGCCACAAGCTACATTATCGCTTGATAAGTTCTAGATTTGATAAAGAGTTTAAAACTCTAAAAAAAAGTGGATACACCTCTTATTCTCAATTCTTGTTCCTTTCCAAATGATTACAACGAGAACTTATTTATAGGTACAAAAGACAATTGAAAGGACCCTTCTTAATTGTAAGACTTAAATATCAATCAAGAATTAAAGATATACCTTTAATTCATGAATCTAGACATGCTTTATTTTCTTATTCATCTACGTCATTCACCTAACCTTAAAATGTAAACCAAAAAACGGATTTGACGTTTTAACTACACTTATTAGACTAAAATATTACCAAAAGAGGAAGTAAAGCTCAACATGGGCTATCAAACTGATGGTCCATCGAATGCCTCTTCGTATTGGCCGCAAAACATCAATCTTCAAGCAAACTTGTCTCTTTATGGTCGTCATTTGCCCAAATTCTCTAGTTGATCATTTTAGCCTGCTTAATCCTTCGTTACTTGAATGCCAGCCAACATGGATCATATCATTCCCTCTCTCTTCAAAGAGATTCGTCCCGAATCTTCATCTTGAAAAGCAAAGAATAAAGATTCTTTTTTTATTCCTTTTTGATTATCTTTTTTCTCTTTTTTTCTTTTTTTTTCTTTTTCCAATAATTTAGCAAAGGTAAAACAAAATAAAATTTTGGAATTTCTCAAGGAACTCAAAAGCCAATAATAGGAACCCCATCAACTTGTGATAAGACCCACTATTAATACTTGAAATTTGATCTAGAAAAACCAAAGAAAAAGAAAAGTAGATGAGAGGATGATTGCTTAGAATTTAGTAGTCACTAATAAGAACCTTGCCAACTTGTGACAAAACCCATTACCAATATGTGATTCCTAAACCCCAAGAAATCGAGAATTAGACAAAAATAAGTAAAATAAAGGATATGCAACCAATTAGAATTGGCTCTGATACCAAATGATGTGATCTCACCCGACAAGTACGGGTTTGAACACGTGTTGCCCGATCGTTCTAATGGTTGCTAGGATAGTTATGGTGGAAACCGCGACCCCATTGCCTATAAATCAGGCAAGAACCTTGGTATAGGAGCACACCACAATCAACAAGTTGACTGATAAGTGTCGAACGCCACAAGCTACATTATCGCTTGATAAGTTCTAGATTTGATAAAGAGTTTAAAACTCTAAAAAAAGTGGATACACCTCTTATTCTCAATTCTTGTTCCTTTCCAAATGATTACAAAGAGAACTTATTTATAGGTACAAAAGACAATTGAAAGGACCCTTTTTAATTGTAAGACTTAAATATCAATCAAGAATTAAAGATATACCTTTAATTCATGAATCTAGACATGCTTTATTTCCTTATTCATCTACGTCATTCACCTAACCTTAAAATGTAAACCAAAAAACGGATTTGACGTTTTAACTACACTTATTAGACTAAAATATTACTAAAAGAGGAAGTAAAGCTCAACATGGGCTATCAAACTGATGGTCCATCGAATGCCTCTTCGTATTGGCCGCAAAACATCAATCTTCAAGCAAACTGGTCTCTTTATGGTCGTCATTTGCCCAAATTCTCTAGTTGATCATTTAAGCCTGCTTAATCCTTCGTTACTTGAATGCCAGCCAACATGGATCATATCAGTTACGGATGAAGATTTTACTTCTTTGTTGGTAGAACCAAGTCACGGTTGGACAAAACTTAAGGGTTCTTGTTTTCTTAGCGTGGGTGATTTGAATCTAAAGGCGACGTTGTGGTTTCAATTTATACGTCACAATCTTATCCCGTTGTTGCATGATTCTACCATTTCACGCCAGAAGTGTTTGCTTTTGTACACTATTTTGCAAGGAACGCCTATTGATGTGGGGACCATAGCTCAGGTGGCTTTGAAAGCCACGGCGGGAAGAGCAACAACCTGGTTTATTTTTCTTGCGCTAATCACGAAGCTGATGAAGGCAGCAAAGGTTCCGGTTCATGCCACTAATGAGATTGTCTACATCTCACAAACGATTGACAATGATACCATAGCAAGAAGGAAGCACGAGATCGAGCAGGCGAAGAATTCTTTGGCCCACATGGAGAATGCGGCTGCCGCCACTACCGAGACCACCGCAGCCACGGCTGCCGCTATTAATGCCAAAACTGGGTCAACTACTAATAAATCTTTTGCAGGTCCTTCCGCACCAAAACCAATTTTGCAAGATCCAAACGCTTATGGAACAGAAACTTGGCTCACAAGTTTGTCTGGACAGAACGAGGAAATCATTGGCTACTTGAAGGATATCTCGTCAAAAGTGTCAGCTATGGATGCGTGTTTGAAAGAGTTAGAGACAAATTCGGTGAAGGTATGGAGGTACCAGAAAGGTTTGAATAGCGAGGTTCGCAACATGATTGCGGAAACAAATCCTACAGGCGCAGCCAGACTCCCCATGTTTCCATTAGGCGTATGCCCCCAATTGTTCGCTTACACAGGAACGGACCCGATGATGAACCAGAGACCACGACAGGAACTACCCACAGTGGGCAGCCACCACCGAAACCGTGAAAATTTAGGGTGGTATTTTGATGCACTACAAACACTATTTTTCTTTTTCTTGAGCACTGCAAACACATTTTGGGTGGTATTTTAATTTTCTATTTTGGGGTGGTATTTTTTTTAATTTTCTATTTCTAATTGCTTCGAGCCTAGCCATAGGAGCAAAAGTTTCATCATAGTCTATGCCCTCTTCCTGTCTGTAACCCTGAGCAACAAGTTGAGCCTTATTGTGAATAACAGTACCAATTTCATCAAACTTATTCTTTAAAATCCATTTGGATCCAATGATGGTACGTTTTCGAGGTCTAGGGACAAGAAGCTAGACATTGTTCCTGATAAACTCTGCCAGCTCTTCCAGCATGGCTGAGACCCAGGTAGGATCACGCATGGCATCATCTATCTCTTTAGGTTCATTTTCAGAAATGAAATTAACATAAAGATAGATATTACCAGATTGACGACGTGTTTTGACACCTGAAGAGAGATTTCCATGGACCTGATCAATTAGATGACTTTTGGTCTATCGGAGAGCAGGAGGTTGATACTCCTGTCTGAAGTGGAAGCTTCAGTATTTGATGGATCAGCAAGAAGATTTGCAAGAGCATATTCAGACTGATGTTGAGAGGACAAGTCTTCACTGCTCGTGGGTTGATCAGGTTCAGGTGTATATTGAGTAATTAGAGTAGCTTCCATTACTGCAAGAACAGGTATTTGAGGAGATATGGAGGATTCTTCAAAACCATCAGGGAGGTCTTAAGGAGGTGGATCAACAATGGGAATATCAGGGACTTGAAAGAAGGAGTCAGCCCACTGATTAATTTCTTCATTGTCATGAGGATGAGGGAAGGTAGGACCCGATTCATCAAAACGAACATGAATCGTTTCCTCTATAGTTTATCTTCGTTTGTTGAACACACGGTAAGTTTTGGAAATAGAAGAGTATCCAAGGAAGATTCCATCATCAGACTTAGAATCAAACTTTCCAAGGTTATCTTTGTTGTTCAGGATGTAGCATACACAACCAAATATATGGAAATGTTCAATGGATGGTTTCCTGTTACGAAACAGTTCATAAGCAGTTTTTCTGAAGCGCTTGACTATCAGTGATCTATTCTGAGTGTAGCATGCAGTATTAACAACTTCAACCCAGAATTGAGTGGCAAGGTTGGCTTCACTCAACATTCATCTTGCAGCTTCAATCAGAGTCCTGTTTTGTCTTTCAGCAACACCATTTTCCTGAGGAGTTCTTATGGAAGAGAAGTTCTGAAAGATACCTTTCTCATCAAAGAAGGTTTCTAGGGTACTATTTTTGAATTCAGTACCATGGTTACTCCTGATAGAGCGAACAGAAAGGTTGTTGAGCTTTTCCATCTTCCTGACGAACATAATGATTTCTTCAAGAGCATCACTCTTGGATCGTAGAAAGAATATCCAAGTGTATCTGGAATATTCATCAACAATCACCAGGGTGTATTTCTTTCCTGCAATGGATTAGACATTAACAGGTCCAAAAAGATCCATGTGGAGAAGATGTAGAGGAGAACTGATGGAGGAAATCTGCTTGGACTTGAAGCTATCCCTTGTCTGTTTTCCTTTCTCACATGCTGAACAAAGAGATACCTTTGTAAAACGAAAATCAGGAAGACCAGTAACAAGCTTGTTGATGGATAGTTGATTCAACGTCTTGAAGTTGAGATGAGAGAGACGGTTGTGCCAAAGCCAGTTTATATCAGTAGAAGCACGTGATACAAAACAAACATTGTCAGTGGAAGTGGAAGTATTCATGTTGATGATGTAGACATCAGCCTTTCGAGCACTAGTGAGAATAACTTCCTTGTGTTTGTTCTTGACTTTGCAGTTTTTCTCCAAGAAAGAAACCTTGTGATTCTTATCACATAGTTGACTGATGCTAAGATTCTACATCAGGCCTTCAACATAAGCAACTCTTTTGAAAGTGGTTACTCCGTTGGTCAGGGTGCCATACTGTAACACCCCGCTGAAGCGGAAACACGAGGTGCGACAGTCTCGATTTCAAAGCAATAGGAGATATACACACCAATCATTCATAACATTAATAATTTAAATATGTTTACAAGACATATAAATCCAACCGGAGTTCATAAATTACAAATTCTTTTACAAAATCCGAATAACATCGAAACATGATTGGCGTTCACAAAAAGCTCTAAAAGCCTAAATCAAACCTTCGGGTTTCCTGAAAAGCATGTTAAAACAAGTGTCAACTACGAGAGTTGGTGAGCTCACAGGTTTTTATAAGTACAAAACAGTTATGTACAATATCAATTTCAATAAAACATTTATTCGCAACATTTTTGTAAACAGTTTGGTGAATCAGTTCATTCACCCAATAAACAATTTAGTGAATTAGTTCATTCACTCAATTTTTATAAAAAGTTTGGTGAATCAGTTCATTCACCCCAAAAATAGCAGTTTGGTGAATCAGATCATTCACCTAATAAACAGTTTAGTATCAAGTAGTGAGTAAATTTCCCGGGTGATGTGTTAATTACATGATATATATCAGTGAGTTACTACAATCCTTCATTTTGTGACATTGCTACGCCCCTATTCAGCCTTACCGGGGGAAACTAATTCCAGCCGGGGTGAATCTTTTTCAATACAGTGCACCTATCACTCGTCAGTTCTAGGTGGGTATGTCAATCCAAATAGCGCTATCCACATGTATCATAGGCCCAATTTGTGAGGGTTAATAGTAGTGCAGGGGACATTTTCATTTTGTGCTCACGATATCATGCTTCAACATATCAAAATTTAGCTCACAAAACATTTCATTTCATTTTATTTTGAGACTAGCCAAAACATTTCATTTCAATTTTGATTCGATGCTCAAAATTCATTTCATTTAATTTCATTTTGATACACGAAGTGCATTCCATTTCAATAGATCATTTCATTTCAATGATCGCATAACAATTCATTTCATTTAAACATTTCATTTCAATTCCTTTCGGAATTCAAAGTTCATTTCATTTCGCAACATTTTCACAAATAGGCACATTCATTCATACGCATGCTTTTCACCCCAAAAACTTCGTAAAAACGGTAAAATGGGGCTGTGAATACTCACCTCAAGCGTTTAGTGCGATTTCGTAAGTGATGGTGCGTGATCTAATCCCGGCTCCGAACTATGTTCGCCCTATCAAACACGTAATTTTTAACGTAAGTTCTAAGTTCAACGGTCCCTATCAAAATCGTACCGATATCCATATAATGCCATTATGTTGTTTATGTAGTCCAATATAGTAAAAATTCATTTTATCACATTTTGGAGACCTCCAAATATTTTGGAAAGTTGAAAGTTCATAAAATTGGATTTTGTAAATTTTTAGAATCTGTCCAAAATTTTAAGATGTAAAAATTGCCACTTTGAACTTAGGTCCACCAAATTATAAATCCTTAAATTTTTACCCTCTGATTTAGGGGATGTTAGGAACAATTTCACCAAATTTCACTATTTTTAGAGGTCTTTTACTATTTTTAAACATTTTTGCAAAATCAGTGGTCCCCTTTTATTTTCCAGAAATACCTTTCAGTGATGTTTTATTCATAAATAATTCATAACACCATCAAATTACGAATTTCAAAAGAGATTTTCTAGCCAACACATATACCAAGCTTTTGGGACAAGATTCATATCATTTGGGTGGTTTTTGAGGGAGATATGACCTCTTAAAGTAGTGCATGTGTAATCTGCCACAAGGGGACAGCCTACACCACTACCTTAATCTCATTGGTTGAAGCCTCAAAAGTCCACCAAATGATATGGTTTTGGATTCTATAGAAAGCTAACTCAGAGTACTTGAGTTTAGAATTAAAAAGTTTGTATTTTGGATGATTTATCAAAGAGTTATACAAGTTTGAAGATGACCCAAATTCCTGACCAAGTGCTGTTGCACACGAAAATGTTTCATGATGGTTTGGGTTCAAATCTTGGTGTTTTTGTACAAATCCAGTGGGGTTTGAACCCTAACACTTTAAATATCAATCCATAAAAATTTCATGAAGAAATGAGTTCGAGAGAACCCTTTTTGGGTCGTGTAAACTACATGCAAGAACATTGACAGAATCTGTCAAGAATCCAACACCATTTTTACCACAAAAACACATAAAATCATAAACTTTTGGGGTTTTTCTTGCTATTTTACCCCCAAATCAGATTATACAAATGAAAAATAAACTAAACATGTTTTGGTACCATCAAAACTCATGCATGAACTATCCATGAAGTTTAGCCCAAGAATGATGGTCAACAACATCACATAAACGATTTTCGATTCCTATCTTGTGTTCTTATGGGGAAATCATGGATTTTCACCTTCTTAGATTGTTTTTCAAACATTTCTAAGGCTAAATCTCTTTCCCAAACAACAAGAGGATTAAGAAACCATAGAAGTAGGTTGAAACCTTAAGAAAATACGAAAATGAAGCTTAAAATGCTCAAAAACGAGGTTTAACACATACACAATGCTCTTACCTTTGAGATTATAACACTTTGATCTTTGAAATGGAGTTCTAAACTTTAAGAATCAGATTTGAAGATGGAGAGATGGCTGATTTTTAGAGAGAAGGAGGAGAGAAATGGGTTTAGAGAGAGAGAGAGAAGTTTGAAATGATGAGAAAGATTGGAAAAAGGTTTTAATTATGGTTTATGGGAAAAGAGAAAGAGAGATGTGATTGGAGGGTGGTGGTGGTGGCCGGCCATTTTGGCCAATCACCATCATCTCTTTTTTTTTTATATAATTGTTTAAAAGGTTTAAATTATACAGCTTAGTTTAACGCAGTGTCGGTTTTTTAGCGCGTTTTCGGTAGAAACCGATTTTTCGAGGGAAATTTTGGACTGTTTAAATTAGTTTACTTATTTTTAAATAAAATAACTTAATTCTCTAAGAATTACTTTAAAATTTGGCATTATAGGATTTTCGGACGATTTCGGACCTGTACGGGCTTTTCGGGCAATTTTCGGGACTTTTAGGTTTTAGCCTAGATTTTTCACGCAATTAACCTTGATTATTTAGGTAACTTAAATACTATCTTTTTCACCTACGGAAATGCTACTGAGTGAATTAAACGAGTAGCTAACCTGAAGGTCAAAAATTGACGGATGTCACAGTTACCCCCGGTTGAAAGAAATTTCGTCCCGAAATTTAATTCTTGCTGCTACTGCCGGGGTTTTCTGTGAAGAGATGCGGGTACTTGCTTTTCATGAATGCTTCCCGCTCCCAAGTAAACTCTGGTCCATGCCTAGAGTTCCATCTCACTTTGACTATCGGTATCCTGCTGCGCCGGAGTTGCTTGATTTCTCGATCAAGAATTTCGATTGGTTCCTCCGAGGCGCGCAGTTGCTCATCGATTTGAATTTCTTCCAAGGGCAAAACTACTGTCTCTTTCGACAGGCATCGCTTCAGGTTAGACACGTGGAACGTGTCATAAATAGGGCTCAGCTCTATGGGTAGGTCCTGCCTATAAGCAACGGGTCCGATCCTTTCTACGACCTCGAATGGTCCAACAAAACGAGGGCTCAGTTTCCCTTTCTTTCCGAATCTTATTAGCCCTTTCCATGGTGATACCTTTAGCAGCACTTTATCACCCACTTGGAATTCCAACGGCTTTCGCCGATTATCGGCATAGCTTTTCTGGCGATCCCTGGCCACTTTCAGCTTTTCTTGAACCATTTTGATTTTGTCGGTGGTCTCCTGCACGACATCAGGCCTAAACAATCGGTTCTCTCCCACTTCCAACCAATTAAGTGGGGACCTACACTTGCGTCCATACAGTGCCTCGTATGGCGCACACTGAATGCTGGCATGATAGCTGTTGTTGTAGGAGAACTCGACTAAGGGTAGATGATCGTCCCAACTACCTCCAAATTCTAACACACGAGCACGTAGCATATCCTCTAATGTTTGGATGGTTCTCTCAGTCTGTCCATCGGTCTGAGGATGGTAAGCCGTGCTTAGATCCACACAAGTGCCCAAGGTTGCTTGAAGCGATTGCCAAAATCGCGAGGTAAATCTACTATCCCTATCAGAGATGATCGATATCGGGACTCCATGTCGCATGACAATCTCATCGACATACAGCTGCGCAAGCTTATCGATGCTATAAGTCTCCTTTATTGGCAAGAAATGCGCTGATTTCGTGAGTCTGTCAACGATTACCCAAATCGTATCATGACCCTTTTTAGTCTTGGGTAGCTTAGTCACGAAATCCATCGATATCTGCTCCCATTTCCACTCCGGGATTTCCGGTTGCTGAAGAAGTCCGGACGGTTTCTGGTGCTCTGCTTTAACTTTCGCGCAAGTCAAGCATTTACTCACGTAAGTGGCGATATCTCTTTTCATACCGGGCCACCAGTAATGCTCCTTCAGTCCTTTGTACATTTTATCGGATCCTGGATGTATCGAATACTACGACTGATGAGCTTCATCCATGATCAGTGCCCTTAACTGATCCACCTTTGGAACCCAAATCCTGTCTTTGAAATATCGGACTCCATCCGATTTCTCCTCAAACTCCTTTTCCAACTTGTGGAGAGTTTCTTTCTTTAGGTTGTCAGCCTTCAGAGCTTCCTTTTGAGCTTCCACTATTTGACTTTTTAAACTGGTCTGCACTACCATTCCCATTGCTCGTGACCTTGTGGGCTTTACCCGCTCCTTTCGGCTTAACGCATCAGCTACGACATTCGCTTTCCCTGGATGATACTTAATCTCGCAGTCGTAGTCGCTGAGCAATTCAACCCATCTCCTTTGTCTCATATTCAGCATTTTCTGATCAAGAATATGCTGGAGACTCTTATGGTCCGTATAGATAGTGCATTTGGTGCCGTAGAGATAATGTCTCCATATCTTAAGGGCAAACACCACTGCTCCAAGCTCCAAGTCGTGGGTGGTGTAGTTCTTCTCATGAACCTTCAGTTGTCTGGACGCATAGGCAATGACCTTCTCGTTCTGCATCAGGACACATCCCAAGCCTTGATGCGAAGCATCGCAATACACCACAAAGTTATCCGTTCCTTCGGGTAACGCCAGAATGGGTGCATTACACAACTTTTGCTTTAGCGTTTGAAACGCTTCTTCTTGTTTTTCTCCCCAGACGAACTTCTTGTCCTTTTGCGTTAAAGTTGTCAGCGGCTGCGCAATCTTGGAGAAGTTTGCGATGAATCGTCGGTAATAGCCTGCCAAACCGAGAAATTGTCGAATTTCTGTCGGTGTCTCCGGGGATTCCCATTTCTTTACGGCCTCAACCTTGGCTGGATCGACGTGAATTCCTTCTTTATTCACCACATGTCCTAGAAAGTGAACTTCTCGGATCCAAAACTCGCACTTCGAGAATTTGGCGTATAACTGTTCGGCTTTCAGCAGTTCCAATATCAGCCTCAAATGATGCTCGTGGTCCACCTTGCTCCTTGAGTAGATTAGAATGTCGTCTATGAAGACAATTACGAACTTATCTAAGTATGGTCGACATACTCGGTTCATTAGATCCATGAACACTGCTGGAGCGTTCGTCAACCCAAAAGGCATGACTAAGAACTCATAATGACCATAACGAGTTCTAAACGCTGTCTTTGCGATGTCTTCCTCACGCACTCGCATTTGATGGTAACCAGATCGAAGATCGATCTTGGAGAAGTACGTTGCTCCTTGCAGTTGATCGAACAGGTCGTCTATGCGCGGAAGAGGGTATCGGTTCTTGATGGTGATCTTGTTCAGCTCCCTATAGTCGATGCACATGCGGAAGGATCCATCCTTCTTCTTGACGAACAACACAGGGGCTCCCCAGGGTGAAGAACTGGGTCGGATAAAACCCTTGTCTAACAACTCTTGAAGTTGGCTAGACAGCTCCTGCATCTCGGACGGCGCTAGTCGATACGGCGACTTTGCTATAGGTCCTGCTCCTGGAACTAAGTCGATGTGGAATTCTACTTGTCCTGGCGGAGGTAATCCGGGTAACTCTTCCGGGAATACCTCAGGAAATTCACGTACTACTGGAATATCCTGATTTGACTCCTCTTCTGTTTTCTTGTCTATCACGTGCGCCATGAATGCTACACAATCCTTTCTCAGATGGCTACGCATTTTCATGAATGACACTAACTTAAAGTCCCTTTTCGGCTTCTCTCCATGTACTTCCAGTACACTTCCATCGGGTAGCGGTAGCGTAACTATCTTCTCAGCACAGCATATCGTCGCTCGGTGGTTGGACATCCAGTCCATGCCAACTATTATATCGAAGCTCCCTATCTTGATCGGGATTAGGTCTATACTAAAATCCTTTCCTGCTAAACCTAGGATGCATTTCTTAACTACTTTGCTGGCCTTAACTAACTCCCCGTTAGAATACTCAATTAAATGCTCCTCTTTCAAGTTCTGTGATTTCTTGGGTCTTTGCTCCAAAATTTCTGACTACTTTTTTTTTTCAACTTTTGATTGATTTATCACGAGTCATTTCCTCTGACTGGTGCTCAAATTTTCTTGCATTACCATCCTTCCGTTCGATGGGTATTATGACTTCCTTATTTCTTCTATTGTGACAAGGTCGGTAGTGACTTTAGTGACTATGGTAGGTACGACTTCTTGGACTTGTTGGGCCATCAGTTGAGCAATGTTGATCGATTAATTCTCACGGTTCACCTTATAGCTACGTGTGTTTCTTCTGGAAGATACAGTTCTAATTCATTTGTAAAATGTATGTTTAATTAAAAGTTGTCTCTAATAAATGTTCGAAAATATTTGTATTTTTATTTATGACAATTTCTTTAAAATAAAATCGGTAAAAACGTCTTGGTGATTTAATAAAAAAATTAATTTCATAAAAGCTTAATACATATCTGAAGAGTTCAAAGTTTGATGCTAATGCATCCTTAAAATATTTCCCTCGCCCATACTGGGGTTTTAAATGGAACAATCCAAAAGTGCATTTTTGAATTCTTTCAAAATCATGAGAGTTACAATCGATAGGATCAACTTTGCCAACAGTATCACCACAACTTGCCAGCTCGAGTTAACTCTCCTAGTCATCCTTCTTGCCGTCATCACCTTCTCTACCGCATTGGTGGTACCTTCCTCCAAGAGATGCACCAATTTCGTCATCTTAATTATATC
The DNA here is from genome assembly GCA_030169165.1 of Centaurea solstitialis. Lineage (NCBI taxonomy): Eukaryota > Viridiplantae > Streptophyta > Magnoliopsida > Asterales > Asteraceae > Centaurea > Centaurea solstitialis. The sequence continues at coordinate 50,499,626 of CM058042.1, read as the reverse complement.
CCGGTTCTAACTTGATATTCTGCTTCGATTATTTTGCAGTCCGTCGACGAGCGTTCGCATTGTTCGAGCCTCTCCTACTGTCATACTGGTAGTACAACCGATCAGTATCCCCGAAAGGATATGAAATGACCTTACATTAACTAGATGTGTTATCGTCAGTCCACTCCGAATGGTTGCCGCAGCTCTCTTCTGAGTTGTCTCATATGAGGTGTTGTGAGGTTCGGAGGTGGATCGATTGAAACGTCTTTGCTTGTTACTCCAATGCCGGAATCGTAACGCTTAGACGGGTCCTTCTCCGAAGTCTAAGTAATAGTGTTCGGCATAGTGATTGCAGTGTCCGCATAACTAACTAACGCGCATTCAAATAATAGTGACATCCTAAGTGCTAACGCAGGAGTGTTCAACAGTGGCGTTACTTTACTTAAACGCGTAAGTGCTATAGTAAATATCAGCATCATAATATGCTTATGTGAACTCACACGGTTTATGTTTTTCAGGAAATTTTTCGAAGGTTCCAGCTTTTAAATTCTAACAGTATGATTAGTTCATAGATCTTATCCTACTTATATCATGGCTATGCGTAGGTGATCAGGCTCCGCATTTCTATGATATACCAGGACAGCACCTATTCTAATCACACGAATTTTTAAATCCTCCTATACATCGAAATCTTTTAATTAAAAGTTTTAACTTCTTTTCGAAAAAGGTTGGTTATAGTACTTGGTTTTTATGAAAAAACCGATGTTCTCTATAACCTATGGCTCTGATACCAAATCTGTAACACCCCGCTGAAGCGGAAACACGAGGTGCGACAGTCTCGATTTCAAAGCAATAGGAGATATACACATCAATCATTCATAACATTAATAATTTAAATATGTTTACAAGACATATAAATCCAACCGGAGTTCATAAATTACAAATTCTTTTACAAAATCCGAATAACATCGAAACATGATTGGCGTTCACAAAAAGCTCTAAAAGCCTAAATCAAACCTTCGGGTTTCCTGAAAAGCATGTTAAAACAAGTGTCAACTACGAGAGTTGGTGAGCTCACAGGTTTTTATAAGTACAAAACAGTTATGTACAATATCAATTTCAATAAAACATTTATTCGCAACATTTTTGTAAACAGTTTGGTGAATCAGTTCATTCACCCAATAAACAATTTAGTGAATTAGTTCATTCACTCAATTTTTATAAAAAGTTTGGTGAATCAGTTCATTCACCCCAAAAATAGCAGTTTGGTGAATCAGATCATTCACCTAATAAACAGTTTAGTATCAAGTAGTGAGTAAATTTCCCGGGTGATGTGTTAATTACATGATATATATCAGTGAGTTACTACAATCCTTCATTTTGTGACATTGCTACGCCCCTATTCAGCCTTACCGGGGGAAACTAATTCCAGCTGGGGTGAATCTTTTTCAATACAGTGCACCTATCACTCGTCAGTTCTAGGTGGGTATGTCAATCCAAATAGCGCTATCCACATGTATCATAGGCCCAATTTGTGAGGGTTAATAGTAGTGCAGGGGACATTTTCATTTTGTGCTCACGATATCATGCTTCAACATATCAAAATTTAGCTCACAAAACATTTCATTTCATTTTATTTTGAGACTAGCCAAAACATTTCATTTCAATTTTGATTCGATGCTCAAAATTCATTTCATTTAATTTCATTTTGATACACGAAGTGCATTCCATTTCAATAGATCATTTCATTTCAATGATCGCATAACAATTCATTTCATTTAAACATTTCATTTCAATTCCTTTCGGAATTCAAAGTTCATTTCATTTCGCAACATTTTCACAAATAGGCACATTCATTCATTAGCAAAGTGTCCTTTGCCCTGACAGTTGTAGCAGATAGCAGTGGCCTTGTCAACAGAATCTGACTTAGGTTTGTCAGTAATAGAAGGATGTTTCTTTTTGTGGAAGTTTCCCTTTTTGGCAAACTTCTTGAAAGATCTGGTTAAAAGAGCAAGAGATTCATTGAATTCAGGATCTTCTGACATGTCAGAGTCAGAAGATTCTAATTCAGTAATAGTTACTGAAGAAGAAGTGGCAGCAACAGGAGGAACTGAATTAGAAACCAATGCAACAGATGTGCTTTTGGATTCTTTAGAATCTCTTATGAGATTCTTTTTCAGTTTCTTCTGTTGTTCACGGTTCAGAAGAATACCGTACAGCTCACTTAGTGTGAGTGTCTTTATGTCTTTTGACATAGTTAAGCAGGAGGTGTAAATTTCCCAATGTTCAGGAAGAGCTTCCATGAACTTGGTAACCACCTCAGAGTTAGAGTAGGTAGTACCGATGGTCTTCAGATCAATCAGAAGACAGTTGAATCTCTGATGTAGCTGGGAGAGAGTTTCATCCTTTTGATGAATAAAGCTTTCATACTGTCGAACCAAGAAAATCTTTCTTGATTCCATGAGAACAGCAGTACCTTCATATTGAACACAGAGAGTGTCCCATATCTCCTTAGCAGAGCGAAGGTGACAGACAGAGTGGAATACATTGTCAGGGAGTGACATGGCGATGAGAGACCTAGCCTTGGTGTCAATGTTGACCAGGCGTCTGTCTTCATCATTCCAGTCAGTTACGGGCTTCACCAGCTGCCTTTCAGGAACAGCTGGTTGGCCACCAGCAGCAGGAATAGGGTGGACGGTTTGTGTAGGCACATGTGGTCCGTTTTCCAGAAAGTAAGGAATCTGGGGATCAGAACCAGAGAGAAAGAGTTCCATCCTGGTTTTCCAAAGAGAGAAGTTGTCTTTGTTGAACCGAGGAGGCTTTCCAGCAGAGCCGGTATCAAAGTAGTTATCCTTAGCTTGAAGAGCCATAGAATAAGAAGAGAGGATCACAAGATTTTTCTAAGAAGAAAATGAGAGCTTGTATCTGCTCTGATACCACTTGTTGGTCCCAAGTAGGTGACCTTCAAGTAAGGATAGTGTTTGGGATTATAGAAGGGGGGGGTTGAATATAATCACACAATTTTTCACTTTTAAATTCTTGTTGTATTAACAAAATGAATTTACAGATTGTTGCGGAAATAGAAAAGACTAATAGTCTAAACTAAACAATCTAAGTTCTTTCACTATGCACTAAGTGAGAAGAGAATAAAGAAAGAAGATAGAGGGAATAAGAGAGAAAGGACTTGAGTATTTTTGGATGAAGAAGAAGTATGGAGAACATCTCTTCACGTCCTATTTATACTCCATGCATTAAATGCATGCAGACCTACTATCGTGACGTGTCACAATGTGAGTGGTCTGTTGTACTATTTACTATAAACAAATACTCTATGCATGGTGTGCAAAAGAGGATGTTTGTAAACAGTTGCCTTAAGGTCTGATAAGTACGGAGGGAACAGTAAAGTAACTGCCCTTATGTACTATTGTGTCAGTAAAGGCGGATAATCCTTTTGTGCATTAGACTAAGACATTGTTCTAATCCTTCAGGATCAGGATACTGATCAGTGACTAGAGTCCTGAAACTGAGGAAGTTCAGGGTCACGTGTATCCTGATGAATCTTCAGGATGTCATACGATAGTGAACAGACTGCTATCACTGAGTTCCGTCTTCAGATCACGAGCATGCTGTTCCTGTCATCAGCTATTTCTTCGACGTCGCTGATGGTTCTTTGTGTATGATCTTAATGTCTTCAGGAGGAGGTCTTTACTTCAGTGGACAGGATCAGTAAACTGCAGAACAGGCTCGTTAGTCTCCTGATCCTGATCCTGAAATCTATAAAGTTAAGTTACAGCACAAGTAACATGGAATAACACTGAACAGACTCAGTGATAATTCCTCAAGCTATAACAGAAGTAAAAACCTATTCACTAAGTAAAGATTCAGGATCATTATCATTTCATCAGGTCTTAGGAGAGCTGGATCAACAATCTCCCCCTAAATGATAATGATAAGACAATGGAGTAATTGTCTTAATCTAGAAAAGTTAGAAATAAATCTAAGTCTAGAACTAAACAGTAGGAAATAGAACTCATAAAGGTACATGTCCCATTTACTGTTTTGAGGGATCTTTTTCAGTACTATGATGGAATGAAGTACAATGCACTGAATTGCATTCTCATTAATCTCATTTAAGTATTACAAGAGTAAGGAAAATACAAGAGTACATGACAGGAGTACTGAAAGAAAAAATTACAAAATATCTAACTATCAGATTCTTCGCTAATGTATTCAGTCTTGACGCAAACAGGAACAGGAGTGTCGCTGAAGGCAAGTCTGTGATCAAGTATAGCTCTGACAGTGCGAATAATCTCTTTGTTGTCTGGATTTTTCTTATCTTGTTGTGCAGTGAAGAGAACTGTCAAAAGATGTTCATAGGGCGCTATGTGTAGCTCACTGAAGCGCTGAAAGCGTAGGATTTTTGAGTTATCGCTAACACAAATGCCATGAACAGGTTCTCTGATTACTTGTCCTTCAGATAGAGAGACTCCAGGAGGGAGTGAAAGATCAAGCATTGAGAGGTCCAGAGGTTTAACAACCATTCTGGGAAGACAGGGAGTAGGTCTTCTTGTAGAGGTGCCTGCAGATCTTCGAACTGGTTGCTGAGATAGGACTGAAGAGTAATGGAGCAGGTCATCAGGTATTTCAGTTGTCCTTCTGATGCGAGCAATAAGTCCTTCAATGACTTCTTCTACTTCAGCCCGACAGTTCTTGTTGGCTTTGGGAAGTAGGGATCTGATTTCGTTCCACTCTGACAAGTTGTAACGATCTAACTTGTCCAGAGTGTGCTCTGCGTCCTTTACTCCAGAGCGTTTGACTGTGATCCAGATTTTGCTAGGATTACCTTTCTTGCCTCTAGATCGGCGAAGATGGATTCCTGAGATGGCAGCACCATGCTTTCGGAGGTGTAACCGATCTCTGCACCAGTCAAGCTCAGCATTTACTTCTCCAGTCTGTACCTCTGCATTTTTGTTGAAGACCTTCAGAACAGCCTTCTGTGCAAGGATAGGATCTGCACTTATTTCTGCATCTTCATCTACAAAATCCGATGCAAGCCTTCGAGCGGCTTGGGCAGAGAGGAAAGCTTCCTTCTGCTTTTTATTGTGCTCTAGTTGAGCCTGTACAGCTTCGTTGTACTCCTCCTGCGAGAGATAGGCGAACTCGGAGTCACAAGAGGTACGAAGAGGGATTTTTACTCTTGTACTCTCGAGTCGCTCTATCACGGCGTCTAAGCGCCCATCCCTGTCAATGACAAAGGAATTGTCAGGGTAATTTTCACCTTCAGATCTAGGAGAGTTTGAGGGAGGTGATCTGGGTGAAGAAGCAGGGGTAGAGAAGTCATCAGAGATGAATTCATCATCTGATGAAAGGCATATTGTATCAGGGGTGGCTCGGATTTCAGGGGTTCTGGATGAAGAGGCTTCTTGGTTGAAACGGGTTGTAGGACGGTTAGTAATGGTTTCTTGGTTGAGGGGTGTGATCCTGAAGGTCATAGTAGATAATTCAGCCCTGGTCTGTTCATTGGGACTATTCTCCATTAGGCGAATAATGTCACCAGTGACAGAACCATAGTTGACATCTTGAGTTTCAGGACCGGCTTGGGTATTAGGTTCAGGTTCAGGGTGAGAGGTGATTTCAGGAGATGGTTCAGGAGAAGGTAGTTTAGGGGGTTGGTAGATAACCATTTGAAGGTTATTAGGAGGGGAGTCTTCAGGTGAGGTGTCTAAGGTGATGGTTTCAGGGGTAGGTTTGGTTTTAAGAAGAATAGATATAGGTTGGTTATCAGAGGAAGAGGGAGAGGATGGTAGTAGAGACATACCAGAGGCATCAGGGTTCTCCCCCTGAGGTTGTGCGAGCCCTGGAATGGGCGCAGAAGTAGGAACCTTCTCGACGAAGATGTCGTCGTCTATATCATCATCATCATCTTCATCATCATCATCCTCGTCTTCATTATTCCCCCCGGCTTCAGTGGTTCTCCAGTTCGTGGAGGGGGAATAGGCGGAATGGTCTCGGGGCTGTCTCTCCCCCTCAACAGGTGCCTGCACTAAGGCAGTTGTTGATACACTCCTTTGGAGGAGAGAGGCCATGTTACTGAGGACTTTGCGCGTGATGTAGGATGATGAGATCAGGGACTGCAACACATCCCTGTCAGCCGTGGTGAAAGATGGAGGCGGCGCAGGAGCAGTGGTGAGGGCGTTAACAGCAGAGGAGAGCCCTGTCACCTGCTCCTGGATGGCGCGGATGGCAGCTTCCTGAGCATCCAACCTCTGAACCACCGTTGATTGGAAGGTGGTGAGAGAGTTGGTGCTGTTGTTGATTTCTGTGGAGAGCGCAGGGAGAGCCGTTGCCTTCAGGTCATCAATGGATGCCTGAAAGTTGGTGGAGGAGGAGGCAACTTGTGAAACCTGGTCGTGGATGTTATCCAGACAAGGAATGGAGAGGGTGACGGCCGTGGGCGGCGGAGTTGCGGCGACGGCGGCGGCAGTGGCACTGGCGGCGGCGGCTTCAGCAGCGGCTGCAGCAGCTTTGGCAGCAGCAAGCTCCTATTGTAAAGTCTGGAGACGTGCTGAGTGCTCTGCCTCCTTCTGCTGGAGGGCTGTGCGGGCCTCCTGCAGGTTCCGTTCAGCGGACTGCCTGCGAAGCTCAGCTGTGTTCAGCTGATGCTCGGCATCCGTGAGAATAAAATCATTGAAGGGGTCATCCTGATGAAGTTGGGGATGCCCTTCAGAACCTGCTCCTAAAGAACCTGTAAAAAGAGGAGCTAAATGAGTACTAGAAGACTCAGTAGCTTTCATAGAAGAAGAAAAGGTAACAGTTTGCTTAGAAGTATTACCTGAGGCTAGGAGGGTATCAGAACGATTACCCCCCTCATTCTCTGAGTGTTCGAGTTGAACAACCTCAGGTTCTTGTGTAGCAGGAGCAGAGATAGGAGTATCTGCAGTGGAAGAATTTTTAGATAAAGGAGATGGTTTATTAAAGTACTGGGGCAGGGTAATGTAATATTTCTTACCAGCCGCCTGTTGCTTTTTCTTTTGCGCCCTAGACTTAGCGCGTTTTGGAGGAGGTGGAGGAGTGGCAGAAGATGGTTGGGGGCGCTTCTGGAGCGCAGAAGTTGTGGTTGCAGCTGGGGAAGTCAGTATGGGGTTAGCTACTGACATAGCATGCATAGAAGTAGAAGAATGTGGTTTGGAAGAGAAGAGAGAAAACGTACCTGCAGTTGGAGAGGTGGATTGTTCAGCATCCTCCTGAGCTGGTTCAGGAACGACCAGGACGGCAGAGAGAGGGACGTCGTCAGGTTGAGGAGCAACCTGTTCCAGGAACCTGGGTCCCAGAGTGTAGTTGTTGGAGTTTCCAACCTTGGGGTAGTTGTCCCCCATGTGTAGCTCCAGGATGGCCGAGAAAAATCTGGGGAAGGCCATGTTGACGACCCGGGTCTTGCTCCGGACCTTCTTCACCATGTCGTCCCATATGAAGCGAGCATAGTCAAACTCGCGATTTTTGATCGCAGAGAAGACCATGTGCTGGATGACCGTAGGGAACTGCTCCGTGCTCCCCGTCTTGCCCGATAAGCACAGGCCAAACGTGTTCCATATATAGTAGAACGTAGCGTTTAGTCCTGACTTATGGACAGTGGCACCCGTCTTTGGTAGCAGGACGCCTTCCTTATTCACAGGCCATCGGTAGCCTATGGCGTCCAGGAATTCCACGATTTCGTCAGCGGTGGGGACAGGAGGGAAGCGCTTCTTCTTTGGGAAGTTGAGCACGTTCCTTAGGGTTCCGAAACCAAAGGAAATGATGTTTTCCTTGATTTGGAATTTGATGACCTCTCGCAGGACACCTTTGGTATTCTTTTCTTTGGCAACAGTGGCTGTAGACCATAGTTGTTGCAGCATTGGCTTGTTCGGCTTAGGGTCAAGGGTGAAAGCCGTCTTCAGGGGGCTGTTCAGCAAGAATTCTTTGGCAGGCAGCAGGTATTCTTTGTCTGCTGGGATGTCAAACAGTCCTACGACGTTGTTCTGCTTGAACTGGACGTCATGTTGTGGGATGATAATTGGCAGACTCTCAGTAGCTTGCAGAGGTGTGGCCTCAGATGAGAGCTGGGCGTCCAAGGATGTAGATGTAGTAGCAGTCATCCTGTTAAAAACATAAAAATAACATATATGGATGATTAAGAGTCCAAAATATGCATTTTTCTTCATTTTTCAATGAACACAAAATATGTTCATAAAAATGGTGAAATCCTTTATACTTAGAATAGATTAGATACCAAAATTCACAAAAGGAATGTGTTTTGGTATTGAAAAGTGATAGGTCCAAACAATCAAACAACGAGATGAATCAACAAGAAATCAAAGAAGATGAAAAGAAAAGTTTCTTGCATTTATTGGAAAGCTCTCAAACTACAAGAAAACACACACTTCACCTTAATCGACTCTCATGAGAATTGATTTCACCACCTTCCTCTCTACCCTAATCCCCTTTATATATGGGGCCTAAATACACAAGCCCAAGCCCAAGCCCAATAAACTAATTAACTAATTAAAAGCTAATTAATCCCTCTCAAAGCTTCCTTAATAAAACTTTCTAATTAGGACAATTTGGTCCTAACAATCTCCCCCTAAAGTTTTATAAAGGAAGCATCTCTGATCTTCTCCCCCTAGCTTTCGTGAGAAAACCTTAGTGGCGTTCGGCTACATTTTGATCTCCAAGCTCCCCCTCGATTGTAGCTCTTCATCTCCAGTTTCAACTGAAAGACCAGATCCGATTTCCAATAACCGCGACTGATTGCACAAACTACAGCTCAACCTGTAAATAACTCGACACGTCTGATAACCGCAGAATGCAACAGCTTGAGCCAGAGCATGTTGATTCATCCAACTATGTTGATCTCCCACCAAGAAAAACAAAGGGATAGATGCATGTGTGAGTTACCGTGCAGATCAGCAAGAAAAATAAAGGATCTGTCTCTGGTCGCATGTTGAATAAGAGCTCCAAATCTGATAAGTTCATAACAAGGTAAACAGCGAAGCTTGGATCACCGAACCACCGTATGGAATGAGAAACTGGGAGTAGATGCTGAACGAGATGCTCTGCTTTGATCTCTCTACTGCTCAGAAAATAGTCGATTTCCTGAAATCTTCCAAAATGTCAAGTAATCAAATCCAGATCTAGTCTTCTTAGTCAGATGGATGACGACCGTCACTCAAAATTCTAGATCGCAAATGAACCTCCACAACGGTAAAATGGTTAGGAATTGAGCGCGTAACAATAGTACCATTCACCGAAGCTGGCATCCAGGGAAAAACTCAACTCCACCGCACAGGAGGAATAATTCCATCGAGGAAAAACTCTAGAATAATGGTTGCAGAGAGTCAGACTTCTGAGTAATCTAACCAAATGCAGAATCCGATCACCATCGTTCTGAAATCGTTACAAATCTGACATGTCTTCAAAGAATCTGGAGCAGTCGGGGAAATGAGAGAAATTCAATTTTCAAGGTTGAAAACTGAATATGGGCTAAAAACGGGGCTGATGTGATCTTTGCGCATCAATTGGGAAAGGAAGGTGGCTATTTAAGCGCAGGGGTTTTGAAACACAAAAGTATTTGAATTTGGGTGGGTCTAGATCGCAGCGGAATATGATCTTGAACGTTTATGTGAAGATGATACTCGAGTCGGGACAAGCAGTTTCCCGAGTCGGAAATGGAGTTCGGAAAGTGTTGACAAAAATTGAACATAACCTTGACTCAAAGGCGAGTCGAGAAACTCGAAAACCCGAAAGGGTATTTCATGTTTCCCGAGTCGGACAATAAGAACAGCAAGGTAGTTCAAGACTTAAACAAAATTTGAGCATACCCTCGTCTCAAGAGCGAGTCGGAAAACCTCGAAAACCCGAAAGGGTATTTCGTATTTTCCGAGTCGGAAAATGAGAGCAAAAAGGCACTCAAATTTTTTTTTTTTTTTTTTTACTATTCATCCGGTTCGGAAAACACTATTCCGAATCGGAAAAAACACTATTCATTCAAATTTTTTTTTTTTTTTACTATTCCGATTCGGAAAACGAGGTTTTCCGATTCGGAAAAGCACTATTCATGCGGAATTTTTTTTTTTTTTTTTTTTTACTATTCCGATTCGGAAAACTCGTTTTCCGATTCGGAAAAGCACTATTCATTCGGATTTTTTTTTTTTTTTTTTTTTTTTTTTTGGACTCGGAAAATATGAGTTTTCCAACTCGGAAAACTTGAATATTCAAGTTTTCCAACTCGAAAAACATGAATATTTAGCCCAAAACTTCATTCCAGATCCAAAAATTGAAGCAACTTGAAAAATGGATCATTTCAAGCTCAAAGATGCTTCAAAACACAACCCAAACACCCATTTTTATCACCTTCATCAAGATCTAAACCCAAAAAAAAAACCCAAAAACTCAAAAAAATGAAACTTTTCAAAAAAATAAAGTTTCAAAACCCAATAAAAATCATCTCAAATTGTTTGATTCAATAGGAACAAACAAATCTAATGATTTGTTTGGCTCTGATACCATTTGATAGGTCCAAACAATCAAACAACGAGATGAATCAACAAGAAATCAAAGAAGATGAAAAGAAAAGTTTCTTGCATTTATTGGAAAGCTCTCAAACTACAAGAAAATACACACTTCACCTTAATCGACTCTCATGAGAATTGATTTCACACCTTCCTCTCTACCCTAATCCCCTTTATATATGGGGCCTAAATACACAAGCCCAAGCCCAAGCCCAATAAACTAATTAACTAATTAAAAGCTAATTAATCCCTCTCAAAGCTTCCTTAATAAAACTTTCTAATTAGGACAATTTGGTCCTAACAAAAAGAAACTTTTATTTTGACGAAAAGATATCAAAAATAAGAGTTTATGATTGTTCTTAAAAGAAATAAGAATATCATGTAAACTGTTTAACAAAAACCTTAGAAGATTTTGGAGAAACTAAGATCAAACGAAGTGATCTTAGTGTTTTTGAAAAACGATTTATCACACTAAGTTGTTTAAGTGAAGAAAGCCAACTTACAATGTAGAAAGAACAAGAGTGAATAAACACTTACGATGATCTTGTTAAGAAAAGTGGTGAGTGTTCTTGGTGTTCTTGAGAGAAATAAGATTCTTGCTTTTTCTTGCTTGAATGCTTAGAGAGAATTATGTGAGCGTAAAGAGTGAAAAGGAATACAAGTGAGGTTTTTATACCTCGTGGTAGGAGAGAGAAAAAGGATGAGAGAGAAAAGAGCGGCTAAATTCAAACGTAATGATGAAAAAGGGAGTTCTACGCGCGTTCACGCGCCTGACACACGTAGTGGGGAACAGGAAACGTCCCATTACGTGTCAGTGCAGATGAAAAGTTTGTTTTATTTGAAAAGATGAAAACCGCCTTTTCAGGGGATGATTCCATTTTGGTGAAAGATATGTTTTATAGGAATCAGAGTACTTATCAGATAAGTACTGTTTTGGGAAAAATCCTCTTATCACATTTAATGCGATAAGGTTTCAGTAGCAGAGGGAAGAAATACTTACCTGAGAATCATCAGTATTCGGATTTTGAACTAAGATTTTGTAAGTACTGAATAGAGTTATCCCCTGAAGAAGAGTTATTCAGGAGTTGTTAAGAAAAGAGGTCCTGAGAGAATATTTTTATAAGGACTTTAACAACTGTTTGTCCTGAGAACTTCTATTCTTTAGGATTTAACATCCCAAGTTCACTGAGGAGCATATTAAAACGCGTCACATCCAGTGGTTTGGTAAAGAGGTCAGCAAGCTGATATTCAGTAGGGACAAAATGGAGTTCAATATCACCATTCATCACATGATCCCTGATGAAGTGTTAGTGTTAGATTTATTAAAGAAGTTGAGGGACCATTTGTGAACATTTTATCTTTTGTAGGAATGAGGTATAAATACCTCATTGCCTTGTATTGTACTCTAAGTCTTTCACAATCAATGACATATGAGTTTCACATTTTCTCTCTCTACTTTCTCTCTCTACTAGATCTATCATTTCTCATGCTAGATTGATTCATCTTGAACTTACAAGTGGTATCAGAGCTGGATTTGCTGATTTTATGAAGATTTATCATGAAGATTGATTGAAGATTTGAAGAAAAATGAAGAAAATTTGAAGAACTCCATTTTTGGTGCAAATTTGAAGATATTTGAAGATATATTACTTGATTGATCATGAAATTGTGTGTAATTTCATGATTCTATCAAGTTTTTTGTATTAGAAGTGATTTAGAATCATTTAGAAGTATTCAGATTTGAATTTTGAGTTGAAAAAAGCTGAAAATCGAGTTTTGTTCGTAAATCTTCATATGTCTCGAGTCAATCTTCATATGTCTCGAGTGGTAATTAGGTGGTAGTTGGAATTTGAGCAAGATTAAAGTTGGCTCGAGTTGGATATCTCGAGTCAAGGGATTTTTGGCTCGAATTAAGCAACTCGAGTAGTGTATAAGTGTAACTCGAGCAGATAGTTTTTGGCTCGAGCTGAGTAACTCGAGTCAAAAGTTGAAGGGGTATCTCGAGCCGTATTTCTGGTGTATCTCGAGCCGTATCTCGAGCCGTATTTCTGGTGTATCTCGAGCCGTATCTCGAGCCATATTACTAGTGATATCTCGAGCCATATTGTGAGAAGAATCTTGTTTGTGACTCGAGCCAAGACCAAGCTTTGTCTCGAGCCATATAGTGACAAGTGACTCGAGTTATATTGTTGTGTAACTCGAGCCAAGTAGTGATTTGTCTCGAGCCAAGTTTATTTGTGTATCTCGAGTGGAGTTTTTCAATCATTCTCGAAACTGATATTTGTTTTCATAAAATCAGTAACAAAGATCCGTTTTTAAAGATGAGTCTTGCAAATCGGAGAGATGATATGTCAATGGGATCAGAGACCAAAGCACCGGTGCTATTCAAAGATGAGTATGAATTGTGGGTCTCGCGATTCAAGCTATACATAAGGAGAAAGAAAGATGGAGATAAAATTCTTCATTCGATTTTACATGGACCTCATCCTATCCCAGTTACCACACTTGATGGAAGACAAGTGCCAAAAGAATATTCAGAGATGGATGTGGCTGAAAGAGAAAGGTTTATGATTGATGTTGAAGCTCAAAACTGTCTAATTCAAGCAATTCCGAATGAAATCTTTCGCAAGTTAGATAGTTATGATGAGTCCGCAAAATCTATTTGGGATCAGCTACAAAAGATAATGATGGGTTCTAAGGTCGGAAATCAAATGAGAGTAACTAATTTGATGGATAGGTATGAAAATTTTAGAATGAAGGAGGATGAAACACTAGAAGAGACTTATGACAGGTTTGTGGAACTGATGAATGATATGAAGAAAAATAATATCATTCGATCAGAAATGGATTACATTGTGAAGTTCATCAACAACTTGTCATCAGACTGGAAGCAATTTTCAAGATTCGTGAAGCAACACAAAGTTTTAAATGAGTTGAAAGTTTATGAGGTGTATGAGAATCTGTTATTGTTCGAGGAAGAGGTGAACGAAATTGCTGCTGAACGAAAGAAGAAAGAAAAGTCTGAAGCTGATTCTATGGCGTTGCTTGCTGAAAAGGAGAAAGCAAAGAAGAAAGTAAAGAAAGGGAAAGCTAAAGTGTTGGAAGTATTTGAAGATGAGGAAGAAGAGGATGAGGATGAATATGATGAAGATGAAAGAGATCAAATGCTGCAAAGCTTATTGAGTCTAACTGAGGCTTATAAGAAGAAGTATTATAATAGGTCTGGGTCAAACAACAGAAGATTTTCTACAAGAGGTGGACGAGGATATAACAGAAACTACATGCAAAGTTCACAAGGATATCCTCCTCGAGGTGAAAATCAGTATGTTGACAGATATGCTACAAAGAAAGAAGAGGTTGTCAAAGATACTCCAGAGAAAACAGAGGAAAGGAAAGATCAAGCTGGTATTACATGCTATAAGTGTGGAAAGACAGGTCATATTGCTAAAGGGTGTACTACTAAAATGTCGAAAGTGGAACTACTGAGGAAGAAGTTGGAACTGGCAGAGAAGCAAGAACAAGGATTAGTGTTGATGGCTGATGATGAAGAATGGCTGGATTATTCTGACAATGATGATCAAGCACAGATGTGCTTTATGGGTTTAATGGAGGAAGAATCAGAATCTGATGAAGAAATAGAGAGTGAAGGAGAAACCTCAACGGTACGTTCTGTCTCTCTTGCTGATCATAATAGAAAAATGCTTGAAGTGACAACATTAATTCATGACAAAAATAAAGAACTCGAACTTGTCATTTTAAAACAAACTAACGAAATTACTGATTTGTTGCAACAAAGAGAACAATTAAGTTCTCAATGTGCACAATTGCAAAAATCAGTAAATGAGTTTGAGACAATTCGAGCTGAACATAAGTCACAAAAGCTGGAAATTGATTTTTTAACCATCAGCTTGAGTGTGGAAAAAGAAAATGTTTCTAAACTAAATAAGATGATTTCAGATCTTGATTTTAAACTTCATAAGATAGGTCAAACTGAGCATACAATTTTCTTGAATAAACAAGTTGAGTTTAGAGATTATTACTCCAAAGAAGGTCTTGGATACACAAATCCAAATTATTTGAAAAAGAACCTTGGAGTTAAAAATCCAAACCATTTGCAAAAAGCTCTTAAAGAAAATGCAGCATTCTATGATCTTACGAGCATGTTAATGAGTAAGAGGTTTCCTTCGTTAAAAGGTTTTCAAATGAAGGAAGAATTTTCAGAGATGCAACATATGAAACTACATGATCCTCTGTACCATGACTCTAAATATCATAGGGTCAAGTTTGTGTATAATGATGATACTCTGAAGATTAAATCCAATTCAATTAAGGATGATCCAGTATATTTTGTATACCCAGAATCATCAAACAGTATTGTGAAACCATACATATCAACCAAGGAGTTGGAATGTAAAGTTTCAGAGCTTGAGAAGCAAATTGAAGATTTGAAAATTCAGAATTCAAATCTTTTAACTAAGTCAAAGAATTTTCTACATTGGAATACTACTGATGTTGATTCTGAACCAATTTCACTGGTGTCAGAAATTCTAAATGATTTAATTTGTAATGTGTCAACATCAGTAGAAACCAGAAACTCTTCTCAAGATAATTCTGGGTCAAACCAAAATCTGAAAGAGGGTGTTGATGATGAGCAGGAAAAAGTTGTTCGTGTTGTTAATAATAAAGGTTATTTTGAATACAAAGAACCCTCAGCAATGTCAACTGATGATGTTGAGGTTCCTTATGATTTCAACTCTGTTAATTCAAAACAACCCATAATTGATGAAATATCTACTGCTCAGTCATCTTCAACAAACCCGACTAATGGATTATCTTCCACTGATTTGTCAAAAAGTGATAGTGAATTGGGTGAATCTTCAAAGGAATCAAAGAAGCAATCTCTTGGAAATTCTGAACCTGTGTACTCAGCAACAAGATCAAAAGTTTGTCATTTTCATGATGAAATCTCTTATTTAGAAAAGAAACATGACAAGGAAAAGCACAGTTTTCAAAACACAATTAAACAGTTAAAGACAGAACTTTCTCGTCAAAAGTGTGATACAATATTTTGGAACAGCAAATGTGTAACCTTAACCAAAAACTATGATAGACTAGTTGAAAGACTGTCTATCTATGAAGAAGGTCATCACTATGCTGGGAAAAACCAAAAGATTGTTCATACTCCAGTCACTCATGCATACATCAACAATGTTCAGTTCTCTCAAGGAGTAAAATCTATGTTACGGAAATTTCAGCATCACATTGATTTGAAAAAGCAAAATCCGAACATGGTGATTCCTGAGGAAACTGAACAAGTCATTCCAACTGTTCAACCTAAGTTGAAACCTTTTGATATCTGTACTAATCCTTCTACAGGAAGTTCCAACAGTGTGAGCCTTGAGAAGTCAAGAAAGAAGAGGTCAACGAAGAGGACTGTTAAGAAATTAGATTTTAGTATGAAATATGCAAATAGCAAGTTTAGTGTGGGAAACAAACTGAATTCTAAAAATAATGTACCTTCCAAATTCAATTCTATGAATAAAAGGTCTACATCTGTTTCTTCAGTTTCTCATGCTTCACGTTCTTCACAGAATATACATCATACTAAATCTAATTTCTCTACGACTCTTCGTTCTTCTGTTCCTACATATGTTCCATTTCATGTTTTTAATATGCTTAGAGGAACAAAGTATTACTGGGATTCAATTGCCTGTACGTTTAAGAGTAATGCACGGAGTGGACCCATTTTAAAATGGGTTCCTAAATCCAACTGATTTCCTCATTGCAGGCCAGTCATAAATGGTACCTCGATTCTGGGTGTTCCAAACATATGACTGGGAGGAAAGAGCTTCTGTCTAATTACAGAGAAGAATATGGAGGCTCAGTCAAATTTGGTAATAATGAACTGTCACCAGTTGTGGGTCATGGAGATATTGTGTGTAAGGATATTACAATAAATAATGTAGCACATGTCGAAGGTTTGAATCATAACCTGTTCAGTATTGGCAAATTTTGTGATAAAGATTTAGAGGTAAATTTTAATAAACGTAGATGTGCTGTCAGAACTGAATGGGGTAGAGAATTATTAGTTGGCACTCGGAAAACTAATCTCTATACGATCAAACTTCGACATATGCTTGCAAAGAAATCTCAGTGTCTCATTACTCAGAAGTCATCTCATCAATCTTTACTTTGGCATCGTCGATTGTCTCATTTGAATTTCAGATATCTTGACAGACTGGTCAAAGAAAGGTTAGTATCTGGCATTCCAATGATCAAGTTTGAACCCGATCAACTGTGCTCAGGTTGTGCTCAAGGAAAAATGAAAAGAGCGTCTCATCCCCCAAAACCTGAATAAGGGTCCAAATCTCCGTTGAGCTTAATCCATATGGATTTGTGTGGCCCGATGAAAACTGTCAGTCTAGCGGGTAGAAAATATGTTTTGGTCATTGTTGATGATTATTCACGATATACTTGGACACGATTTTTGAAAACAAAAGATGAAACTTCGAATTTAATAATAAATTTCATCAAAGCTGTTCAAGTACAACTTAAACTACCCGTTCAGA
This sequence comes from Centaurea solstitialis, assembly GCA_030169165.1. Lineage (NCBI taxonomy): Eukaryota > Viridiplantae > Streptophyta > Magnoliopsida > Asterales > Asteraceae > Centaurea > Centaurea solstitialis. Next base: position 50,482,534 of record CM058042.1, on the reverse strand, counting down.
CTGTCAGATCAGATAATGGGACGGAGTTCAAAAATCAAGTATTAAAAGGTTTTTATAATTCATTAGGTATTACTCAAACTTTTTCTGCTGCACGAACTCCTGAACAAAATGGTGTCGTTGAGCGTCGTAATCGTACGTTAGTTGAAGCAGCTCGGTCTATGTTAGCTCAAAGTCAATTACCTCAGTATCTATGGGCTGAAGCTGTGAATACTGCGTGCTACACACAAAATCGATCTATCATTCGTCGGAGATTTGGAAAAACACCCTATCATGTTTTGTTTGATAGAATTCCAAATATTGATTATTTCAAAGTGTTTGGGTGTCCTTGTTTTGTTCTTAATGAAACTGAGAATCGGGGAAAGTTTGGCCCTAAGTCTGATGAGATGATTTTTGTGGGATATTCAGATTGTTCAATTGCTTATCGAGTTTTTAACAAAAAGTCGAGAGTTGTGTATGAAAGTGTAAATGTTAAATTTGACCCGTTTGCTGAGTTGTCTTCTAATGCAGATGCATCTACATCCACATCTAGCTCCAGTGATCCTCCAGCTACATCATCTGAGTTGGACAGTTTGTTTGAGTATTTTTATGATGACTTGTATGGTACTAATCAAATATCTTCGTCTACTGTAGGTATCTCGTCTACTCCTTCGAGTTCGACTACTCCCTCATCTGAAGTTTCTCCAACATCATCCATACCTTGTTCAGATCTTCCTAGTATTGTCTCATCACCTTCATCATCTCCCATAGTTATGGATACTTCTAATCCAGATATTATCATAGATTCTCATGATCAGTCGTCTTCTCATGAAGTTGTTCATAATGATTCTATTCCTGAAGGGCTTGAACTACTTCCTGTGCATCCTACATCAACTGATAATCTCTTGGAACCATCTTCAGTAAATAATCAAACACCTTTACCACATACTGTCAAATGGACAAAGGATCATCCTATTGATCTGATAATTGGTGATCCTACTTCTGGTGTTCAAACACGAGCTGCTTCTGCAAATGAGTGCAATTTTTCTGTATTTTTGAGTAACATTGAACCAACACGTGTATCTGATGCTTTACAAGATTCGGATTGGGTTACTGCTATGCAAGAAGAACTCAATCAGTTTGAGGCTTTAAAAGTATGGCGGTTGGTCAAGTTACCTGAGTCTAAATCAGTTATTGATACCAAGTGGATATTCAAAAATAAGAAAGATGCGAATAACATAATTGTTCGTAACAAAGCTCGACTTGTAGCCAAAGGTTATCGTCAACAAGAGGGCATTGATTACGATGAAACTTTTGCACCTGTTGCTCGACTTGAAGCTATTCGTATGTTTCTGGCATATGCTGCTTACAAAGATTTTACTGTTTTTCAAATGGATGTCAAAACAGCATTTCTATATGGTCATTTGAAAGAAGAAGTCTATGTCGCTCAACCAGAAGGATTTGTACATAAAGAACATCCAGATTATGTCTATGTTCTAGACAAGGCTTTATATGGCTTAAAGCAGGCACCACGTGCTTGGTATGAGGAGCTGTCTAAACATCTACTTTCCAAGGGTTTCAAGAAAGGTTCGGTGGATTCAACACTGTTCTTGATGAAGGAAGGCGAACATATTGTGGTCATTCAGATCTATGTTGATGATATTATTTTTGGATCAACTAGTCGGGAGTTGTGTAAAAAGTTTGAGAATGTCATGACTGAAGAATTTAAAATGAGTATGATGGGAGAGATAAATTTCTCTCTGGGTCTTCAAGTTAGACAGTTTTCAGATGGCATCTTCATAAATCAATCCAAGTATATCTTTGATTTACTGAAGAAGTATGATATGTCTGGATGTCATTCGATAGGAACTCCAATGGCTACGGGTAATTCCATTGGCCCAGATCATGAAGGAAAGGATGTAGATTTGAGGAATTATCGAAGTATGGTTGGTTCTTTAATGTATCTTACTGCCAGTAGACCTGATATCATGTTTGCAACATGTGTGTGTGCTAGATATCAGGCCAAACCAAAGGAGTCTCACTTAGCTGCAGTTAAGCGTATTTTTCGATACTTAAAAGGGACTCCTTACTATGGCATTTGGTATCCAAAAGGTCTTGGATTTGAGCTACAAGCGTATACTGATGCTGATTATGGTGGATGCAATATGGACCGGAAGAGTACATCAGGTCATTTGCAATTTCTTGGAAATAAGTTGGTGTCATGGGCATCCAAAAAGCAACAATGTGTATCTACCTCCACTGCGGAATCTGAATATGTTGCTGCTGCGAGTTGTTGTTCACAAGTACTCTGGATGCAGTCACAACTTCGTGATTATGGTCTTGAATACAAAAAGATACCCATCTATTGTGACTCTAAGAGTGCAATTGCCATCTCAGCTAATCCGGTTCAACACTCGAAAACCAAACACATTGATATCAGGTATCATTTTTTAAAGGACAATGTGGAAAAAGAAAATATAGAGCTGTACTTTGTCAATACTGAATATCAACTTGCTGATTTGTTTACCAAGGCTCTAGATGAGAAACGTTTTAAATTTCTCATCTCTAGACTTGGTATGATTGACAAAAAGATTGTATAAGCTATATTTCTTCATACACATAGCAGTATAATGAAATACTGAATCCGGTATGGTCATTGAACTTCTATGTATATTTTGAAATATAGTTTATTTGTTTTGCTGTTTGTTTTTATTTCAAGTTGATTACTTTTGGTATTTCTCTTATTCTTTTTCATGTTGATTACTAATGTGTTTGTTTCTTCTGAGAATATGGTTTTGTCAAGGGGGAGCTTATCTGGTACAGGTTCGTACGTCTGTTGTGAATCTATCTGTTACAGGTAAATACAGGTATGCATAGTTTAAGGGGGAGCATTATGAATGCATTATGGTAGGGGGAGTAATTGACTCGAGCCATTCATAATCAGCACCTCTAACTCGAGTCTCTCAACTCGAGCCATACACATCTCGAGTCAAACAACTCGAGCACACTCAACTCGAGTCACCTACAACTTGAGTCAACCAACTCGAGCACTCACAACATACAACTCGAGTCAAACAACTCGAGCATTCACAACTCGAGCCACACACAACTCGAGTCACACAATTCAAGCACACATCACTCGAGTTATGTACCTCAAGCTATCTATCTCGAGTCGAGCATCTAGAGTCTTGCAACTCGAGTCATTCATCTCGAGTCATACTACTCGAGTCATCCAACTCGAGTGTGAGTTAGTTATTTCAGTTACTCTACTCGAGCCATCTAACTCGAGTCAAGCAACTCGAATAAATCAATTCGAGCCATTTCACTCGAGTCACACAACTCGAGCACACACAACTCGAGTTACACTACTCGAGCTATCTAACTCGAGTCACGAGCACATTCAATTCGAATCATGTTACTCGAGCCATTTGACTCAAGTCAAGTATATACATCTCGAGTCAGTCGTCATAAGCACATACAACTCGAGTCTTGCAACTCGAGTAAAACAGCTTGAGCACACACAACTCGATTCATGTAACTCAAGCCATATAACTCGAGTCAAACTACTCGAGTCATCCAACTCGAGACACACTACTCGAGTTATTCTTATTGAGTAACTCGAGTTACACAATGCTGTTATACACTATGAAATTGAGTCATGTATCTCGAGTCATCTAACTCGAGACACCTAACTCGAGTCTTTCATTTCGAGTCCTTGTGTTTTATTTGTTTGATATCTGTTGAAAGTAACTCGAGTGGGACTCGAGACATACACTCGAGATATGTATCTCGAGTCGGTTTATCTATCTCGAGCCGCTTCATCTGTCTCGAGCGACCTTTTTGAAAACCTGATTCTTCGCTCGAGACTTGGTTGGTCAAATTGCTGAATGCCACGTGTCCTTGTCATCATGACTAAGATATCAATTTTCAATCTATACTATAAATATGGTGTTTCGATTCACAATTCCAATCTCTGGAATTTCAAACTCGTGCGGATCTGTTCAAATTGCTGCTGTCAAGTTCAAGAATCTGTATTGTACTTTGTGTCGTGTGAGTTTTGTATACGTATCCCGGGTTCTACGAAGCCTATAGGTATTCACTCGGTCATATACCGATTAGGCTAGTAGGTTAAAAATGTTTGTAACAACTTATCTTAAAACACGGGTTAACATCTTGGGAATGTATTCTTGATATTTTAAACCGAAACGTGTGAATGACCCGTTGTTCCGGATCATAAGGACTTGAGACATTGGACTTCTTATTTTTGACCTTAAGATTGACCTTCAACTCTACAATGTATTGAACTTCTTAAACAAAATATGTATGTCTTTCGTTATTAAGAACATGGAACATATTGGTTAAAACCACGTTTAATTGAAGTTTTAAAGTTTAAACAAATGGAAGGCTTATATATATTTAAATCTTAAAGAGTTCAGTATTTTGATCAACTGGTCTTTCGTTTGGGTATCTGTTTCTCAAGTCCCACACTGTGTGAATTATTTCTTCACACTTGTTTTTCATAAAAATCTAAACGTAAAAGATTTATCTAATGTTTTTTATGAATTACAGAAATGGAAGATTATACTTTCCCAGATTCAGATGGTATGGAGATTTCAGACATAATCTCAATACAATCAACTCCACACAATCCGAATGCTGATGCGGATAGACAACTGATTCGTTCGTCATTATATCAGCCGTCAATATCGAACAACGTTCCTTTCAATCCTCATGCAAGGGTGAAAGCTCCGGTTATTACTGCCATTCTACGAAATCATCCTTTGTACACTGTTCTTACACAGACAGTAGACGTTCCAATGATTTATGCGCAACAAGTATGGAACACTCTGCAGTTTCATGCTGATCCGGGGAATCATCACTTTACAGCCGAGCTGGATCACTATACCATCAGTTTTGGAGTCAACAAGTTTAGACGTGTACTGGGATTTCCAGAAGCAACCAGTCGTCCGAATGCTACTCAGTTCGAACCGTTTGCATCATTGGCAGTTGCAATGGCTGGTGTTGAATCAGTTGGTCATCTGGAAGCAATAAATGCACCGTCTCAGTTCAACAAGTCCAACCTACCTCCAACATACAACACGTTGTTCACGATACTTAGTAGGTGTTTGACGGGGAAGCGTACGGCACAAGACACGGCGACACAGTCATTTTTAGTTCTATTTTATGGAGTCCTATTCAACAAGCATTATGATTATGCTTCGTTGATTTTTCATGATCTGAAGGAGCTTCTTGCCAAGAAGCAAACGCATCTACCATACCCGAGATTTCTAAGCACTATTATTGCAAGTGCGATGCGTCAGAATCCAGATATTCCGCGCCGATCAGATGCGGAAAAAGTGAAGATCCATGACATGCAGTCAATTCGTTATCCAAAGAAGGTGTATGCTCCGGAAGTCCCATTATTCTCTGAGTTGTTAGCCTATGCTGATCAGAATGTGGCGTGTGTGAGAGAGTATAGGTCTCGTTTTCCACCTATGGTCCAGCCAGAGCCGGAGGGACCTACCCAAGGTGTTATCCCTAGAAGTGAGGGTTTAGCTCTTAGGGACCAACGATCACGGGATCTTGGTCAGGGTGTGTTGAGGGAAAATACCGAGAGGGGTGAAGGTGGGGTCCATTCTGATCAGCTAGCTCATTCGTCTACCATCAATGTAGCAGCTCAACTGGGCCAAATCAGTTCGGCAGTTCAGATGGATGATGTCTTTGCTACAATTGAAGATGAGCACGGAGCTACGTCACCTATTTTGCACACTCATGTTGAAGCTGAGTTGGATGATTTTGCTCTTTCACCGGTAAATGAGCACTTTGTTGGTGAATTTCCTGAACTTGAGGAAGTTGCAGAGTCTTTACTTGATCTATCTCAACCGATCGTGGAAATATCCGATACACAGTGCTACTCTCCGAATGAGTTGGCACAACGTCTCCATCGGCTTGTGGGATATGACTCCTCTTCTGAAGATTATATTTCTTCAAGTGATGATATGGCTGATGACCTTCCCGGATCACCGGATGATGATGACCATGATGATGATGATGATATGCCTGATCAAGGCTCGAGTCGGTTGTTGACTCAAGGTGACATAAGGATGGCTGAGAGAGATAAAAGAATTGATGAGAGTGAGACAGGGGCCAGAAAAGAAGTACAAACCCCTTCCCAAACCGAGTCTAGCCGGGTAGCCACATCTACTAGGGGTGAGCATATGTTGCCACCACCTATTGAAAAAGACATGAGATCCCCACTCATGCAATGCACAACCCAACTCACCCACTCTACCGTTTCTCAACAAACGGTAGTTTCAACTTCTCACGGGGACTTACCACAACTTGTACCCATTCCTCACTTGGAGGTTGGTGGTACCGACACAGTGAGGCAGCTGCCCCCGCCCACGACTTCACTTGTTCACTCATTGAGTCTAGAACCACTTGCTTCAAATGTTAATCTTTCTTTGGCTAGGACACAGGTGCAAACCACCTTTGCAGGAGGCTTTAGTAGCCCTGCCGGAACCACCGTAGTGAGTTCTGCATTTGTTGCGGGCTTGCCAGGATCGGAGGGAAATCCCATCAGCGCTAACATCATGCCAACACTGAACATGGGTTCCTTGAGTTCTACTCTTGGATCAACGAGAAGTCTGAGTGACCTCGGTGTTAGTTTGCCCGCATCTTCTATTGTCACGGAGTTACGGCAACAATCTACTATCTTGGGTTCTTCCTCAACACCCATTGGTAGTATATTGTCAGATTCAGTTCCGGTTTCCACATCTTCCACATTTATGGCTTCTTCTGCTTCGTCTGCACCATCTATTTCTGTACCTCCTCCGACAAGCATGGCTTCATCACCGGATGTTGATCTTTCGCGTCTTCCGGTTGTTGTTACGGCCAATCAGCTTATTACCCGATCTTTGTTTCGAGCTAACAATGAACAGATGGCAACGGTTATTCAGCAGCAGACTGCTCGAATTTCTGCCTTGGAGAAGCAAGTAGCTCTGTTAGCTAAGGGTAAAGCTCCAATGTCTGATCCTCCTTCACAGCCTTCTCAGTCAGCGGCTGATTCACTTACTATTCCAGAGTTGAAGGGGTTGTTGTTCTCTAAACTCTTGGAGTCGGGTTCAGCTGAAGATAGTGACCTTGTGGGTATTCTACAACAACAGACTGCTTTACAACAACGAGCTATTCAAGAACAACGGTCTCAGGCTCACTTGGTTACTCATACGGAATTTCAGCAGTTTCAGGCCACTCTTGATGCATCTCTCACCAAGACATTCACCGAGATCAACCAGATGTTCACTGATGGCTTATCACAGCTATCTGATCGGATTCGGGGCATTGAAGAGACATGTCAAACTGCTGCTAGACGGCCCACTAGACGGCATGATGATCATGATGATCATGATCGTCATGAGGGGGAGAGGAAAAGAAGGAGACTTGAAAGTGAGCCGTCTAGGGTACCAACCACGTCAAATGTACGGATCGTTGACAGGTTTGAGGAAAGGCCTCCGAGAGAGAAACAACCTGCAAGACATAGAGATTCAATTGTTCTAGCGGGAGGTGAAGAGATGGAATCAGAACCAGTCTTACAGTCTACTCTAGATTTTCTGGGGTCGGTGCAAGAAGAGATGCCAGAAGAAAGAACCTAAGAAAGAGGAGTGAAGTTTTCAGGGGCGTCTAGTTCTACATCTGAAATAGATAGAGTTCTAGCGCTACTTGAGAATGTAGCTTCTGAAATTAGAGATTATCAAGTACCGAATGAGGAGGTTCAAGAAGCAAGGTGTGAAGAAGACATTCGTTTGAAAGATATGTTCGATGATGTAGAATTTGATTTTGAGAAAGAAAAGCCTGTGGATGATGTGGAAGGTCCGTTATTAGAAGAAGTGCTGCCTCAAGATGATTTGATGCCAGTTGATCCGAAGAAGGTGGAGTTATGGGAAAGAATGAAAGCTAGCTCAGGGAAATTCTTGAAGAGAACTGAATGGAACCGATTTACTAGAGCCATAGGGAAGTACTTGGAGGAAAGGTACAAAAGCCGATTTTGTTATCATGAGCGGAAGCTGAGTTATGTGAGGTTGTATGGTATAGAGAATCTGAGAAAAGAGTTGATAACAGAGTATGTGCACATGAGAAAGGTGAAAAAGCAAAGAAGAGAAGCTTTGGTGTCAGATTACAAGTTTGTTGCCGTAAAGAGTTACAAGACCAACAGATTGAGTGCATATTGGTACCCAGTAATTACATTCACTAGAGATGATGGGAAGGAATATGTGATTACAGAAGCTGATTTTCAAGATGTAAGCTTTGATGTGATATTTGGGATTTTATATGATCTCAAAGGTAAAGCATTTAGAACAGAGGAGGAGGTAATTGCTTTAACGGCCATTGTTAGACATGTCAAGGCTTCAATATCATTGGCTCATTTGTATGATTTTCAACTGGGACTAGAGAATTGGTCATCAAAGTTATTCTGTCACAAACCACAAAGAAGTTTGGTTGGTGAAGAAAAGGACTTTGTTTTGTACACAGTGTTCTATGATGCAGATGAAACCAAGATCTCGTGTGTTTATCCAGATTCCCTTGGCAACAAGAAGAGGATGTACTCTCATGAAGTGATGCTATTTTGTGATGACACTTTAAAGATGGTGATGGATGGGTTGAATACAAGATTGCAAATGGATAGGCATAAAGTACATGATATCTCAGCTGCAAACAAGGTGTTGATCAAACATTTTGTAAAGGAGATAGAGAGAAGATTGAAGCTGAGAAATGATATTAGGTTTGCAGAAGTCAAGTTCAAGTTGAGAAAGCCTTCCGTGAAGCAATCTTAGTCGAGTTGTTGTTTGTTTCTTTTGTATGTCCCTCCTTCTTTTATAAAAGGGGGAGATTGTTAGTGTTAGATTTATTAAAGAAGTTGAGGGACCATTTGTGAACATTTTATCTTTTGTAGGAATGAGGTATAAATACCTCATTGCCTTGTATTGTACTCTAAGTCTTTCACAATCAATGACATATGAGTTTCACATTTTCTCTCTCTACTTTCTCTCTCTACTAGATCTATCATTTCTCATGCTAGATTGATTCATCTTGAACTTACATGAAGTGATATCTCACTTCAATGTGCTTTGTCTTAGAGTGTAAGACAGGATTGTTAGCGATGGCTATTGCTGAAGTGTTGTCACAGTAGATAGGAATTTTGGAGAGTTGTATGTCATAGTCCTGAAGTTGATTTCTCAGCCACAGGACCTGAGCACAACATATTCCTGCTGCAACATATTCAGCTTCAGCAGTTGATGTGGACACAGAGTTCTGCTTCTTGCTAGTCCAACTCACCAACTTGCCACCTAATAGGTGACATCCACCAGTAGTGCTTTTCCTGTCGATCTTACATCCTGCAAAGTCACTATCAGAATAAGCTGTTAGATCGAACCCTGAGTCCTTGGAGTACCAAAGACCCATGTTTGGAGTTCCCTTCAGGTATCTGAAGATCCGCTTTACAGCGGTCAGATGGGATTCTTTGGGTTCAGCCTGATAACGAGCACAGAGACATGTAGAATACATGATATCAGGACGACTCGCTGTAAGATACAGCAGTGAGCCAATCATTCCTCTATAGAGAGTCACATCAACAGGTTTCCCTTTGGAATCCTTGTCAAGAGACAGAGGAGGAGCCATTGGAGTCTTCATCGGTGTACAGGATGTGAGATCAAATTTCTTCAGCATCTCATGTACATATTTACCTTGATTGATAAAGATTCCCTTTTCAGATTGCTTGATCTGAAGTCCTAAAAAGAATGTTAGTTCGCCCATCATAGACATTTTATATTCAGATTTCATGAGCAACTCAAACTTTTTGCAGAGTTTGGGATTGGTGGATCCAAAGATAATGTCATCGACATATATCTGGACAAGAAGGATATGCTTAGGATATTTCTTTAGAAATAAAGTGCTATCAATCTTTCCACGAACAAAACCTTTAGAGAGAAGAAAGGTTGAGAGGGTGTCATACCAGGCACGAGGAGCCTGTTTTAACCCATAGAGAGCCTTGTTTAACTTGTAGACGTGATCAGGGAACTTAGGATCTACAAAGCCAGGAGGCTGAGCCACATAGACTTCTTCATTAAGTTTTCCATTCAGAAAGGCATTTTTAATGTCCATCTGATAAACCTTGAAGTTCATATGTGCTGCAAAAGCTAGGAAGAGTCGAATTGCTTCGAGCCTAGCAACAGGAGCAAAAGTTTCATCGTAATCAATGCCCTCTTCCTGCCTGTATCCCTGAGCCACAAGGCGAGCCTTGTTTCGAATGATTGTACCAATCTCATCAAGTTTATTTCGAAAAATCCATTTGGAACCAATGATTGTACGTTTTCGAGGCCTAGGGACGAGAAGCCAGACATTGTTTCTGATGAATTCTGCTAGCTCTTCCTGCATGGCTGAGACCCAGGCAGGATCACGCAAGGCATCATTTATTTCTTTAGGTTCATTTTCAGAGATAAAATTTACATAAAGACAGACGTTACCAGCCTGACGTCTGGTTTTCACACCAGAAGAAGGGTTTCCAAGAACTTGATCAATGGGATGATCTTTGGTCCATCGGAGAGCAGGTGGTTGATACACCTGTCCTGAAGTAGATGCTTCATTGGATGATGGATCAGGAAGAAGATTGGTAGGAGAGGGTTCACTAACAGTGGTTTGAGAGAAGTCTTCACTGTTAGTGGGTTGATCAGGTTCAGGTGGTGTGATTTGAGAGATAGGGGTGGCATTTATGAGAGGTGGAGTGGTTATATCAGTGGGTGGTATAGGATTTTCTTCAAAACCATCAGGAAGGTCTTGAGGAGATGGATCAGCAATAGGAGGTTCAGGGACTTGAAAGAAAGAGTCAGCCCACTGATTGATTTCAGTATTATCATTTGGGTGAGGAAAGGTAGGACCCGATTCATCAAACTTGACATGAATCGTTTCCTCAATGGTTTGTCTTCGTTTGTTGAACACACGGTAAGTTTTAGAAATGGATGAGTATCCGAGGAAAATTCCATCATCAGATTTGGAATCAAACTTTCCAAGATTATCTTTGTTGTTCAGGATGTAGCAGACACAACCAAAGATATGGAGATGTTCGATTGATGGTTTCCTGTTACGAAAGAGTTCGTAAGCGGTTCTTCTGAAACGCTTGACAATCAGAGATCTGTTCTGAGTATAGCAAGCAGTATTTACGGCTTCAGCCCAGAACTGAGTGGCAAGGTTGGCTTCACTCAGCATAGATCTCGCAGCTTCAATCAACGTCCTGTTCTGTCTTTCAGCAACACCATTTTGCTGAGGAGTTCTCACAGAGGAGAAGTTTTGATGTCACGACCCGTTTTTTTTTTATTATTTAATTATTTATTGTTATTATTAATATTATTATTGGGGTTATTATTATTAGTGTTAAATTAGGGTTAGGGTTTCTTGTGGGTCAAGTAAGGGAAGGGAGGCCCGATGTTCTTGATTAAAAACCCTAGAGCCGTAGGTTTTACCCATTGTGTAACTTGAGAGCTAAGGAACGGGAAGGAGAGAGAGATCGACGAGAGTGTGAGAGAGACCGGCCGGGAGAAAGGATCGTCGGAATTGTCGCGTGTGGTCGGTAAGTCTTTACTCGCTCTCGTATCTAGGGTTTCCGTCGTAACAAAGTGTCAAACCGGCGGCGGTGGTGCACCACCCTTCCGCCGCCGTGCTTCCTGGTCTAGACGCCGCCGGCTCATGGCCGTGGCTGTGGGCGGCGGTGGTCAGACGTGTGCTCAACGCCGGTGGCGGCTAGCCACCGCTAGCTGCTGCCGCGCGGTCTCTTTAGCGACTAGGGGAAACGGAGGAGGCCCAGCGGACCATTGCTGCTGCTGTCAATCACCTCAGGGCCGGCCGGCGGTGGCGGATGTCTCACGCCGTCGCGCCGCCGCCCGTCAAGTGTTAGAGCGACGCCGGCTAGCTTCTGGCCGCCGCTAGGGTGGTTGTTTCGACCCGCATCAATGGCGGTGTGTGGGTGTGTGGGTGAGTTACCCGGAGCCGGTGGTGGCTAGCCACCGCTAGCTGCCGCCGTGCGACCTTGTTTTTGGCAGAAGCGGGACGCGGTGGTGGTCTAACGATCACCGCTGCTGTTGGTTTAGATCAAAGCCGACCGGCGGCCTGGTGAGATCATCTCGCCGTCGTGCCACGGCGTTTGTGCGTCGGGACGGCGCCGGCGGGAGGCCGGCCGTCGCCGCTGCTGTTTCTTGTTCCACGGCCGGCGGTGGTTGTGGGAATCCACGGCCGCCGTCGCTGCCGTGTGGTGGTCGGTGTTGGATCTGCGGTGGCGCACCAACCGTGGTCTCGTTGGCGGCGTGCGGTTGCGACGGGCCACCGTCGTTGTCGCCGCCGTTCTGTTTAACCGAAAAGGTGGTGGTATCCGTAGGCATATTATACGAGGTGTTGGTTGACCTAATTACGTGTAATGATACCGTGATGGTGGGACTTTGTAGTTGGCATTAATTAGTAACACGTAGGACATTGTGTTTAATTTCAGAGCGATTGCGTGGGTTACACTTGTGAGCTTGCCGTTCTTGCGTGTACGTGGTATTTGAGGTGAGTGGGTTTACATGCGATACTTATGATTTTATGTGTATACGTGGATATATGTGGTGATTGGTGAATGATGTGATAACACGGGTTGCGTGATGACCCAACGGGCGGGAAACCGCGGAGACTGGATTGCGTGATGGTCCGGTAACGGGAAACCGTTCAGCTGTTAATGTGGATGTTATGTATGTGCATTAAATTATATGTGTTGTATGTGGATTTACTCACTAAGCGGTTGAGCTTACCCCTCGTGTTTAAATGTTTTTAGGTACGAGTTCCGGGGTTGACAAAGGCAAGGCTCCGGCTTGAGGGTTTCCGGCAAGACGGCGTTCCGATCCGAACGATAATATTTTGTTGACTTTAATTATGGGATATTAATTTTGGTTTTGACTTGGTTGTGAATGATCATTTATTTACATTCAATGCAAGGGTTTTATTCAGAGTTTTATTTATAAATCTTCTCAAAAAAAAAAAATCTTTAAACTGGGATTGGGTGTTACAACTTGGTATCAGAGCCTAGGTTTAAGAGAATCAGCGCACACACTCGTGGGTGTGTGTGTGGTTGGACTTAAACCAGGCAGTTGAAATTAATTGGATGAGATCGGAACGGCCAGCGGAACCGTCAAGACGGAGGTAAGCTTAGTACCTTTAAATTATTATATGCATGTGTGCAGCATTAAATAATTGTGATTGTATGTTCGGTTATGTAACTGCATGTGATTTCTATGAAAATAAAATATGGTTAAGCTGTGATTTTATGTGGCTGTTGTCAATGAGTTGAAGTCTAATTAGGATGGTATCAAAACCAAACGTAAACACCTTGGTACGTCGGGGATGGGTCGTCGAGCATATTCTTGTCTGATCGTTGCTCGGTGGTCTTGATCCGGCTACCATGCATGGTTGGTTATAGTAATACGGCGCCAATAATAGTGTTACTATAAACGCCTGTGTAGCGTTGGATTTGATTAAGTTCTGGAGACCCAAAACTTATTGATTACAGATAGGGTGATAGCATGCTATGTGTAACGTATATATATATGTGTGGGAAGGTCTGTTTTAGCATGCGCGATAACAACTAGCCTTAGGGTTAGCATGATCACTAATAGCGGGGTTATGTGTGAGTACCGTAATAGTGATTAGTGACACTTCGATAGCTGTAAACTAAGATGTTTCTTGAACCTTCAGAATGGTGCAAACTAGGAGCCATACTGATGATGAGGCCGGACAGTCCGACCATATTGCTGCCCAAATCACTGAGACCCTGCAGCAGATGCTGCCGGGGCTGTTTAACCAGATGAGAGACGAGCTGATCCAAACCATGGACCAGCGCATCGACGTGGCCCTCACGGCCCGTAGCTTAGGAACTGGGAGCTCGAGTCAATCCCAGCCTCGTGGGATCACCTTTAAGGACTTCATGGCGTGCCAACCGCCATTATTCGACGGGAAGAAGGATCCCGTGGCCTGCTACCGCTGGTACTCGGCGGTCGAGGGAGCCTTTCGCACTTGTGGGTGCCCTGATGGTTCGAAGGTTCTATTTGCTGTGAACCTTCTTCGTGGAGCTGCAAAGGATTGGTGGGAGCTGACACTCAAGAAATACACGGAGGCACAGATCACTGCGCTGACCTGGGGGGACTTCCGGGCTTTGTCCGACGAGGAGTTTGCACCTCGCATCGAGAAGGAGCGGATAGCATCTGAATTCTTGAAGCTGACTCAGACGACGGAGTCGGTGAACGAGATTACTGCGCAGTTTCTGGAGAAGCTGCTGTTTGTACCGGGGTACGCGAACGACGAGTCGCTGAAGATGGCTCGTTACTTGGGAATGCTGAAGCCGGAACTCAAAAAGGCGGTGGCCACGGGGAGGTGTAAGACCCTCAGCGACATGCAGGAGGTAGCGAGGTCTCAGGAGCTAGTCTTGGAGGAACTGCAGCAAGGAAAGAGAAAGGCGGAGGACCAGTCGGGACCAGCAAAGAAGTTCAAGGGAGCTAGGACCGATACTAGGAGCGGGACCCCGAGCTGCCCAAAGTGTGGGCGATACCACCGGGGTGAGTGCAGACCGCGGGAGCTATCGTGTTACAAGTGTGGCAAGACGGGCCACCTCAGCAAAGACTGCAAGGAGACTGCCAGGCTTTGCTTTCACTGCTATCAGCCGGGGCATATCAAGCCCGATTGCCCTCAGCTGAAGAAGACGCCAGCCCTGGCTCCTGCACCAGCGACGCTTAGGATCACCGACGGCACTACACAGGGGAAGAGTGGAGCTACCACCCGTGGGCGAGCCTTTCAGATGACTGCTGAGGAAGCGCAGACGGCGCCTGACGTGATTACAGGTTTTTCTTATTATATTTTATGCGATTACTGTTAGTAGACTTGCCTTACTTGTTAGTATTAAGAATAGTGTACCTGCCTTCACTTGTATACTTTAGGCATATTTCCTGTCAACTCGAAACCGGCTCTAGTACTTTTCGACACGGGGGCCACGTGGTCCTATGTGTCGCGTAAGTTCTGTAGGGACTTCCAGATCGAGCTCGGCAATCTGGATAGCCCTCAGGCAATCGACGTAGCGGCGGAGGAAGTGCAGGTGGTCGAGCATGTGTACCGGGGGTGCAGTATCGAAATTTTCGGAGTACGTTTCAGCATCAACCTTATCCCCATTCCCATGAACGGAGTGGACGTAGTTGTCGGAATCGACTGGATGTTTCCAAACCGGGCGACCACGGACGTTGCAGGGCAGTGTGTACGCATCCATAATCCAAGTGGGGGAGAATTGGTTGTGTACGGTAAGGGAAGGAGGATATCCACATCCTTCTGTTCTCTCGCGAAAGCTCAGAGGTACATCCAGCGGGGGTGTACGGGGTTCTTGGTTTATGCTATGGCGGGTCAGGCGAAGGAGAAGAAGCTGTCGGTAGCGGAGGTGCCAGTGGTCAGCGAGTTTCCAGACGTGTTCCCAGAGGATCTGCCTGGCCTTCCACCTGATAGGCAGATCGAGTTCGGCATCGACTTGGTACCAGGAGCAGCTCCGATTGCGCGAGCTCCTTACCGTCTGGCTCCGCCGGAGCTTCAGGAGTTATCGGAGCAGTTGCAGGAGCTCTCGGGGAAGGGGTTCATCCGCCCGAGCAGCTCACCGTGGGGTGCACCGATTCTGTTTGTGAAGAAGAAAGACGGGAGTCACCGTATGTGCATCGACTACCGTGGACTCAACAAGGTTACCATCAAGAATAGGTATCCTCTACCTAGAATTGATGATCTGTTCGACCAGCTTCAGGGGGCTTCGTGGTTTTCTAAGATCGATCTTCGGTCAGGGTATCACCAGCTGAAGGTGAGGGAAGCGGATGTCCACAAGACCGCTTTCCGTACCCGTTATGGCCACTTCGAGTTTCTGGTAATGCCGTTTGGGCTTACCAATGCTCCAGCAGCTTTCATGGACCTCATGAACCGGGTGTGCCGCCCGATGCTTGATCGGTCCGTGATCGTTTTCATCGACGATATTCTAATCTACTCGAAGACGAAGGAGGAGCATGTGATGCATCTGCGGGAGGTGCTTGAGGTGTTGAGGAGGGAGCGTCTCTACGCCAAATTCTCGAAATGCGCTTTCTGGTTGGAGGAGGTTCAGTTCTTGGGCCATATCATTAACCGGGAAGGCATCAAGGTGGATCCAGCGAAAATCGAAGCAGTTATGAATTGGGAAATTCCGAAGGCACCTACCGAGATCCGGAGTTTCCTGGGTTTAGCCGGCTACTACCGACGGTTCATCCAGGATTTCTCTAAGATTGCGGTACCGTTGACGCGTCTGACGAAGAAGAGTGAGCCGTACGTTTGGGGTTCTGAACAGCAGAAGGCTTTCGACACGTTGAGACAGAAACTGTGTGAGGCACCGGTTCTAACTTTACCGGAAGGGGTGGAAGACATGGCAGTTTATTGCGACGCATCTCGGCTGGGTCTGGGTTGTGTTCTGATGCAGAGGGGGCGGGTGATAGCCTACGCTTCGAGGCAGCTGAAGCCTCACGAGGCTAATTACCCCACGCATGATCTCGAGCTTGCGGCGGTTGTTTTTGCTCTCAAGTTGTGGAGGCATTATCTGTATGGGGTGAAGTGCACCATTTTCTCGGACCATCGTAGCTTGAGGTACTTCTTGGAGCAGCCGAATCTGAATATGAGACAGCGGAGATGGCTTGACGTAGTCAAGGACTACGATTGCGAGATTCTCTATCATCCGGGCAAGGCCAATGTAGTTGCTGACGCTTTGAGTAGAAAGACGGAGCACGCGCCGCTTCGTATTTCACATCTGAAGATGGCGGTGACTACCTCCTTTGTGGACTTGGTTTTACGGGCCCAGGAGGAGGCGAGTCGGGAGGAGAACCAGAACGGGGAACGGATTCGGGGACAGATGGCCGCGTTGATCAGAGACAGTCGTGGGTTGCTGACGAGATTTGGTCGAGTGTGGGTTCCTCGTGCGGGTGCGGCACGTCAGACCTTGCTAGAGGAAGCCCATAAGTCCAAATTCTCAATCCATCCGGGAGCTACAAAGATGTATCGGGATCTGCGGACGGGTTATTGGTGGCCAGGGATGAAAAGAGACGTGGCGCGGTACGTGGAGTCGTGTTTGACCTGTCTGAAGGTCAAAGCTGAGCATCAGAAGCCTCACGGCAAGATGCAGCCTCTTGAGATCCCCGAGTGGAAGTGGGAAAACCTCACTATGGATCTGATCACCAAGCTTCCGAAAACCCCTCGGAAGTTTGATGCGATTTGGGTCATAGTGGATCGGTTGACCAAGAGTGCTATCTTCCTTCCTATTCGGGAGAGTTCGACTGCAGAGCAGCTGGCGAAAATCTACGTGGATGAGGTGGTGTCGAGGCACGGGGTGCCAGTGTCGATTATTTCAGACCGGGACGTGCGATTTACTTCTCGGTTTTGGGAGAGGTTTCATTCGGAGTTGGGTACCAGACTGCATTTTAGCACCGCGTACCATCCTCAGACGGACGGTCAGAGTGAGCGGACGATTCAGACCCTGGAGGACATGCTGCGAGCTTGCGTTTTGGATTTCGGTGGCAGTTGGGATACGTACTTGCCTCTGGCAGAGTTCTCGTATAACAACAGCTACCACTCTAGCATCGGGATGCCACCATTTGAGATGCTCTACGGAAGGAGATGTCGTACTCCTATCTGTTGGGGCGAGGTAGGACAGCGTGTTCTTGGTAGCACTGAGGTGGTCCAGAGGACTACGGAGGATATTCAGAGGATCCGGGAGCGGTTACGGACGGCTCAGAGTCGACAGAAGAGTTACGCGGATCGACGGAGATCGAGCTTGGAGTTCCAAGTGGGAGACCGAGTCCTACTCAAGGTTTCTCCTTGGAAGGGAGTGATACGGTTCCGAAAGAGGGGCAAGCTGGGGCCTCGTTACATCGGACCGTTCACAGTTCTTGCACGTGTGGGGAAGGTAGCTTATCGTTTGGAGCTGCCTGCGGTTTTAGGCCAGATCCACAGCACTTTCCACGTTTCGCAACTGCGTAAGTGCCTCGCCGACGAGACGGCTCATATTCCTTTAGACGATATTCAGGTGGACGAGAGCCTGAATTACGTTGAGAGGCCGGTTGCAGTGTTAGACCGGAAGGTGAAGAGGTTGCGACGCAGGGAGATCGGAATCGTGAAAGTGCAGTGGGCAGCATCGGAAGGGTTCCGAGTGGACCTGGGAGCCGGAGGCGGAGATGCGAGAGCACTACCCGGAGCTGTTTTCAGACTGATTTCGGGGACGAAATCCTTGTAAGTGGGGGAGAGTTGTCACGACCCGTTTTTTTTTTATTATTTAATTATTTATTGTTATTATTAATATTATTATTGGGGTTATTATTATTAGTGTTAAATTAGGGTTAGGGTTTCTTGTGGGTCAAGTAAGGGAAGGGAGGCCCGATGTTCTTGATTAAAAACCCTAGAGCCGTAGGTTTTACCCATTGTGTAACTTGAGAGCTAAGGAACGGGAAGGAGAGAGAGATCGACGAGAGTGTGAGAGAGACCGGCCGGGAGAAAGGATCGTCGGAATTGTCACGTGTGGTCGGTAAGTCTTTACTCGCTCTCGTATCTAGGGTTTCCGTCGTAACAAAGTGTCAAACCGGCGGCGGTGGTGCACCACCCTTCCGCCGCCGTGCTTCCTGGTCTAGACGCCGCCGGCTCATGGCCGTGGCTGTGGGCGGCGGTGGTCAGACGTGTGCTCAACGCCGGTGGCGGCTAGCCACCGCTAGCTGCTGCCGCGCGGTCTCTTTAGCGACTAGGGGAAACGGAGGAGGCCCAGCGGACCATTGCTGCTGCTGTCAATCACCTCAGGGCCGGCCGGCGGTGGCGGATGTCTCACGCCGTCGCGCCGCCGCCCGTCAAGTGTAGAGCGACGCCGGCTAGCTTCTGGCCGCCGCTAGGGTGGTTGTTTCGACCCGCATCAATGGCGGTGTGTGGGTGTGTGGGTGAGTTACCCGGAGCCGGTGGTGGCTAGCCACCGCTAGCTGCCGCCGTGCGACCTTGTTTTTGGCAGAAGCGGGACGCGGTGGTGGTCTAACGATCACCGCTGCTGTTGGTTTAGATCAAAGCCGACCGGCGGCCTGGTGAGATCATCTCGCCGTCGTGCCACGGCGTTTGTGCGTCGGGACGGCGCCGGCGGGAGGCCGGCCGTCGCCGCTGCTGTTTCTTGTTCCACGGCCGGCGGTGGTTGTGGGAATCCACGGCCGCCGTCGCTGCCGTGTGGTGGTCGGTGTTGGATCTGCGGTGGCGCACCAACCGTGGTCTCGTTGGCGGCGTGCGGTTGCGACGGGCCACCGTCGTTGTCGCCGCCGTTCTGTTTAACCGAAAAGGTGGTGGTATCCGTAGGCATATTATACGAGGTGTTGGTTGACCTAATTACGTGTAATGATACCGTGATGGTGGGACTTTGTAGTTGGCATTAATTAGTAACACGTAGGACATTGTGTTTAATTTCAGAGCGATTGCGTGGGTTACACTTGTGAGCTTGCCGTTCTTGCGTGTACGTGGTATTTGAGGTGAGTGGGTTTACATGCGATACTTATGATTTTATGTGTATACGTGGATATATGTGGTGATTGGTGAATGATGTGATAACACGGGTTGCGTGATGACCCAACGGGCGGGAAACCGCGGAGACTGGATTGCGTGATGGTCCGGTAACGGGAAACCGTTCAGCTGTTAATGTGGATGTTATGTATGTGCATTAAATTATATGTGTTGTATGTGGATTTACTCACTAAGCGGTTGAGCTTACCCCTCGTGTTTAAATGTTTTTAGGTACGAGTTCCGGGGTTGACAAAGGCAAGGCTCCGGCTTGAGGGTTTCCGGCAAGACGGCGTTCCGATCCGAACGATAATATTTTGTTGACTTTAATTATGGGATATTAATTTTGGTTTTGACTTGGTTGTGAATGATCATTTATTTACATTCAATGCAAGGGTTTTATTCAGAGTTTTATTTATAAATCTTCTCAAAAAAAAAAAATCTTTAAACTGGGATTGGGTGTTACATTTGAGAGATACCTTTCTGTTCAAAGAAAGATTCCAGGGTACTGTTTTTGAACTCAGTCCCATGGTCACTTCTTATTGATCGAACAGTAAGGTTGTTGAGTCTTTCCATCTTCCTGACGAACAGGATGATTTCTTCGGGAGCATCACTCTTGGCACGTAAGAAGAAAAACCCAAGTATATCTGGAATATTCATCTACGATTACCAGAGTATATTTCTTTCCACCAATGGATTGGATATTAACGGGTCCAAAGAGATCCATGTGGAGAAGTTGTAGAGGAGAGCTGATGGAGGAAATCTGCTTGGACTTGAAGCTAGCCCTGGTCTGTTTTCCTTTCTCACAAGCTGAACAAAGAGATTCCTTTGTGTAGCGAAAGTCAGGAAGACCAATAACCAGGTTGTTGATGCAGAGTTGATTCAGCGTCTTGAAGTTGAGATGAGAGAGACGCTTGTGCCAGAGCCAATTCATATCAGTGGAAGCACGTGATACGAAACAGAAGTTATCAGTGGAAGTATTCATGTTGATGATGTAGATATCTGCATGTCTAACACCAGTGAGAATAACTTCCTTTCTCCTGTTCTTGACTTTGCACTTTTTCTTTGAGAAAGAAACTTTGTGATTCTTATCACATAGTTGACTGATGCTAAGAAGATTGTGCATCAGGCCTTCAACATAAGCAACTCGTTTGAAAGTAGTTACTCCGTTGGTAAGAGTGCCATACCCTCGGGTTTGGCCTCTACCGTTTCCGCCAAAGGTCACAGCAGGACCTCTTTCTTCACGGTAGTTAGTTAGGACAGATTTAGAACCAGTCATATGTCGAGAGCATCCACTGTCCAAGTACCAGATGCCCTTATCCTGTAAAATATAGAGTTTAAGTTTTCTTTGGTACCCATAGAACTATGGATCCAGAAGTATCAGTAGGACTGGTTGAGTCTGTGTCAGCCTTTACTGAAGTATCAGTACAGGAGGCTGGAGTCTTGACTGAAGGAACAGTCTTGACAACCTTCTTTCCTTTGACTGATTTCTCAGTCTTGGGAATCTTCTTTACCTTAGCTGATTTTTCAGCTTTGGTAGCATCAGGACACTTACTCGCAATATGGTCATTTAATCCACAGTGATAACATTTGCGATATTGAAAGCGTTTAGTGTGGTCCAGAAAGTTTTTGAACTTTAGGTGAGCAGGACCAGCACCAAGTATGCCTTTAGCATTGGACATTGGAGGAATTGGTTTCTTCTCCTGAGTCTTTTGCTTCAGGTCAATCTTCAGTCTGGGAGCAGGACTCTGAGAAAGAGACTTAGTTCCAGAGACTGAAGGACCACCACCCAGAACTTTGTTCTTGGGTTTAGGACCCTTGGTCTTTGAAGGTGTTTCAGTTTTGGATTTATCCTTAACTGTATTCTTTTTGCTCTTAGGAGCACCTTCAGGGTGAGTGTTAGAAGAAGAAGAAGGAGTGTTTTCAGAAGCATTAGGAAGGGGAATAGAAGAAACAAATTTTCCAAATTTTAGCATGGAACTTTCATACTTAGTTTCTTCATGCTTGTATCTATGAGTGAATCCTAGACCTCTTTTGCTTTTGTCAGACCTCCCTGAAGCTAATATTTCATCAACTTTTTCAGAGGCGTCACTCCATCCTTTGATGGTGACTTTTTCAGCATTTAATTGAGCAAGGGCCTTTTCTTTGGCAGCAAGAGCCAATTCTCTTTCAATACAAAGAGTTTTGTTTACAGTAACCTGGTCCTTATAATTTTCTTCCAAAATGGTAAGCTGTTTTATTTTTTCTTGACATTCTTTGAGTTGTCCTCTAAGATCAATATTCATTTTTTCAGCAGAGGTTTTACCATTAAGGGCTTTGTAAAGATCGAGAGTGACCAGGTCCAACTGAGTTAAGCTTTCAAGAGGGATGAGAGGAATAGGTACCTGACTGGTAGATTCAGTCGCAGAGGTGGAAGCTTCAGGAGTTGTGGAAGAAGAAGCTTCAGGATCCTGAGGAGGAATCTTTTCAGGAACCTCTTCTATCTTAGCCATGAGAGCTAAGGTAGGTTCCTCAATAATGGCCATCAGTGCCACTTGAGTATCTTCCTCATCAGATGAGTCATCAGAGGAGACATCATCCCAGTCGCAGTCTTCTGCGATTAAACCTTTGCCTTTACGCTGAGTTTTCATCTTCTTGTACTTTTCCTTCAGGCGCTGGTATTTGGGGTTCTTAGAAGAAGATTTAGCAGAGGAGGGAGCAAACTGACTTTTTCTGTACCTGCAATCATTAGCAAAGTGTCCTTTGCCCTGACAGTTGTAGCAGATAGCAGTGGCCTTGTCAACAGAATCTGACTTAGGTTTGTCAGTAATAGAAAGATGTTTCTTTTTGTGGAAGTTTCCCTTTTTGGCAAACTTCTTGAAAGATCTGGTTAAAAGAGCAAGAGATTCATTGAATTCAGGATCTTCTGACATGTCAGAGTCAGAAGATTCTAATTCAGTAATAGTTACTGAAGAAGAAGTGGCAGCAACAGGAGGAACTGAATCAGAAACCAATGCAACAGATGTGCTTTTGGATTCTTTAGAATCTCTTATGAGATTCTTTTTCAGTTTCTTCTGTTGTTCACGGTTCAGAAGAATACCGTACAGCTCACTTAGTGTGAGTGTCTTTATGTCTTTTGACATAGTTAAGCAGGAGGTGTAAATTTCCCAATGTTCAGGAAGAGCTTCCATGAACTTGGTAACCACCTCAGAGTTAGAGTAGGTAGTACCGATGGTCTTCAGATCAATCAGAAGACAGTTGAATCTCTGATGTAGCTGGGAGAGAGTTTCATCCTTTTGATGAATAAAGCTTTCATACTGTCGAACCAAGAAAATCTTTCTTGATTCCATGAGAACAGCAGTACCTTCATATTGAACACAGAGAGTGTCCCATATCTCCTTAACAGAGCGAAGGTGACAGACAGAGTGGAATACATCGTCAGGGAGTGACATGGCGATGAGAGACCTAGCCTTGGTGTCAATGTTGACCAGGCGTCTGTCTTCATCATTCCAGTCAGTTACGGGCTTCACCAGCTGCCTTTCAGGAACAGCTGGTTGGCCACCAGCAGCAGGAATAGGGTGGACGGTTTGTGTAGGCACATGTGGTCCGTTTTCCAGAAAGTAAGGAATCTGGGGATCAGAACCAGAGAGAAAGAGTTCCATCCTGGTTTTCCAAAGAGAGAAGTTGTCTTTGTTGAACCGAGGAGGCTTTCCAGCAGAGCCGGTATCAAAGTAGTTATCCTTAGCTTGAAGAGCCATAGAATAAGAAGAGAGGATCACAAGATTTTTCTAAGAAGAAAATGAGAGCTTGTATCTGCTCTGATACCACTTGTTGGTCCCAAGTAGGTGACCTTCAAGTAAGGATAGTGTTTGGGATTATAGAAGGGGGGGGTTGAATATAATCACACAATTTTTCACTTTTAAATTCTTGTTGTATTAACAAAATGAATTTACAGATTGTTGCGGAAATAGAAAAGACTAATAGTCTAA
The DNA here is from genome assembly GCA_030169165.1 of Centaurea solstitialis. Classification (NCBI taxonomy): domain Eukaryota; kingdom Viridiplantae; phylum Streptophyta; class Magnoliopsida; order Asterales; family Asteraceae; genus Centaurea; species Centaurea solstitialis. Next base: position 50,458,961 of record CM058042.1, on the reverse strand, counting down.
ACTAAACAATCTAAGTTCTTTCACTATGCACTAAGTGAGAAGAGAATAAAGAAAGAAGATAGAGGGAATAAGAGAGAAAGGACTTGAGTATTTTTGGATGAAGAAGAAGTATGGAGAACATCTCTTCACGTCCTATTTATACTCCATGCATTAAATGCATGCAGACCTACTATCGTGACGTGTCACAATGTGAGTGGTCTGTTGTACTATTTACTATAAAACAATACTCTATGCATGGTGTGCAAAAGAGGATGTTTGTAAACAGTTGCCTTAAGGTCTGATAAGTACGGAGGGAACAGTAAAGTAACTGCCCTTATGTACTATTGTGTCAGTAAAGGCGGATAATCCTTTTGTGCATTAGACTAAGACATTGTTCTAATCCTTCAGGATCAGGATACTGATCAGTGACTAGAGTCCTGAAACTGAGGAAGTTCAGGGTCACGTGTATCCTGATGAATCTTCAGGATGTCATACGATAGTGAACAGACTGCTATCACTGAGTTCCGTCTTCAGATCACGAGCATGCTGTTCCTGTCATCAGCTATTTCTTCGACGTCGCTGATGGTTCTTTGTGTATGATCTTAATGTCTTCAGGAGGAGGTCTTTACTTCAGTGGACAGGATCAGTAAACTGCAGAACAGGCTCGTTAGTCTCCTGATCCTGATCCTGAAATCTATAAAGTTAAGTTACAGCACAAGTAACATGGAATAACACTGAACAGACTCAGTGATAATTCCTCAAGCTATAACAGAAGTAAAAACCTATTCACTAAGTAAAGATTCAGGATCATTATCATTTCATCAGGTCTTAGGAGAGCTGGATCAACAGAACTATCCATGAAGTTTAGCCCAAGAATGATGGTCAACAACATCACATAAACGATTTTCGATTCCTATCTTGTGTTCTTATGGGGAAATCATGGATTTTCACCTTCTTAGATTGTTTTTCAAACATTTCTAAGGCTAAATCTCTTTCCCAAACAACAAGAGGATTAAGAAACCATAGAAGTAGGTTGAAACCTTAAGAAAATACGAAAATGAAGCTTAAAATGCTCAAAAACGAGGTTTAACACATACACAATGCTCTTACCTTTGAGATTATAACACTTTGATCTTTGAAATGGAGTTCTAAACTTTAAGAATCAGATTTGAAGATGGAGAGATGGCTGATTTTTAGAGAGAAGGAGGAGAGAAATGGGTTTAGAGAGAGAGAGAGAAGTTTGAAATGATGAGAAAGATTGGAAAAAGGTTTTAATTATGGTTTATGGGAAAAGAGAAAGAGAGATGTGATTGGAGGGTGGTGGTGGTGGCCGGCCATTTTGGCCAATCACCATCATCTCTTTTTTTTTATATAATTGTTTAAAAGGTTTAAATTATACAGCTTAGTTTAACGCAGTGTCGGTTTTTAGCGCGTTTTCGGTAGAAACCGATTTTTCGAGGGAAATTTTGGACTGTTTAAATTAGTTTACTTATTTTTAAATAAAATAACTTAATTCTCTAAGAATTACTTTAAAATTTGGCATTATAGGATTTTCGGACGATTTCGGACCGGTACGGGCTTTTCGGGCAATTTTCGGGACTTTTAGGTTTTAGCCTAGATTTTTCACGCAATTAACCTTGATTATTTAGGCAACTTAAATACTATCTTTTTCACCTACGGAAATGCTACTGAGTGAATTAAACGAGTAGCTAACCTGAAGGTCAAAAATTGACGGATGTCACACATACCCTCAAGTTTGGCCTTTACCGGTTCCACCAAAGGTCACTGAAGGACCCTTTTCGTCGCAGTAGTTAGAGAGGACAGATTTTGAGCCAGTCATATGTCTTGAGCATCCACTATCCAGGTACCAGATGCTTTTATCCTGTAATATTTAGAGTTCAAGTTTTCTTTGGTACCCATAAGACTATGGATCTAGCATTGTCAGTAGGTTTGGTGGAGTCAATGGCAGCCTCAACTGATTTTTTTAGTTTTTGTGGCTGGAGTCTTGACTGAAGGAACAGTCTTGACAACCTTCTTTCCTTTGACTGTTTTAGCAGTCTTAGGATTTTTCTTTACCGTGGCTGATTTTTCAGCCTTGGTAGCATTAGGACACTTGCTCGCAATATGGTCATTTAATCCACAGTGATAACATTTGCGATAAAGAAAGCGTTTTGTGGGGTCCAAGAAGTCTTTGAACTTCAAGTAAGCAGGAGCAGTACCAAGTACACCCTTAGCATCAGATAGAGAAGGAATAGGTTTCTTCTCCTTAGCCTTCAGGTTAAGGTCGATCTTCAGTCTAGGAGTAGGATTTTGAGAAAAGGATTTTGTTCCTGAGACTGATGGTCCACCACCAAGAACTTTATTATTCTTGGACTTGGGGTACTTGGTCTTTGAAGGTGTTACAGTTTTGGATTTTTCCTTAATTGATGTATTTTTGCTGTTATGAGCACCTTCGGTGTGAGAGTTTGCAGAAGAAGAGAGATTCTCCGGATCATTAGGATCAGGGATAGTGGAGACAAACATTCCAAATTTAAGCATGCAACGATCAGGTCTAGGATATCCAGGGGTGAATCTTAGACCCTTTTTGTTTTTAACATTTCTCCCTGAAGCTAATATTTCATCAACTTTTTCAGAAGCGTCACTCCATCCTTTGATGGTGACTTTTTCAGCATTTAACTCAGCCAAGGCCCTTTCTTTAGCAGCAAGAGCCTTTTCTTTTTCAATGCATAAAGTTTGATTTACTGATACTGGATCCTTATAGTTTTCTTCCAGAATGGTAAGTTATTTTATCTTTTCATGACACTCTTTTAGTTGATCACGAAGATCAATATTCATTTTTCAATAGAGGTCTTACCATTCAGGGCTTTGTAAAGATCAAGGGTCAGTAAGTCTAGCTGAGTTAGACTTTCAAGAGGGACAAAAGTAGGAGGTACCTGACTGGAAGATTCAGTCGCAGAGGTAGAAGCTTCAGTAGCTTTAGCAGGAGCCTCTTCAAGGACCTCTTCTATCTCAGCCATCAAGGCTAAGGTAGGTTCATCAGTAATGGCCATCAATGCCACTTGAGTGTCTTCTTCATCAGATGATTCATCAGAAGAGACATCATCCCAATTACAATCTTCAACAATGAGACCTTTACCCTTTCGATGAGATTTCATCTTCTTGTATTTGTCTTTCAGCTTTTGGTGCTTGGGATTTTTAGAAGCAGAAGTAGAAGAAGGAGCAAATTGATTTTTCTTGTACCTGCAATCATTTGCAAAGTGTCCTTTTCCCTGACAGTTGTAGCAGGTAGCAGTAGCCTTATCAGTAGAATCTGATTTTGGCTTGTTAGTTTAAGTAAGAGGTTTCCTTTTTTGGAAGTTGCCCTTTTTGGCAAACTTTTTGAAAGTATGAGTTAGAAATGCAAGAGATTCATCAAAATCAGTATCTGATTCTAAAATGTCAGAATCAGAAGATTCTAGTTCAGTAATAGTTACTGATGAAGAAGGGGCAGAAACAGGAGGAACTGAATCAGAAACCAAGGCAAGAGAAGTGCTCTTGGAATCTTTGGTATCTCTTATGAGATTCTTTTTCAGTTTCTTCTGTTGCTCACGGTTTAGAAGAATACCGTACAACTCACTTAGAGTGAGCGTCTTTATGTCCTTAGACATAGTTAAGCAGGAGGTGTAAGTCTCCTAATATTCAGGAAGAGATTCCATGAACTTGGTGATCACCTTGGAGTTAGAGTAGACATACCGATAGTCTTCAGGTCGATCAGGAGACAATTGAACCTCTGATGCGTCTGGGAGAGGGTTTCATCCTTCAGATGGATGAAGCTTTCGTATTGGCGGACCAAGAATATCTTTCTTGATTCCATGAGGACTGAAGTGCCCTCATACTGAACACATAGAGTGTTCCATATTTCTTTTGCAGACCTGAGATGACATACAGAATGAAATACGTCATCAGAGAGTGACATTGCAATGAGAGACCTCGCCTTGGTGTCAATACTGATTAGGCGTCTGTCTTCATCGTTCCACTCAGTCACTGGCTTCTCCAATTCCCTTGTGGGTATTTCAGGTTGGACATATGCAGCAGGAACAACATGGACCGTTTGTTTAGGAACATATGGTCCACGTTCCAGGAAGTATGGAATTTGAGGATCAGCACCAGATAAAAAGAGTTCCATCCTGGTTTTCCAAAGAGCAAAGTTGTCTTTGTTAAATCTTGGTGGTTTTCCAATAGAGCCAGTATCAAATTAGTTATCCTTAGCTTGAAGAGCCATGGATTAAAGAGAAGGATCACAAGATTTTTCTAGAGAGAAAAGAGAGCTTGAATCTGCTCTGATACCATTTGTTGGTTCCAAGAGGTGACCTTCAAGTAAGGAATAGTGTTTGGGATTATAGAAGGGGGGTTGAATATAATCACACAAATTTTCACTTTTGAATTCTATGTTGATAAACACTTTGAATTTACAGATTGTTTGGGATTATACAATCTTTCACTATGCACTAAATGCGAAGGTTAAGAATAGATAAGAACAAGAAGGATAGAGAAAGAAAGGATTAGGGTAGAAAGATGGATGATGAAGAAGTATGGAGAACATTTTCATCACGTCCATTTATACCCATTGCATTAAATGCGTGCAGACCTACTATTGTGTACGTGTCACACTTCTAGAGGTCCTTTGTACTATTTACTATAAACAATTACTTTTGCATGTTGTGCAAAAGGGTGCTTATATAAACAGTTGCCTTGAGGTCTGATAAGTACGAAGGGAACAGTAAAATGACTGTCCTTGTGTACTATTTGTGTCAGTAAAGGCGTGTAATCCTTTTATGCATTAGGTAAAGACATTTTGCTAATCCTTCAGGATCAGGATACTGATCAGTGAGGAAGGCCCTGATACTGATGATGATCAGGGGTCACTGTATCCTGATGGTCTTCAGGAAGTCATACGAATTTGAGCAGCCTGCTATCACTGAGTTCCGTCTTCAGATCACGAGCATTTTGTTCCTGTCATCAGCTATTTCTTCGACGTCGCTGATGGTTCTTTGAGTATGATCTTAATGTCTTCAGGAGGTCTTCACTTGTGATCAGGATCAGTAGTCTTCAGAACAGACTCATTCAACTCCTGATCCTAATCCTAAAATTTAAACTTACAAACTACATGTAACACCCCAAAACCCATACAATAATAATAAGGCATAACATAAATTCTTAGTGATCTAATACGCAATAATAAGAATTCTCAAATAAAAAGGTACGGGTTAAATAGTGCATGCGGAACATCCCTCCACAGCTGAGATTCTATTTAGGACAAAACTCTACTTCAGACCGGCAACGCTACTATAGACATCTACCTTTTCCTTGCCTCTCGCTGCTCGATATTTCCCTGAAAAGATTTTAGATTTTGATAACGAGGGTTAGACCGTAAGGTCTAGTGAATTCCCTTAAAACAGTTTAAACAATAGTTCCGGCCCACTGGCCGATATAAAACATTTATCACCAAAAGCAACAGGGAAGCATCATGAGTAATATAAGTCACAACACAACAACCCAGGTGGTCGGATCCCTCGGATACTCAATTAAGGAGTGACGGACGTAGTCCGTGCCTCACACCACCCCACAATAATTCTCGCGTGGCCGGATCCCTCGGATGCTCAATTAAGGAGTGACGGACACTACTCCCATGTTTTCGCATAGTATAACCGAGGAGGTAGGTTCTATTTTAACCTAGAGCGATTTGCGTGCCTCACGCCACTATACTTCCCCGGGATGTACGGTCCCATAATGCACATTACTCACGATGCTAACCCCACAACATCAAAATAGCATGCATACGATGATCATCAGTTTAGCATTCACAATTATTTATGAATTCTACAACATACACTTGCAAAGCATTGTATTTCAGTTAAATTCACAAAATCAGTATAGTCTCATCATCAATTCATTTTGCAAACCAAATGGATATATTTAAAAGCAGTAAAAGCAATCCATTCATTTCAGGCAAGGGAACTCACCTGAGCCAATCCTACTGGTTTGCTGCGATCTCACCTAACTCCCCTCGGCGATGATTTCCCGACCTTGAAGATGATAATACGGCTCTAGCTTGATCTTCCAACACATACACTAAACACACACTTAATTGCTTTCACAAAAATGGCAAAATCCCTAGGTTTAGCCTATAAATAGTGTGGGCTAAAAGGCTAAGCCCATGCCATTTATGGTATGAGCCTCCAAACTTTACTCCAAAGTGTCACAATCCACCCCTAAATCTCAAGTTCTTTTTCAAAATAGTCTTACTTAACAAGTGACTAACCTTATGGCTAACTTTTTAACTCCGGTTGTTACAACACACCCCCTTAAAGGAATTCCGTCCCAGAATTCAGTCACTAAACAGGTAGGGATACTTCGCTCGCATCTCGGGTTCAACTTCCCACGTAGCCTCTCGCCCCATATGAAACTTCCACTGAACCTTCACCAAGATGATTTCCTTGTTCCTAAGCTTATGGATCTTTCGATCTAGAACGGCGCCTGGTTCCTCCACGAAGTTTAACTTCTGATCCACTTCTATGTCCTCCAGCGGTATCGCCATTCCCGGCTCCGCCAAACATTTCCTTAAGTTCGATACATGAAATGTGTTGTAACTCCACTTAACTCGACTGGTAGTTCCAACCTATACGCAACGGTCCCGATCCGTTCGATTATCCTAAACGGTCCTATGTAACGAGGACTTAACTTCCCTTTCTTTCCAAAGCGAATTACTCCTTTCCAAGGAGACACTTTAAGCATAACCTGGTCCCCGACTTGAAATTCTATGTCCTTCCTACGCTTATCCGCATAGCTCTTTTGTCGATCTCTAGCTGTTTTCAATCGTTCCCGAACCTGGTTGATTTTATCCGAAGTGATTTGGACAACTTCCGGTCCGGCAAGCTGCTTTTCCCCGACTTCATTCCAACACAATGGTGTCCTACACTTTCGCCCATAAAGTATCTCATACGGTGCTGCCTCGATACTGGAGTGATAACCGTTGTTGTAGGCGAACTGGATCAATGGTAGATGATCCTCCCAAGAACCTCCAAAGTCCAAGACACATGCCCTCAACGTGTCTTCCAAAGTTTGGATGGTCCGCTCGCTTTGTCCGTCCGTTTGTGGATGATACGCGGTGCTCAAATTGACCCGCGTTCCCATTTCTCGTTGAAAGCTTTGCCAAAACGTCGAAGTAAATCTGGCATCTCGATCCGACACAATAGATACGGGCGTTCCGTAAAGTCGTACAATCTCCGCTATATAAAGTCTCGCGAGTCTTTCCATAGAATACATTTCCTTCATTTGTAAGAAATGAGCTGACTTCGAAAGTCGGTCAACTATTACCCAAATAGTGTCGTAACCCTTAGGCGTTCGGGGTAGTTTCGTCACGAAATCCATGGTAACATGCTCCCAAGTCCATTCCGGTATAGGCAACTGTTGTAGTTTACCATACGGTCGCTGATGTTCGATCTTTACTTGTAGACAAGTCACGTATCTCTCAACGAAATAAGCGATATCTTTCTTCATTCCGGCCACCAATAACTTTGCCTCAAACCATGATACATCTTGTTCGTTCCCGGGTGAACGGAGTACTTTGATTTATGTGCCTCAACCAAAATCTTCTTTCGTAGATCACCAAGTTTTGGAATCCAGATCCGATTTCCAACACACTTCAAGCCCTTGGTGTTCGTTACTAACGTATCCAAAAACCCTACCATTCGCTCGCTCTTCAAGTTTTCCTCTTTCGATGCTTTCTCTTGCCATTCCTTGATCTCCGACTTGAGGTCCGGTATAATGCTGATTCGGTAAGCTACAATTCCCATTCGAGAATCGACAATGCCAGGCTTGACTTTACCTCCTTTTCGACTTAAGGCATCCGCTACAACATTTCCCTTACCCGGGTGGTAAAGGATCTCACAATCGTAGTCACTGAGTAATTCAATCCATCGCCGCTGCCTCATGTTGAGCTCCTTCTGATTAAGAAGATACTGAAGACTCTTGTGATCTGTATAAATCTGACACTTCACGCCATAAAGGTAGTGCCTCCAAATCTTTAAAGCGAAAACCACGGCTGCCAATTCCATGTCGTGAGTTGGATAGTTGAGCTCGTGCACCTTCAGTTTCCTCGACGCGTACGCAATCACCTTTCTATCTTGCATGAGAACACACCCCAAGCCCAACTTTGATGCATCACAATAAACTACGAATCCATCCGTTCCATTTGGTAGAGTGAGAATGGGTGCACTAGTCAATTTCCCCTTCAAGTTGTTGAATGCGCGTTCGTATGTCGATGTCCATTCGAACTTGACGTCCTTCTTTGTAAGTGCCGTAAGCGGTGTGGCGATTGCCGAGAAATGCTCGATGAACCTTCGGTAGTAACCCGCCAATCCAAGGAAGCTTCGCACTTCCGAAGGAGATTTTGGCGACTCCCAATCCTTAATGGCCTCAATCTTAGCTGGATCCACTTTGATTCCTTCTTGCGTCACGATATGCCCCAAAAACTGAACTTCCTTCAGCCAAAACTCACACTTTGAAAACTTCGCGTAGAGTTGTTCCCGCTTTAACATCTCCAAGACCTTTCGTAGGTGCTCGCCGTGCTCCTCGACCGTCCTTGAGTAGATCAAAATGTCGTCGATGAAAACGATGACGAACTTATCCAAATACGGTTTACATACTCTATTCATCAAATCCATAAAAGCCGCTGGCGCGTTCGTAAGCCCAAACGACATCACGAGGAACTCATAATGTCCGTAACGAGTCCGAAAAGCCATCTTTGGAATATCTTCTTCTCTAACCTTGAGTTGATGATAACCCGATCGCAAATCGATCTTCGAGAAGTACTTAGCCCCTTGTAGTTGGTCGAACAAATCATCAATTCGCGGTAAGGGATACTTGTTCTTGACGGTGACTTTGTTGAGTTCTCGGTAGTCGATACACATCCTCATGGTGCCGTCTTTCTTCTTCACGAACAACACCGGCGCTCCCCAGGGCGAAGTACTAGGGCGAATAAATCCCTTATCAAGTAGCTCTTGCAGTTGTGCCAACATCTCTTTCAACTCCGACGGTGCAAGTCGATACGGCGCTTTAGCGATGGGCGTCGCTCCGGGTACTAAATCAATCCGAAACTCGATCTCTCGAAACTCGATCCCAAGGGACGGTGTCCCGAGGTACCCCCAAATGGCGGACCAAACCAAATGGTAAACACTCCCAAGGAACATACAGTTCCAAGGTACCCAATGTCCATACTTGCAACACATTCCATTCCAAAACATTCCAACATTTACATTTAAGCATGCATTAAACGTAATTCAACTATTATCCATATTTTCACAAAACCCGTTCATCATCAATAGCAAAACAGTTCACAAATCAAATGGATATATATGTATGAAAGCAGTGAAAACTATCCATTCATTTTCAGGCAATAAACTACGGCCGTTCTCCCATCCGGTAATTTGATACGAACCATCTTTCGCTCACAATCTATCTTCACTTTATTTCTAATCATCCAATCCATTCCTAATACCACATCCAGACTCTCCATAGGTATAAGTCTTAACACTACAGGCACAAGACATCCTTCCAATTCTACGGTACAACGTTTCGCAAACTCTCTAACCCACACTCGCCCATTGGCGGTGTCCGCCTCATAAGGATGGTCTAATGGTTCAAGATTTACACAACACTGTTTAAGAAGCTCAGGGGTAGCATACGAATAGTCCGAACCAGTATCAAATAACACTTTCGCACGTATAGAGTTAACCAGAAATGTACCTGTCACCACTTCCGGTGCCTCCTCCGCTTCTTCGGCGGTCATCCTAAAGGCTCGACTCCTTACTGGAGCTGGTGCCGTCTTTCGATCATCTCGGGCCTCAGTCGCACGCCCTCCAGTCATCGGTGCTCCACTCCTCTTCAGCTGGGGACAATCGGGCCTGATATGGTCTGGAGATCCACACTGAAAACACGATCTCTTACCCGGACAATCCCTTGACAGATGACCCGGCTTCCCACACTGGAAGCAAGTGACTGGTCCCATCTGACAGTTTCCCCGATGCACACGGTGGCATTTGCCACAAGGTTTCTGACCCAAACTCTGTCCTCCGCAATGCTCAAATCTCGAGGCTTTACCCCCTCTCAGATCACTAACCGGCCCAGACCACTTCCTTTTCTCTCCCAACTGCTCGGACATCTGACGATCCTTCTCTCTCTTAATCAGCTCAGCTGCGTTGATAGCAGCCTGAAAAGTAGTCGGATCCTTCCCCATCACAAATTCCCGAATGCTTCCCTTCAGACCCCAGATATACCTTTCCACACGGCGTTCCTCGGTCGGCACGTAGACCTCAGCAAATCTCGACTTCTCAATGAAACGGGTAGTGTACTCTTGTACTGACAGCGTTCCTTGCTTCAGTTGCAGGAACTCCTCCTCCATCTTCTTAGTCACGGCCAAAGGGCAGAATTGTGACCTGAACTTCGTCACAAAGCTCTTCCATGACATGGTCCTAACAGCTTCAGTCCCTTTTCCCCCGGTCTCCACATTCCACCAGTGTAAGGCATCCGCCTTCAACATCGATCGCGCGAACACTACCTTATCCTCAGCTGCACATCTGCAGGTCTCAAATACCATCTCGATCTCCTCGATCCATCTCAAAGCTAAAACCGGGTCACGCTCTCCTTTGTAGGTAGGAGGCTTGCATGCAACAAATGCCTTGTAGCTACATCCATGAGTCGACTGGGGTGGATTCCCACCTGCGGGTGGTGTCTGCTGCGAACCTCCGCCGACCACAGTAGCCGGCGGGCTAGTCATCCCGGAATCCTCTCGACCACCATCAGATTTCGACCTCTCTTGCTGGTTCAGTAGGGTCTGTAAAGCATCCTGAATCTTGTCCATCTCCGTCTGAAAGGCCTCATGAGTAACAAAAGCTGCCGGTTGGCTAGCGGAACTCTCCTGATGAGATGGTTCTGGTTCGACGCGTGGTCCTTCACTCTGAACCCTACGATTACCCCTAGTTTGACGACGAGCTCCTTCATCTACCACTGTTGCAGCTCTATGAGCTCCTCCTCTCCCACGACCTTTACCCCGACCACCAGCGTTTCCTCGAACCGCGGTTGTACGAGCAGGCGGCGGTGGGGCCTCAGGTTCCGGTATCACCCTGCTTTGAAGGCTACGTCCGGCCATCGATACTGAAATAGTAACATAAAATTTAGATAACCCTAAATGACTGGATTTACAGGCAGTGTGAGTCTTCACGTGTATTCACGAACCCGTGACTACACTGGCCAGGTGTAGGCACGTTTCCATGGTACACAATAGTCCTCGCACTTCCATACCCGACCACGACTCATCAGGCAAAATCCTAAAGTCCTAACATCTCAGCTGTGTTCCCAATCCTACAGTTTAAGACTAGGCCCAATCCTGGTCACCTAATTCACTTAAACTAGTGCTCTGATACCAATTTGTAACACCCCAAAACCCATACAATAATAATAAGGCATAACATAAATTCCGAGTGATCTAATACGCAATAATAAGAATTCTCAAATCAAAAGGTACGGGTTAAATAGTGCATGCGGAACATCCCTCCACAGTTGAGATTCTATTTAGGACAAAACTCTACTTCAGACCGGCAACGCTACTCTAGACATCTACCTTTTCCTTGCCTCTCGCTGCTCGATCTTTCCCTGAAAAGATTTTAGATTTTGAAAACGAGGGTTAGACCGTAAGGTCTAGTGAATTTCCTTAAAACAGTTTAAATAGTTCCGGCCCAGTGGCCGATATAAAACATTTATCACCAAAAGCAACAGGGAAGCATCATGAGTAATATAAGTCACAACACAACAACCCAAGTGGTCGGATCCCTCGGATACTCAATTAAGGAGTGACGAACGTAGTCCGTGCCTCACACCACCCCACAACAATTCTCGCGTGGCCGGATCCCTCGGATGCTCAATTAAGGAGTGACGGACGTAGTCCGTGCCTCACGCCACTATACTTCCCCGGGATGTACGGTCCCATAATACACCTTACTCACGATGCTAACCCCACAACATCAAAATAGCATGCATACGATGATCATCAGTTTAGCATTCACAATTATTTATGAGTTCTACAACATACACTTGCAAAGCATTGTATTTCAGTTAAATTCACAAAATCAGTATAGTCTCATCATCAATTCATTTTGCAAACCGAATGGATATATTTAAAAGCAGTAAAAGCAATCCATTCATTTCAGGCAAGGGAACTCACCTGAGCCAATCCTACTGGTTTGCTGCGATCTCACCTAACGCCCCTCGGCAATGATTTCCCGACCTTGAAGATGATAATACGGCTCTAGCTTGATCTTCCAACACATACACTAAACACACACTTAATTGCTTTCACAAAAATGACAAAATCCCTAGGTTTAGCCTATAAATAGTGTGGGCTAAAAGGCTAAGCCCATGCCATTTATGGTATGAGCCCAACCTCCAAACTTTACTCCAAAGTGTCACAATCCACCCCTAAATCTCAAATTCTTTTTCAAAATAGTCTTACTTAACAAGTGACTAACCTTATGGCTAACTTTTTAACTCCGGTTGTTACACTACAACTTAAATAACAAGGAATAACATAGAACAAACTCAGTGATAATTCCTCAAGTTGTAATAGAAGCAAAGACCTATTCACTAAGTAAAGTATAAGGATCATTATCATTTCATCAGGTCTTAGGAGAGTTGGATCAACAGTGATCGATACATACGTTTGAATGAGACACGTGTATAAATGGTTGTTACGTAAATACGTATCACTATGTAAAAGCATGTATTCTTCTTATTGTATCCTTAACATAGTTCTAAAAAGTTGGTTCATTCTGTAGTTAATTCGTAAATGGTATTAAAACTAGTCATTTTTACCGTTTTCTCATTAGACGTTACGAAAACACGATTATTTTGAACGACTTAACACACAAACATATACATAGGTGCTTAGTATTCAAGGTTGTTTGAAATAAGATTGTACAGACGTGGCTTCGTTACGGTTGGCTCGTATAATCGTGTAAAATCGAGAGTTAGTGATTCGTTCACACGTTTGAATAAGACACTTTTATAAAAATTGGTAGTAGTTACTAGATTAACAATAGCAGACTCTATGAGCACTAGATCTTTGACTTCTTTCATTCTTTATAGCCTCACGGGTATTTGAATAATAAACCGTTGCTTTTTCTGGTTCCTGAAAGATCAAAGAATTCGAATAACCGAAAGTTTTCTTGTGGAATTTGGTTGTAATTGGAACGGTTGTGTCTGGGTTGTCTAGCATTTTACACGATAGCAATGAAAGTTGCAGGAGCCAGTAGGAGGGTTTTGATCGTGTTTTGTAATTTATGGGACTCGTGGGCTGGGGCCGTCTAAGGGCGGCCGGAATAATGCCTAGTAACTTATATAAAAAAAACCCACTAATATTAAAGGATTTGTTGATTTTAGAGTAAACTACACTTTTTATTTTATTATCTGTTACCTATAAATTCTTAGGGTGTGTTTGGTAGTGGAAAATTTTTCTGTTTTTCATAAAATTATTCTAAGAAAATGAAAATTAAAAAAATGGATTTGTTTCATTTAGCTTTCAAAAAATTTCTAAGAAAATGATTTTTTTGTTATTTTCTAACTCGTATGTAAATTCATAAAAACTAATTTTAATAGTTCAAAAACTTTCCGAATACGTCTTCTAATTTTTTAAAATGTAAGATTCAACTAAACGTGTTTTCGAAAATTTTCATGGAAATCTGAAAATAAAAACATAACTCTATTTTCTGAAAATGTTTTTCTAGAAAAACGAAAATAGTTTTCTACAATAGCGTACCCTTAAATTTTTTTCTTAGTTTCATTTCTCTTTCCGGCATTTGATCCATTTACCATTTTTTTGTTTTTCTATTAAGTAGTATATTATTGTACAAGTTTTTAATACTTAGGAGTTGTTTACCAAACACTTATCAAGTCACATTATTTTACAAGATGAATATGAGAACAACCATAATCTTATCCGATATGAGCTATGGCGAGGACCGAAAATCTTACCCGGTAAGTGATGACAAACACTTTTACTACAGTTAGTTTTTACGGGGAAATGGGTTGCACATGATACCATTTTAGTAGACTAAGGGTTCGTTTATTTTGAATGCTTTCCCGGATAAGTGTTTAACAAAAAATTTAACACTATCACTTATTTTCAGGGGCGGAGCCATAATCTTTTTTGTGTCGGGGAAAACTCAAAACAACAATTTTAATTCTAGAAAAAAAAATATACACAAAAAACCTCCAAAATATCAATAATAATCATAGTTTTAAATTTTTAAGGGGGCAATTATCCAAATATCCCTAATATATAAATTTCAATTTTAAATTTTTAAGGGGGCAAGTACCCAAATATGCTTAATTTATATTTTTTTAAAAGAAAAATTAAAATATTAGGGAGGCAACTGCCTAAAATGCTTAATTTACTTATCGAGTAAGATTTTTGTGGCACTAACCGTGGTAAGATGAGACGACTCTTACTTACCATGTATGATTCTTGGTCCTTACTTTTGTTTTTACCGGGTTAAGATTATTGGTCGTTGCCAAATACATACGGTAAGGTAATATGACTTGGTAAGTGTTTACCTGAGTAAGTGTTTGGTAAACGATCTCTAAATCTTACTTAATAAATAAGTGATAATGTTAAATTTTACTGATAAACGCTAACTCATATAAGTATTTGGTAAACGGCTTATTAATTATAAATTTATAAAACACTTGTGAAAAAGGTAAAAATAAAACCAAACTTATCGGAGACCTAGGTAAACCACCCCCATTTCAACAAACCACCTGTGTTTACTTGTCGGATGCTTGGAATATCTTAGGGTCTGTTTGGCAGTGTCTTAAGAGGCTTAATAGAGCTTGGGGCTTATTTGCTTAGCTCAAGAGGATTTTTTGGTCGTGGCTTAATTAAAAAACCAATGTCTTAATCACTAAGCTTTTAAAGATGTGCCTTTATCTAGACACACACTTTATTTCCAATTATGCCATCTCAAAATATGTAGCTCCGCTTTGATTTAAACCCTTCCCACTTTTGTTGTAACCTTCTCTTCAAAACTATCCCCTTATTCAAAGTAAAATTTTCATATAGAGAAAAATAAAGATGTCACGTTAAAAACATATACATTAGTAAATATGTTTGTACTATTCCTAAGTTATGGAATTACTAAAAAATAATAATATAATAATAAAGGTAGTGGAATAGATTGTATGGATTTAATTACCAAGCATAGATAGTTATTTGTTTTGGACGCAGGTAAACATAGACGTCTCGATTGAAATCGAAGAGGTATTTGGGATTTATTTGGGCACCCGACTAATCCTCTCGACCATGGAAACGTTACTGGTCCATAGCCTCGCCCATGCCCGGCCCGAAGGTCGACCCATGAACTGGGTGTCGCCTCCTGTTTCCCCTCCGAATCGAACCCAAGAAGACAGGGATACCATCCACTGCCCTCCTCAGGATGTTACCGACTGTTGAGCTACAAAGAAATTGACAAATGTCCTTAGTATGTGCATGAGGGGATTCAAACTTGGGTGAGGATTATATACCTTCCAAGCACTAACCACTCCTCCATCATAACACCATAACACCAATTACCACATTAGGTTGTATGTAACGTAATTTATTTTCAAAACATTTTAGAAGACTGATTTAATTATTTTATGTAAGAATTGACATTTTTTTTATTGATAAGGAATTTTTTTTTTTTGTAATTTAATTAGTAAAGAGGTTATCTTACAATTCATATATGATAACGGGGATCTTGAAAAAAAAAAACGAAACCCCAAGGGGGCGTTTGGTTTGCAAGCGTTTGGTTTGCAAAATGATTTTTGAAGATAAAGAATCTGTCAAAGGAATTAAAATCTGAAAATAATGGAACGAAATCTGTCAAAGGAATTGGAATCTGGAAAGAATAGAATGAAATAGAATGTTATTAGGTTTGACTATGTGTTTGGTTGATATGAAATGGAAAGGAATCTGTTAAGGGAATTAGAATTTGTCTGTTTGGTTAACAAAATGTAGTTTTGGAATTGGAATGAAACAATAACAAATAACCAAGATAAGTTAATATATTATTATTATTATTATTATTATAGATATCTTAAAAGGTTTAATTTTGAAATGAGAATATTGATAACAACAAAATATATTCGAGTACCTAAACTCTTTGATAGTTTATACATTATAAAGAAAATAAAAAAGAAATGACAAGGGGATAGTGAAATTTAAATTGGAAAGTTGGAGCTTATAAACACACCATTTGGAAGACGTTCAAACAGAAATAACCAACCATGAAAACTGCAACCATCATAATCCTCCTCCTCCTCACCGTTTTCATGGTGGCCTCCGCCGGCAGCCAACTAACGCCGCCACCATCATCTTCTCCGGGAGGCTGTGCTGATTCCGTTATCTCCTTTTCCCCTTGCCTTCCATACATATCTGCACCGCCAAATGACCTCTCCGATGATCCTTCTTCTCAATGCTGTGATATCTTCAATGGCGCCTTTGGTTCCGGTGAGGCTGAATGTCTCTGTTACCTTGTTCGTCAGAGCACGCTCTTAGGTTTTCCAATCAATGCCTCCAAGTTGCTTTCATTATCAGATCTCTGTTCACTCAACAATAATACTAATCTCTCTCTCCAATCCATCTGTTCAGGTTCGCATCTCATCTCTTCCTTCTTCTAGAATCTCTCTGATTTCTTACTTACTTATAGAGTTTATTAGTCTTCGTTTCTGGAAATTTCTCCAAAACTAGAAATACATGATGTTTCGATGAACAGTTTTGATCGTAGATTCAAAATTGGGATATTTTGAGCCCTAGGGTTTTGCGAATTGGGGATTTTGCTTCAGATCAGGAATCTGTTGTAACAAATTCATAAAACACGTTGTTGTTTGGGGAGACTGGATGAGAAATGGTATGATGACGATGAGTTTTGAATAAAAATTAATGAGAAATGGTATGAAATTTAACATCGATTAACAAACAACTGTTTATTCCATGTGAGTGTTGTTTGAATTTTGGTGTATAAATTCAAATCCCAACGAGTTTGTTTGTATCTTGGTAGAACGAACTCCAATCATTTTTTATGTTATGGTGCTATTATCATGGAGTTATTGCTGAATTTAATGCATTGATTCAGGCTCACCTACTTTGCCTCCTCTGATCAGCTCAACGAACAAGCCCCATCCAGGTATCTATTGCAAATTTTATGTTCTCTAATCATTTATTCATGAATCTTGGTTTATCAATCCCACTTGGTAGAGAAGAACCTTTTAATCCCTAAATTGGTCTAGGGTTTATGGTTTGTAACAACAATAGCACTATTTACTAGCTATCTTTATCCATGCATTATACATATTGGTATGCAATGTGTGTGGACACTACAAGATTTTGAATTGAAATGTTACTGGGAAACTTAGTACCATGGGACACCACAGATTTTGGATCTTGTGGCCGAGATAATCCTTCGTATGATGATGCGGACGGTAATAACATCTCCGATAGATTATCTAAAGTTCTACTAAAATGGAGAAACACCGGCTTAAATATCCAACAACAAATTGGATTAACTCCGTTAATTTCTTTATTTAAGAGGATTCAAAGACATTTATTATATTATTAAAATACTTAGTAGATCTAGTATCCCTAATAAATTATATATAGAAACGATGATATATTTAACCTCAATCGTGGGAACAATAAAATAACTATTTCTCTATGTTTTTTGGAAGGGTGTCCGGGCCAAACCCCGACTAATCCCCGGCAATTTGGGGGCTAACCATGGCCCCACTTAAATGTCCTCAGGCATGCGTACGGGAAGACTCGAATTAGGTTAGGGCGTTATGAACCCCCGAGCGATAACCAATCCGCCACATTTATTTCTCTATGTTCGAGCATTTAAGTTAGCTAGTTCTCCAAATTTTGTGAACTTTATCATATGTCCTCCAGTTTTAAGTTTTTGGAAAATCTATTGGAGATGCTCTAAAAGGGATAGATATGTGATTTAGTTATGATTTTCTACATCATGCCATCAACCAAATGTATATATTTTGCATCTGCCAATCAAGCTCATTCTTTCAACTTTTTGAAGTATAATAATAATAACAATTATTATTATTATTATATGTATGTAAAACTCAAACACATTCTGGTGAGACTTGAAGTATTGGCCACCAAAAAGGTTGGGATCTATCCTTAATCGATGTACCATCGGGACAACGACCTCTTAGTTCATTATTTTAATTATGCTAACTAACATAAAGAAGAATGATATTGCAGGTTCTAAAGCCCACCCTCCACCACCGCCAACAACTACCAAACCGAGTTCACCCATAAATGCATCTATACCAGTAAGACCACCACCACCCACTAGCAAGCCACATAGGAACAATGGCTACCATTTGGAACCCACATATGCCATTGCTCTATTCTCCACGTACGTCTTGGTGTTTTTTGTTAAAATTCCTATGATGAGCATCTTGCACCAGTTTACAACAGGTATGGAAGTCGATTTGTCATAGACGATATTTTCTTTCTGTCAATCAATTTTGTTGCAATTTAGGAATTAGACCACATCATGTAAAGACATTTGATGTACATGGTAAAGAGTAAAGGCTACGAGTTTTAGATTCAATAAATAATGTGCAAGTATATCAATAAAACCTATATTTTGCATATATTATTTGTCCGATTATTTTGGATAGATTTTAGATCTGCGTGAATTCCATCTTAGACCTCCTTCTAGGTATATTGTTTTTTTTCTTAATTGGTTTGATTTGGTTTGGATTATTTGTAACATATTAATTGATTAAAATGGAAGTATAGATACAAATAAAGAGGTGGGATATCAATTTAAGAAAACGTGAGGACGAATCACAGTCACACATCTTCGGTTACGGTGGACGTGATCATGGAGGATTGACACGATTCATAGGAGGGTTATTAGGGGGGGGACCGGTCAAAGCCACATTTATTGATCGGATAAGTGGCTGAGATTCGTCCTCACAGTTTTTTAAAAAGTTATTAAAAAGTTATGTTTCTCATTATCTCGGACATTTTGTTTTTTGTTGCAAAATCCTAGTTCACCATTTCCATAGTTTAGCCTTTATTTCGGCTGGGTATCTTAACGTGCTTGAGTCTAGCGAGATGGGGAAGATGATCATTGAAGTGGAGAGAGGGCGGGAGGAAGACTTACAAGTCTGGAATTAAAGCTCAACTGAGGGATAGCGGCCATCAAAGCTATAAGTAGATGTGGAAAAAAAATAAACTTCCAATTGTAGACACCTTCTCCATGGATTTGACCATATAATACGCATTAATGTTTTTCCCATCTTATAATCATTATTTTCATTGAACAAGGATGTGATTAAATCAAATGATTAAATCAAATGATCAAATTCGCAAGATCATAAGCTTCATAGGCTTCGATAACTAATCAATCTGAGGAATGAAAAACAATCGCATTCTAGAGATTGGGTATTTAGAAAGAAGTCGTTGATGCATAAGAAAGTGCATGAGTTAATGCAAAAAAATTTATATATAAGAATATATCTTTACATATCGGATATAAGTATTAAAGTAGAACACCAAAACTGTTAGGGTCAAATATATTGTATCCGAGATCATGAGACAATATAGAGTCAAACAAAGGAAAAGATGGAAGTCCAAGTCATGAACAAAATCAAAGTCAAGAATGAAAGTCAAAGTCAAAGAAGGTTGTAAAGTCAAAGTTGTCAAACTTCTATTAGTAGTTATTAGTTAGTTGCTTTGATTAGTCAACATATAAATAGTTAGTTTATTAGTTGTAATTAGGTGAGAGAAGCTCATTTTGTTAAAATCTTTTGTAAGAGTCCACACATAGAGAGAGGAGAGAGAGAGAGAGAAGAGAGAGAGGGGGGGAGGGAGGGAGTAGCTCTTGGACATGCATTTACATATGAATCGAGAAATTTGTCTTTTTATTCATCCTTGTTCAAATTGGTCTTATCAATTGGTATGAGAGTTCTGATAAAAAATTTCAGCACAAATCGTTGGATTTTTTAAGAAATTAAAAGATCATTTAGAAGAATTTTTGAGTTTTTTTTGAAGAAGATGAAAAAAAAACAAATGAGTTTTGAATTTTTATGGTGTTTTTTAGATGAATTTTTTTATTGCAAAGTGTTTCTCCATCATCAAAAACCTGGTTTGTATCAAAAGATTTCCAAAATTGCACCAATTTCATTAATTCTATTTTTTGGAGAACGATTTTGCAAAATAGTGTTGTTTTTATCTGTTTTTGTGCAATTTCATTTTTAAAACGTGTTTTTAGACATTAATCCATCAAAGATTTTGAATTTTATCATTTAGATTTTAGTTTTAAAATTTTCAAGTTCATAGTGTTCTTAAAAATTGTTTGAACAAAATTGAGTTTTTTTATTTAAATCTTTGATTGAATTCATTTCGAATTTGTTTGCGAAAATTTTCTAAATTTTGAATTCAAAAACACACACAAACTCACACAGTTTATTAAACACACAACATTCACATTCACATGAATTTGAAACTTGTTTGTATTTGATTCACACATATTCTTTTTTTTTTCAATTTGAATTGATGTGATAGTAGAATAGTGGTTCGGTTTTCAAATTGAAGTGTTGTAGTCATTGTTTTCGGTCGATGATTCAAACTATTCGGGCATCTATATCTTCATCTTATTCGATCGGGCATATGCATATTTCATAGTTCTGGGTCGTGTATATATATCATCGAACTCTTCAGGCAAAAGTAAATTTATTCGATCGGGCATATGCATATTTCATAGTTCTGGGTCGTGTATATATATCATCGAACTCTTCAGGCAAAAGTAAATTTTTTTCCTTCTCGAGCATAGGCTGCGAGAATTTGGTCATCTCTTCATTGATTGAATTCGGTCACGACAAGCACATCTGATTCTGTCACAATTGAACTTGGGAAGACTTTATTAGTTCATTTAGTAAGTTGTTCGGATGAGCCCTTTTTCATGTTGTTTTGACGTTTTACATGCTATTCAAATCATGAATTCGGACGGTTCACATTCAAATTTCTCGGACGATGCATGTTTTTATAATTCGGACAATATTGTTTCGGAGTTACACCAAATTCGTTTCTGACCATATTCATTTCAAACAGTGTTGTAATTCGGATGATAAGTTGTGATTTTATGTAAAATTAATTTGAAACGGTCAAGTTTCTGTGTGTTTTTGGTGGACACGATCAACTCTCATTTTTTCGAACATACAGAGTCGTAAGAACTTTTGTGGAAAGTGGTTGTTGGAAAGTTTCAAATTCGAACGATAAGGTTTCGAGCATGTTCAAATCAAATCTTTGTGTTGAATTTTATGATTTTATGTGACTTTAGCGATAAACAACGATTTTTCAATAGGATTTTGGTGGTCACGACGATTTTTTGATGTCATCGTTTTCGACGCTTGTTTAAAGTGATACTAGAAAGATTTTTGTTGAATTTTTCAAGGTGAATTCGGGATAGTTTGATATGTTTCAATCTTTGGTTCGGTGAGACGTTTGTTAGATGGTGTCAGGCCCGGCGAGCAGGGCAGCAGCCCAGATGGGGGCATCAACGGCCCAAGCCCACAGTAGTGTAATCAGTTTAGAAAAACTAATATTTAAGAGATAGCCATGATTCGAACCACAGACCTCCGTCAAAAAGAGGTGAGCGCTCTACCACTACGCCAGCAACAGCTTTGCTATTTTATGCTATGTTAAATTAATATATCGGATAACAAAAAGCTCTAAAATAACCTACCGCCCATTATACCACCTCCCAAACCAAATATGTGCTTTTCTATTATTTAATTATTCCTTTATTTTTTTATACATGCAAATCTAAAAAATAAAAGATATAAAAATATGTGATTAATATAAAAAATAAAAGACATTTTTTAGTGTTTGTTTTATTTAAAATTTTTAAATATAATATTTTTTTAATTCTTACATTATTGTATTTATTTTATTTTATTCGTATAATCTTAAACTTTTAAAACATTTCTCCTTGCTCAATGTTTTCACCAATGGATAATCATAAATCAAATTGCCTTTAAGTCCCAACAAGAGCCTATCCAATCTTGCTTACTTACTACCTGATTTGAAAGCTTATTTTAATGTGATCAGTTACGATAACTCCTTCTTACACTACTACCCCTTTGAATAATATAATATAAAATCAGACTTTTCTTGTATTCTACGAATATATGTAATCTATACTCTTACCCCTTTGAAACTAATTCCTTAGAAGCTCGATCATAGAAATAGGACAAAACATCATGGTCGTCCCTTTTATTCAATAACGGAAGAGTTGTTAAAATCATTATTGATGTTTTTTGGTTTAATAGCCTCGACAGACAGAACATGATATCATTTTTGTTATATTTAATGAAATTAGTGAGTGGATGACCTGGTTCCAAACCCCATATATACTTTTTTTGTTTTATATATAATTATTAAGGGCATTTTTTTTGCCTTTTCGCCATGGCCATCCGAAATGTCAGGACCGGCCCTGGATGGTGTAATCGTCTTTCATTTGGTTTTTGTTTCGTAAAAGTTTTGGTGTCATTCGATATCTTTTTCTTAAGCTTTTGTTTGTTTTCGTCAAGTTTTTCTTGAAAATTCTTTGTTTTGAAACCTTTTTAGATTGTTTTCGAAAAAGTCAATTAAATTTCTTTTAGTTAAGTGTTTGTTAGATTTCTTTCAATTTGTCCTTTTCCTGTTAAGTTCGTTGGTTTTTAACTTTCAACTTTTGTCACTTTTAGTACTTGGACTTTGAAGTATCAAAAAGTGTCATTTTCAACCCATGGACTTTAAAACTTTCAAAGTTTATCATTTTCAGTCCTTGTACTTGAAATTTCTCAAAGTTTTATAAATACACAAAATATATTTAAAAAACATTAAAAAAAATCGGGTTTCGGGTTCGGGTTTCGGGTTTCGGGTTTCGGGGCACACGTTTTCACATCCGACCCGACCCCGATCAACCCTCGGGGATTTCGGTTTTCGGGGAATTCGGGGTCGGGTTTTTTCGGGGTCGGATTTTTCGGGTCGGATCGGGTCGGGTTTCGGGTTTCGGTTTTTTTGCTCACCCCTAAGTATGGGTATAAGAAATCTGAAGTTTAGTCAAGAAAAGTTTAGAGAATTGTTGATCCATGCTTTGGTTAGACATGACTTGCCATTCTCTTTTGTTGAGTATGAAGGAATTAGGAATATTTTCACATACTTGGAACCTAATGTCATTCATATCAGTAGAAATACAGGAAAGTCTGATATTAGAAAGTTATATGAAAGTCAGACAAACAGACTTCGTGATGAGTTGGCTAGATGTCCAAGTAGAATTTGTTTAACCTCTGATGCTTGGACCTCAATTATTACCGATGGTTATTTGAGTTTGAGTGCTCACTATGTTGATAGCAACTGGGTCTGCAAAAGAGGATTTTAAACTTTTCCTACTTCCCTCCTCCACATACGGGTGTTGCTATAGCCGAAAAGATTAGTGGTCTCGTTAAAGGTTGGGGAATTGAAAGGAAATTGTTTTCAATAACTTTGGATAATGCTTCTTCCAATGATGTTTGTGTTGAGTTGCTTAAGAATCAACTTCGTTTGATGAATTCTTTGGTTTGTGATGGTAAGTTATTTCATCTTAGATGTTGTGCTCATATTCTTAATCTGATTGTTCAAGAAGGGTTGAAAAAGATTGATATTGCTGTGGATAAAGTTAGAGAATGTGTGAAATATGTTAAGGGATCTTTGGCGAGAAAAGATAGGTTTGGTCAATGTTGCTCGCAAAATCTTCTAGACACTAAAAAGGTATTGATGCAAGATGTTCCTACTAGGTGGAATTCAACTTATAGGATGCTTTCTTGTGCACTTTATTATCGTCTTGCATTTTCTCATCTTAGCTTGAGTGATTCTAACTTTCAAAGTTGTCCGTCTTTGGATGAATGGCAAAGAATTGAGAAAATGTGTAGTTTTCTTAAGGTGTTTTATGAAGCGACTCTTCAGTTTTCTGGATCTCTTTATCCTACTTCAAATTTGTATTTCCCTCAAATCTTTAGAATACATTTGAAGTTGGTTGAAGAGAAGGAAAGTGTCGATCCGTATATGAGTCAAATAGCTAATCAAATGTGGAGTAAGTTTAGCAAATATTGGTCTGATTTCAACTTGTTGTTGGCTATAGTTGTGGTCTTTGATCCCCGATATAAGTTCACTTTTGTTGAGTTTAGCTATAAAAAGCTTTACGGGGAAGGTTCTTTGCAATTAAAGATGGTTGAGGACACCCTTTTTGCACTTTTTGATGAATACATGCAAGCTACAAAAAGTTTACCAATGGCATGTGAATCTTCATCGTTTCAAGATAGTAACGATAACCAGTCGCGACAAGGTAGTGTTGAAGAAGGCCCTAGTCACGGCATTCTTGAGGTAAATCGCTAAATCATATTGTTAGGACCAAATTGTCCTAATTAGAAAGTTTTTATAAAGAAAGCTTTGAAAATGGTTAATTAGTGTTTAACTAGTTATATTAGTATTGGGCTTGGGCTTGGGCTTTTATATTTAGGCCCCATATATAAAGGGGTTTAGGGTTGAGAGAAAGGTGTGGAAAATCATTGTGAAAGTGAAATCGTATTCAATGAGAGTCGATTAAGGTGTTTGTGTGTGTTCTTGTAAGCTTTTGAGATCTCATAATAAAATTCAAGAACTTTGCATTTCTATCTTCTTGATTTCTCTCTTGAATCCTCTTTTTGTTTGATTATTTGGGACCAAATTGTCCTAATTAGAGAAAGTTTTATAAAGTAAGCTTTGAGAAGGTTTATTTTATATATAGCTAGTTAATTTAGCTATTGGGCTTGGCCTTGTATTTAGGCCCCCCATATATAAAGGGGTTTAGGTTGGTTGAGAGAATGTGAGAAATCATTCAATGAGAGTCATCTAGTAAGGGTTAGTGTGTTTGTGTGTTTCTTGTTCTTTGAGAGCTCTCATAATAAATCAAGAACTTCATCTTTTTGTCTATCAATTGTTTCTCCTAAATCCTCTATTGTTTGATTGTTTGGGACCAACAGGCCAAATTTCAAGTTTTCCGCATCGGAGAACGATGATCCCCTATGTATGTTTTCCGATTCGGAAAACTATGTTTTCCGAATCGGACTTGGTCTCGGATTTCAATTGCATCTTTTCCGACTCGGAAAACGTGGAACTACCCTTATGGGTTTCCAAGGTTTTCCGACTCGATCGAGAGACCAAGTCTTGCCAAAGTTTTTCTAAGTGTCGAGACATTTTCCGAATCGGAAAACCATGTTTTCCGACTCGGAAAACCTACAAGTTTTTACTCTCAAATTTTCTAAGTATAGAAGTTTCCCGATTCGGAAAACACCCTTTTCCGAATCGGAAAACTTGTCTCTTTTGATCTTATGTTATATTCCTAAGTGTTGAGTTTTCCGAATCGGAATACATCCTTTTCCGAATCGGAAAACTCCCCTCGTACTGTTTGCTCGTTTTCCGACTCGGAAAATACGAAACACCCTCTATTGGGTTTTCGAGGTTTTCCGACTCGCGCCTAGTCGAGGGTATAGTCTTTTAACGTCGTATTATTTCTAACACTTAATATATTGCAGAAATGGCTGATCAACAACCAATTGCTCCTACTTCACCCGTCGCCAATGCTGCTGATCTCGCACTGATCAACCCGGCTGACATCGTCGAGATCCACCAGAACAACCAGTTCGTTGACTTGGCGAACTTCACCGTCCAAGATGACGTTGTTCTCGAGATTCTCCGAGCACATCCTCTTGCATACGCGATGCAAGCCACTGCTGACATCCCAATGATATATCTGCAGCAGTTCTGGAACACTTCCCGTGTCGAGAACCGGGACGGAGTGCCAACCATCGTCGGCCGAGTGGACCAGACTGATCTGGTTTTCACTATGGAGGATCTTCGCAGAATCCTTCGTCTCCCAGCAGCAACTCCGGAGGCCCCGTTTGACCCTCTCGTGTCTGGACCTGAGCTCTTCAGCGAAGTGCTCGCTGTCGGAGTCCACTACACCGAGAACAACAGGCCGAGAGGAATCTCCCAGATCTCACAGGGAATGCTGCCCCCAATCTGGTATTCGTTCTTCAACATACTTAACCGCACGATCTCTTCCAAGACACACGGCGTGGACAAGGCATCCACCCAGTTCTGGCACATTTTCCATGCGGTCGCCTACGGGAGGCGGATCGACTTTGCTCAACAAATTTGGGCAGACATCATCGGTGATGTCAGAGCTGGGCCAGGACGCACAAAACACACATCCATCCCTTGGATGCGCTTCTTCAGTCTGGTCATTCGAGATCACATGAACCAGAACCGAGCTGTCCGACGCAGATCAAACCATCTCCGCTTTGAAAGCCAGCAGATCGGCCGAGCCAACAAGAAGAATCTGAAGTCTGGTCAGGTAGAGATGCACATACCGGCAAACGTGCTGAACATGGCAGACCGTAGGTCAATGAGTGTTAGGATGTACCGTATATCTATAGGTTTAGAAGACACGTCTACGGACTCCTCAGAGCCGGGGAGCCCTGCCCAAGACGTGCAACCCGTCCTAACTAGAAGCCGTGCCTCTGGTACGGCGGGCCAGAGCTCCAGTGGGGGAGCTTCTGGCTCGGGAGTGATGAGAGTTGACGTTAGGGGAGGAGCGGGTAGAATAGTCGGTACGTCTGCCACTCCGCACACTTCTCGAGCCGGTGCATACCAGACTATGGTCCAGAACAGAGCCACTCGTGCCCGCACTCCTACTGTTGTGGAGGAATCTACTGATGCCATCCGCACACGCGAGTACACGAGTCATTTCAGGGTAAAGCAGTACATGGGCACCCTTCAGCAGTCACCGATCCACTCGTCATCGGAAGAGCGTAGATCGCCGACGCCGCCGCAACAACCTACTGGGGAGGACGTGGAAGCTTCCCCACAAGAACAAGCACACGTTCCTCCACCACCTCACTCGGCGGCCGTCACTTCTCAGGGAGGCGAACCCTCAGGCGAACCATCTGGCGATGACTCCGACGGTCACGAGTCTTTCGAGCACACTCCTACGGACCGTCGTGAGCCCGATGACGAGGCAACAGAGTCAGAACAAGTTGACTACGGATCCGACTCCGAGTTTCAACTATCAGATCCACCAAAGGGCGGGAAGGCCCAAGTGATAGATTTGGATGAAGCCACCTCCTCCTTCAACGACGACCGGATTTCAGGTGATCCCACTCTTATTGCGGATCTGGCGTCGGATGACCGAACTGTTGGTCAGGAGGAAGAAGGTGAGGCCGAGGTTGCTACCGGCTGGGGTCGAGAAGACAGCGAAGAAGAAGAAGAAAGAGAGAGGGGAGAAAAGGAGAGAGAGAGCAGAGAAAAAGAGACCGAAGACGTAGAGGTCCAGTTGAGCGAGCCTTGGGCTCAATTAGAGGAGGCGGACGTAGAAGTAGAGCCGCATAGGTTAGAATCGGATATTCCCATAACCCAGAGTCCAACCCCCACAGAGGCAACCCTCATACAGACCGGTCACTCGTTGACGTCAGGTCAAGTCGTTGGCAGCCAACCAGCGCAATTGCACGCCCAAACCAGCCACTCGGCCATCTCTCAACAGATGGTCGTTTCACATTCTCACGGGGAATTAGCTCAACTTCCACCGGCCACTCAATTGGAGTCTGCCGGTGTTGAAATGAGAGAGGTTCTGCCCCGCCTCTCGACATCTTTCCGTGCACCAGTCGTCCTAGAGCCACTCACAGAGACCTTCAGGGTCGTCCATTTGACTAGGACACTTTTGGATGCATCATCTGCCCGCCCAAGTGGCGAGGCCGGAACGGGGAGAGTTGGTGCGTCATCGGACGCCCTTCGAGGATCCACCGGAAGCCCCGACACCGTCAGCATCATACCAGCGGTGACATCGGGCCGAGAGAGTACCTCTTTAGGACTCTACTCGTCAACTGGAGCCCAAGTGGCACCGGGTTTAGCTCTTCCGGGACCGGGTCCGACAGACTCGAGCAAAGTCTATAAAGATGCTCACGCAACACCGGGGCTTTTGAGCCTGACGGATTCGGGCGGAATCCCTAAAACCGCCCCTGCACCAACGGGACTTATAGGTCCGACGGATTCGGACGACATCCTTAAAGTCGTCCAAAGCAGGTTATTAGCTGTGGAGCAAGCCAATCAGGCTCGGGATGCGCGGGTCGAGGCACTCGAGAAAGCCTTGGCCGAGACGGAGAGGAAGAGACTAGCCGATCTTGAGGCGTCGCGCAAGCTTCAAGAAGACCGGGATGCGGAGCTCTACGAGCTCAAACGGAGGATCAAGGGCAAACATTCTGAGGCTGCCCCATCTACTGAAGCTCCCATTCCCAGGCCATCTGAAGACGTCCTCAGGCTCGCTCCTCCGACTTCGGGCAACCTTCCTCCGATCCCAGGCTACGTCACTGAGGTGGAACACTTGATGATGGTCACCTCCTACACCACTCAGAATGACCGCCTGTCTGCCCAGGTCAGAGAGCAACAGGCCCAGATCGAGCTGCTACAGCAAAGGATTAGAGAACTGGAGGCCGTGTGTCGGTCCCAGGCTCAGCCTTCGAAGAGGAGGCATGATGACCCTGATGACTCCGCACCAGGTCCTCATGAGGGGGAGGTACAAGCTGCAAAACGGCTTCGCACCGACCTCCAACCTGGTTCCGGCTCCGGTTCATCAGCTCCAGCTCCAGGTTCCTCAGCCGCTCCTTCGAGTGCTCCCACAGACTTCGAGGCCGCCGAAGCTCCCTATGTCGACTCTGAGACAGAAGACATTCCAGACATGGGGAGTTGGCGATATGAGAGGATTCCGGAAGGGGAGTCAGTTCAGTTTCCTCAGATGACGGACACGGCTCAGATTGATGCCGTTCTCCCAGAAGCAGCGCCGACTGAACCCTCAGAGTTCCAGATTCCGGAAGCAGCCCGGAAGATCTTGCGGTCGCTCGCTCAGAGCCTTAGGGTCTATCAGAAGGGAGACGACCTCGTCAAGGATCTTGACTACGCCAACCTCCTCTCAGCACTCAAGTTTCCAACTCCAGAAGCCCCACGGACCGTCCACTCTACTGATCCAGAAACCGCCGCTCCTACCGTCATCCAGCTCAACTGGAACCACTCCATCATCTTCCGCCCGTTCCTAGAAGAAACGTTCACCCGCATCTACCAGCAAGAGAAGCTGCACGCCTGGTCCCGAAAAGTCTACTTCGGGATCTCTCACATCAAGAACAAGAGACGAAGGACAGCGTACGTGCATCAGCGAATGTGCAACTGGGCCACTCATGGACGCCAGAGGATCAGACGTCGCTTTATCAAGGTAACTGCTATGCGCCCCTACAGACATGGCCATCAGTTATTCCTTGAATATGATGTTCGCATGTACGGCACCGGTGTCCCTCGAGGTGAACTGCAGAACTGGACCTTCACGGAAGCTGACTTAGATCGGGTGCATCTAGAAGACCTTCTCACGATCATCAAGTACCTCCAAGGCCCGATCCTCCGACCAGAGCACTACAGAGATGGCACGGAGATACTGAAGAAATACGTCCGTCACGCAATCTCTCTCGCGAGAGTGACGGACTACCAGCTTGCCATAGAAAGCCGCCAGCCGAAGGTCAACCTGCTTAGACCAAACCTGCTCGTTCCTGGTATCGATGCCTACACGCCTTACATGCCAACCAGGATACCTGAGCATGGAGTCCTCTACTTGACTCGGAAGAAGAAGGAGCGCAGGTTCATGAGGTTTGGAGAGCTCTCCAGGTTCTGCGACGGGACACTCCTCTATGTCTATAATGGCATGCAGAGCAGACTGCTGGCGGATCAGGTACCAAGTCGGAGAATCATAGATGGAAAAGGAAAGCTGCTGGAGGCAATGAGGTTGATCGAGAAGAAGCTTAAGGAGCGGATGATGTACAGACGGGCAGAGGCTGCAATGCAGATGAGAGCGCGGATCATAGGCGAGTGGGAAGAGTACCTGCAGATGTCCAAGTGGGAGCCTGCACTGGAGCTTCCACCACCATTCTGACTTCTTCTCAAAGGGGGAGATTGTAGAACCCAGGTGTTGAGAAGAGTCAGAATCATCTATCTTTAAACAGCTTTTTAGTTTAGTTTCCTTGTTATGTAAACAATTATGTTTTGTTAAGCCCCTGTTTGAGGTTTAGAACCTCGGGGGCCTTTATTGTCAATTTGTCAATCTTCCTTCTACCTATATAAGGTAAAGGTTGTCTAGGGTTTTGAGTGTGAAAATCATAGTTTACCAAATTGGGCAATATATCTCCATAGTTGAGTTTTTATCAAAGTTCATATTGATTTCATCTTCTTGATAGGATTTCCATCCATTTCTCTTCTCTTTTCATTGTTTTTGGACCAACAAATGGTATCAGAGCCAAACAAATCATTAGATTTGTTTGTTCCTATGAAATCATTCAAAGAGGAATAATTTTTTGGGTTTTGAAGCTTTGTTCTTGAAAAAATTTGAATATGAGTTTTGGGGTTTGGATCTTGATGGAGATGATGAAGATTGATGTTTGGGTTGTGATTCCGACTCGGGAAACATGAATAACCCGACTCGGGTATTCGAGGTTTCCCGACTCGTTCTTAAGGGGAACCTTTGATCTTTTATATCTCGATTCGGGAAACATGAATAACCCGACTCGGGTATTCGAGGTTTCCCGACTCGTTCTTGAGTGGAACCTTTGATTTGTTAAAATCAAAATAGGAATTTGGATTCCATGGATTTGGATTTGGAAATTAATTTTGAATTTCAAAAGTAAAAAAAAGGAAAAAGAAAAACAAATTTTGATTTCCCGAATCCACGACCTTTCCCGAATCGTACTGTTGAATGAAAGTTTAAAAGAATTTTACAACTTTGGTCCCTGAAGTTTCAAGTTCTTGATGACTTAAATTTTCAAGTTTGATGACTTGACGCTGGCAGCCCCTATACTTTCAAGATTATTTATTTATCAACTTTGGGGAAATGTTGAAATCCAGTCCCTGCACTTCTTCTTTCAAGTTTCTGTCAGATTTGGTCCCTGCACTTCAAGTTTCAAATATATTCAGATTTGGACCCTCAAGTTCAAGTTCTGAATATTTACAAGATTAACCCCTTGAGTTCAAAGTTCTGAATTTTTACAAATTCAGCCCTCGGAGTGAATAATTTTCACATCTTTCAGGAAAATTTATTTTTTCTGATTTGGGACTTTCAGGATTCGGGGTTTGGGACTATTTGACGGAATTTCTTCCTGATGACGCAAAATTGCTCAAATTAAGTTCGGGAATCATCTTCAGATACACTTTCAAGATTATATTCCGCTGCGCTCTAGATCCACCCAAATTCAAATACATGTGACGCTTCAAAATCCCTGCGCTTAAATAGCCACCTTTCTTTCCCAATTGGTTTGTAAAGATCACATCCGCTCAGATTTTAGCCCAATTCAGTTTTCAATCATGAAAATTGAATTTCTCTCGTTTCCCAACTGCTCCAGATTATTTGAAGTCATGTCAGATTTGTATCGATTTCAAAACGACGGTGATCGGATTTTGCATTTGGTTAGATTACTTAGAAGGCTGACGCTCTGCAACTATTATTCTAGAGTTTTATTAGATGGAATTATTCCTCTTAGGCGTGAGAGTTGAGTTTTTCCTTTGGATGCCACCTTCGGTGAATTATTCCTCTTAGGCGTGAGAGTTGAGTTTTACCGTTGTGGAGGCTCGGTTGCGATCTAGAATTTTGAGTGACTAAGAAGACTAGATCTGGATCTGATTGCTTGACATTTTGGAAGATTTCAGGAAATTGACTACTTTCTGAGCAGCAAAGAGATCAAAGCATAGTATCTCGTTCAGCATCCACTCCCAGTTATTCATTCCATACGGTGTTCCCGTGATCCAAGCTTCCAAGTTCCAGTGTTTCCCTGTTGAGCTTATCAGATTTGGAGCTCCTATGCCGAATTCCTATGCTACACGCGGTTAAAGACAGATCCTTTATTTTTCTCACTGATCTGCGCTGTAACTCACACATGCATCTATCCCTTTGTTGGATGAATCAACATGCTCTGGTGCAAGATGTTGTATTCTGCGATTATCAGACGTGTCGAGTTATTTACAGGTTGAGCTGTAGTTTGTGCAATCAGTCGCGTTTATTGCATATCGGATCTGGTATTTCAGTTGAAGCTGAAGATAAAGAGCTACAATCGAGGGGGAGCTTGTAGATCAAGATGTAGCCGAACGCCACTAGTGCTTTCTGAAGAAAGCAAGGGGGAGAAGATCAGAGATGCTTTCTTTATAAAACTTAGGGGGAGATTGTTAGGACCAAATTGTCCTAATTAGAGAAAGTTTTATAAAGTAAGCTTTGAGAAGGTTTATTTTATATATAGCTAGTTAATTTAGCTATTGGGCTTGGGCCTTGTATTTAGGCCCCCCATATATAAAGGGGTTTAGGTTGGTTGAGAGAATGTGAGAAATCATTCAATGAGAGTCATCTAGTAAGGGTTAGTGTGTTTGTGTGTTTCTTGTTCTTTGAGAGCTCTCATAATAAATCAAGAACTTCATCTTTTTGTCTATCAATTGTTTCTCCTAAATCCTCTATTGTTTGATTGTTTGGGACCAACACATATTCATTATATTTGCTATTTGTTTATTGTTTTTGTTTTTAAATATACTAATTCTACAATTCATACTTCATATAATAGGAGTTTGACAAATATGATAATGATGATTTGGATTCAACTAAGAAGACTCAATTGCAATTATATCTTCTTGAGCCAAGAGCTCAAAGAACTTCTTCCATTAACATGCTTGAGTTTTGGAAAGCCCAACAATATAGTTATCCGGAGTTAGCTAAATTAGCTATGGATATACTTTGCGTTCCCATTTCAACGGTGGCATCGGAATCGGCTTTTAGTCTTGGTGGAAGAATATTGAATGAATATCGAAGTTCCATGTCGCCTGAAAATGTTGAAGCTTTAATTTGTAGTAGGGATTGGTTGTTTGGAGAAAAAGGTAATAGTTATTAATTTATGGTTACATATATAATTATATATTAAGTTATTAATGTTGGGAATCGTAGGCTACAAAAACATGCACAGAGGAATAAAACCTCGGATTCCCAATTGAGGATCCAATCCCAAATCACTACAGATACAATTGAGAGTGTTCTTAGGGATTACCTTTGCGCGAGAAAAACAATCTGAACTGCTGGTAGGCGTTACACCGCTACTGACACCACTCGAGAAAGGTTGCTAGACCACCGAGACTGATCAAAAAATTTCGATCGTTGTGTGTGTGAGGGAGGAGCCGGCGGCGGCTTATGAGAGGGAGAGAGAGAGAGAGAGAGTAATTTTTCTGGTAGAATTAATCAACTGATCATCAAGCCTTTAACCCTTTATTTATAGGTTTAGATAAGGCAGTATTTTAATCTGATTACAATTCCTTTTATAATTATCTCTCAATTAATTCCTTAATTAATTAATCACTTAATTAATTAATTTACTGATTAATTCTAATAAATAATTATTAACTTATAATTATTTATTTTTCTCTTCTCAAATATCTCTTACACACAAAAGTTCTCAATTAGGTGTGCAGCGGTGTGACCTACTAGTGTCTTATAACATTGGACACGGTAACCCTGTTACTGTCTCGCACACAATCCTAACAGACTCCCACTTGTGCTAGACATGTAACTATGCTGTTACCATTAGCCTAAGGAGGTCCCTAGCCAGACACTTAGGTTAACCAGGTTATAAGATCTCTTATATCCAGAGACACAATTCACGCTTGAATTCGTACACAGGTTTATTCCTTTTGCACACGATATTTCTAAAATGATTTTAAGACATGGAGTGGAGGATTCATTTCTTAAAAACAAGTATTTCTTGACTCTGATTTCGATTGCCTGCAGTAACGGATATTACTAAATAACACCTGTTATTCTATCCGAGCGTGGCCACGCGTTTTCTGCCAATCTTAATCGTCAAGGGGCCCGGAAATATCTCTCTTCTGAAAGAGGTGCAAATCCCTTCTTGACTACTTGCATTTGGATCCACGGCTTCCGTTGCATCTAGTCACGTCCCGTATGGCCGCCCTGTTACGGTGCAGCGTTAGGACGTGCTAAGAGTACAGCAGTCCTCATGTTCCCAAACCAAGTATCTCAGGTCTGAGGACAACCTATCAAGTCAATGCTTATGACTGAGGCTCCATGAAGCAGACTTGATACTGGTCACTTCCAATACCCAAGCACTCTGATGAGTATCTATAAATACTTGGTCACATCCCTTGTGCTTTTATTCTCTACTTCGAATAAATCATCAAGTATTCATAATAGCGTTAAATTCCCTATTGAAATTCCCATTTCAATAAGTGGCTACGGAATTTTAGATTTCATATAAAAACTTTGTAAAATCATGGATACGTTAAATATACGAAAAATAGTTAATTTAAAACAATCATGAATTAAAACCTCCATTTATTACATTAAAAAAAAACTTTACATGATTGAATTGTTCTAAATTAAACTATAGTAATAATTAATAAACTAAAACTAGCTACTGGCGTCCAGGTACTGCATCCCAATGGAGTTTGCATGTGCCTCATGCTTCACCCTTGCTAGTGGCTTTGTCAGCGGATCTGCGACATTTTCTTCTGTTGGAATCTTGCATATTCTCACATCTCCTCTTCCAATGATTTCTCGGATGAGGTGATATTTTCTGAGCACGTGTCTTGACTTGTGATGTTCTCTAGGTTCCTTTGCTTGCGCCACGGCTCCTGAGTTATCACAGAATATATCGATCGGTCTAGAGATACTGGCAACCACTCTGAGATCCGACAGAAAATTCCTTAGCCAGACAGCTTCCTTTGCCGCATCAGATGCTGCAATGTACTCTGCTTCTGTAGTTGAATCTGCAATCGTGTCCTGCTTCGAGCTCTTCCACGAGATCGCGCCTCCGTTTAGGGTGAAAACGCACCCTGACTGTGATCTAAAATCATCTTTGTCGGTCTAGAAACTAGCGTCAGAATAGCCGTTGACACTAATTTCATCTTTAGAACCTCCAAAGACCAAGAACATGTCTTTCGTTCTTCTCAGATACTTGAGAATGTTCTTGACAGCCACCCAGTGAGGTTTTCCTGGATTCTGTTGATATCTGCTCGTAACACTTACTGAGTAAGCAACATCGGGCCTGGTACATAACATGGCATACATAATCGATCCAATTGCTGAAGCATATGGAACCGATTTCATTTTGTCCTGATCTTTACTAGAAACAGGACATTGTGTTTTACTTAACACTATGCCATGTTGCATCGGGATAAATCCTTTCTTGGATTCATCCATCCTGAATCTCTTCAGGATTTTATCAATGTATGTACTTTGGCTAAGTCCGATAAGCCGCTTAGATCTGTTTCTATAGATCTTTATGCTAAGTATATAAGCGGCTTCTCCAAGGTCTTTCATCTGGAAACATCTGTTTAACCAACTCTTTACACTCTGTAAAGTTGGAACATCGTTTCCTATGAGTAGAATATCATCTACGTACAAGACCAAGAAGGTTACTATGCTCCCACTGAACTTAGTGTAGACACACGGCTCGAACTCACTTTTGGCGAAACCAAATTCTTTGATTCGCTCATCAAAGTGTAAGTTCCAGCTTCGAGATGCTTGCTTTAATCCGTAAATGGATTTTAGCAGTTTACACACCTTGTTAGGATTCTTAGGATCTTCAAATCCCTCTGGTTGTTCCATATAGACGTCTTCTGTTAACTTTCCATTCAGAAAGGCTGTCTTGACGTCCATTTGCCAGATCTCGTAGTTAAAGTACCCTGAAATGGCCATTAGAATCCTAATTGGTTTTAGCTTGGCCACTGGTGAAAAGGTTTCATCATAGTCGATACCATGAGTTTGCGTGAACCCTTTTGCAACCAGTCTGGCCTTGAAAGTGTGTACATTCCCATCCATGTCGGTTTTCTTCTTGAAAACCCATTTGCGTCCAACAGCTCTACAGTGTTGTGGCAAATCAGTCAACTTCCAAACTTGGTTGTCGTACATGGATTGCATCTCGGCCTTCATGGCTTCCTGCCATTGTTCAGACTCATTGCCTGACACAGCTTCTCCATAAGATGTTGGTTCATTCAAGTCTCCGCCGTCCTGAGAGACTAGAAACCCAAGATACCTATCTGGTTCTTGTCTTACCCTACTGGATCTGCGAAGGTCCTGTGTTTGCACTTCCTCAATTGCTTCTGATTGAGGTTCAACATTTCATGTTGAATTTCTGGCTCAACAATTGGTGTGGTGTTTTCTTCGTCTACTACCTGTAGATCTACATCCTTTCTGGTGTTCCCAGAACTGAGAAACTTCTCTTCCAGAAATTTTCCATTTCGAGCAACAAAAACTTTGTTCTCTTCAGGGTTGTAGAAATAATATCCCACGGTGGTCCTGGGATATCCAACGAAGAAACACTTGTCGGATTTGGGCTTGAGTTTTTCTGAGGTGGGTCGTTTGACGTAAACCTCACAACCCCAAATTCTTAGAAAAGATATATTGGGTTTCTTACCCTTCCGTAATTCGTATGGAGTCTTTTCTACCGACTTTGTTGGCGCTCTGTTCAGTATATGTGCTCCTGTTTCGAGCGCATGTCCCCAGAATGACATTGGCAGCGTAGAGTGACACATCATCGATCGTACCATGTCAAGCAAAGTACGATTTCTCCTTTCTGACACACCATTCATCTGAGGTGTATACGGAGGTGTGAGTTGGGATACAATCCCACACTCCATCAGATGATTGTCAAACTCATCACTAAGATATTCGCCTCCGCGATCCGACCGTAAAAACTTGATCTTTCTGCCAAGTTGATTCTGTAATTCATTCTGAAATTCTCTGAATCTTTCAAAGCTTTCAGATTTGTGTCTCATAAGATAGACATAACCATACCTACTGAAGTCGTCAGTAAAGGTAATGAAGTATCGGTATCCTCCTCTTGCCACATGACTAAATGGTCCACACACATCTGTGTGAATTATTTCTAACAAGTCAGTAGCCCTTTCATTTTCTTTGTTGAAAGGTTGCTTTGTCATTTTGCCAGATAAACAAGACTCGCAATTATCAAAAGGTTTATAATCGAAAGTGCCAAGAAAACCTCCTTTTAGGAGTAGTTCAACGCGTTTCTTGTTTATGTGGCCCAAACGACAATGCCAGAGGTAAGTTTGATCCTCAATGTCTTTGGATCGTTTACTTATATGATAGATCTCACTGCTGTTGTCTTGTAGATTTACTGTATATAGACCATTCACAGGTGTTGCTTTAAAATAAAAGATATTATTTTTAAAGACAGAAATCATTTTATAATCGTATTTGTAATAAAAACCTTGGTCTACTAACAAATCAAAAGACAAAACATTCTTAATCATATTTGGAATATAATAACAATTATCCAGTTCCAAAACTAGACCCGAGGGTAAACTAAGACTATAAGATCCTACAGCTTCAACTATCAGCGGAGTGCCTTCGCCAACTCGTAGGTTCGAACGGTCCTTCCTCAAAGTCTTTCTTCTAGTGAATCCCTGTAAATGATTACAAATGTGGTTACCACTGCCTGTATCAATTACCCATGATTCATAAGAAGTGATTAAGCAATCTATCATAAAGATACCTGGAGCATCGGGTAAACCGATCTCTATCTGGTCGATATTCATCGAGTGCTCGCAAATATCCTTGCTACCACATTCTGGGCAACTCAGATCCCCAGCTCATCAATCCAATCAGTCTCCATGAGATCAGCAGGTGCCGGTACTGGCTCTAGACTGGCCAGAATATCTTCATGAACTTTATCCACGTCATTCTTTGGTTCCTTCATATAGGCACTAGCTGTGTCTTGAATCTCTTTCGTGAGGGAAAACCACATGAGATACACTAACTCTTCCTGAGTCATCTTGTACCCCAAACGCGATAAACATTTAAAGAGCCTTCTCATTTCAATAAGATGGTCTTTAACTGACTGATCCTTTTTCAGCTTCAGTGAAAATATCTCTTTCATTATCAGAAGCTTACCTGTATGTCTATAAAAATCTAACTGGCTTTCTATATCTTTCACGACCTCGTGGCAGGATTTATCTCTTAATCTATCCGTGAACTCGGATGATATAGAGAATATCAGAATTGACATGACATCCGATTCATCCGCCATGTACTTGAAGTACTGAGTAAACTCCTCTTCAGGAGAATTACTCTTAGGTCGTGATACAGGTTTATCTAAAACGTAAAACTTACCCTGTGCACGCAAGATATTATCAAGGTGCATTTTCCAAACTGGAAAATTTTGTCCTGTAAGTTTCCATTTTCCATTGATGAGTCTCAATGATTCCTCAGGGGTATAAAACGGGATTACAGAAAAGAACATCTACAATAAAGAATAAAATTCCAAGCTTAGTTTATAATTATAAAATCTCTAATAAATTATTACCCTTAAAATAAATTTATTAGACTAGAATCCATATTTCACATGTGTCGGGAAGCATGTGATCATGTCAAACCGACTCATGCGATTTATGGTAGGTAAAACTATACCAATCGCATTTTAATTCGAAAATACGATTTCTAGATCGTCGGGACATCGGATATATAATCCGTGCATATTTAGTCCCTCTAGTGCATTTTGGCCTGGTACCACCCAGTGAATAAATAATTACCAAAATAGACTGCACCACCCGGGACCTGGACAAACTCTGGCCGGTACCACCCGGAGATAATTCGCAGAGTTTTATCACCCTCCAGTTTCGGTTTGAACACGGGCGTTCATAGTGTGTGCACTTACAACGCCCTATGTACCTTACACCGGAGGTGCCCCTAAAGTGGGTTGCACTTACTAATCTATGATTTTAACAAGGGTTATAAATGTCAGTTTTCAAAAAACTTGGATCCAAACACAAACTGTATTTGTATCCAATTTATCTTTTAAAACATTTGATTTTAAAACCGTTTATATTTAAAAGAAAATCACGTAACTAAAACAACCACGCAATTTATATAACTATTTAAATATAAACATCCACGCAATAAAACATGTCATAGTCAAAAACCCTTAACTATTGTCGTTTCGTGAGCCAACTCAAAACGACGGTCTTTATTCCTAAGGGACAAATCTTCTCGGCGCTCCCACTGGCTCCAAGCTCCATGGTTTATCTCCTTGGCTCCGTCTTCGGATTTCTTCGGTTATTTTATTTATAAAGAAAAATTACATTACAAAACCGGGTTGTAAATGGCACGCAGGCCTCCCGTAACCAACAATAATAAAAGAACATATGTATAAACAAAAGCACAACCACGGGTCAAAGGGTTTGACTATGACGAAAATAGATAATTTAATTTGATTTCTAATTATCAAAAGATTAAAATTAAAATTATCCCTAGGGTTTCAAACCTATCTGGTCTTAGATAACCCTTATCCGTGACAACCCACCATGAACAGTAACAGCTACCTGCTATCGCCGCCACACTGGTCGGTTTTTCGAAAAACTGCCACCATTCGTCAACCACGACTCGCGGCGCGAGACCGCCTCTCGTGGCGTGAGTTGACGAACGGTGGTCCGACGACGACAATGGCCCGAAAGCTACCGCCGCCGTCCCCTCTAGCGATCGGAAAACCATAGTGGTCGACACCCCATTGCAGTGGTTGTCGACCACCGCCACTAACACAACTACGCCATCGCCATCACCACCGCAAACGATGGTGTGGTGGTCGTCTGCGAGAACGACAGCAGCAGTAGCGCAACGCTACCACCACCGCCGCCTCTTGGCGGTCTCGTTTAAACAAAACCCATCGCCGCCACCAATTGCGTCGGCGACCGTGGCAGCTAAGCGCCACCACCATCGCCGCATCGGTGGTGTGGCGGTCAACTATTAACACGACGGCAGTAGTAACAATCGTCACCACCACCGCCGCGTTCGGGCGCTCACGACAGCCACCGTCGATTGACGGTTCGATCAGGGACGATTCGACGACGGCAGCGACTACAGCCACCACCGCCGCCATCCGATAAAACAATCGATCGCCGCCACTGTGGCTTTCGATTTCGGTTTTGATCTCCACCATTGCCGCCGCCGGCTTTGGTGGTTCCACCGAACACCACCACCCCCACAATCGGTGGTGTGGTGGTTGGTTCCCGATAACGCCGCCGCCACCACACGGCTGTGTGGTGGCCGATTACGTAGCAGCCACCGCCACCACAAAACGGTGGTGCGGTGGTCTTTGGTGCAACGGCCGGCGGCCACCACTGGCTGTGGTGAGCCGTCGGTGGTTCGACGGTTTTCTTGGTGGTTCGGCCGGCTAACTGCCGCCGTTCCACCGGTGTTTTTCCGATCCGTTTTAGGTATTCCAAAAAGTTTAATTTTTAAAACTGATTTAAACGAATAAAAATTAAAACCTTTTTAACCTAATAAGACTAACAACCTGATCTGCTGGTTTGGGAAGTGGCTCTGATACCACTGTTGGGAATCGTAGGCTACAAAAACATGCACAGCGGAATAAAACCTCGGATTCCCAATTGAGGATCCAATCCCAAATCACTACAGATACAATTGAGAGTGTTCTTAGGGATTACCTTTGCGCGAGAAAAACAATCTGAACTGCTGGTAGGGGTTACACCGCTACTGACACCACTCGAG
Source organism: Centaurea solstitialis (assembly GCA_030169165.1). Taxonomy (NCBI): domain Eukaryota; kingdom Viridiplantae; phylum Streptophyta; class Magnoliopsida; order Asterales; family Asteraceae; genus Centaurea; species Centaurea solstitialis. The sequence continues at coordinate 50,418,228 of CM058042.1, read as the reverse complement.
AAAGGTTGCTAGACCAGAGAGACTGATCAAAAAATTTCGATCGTTGTGTGTGTGAGGGAGGAGCCGGCGGCGGCTTATGAGAGGGAGAGAGAGAGAGTAATTTTTCTGGTAGAATTAATCAACTGATCATCAAGCCTTTAACCCTTTATTTATAGGTTTAGATAAGGCAGTGTTTTAATCTGATTACAATTCCTTTTATAATTATCTCTCAATTAATTCCTTAATTAATTAATCACTTAATTAATTAATTTACTGATTAATTCTAATAAATAATTATTAACTTATAATTATTTATTTTTCTCTTCTCAAATATCTCTTACACACAAAAGTTCTCAATTAGGTGTGCAGCGGTGTGACCTACTAGTGTCTTATAACATTGGACACGGTAACCCTGTTACTGTCTCGCACACAATCCTAACAATTAACTATTAAGTATTAACTAATACTTGGTTTTAATTGTTCGTTGTTTTTATTTCTTATATAGTTCAATCGGGTGTTGATGTTCAAGAACTAGCTCAAAACATCATGGATATGAACATTTACGAAGACAGAAGGGAGGCTACGAATTCCAACAAACTCTAAATTTGTTTAAATTAAACTTGAAACTTGGTTTATTTGAACTTGAAACTTGTTTATTTGAACTTGAAACTTGTGTTTGGTTGTATTTGGTATTTTGGTACTTGGTTGTATTTGGTATTTTGGTTGCTTTTGGATGTTGTTTACTTGTTTTTATAATTTTATTTGAATTATATAAAGTATAAGTTTTGACCCGTCAACCCTTTTATGATCCACCAACCCATTTATGACCCATCAACCCGTCAATGACCCACCAACCCGCCAACCCTTGACACGACCCTTCGTGAGTTGGGTTGAAGAACTCAACACGATTAGTTAAATAAGTTGGGTTGGGTTGAGGTTTTCTAACCCTCCAACCCGCCACCCGAATTGCCACCCTAGTACTAGAAGAACACGAAGTAGATGGCACCTGATGATAACAACCTTTTAGCGGCCAAAACCCCCTTTCTAAAAACACCAATTAGGAAATGGCGGCCAAGAATCGTAATCCAGCGTCGGATCCTGATGGAAGCTTCTCCGGAATGGTCGTCTTCCTCTGTGACGAAGGCGTTCAGAGGCGTCGTTTACAGGTTTTGGTCTTGTTCTCTCTTTCATCTCATCTTCAGTTGGCGTTACCTTACCTTACCTTACCTTACCTTACCTTACCTTGGGATATTGATTGGTTATCTGGTGGTGAAGATATGGAAGCAAAAGCTACTCCAGATGGGAGCAATCGTGGAAGAAGAACCTTTATCACGGAATGTAACTCACGTTTTTGCGGTTAATTCCGACTCACTTCGCCGGAAATTGCCTCCCAAACTATTGCACCGCTTCCAAGGGGTACTATCTATATCTTACTTACTACTCAATTGCACTCATTCTCTTTTATTCACTGAAACAAAACTTGATGAATTTGTGTTACTCGTTACTCTCTCTTATGCCAACTACTTTTGACAGAGGAAATCACAAATTCAATGCATGGATAACTTAGTATATAATGAATTCCCAATGAGTTTGACTTTTCTTTAGGGTTTTATGGTGTTGGTTTTAGGGTTTATGGTGCTTCTGCTATTATTACTAATAGTTAGTTAATATTTCCTACATGGGTAGAATTTTAATTTTGGATCAAACATCTCGTCAAAGTAAAAGTTCAGGTGGATGTTGGTGGCAATTTTACAAATGAAATCTATGTTCATTTCAGATATGAATAGTACCAGGTTTAGAGTGAGAATCTACAAGTGGTCTTCATTTTTTCAGAATGTGGGATTTTCACTTATGAAGTTTGAAGTTTCCTTATTTGAGACGAAAAAAAAAGAAGATAATCTATGTCTGGATTGGTGGGAGTAGTAGTTGGTAAAATGGGGATTGTTTGAATCTACCTGACTCATAATAACTTCATCTTGTCTGGATTCATGTTATTATTAATATTATATTTTTCAGTGCTCATTAGTCTATGATCTGGCTGCTTCAGAATTAAAGGCATAAGGTCTACCATCTTGTTTTTGATATAAATAAGAGGAGGAAGACGATGCTGCAGCATATTGGAGAAATTGAGATGACAAAAATGAGTTGTTTCGCACTTATTCAGTTATATGCATAAACACTTATATGATACATCATACATGCATGCGTTTACATTACACTGAATTGGTTTGCCAATTGGAGTCGACAATAGGAACAGGAATTTGCATTATTCCTTTCGTTAGATTACCTTGCCTGATTTTATTATAATTTTTTATGTTAATAGCATGTCTAATTTTGTGGTGAGGACATGTTCGTTTTCAGTTCTCTTCAAGTAGCCAAGTTAGTAACGTATCTATGTTCGTATTAATACTCACATATTGTCTTATTCTAATTTGACTTCAGCTTATGCATTTTGGTTGATAAACATAATGTTCTAGGCTATTGCAGACCTGGACTATAAATTTGTCTTATGGCATACTCCCTCCGTCCCAAAAAGATTCAACAGTTTTCTATTTGGGTTGTCCCAAAAAATGCAACAATTTCTTTTTTGGTAAGTTTTCATTCCAGGTTTACTCTTCTGCATACTAGTAATCATTATTGAAATATAGTTCCTGTAACTTTGTTCCACTAGTTTTTTTTGTTTTGTTTTGTCCTCGTTAGTTTTAGACATTTAATCAAGTGGGCAAAACATTTTTATTTAACTATGAGAAGTCAAATGTTGCATGTTTTTCTTTTGGAATGGAGAGAGTATGATATTTTTGTCTCCTTTTATGGTGTTTGGGGTTGTAAATATGCTAATAACGGATGTTTATTATATTTTGCAGACTATTCTTCTTTATCAGTGGTTGGAGGACAGCTTGAGGCTAGGAGAGAAAGTTAGCGAGGAATCATACACCATACAGTTGGGTTCATGCCAAAGTGCCCCAAAAAACTCATCTAACGAGAACTCTGTTGAATCTGCTGACGTGAAAAAATCTAGTGACGATCAGTTACACCATAATAAAAAGCTGAAACCCTCACCCATGAACTCAGAAAGTTCCAGTCCAGAAATTAAGGATACTTCATTGAGCAATTCAGTTGATGTTGTTCCTCGAAGCTCTTCTAGAATTAGCCTGGTCACACCTGATGCTCAACAGAGTACTGTAAGACCTCCCGTCTTTATTGATGTATATGTGAATGTGGTTTGGAGTTCGAAATTTTTTTATCCTCCAAAGTAAAATAAGTTGCAGCCCTGTTCTTTTGGTTATTTATTTATTTATTTATTTAGAGTGTATGTAAATCAAATGCTTCTTGTTTGTGACTCAGGTCAGTGCACTAGATGCTTCCTTGCCATATCATCCTCCTGATTTAAATAGAAATATTACCGAAATATTTGGTAAACTAATCAATATATATAGAGGTAAGATGTCCTTTAGCACTTTGCCTTTTTTCTTTATGCACCTTACCAGCATACACGTTGCTATGAGTGGTTTGGATGCGACTACTTTCTCATGTGATCAAATTTTCTAGCTTTGGGTGATGATCGACGATCCTTCAGCTATTACAAGGCAATTCCAGTTATTGAAAGGCTGCCCTTTAAAATTGAAAGTGGGGATCAAGTCAAAGACTTGCCTGCTATTGGGAAGTCAATGCAGGATCATGTAAGTGAAAAATCTTGTAAAGATTCTTTATTCAAAATTGCACTTTCTCTTAGTTGCTGTCTTCTTCATTTGATTTTATTTTCCGTTGAATTATACATACATATATAGAGGAAAGTTCAAATGTGAACTCAATTTTGGTTGTGAACATGAGGACCACTAAAATCGCAAGTGGCATCACTGAGTGTTATTCAAATTGAATAACACATGAATATTCAAACTGAATATGTCACATGGCATGCTCTTGGTTGTCCTCACGTTCACAATGAAAAATGAGTTCACATTAAACCTGACCCTACATACATACATACATACATACATACATACATATATATACATATCATATATGAGGGAGGTTCATACGAAAAATATAACTTTTTAAGAAAAAACGAGGAGCAATCTCAACCACTCATCTCGGTCAACAAAGGCGGCTTTGACCGGTTCCCCCCTTTAATAATCTCTACCCTCCCGTGAATCGCGTCAATCCTCCGCGATCACGTCCACCGTAACCGCGAGATGAGTGGCTGAGATTGCTCCTCACTTTTTCTTAAATTGACATGCTTTTTGTTTGAACCTTCCCCTTATATGTATGTATATATATATGTATGTATGTATATATATGTATGTATGTGTATATATATGTATGTATGTATGTATATGTATATATGTAATATTAGGTTCAAATGAGAAGTGCTAAAAAAATGAGAAGTAGAGAAATGATCTCAACCACTCATCTAGTCAATAAAGGCGGCTTTGACCAGGTCACCTTCCTTTAATCGTCTCCACCCTCCATGAATTGCGTTAATCCTCCGTGATTGTGTCCACCGTAACCGGTCAAAGCCGTCTTTATTGACCGGATGAGTGGTGGAGATCATTTCTCTACTTCTCATTTTTTTAGCACTTCTCATTTGAACCTTTCTCTATATGTGTATGTATATATATATATATATACACAGACACATACACACACACACACATATATATATATATACGCACACACACATATATATATACATACATACATATATATACATGCATATATAGGGGAAGGTTCAAACGAGAAGCATGTCAATTTAAGAAAAAGTAAGGAGCAATCTCGGCCACTCATCTTGCGGTTATGGTGGATGTGATCACAGAGGATTGACGCGATTCATGGGAGGGTAGAGATTATTAAAGGGGGGGACCGGTCAAAGCCGCCTTTGTTGACCGAGATGAGTGGTTGAGATTGCTCCTCTCGTTTTCTTAAAGAGTTATATTTTTCGTATGAACCTCCCTCTATATATATATATTATATATATATATATAGAGAGAGAGAGAGAGAGAGAGTCAGTTTCTTTTGTGAACCATAATTTTTGTGTGAACTTGTGAACTTCGCCAAAAAGACGATTATATGATGAAATTGGTTCATGAAATTTTTAACATGATGAAATTATATTATATGATTCACTTTTTGTTGAAATTGTTTCATATTTTGGTGTTTTTATTTAAAATCAAGAGGTTTCATACACTTTTCCATTCTTATGAAACTGTTTCGTATATCTTGATGAAGGTTTTTGATTTTACGTAAAAAACACCGAAATATGAAACAATTTCATTAAAAATGTATCATATAATATAATTTTATCATATTAAACAATTTCATGAACCGATTTCATCATATAATCCTCTTTTTGGCGAAGTTCACACAAAAATTATGGTTCACAAAAGAAAATCCCTCTTATATATATATATCTATAGGGAAGGTTCAAATGAGAAGCATGTCAATTTAAGAGAACGTGAGGAGTAATCTCAGCCACTCATCTCGCAGTTATGGTGGACGTGATCACGGAGGATTGACGCGATTCATGGGAGGGTAGAGATTATTAAAGGGGGGGGGGGGGACGGTCAAAGCTGCCTTTGTTGACCGGATGAGTGGCTGAGATTGCTTCTCACGTTCTCTTAAATTGATATGTTTCTCGTGTTAACCTCCCTCCCTCCCTCCCTCCCTCTCTCTCTCTCTCTCTCTATATATATATATACAGGAAATTTCAAACGTGAACTCAATTTTGGTTGTGAACGTGAGGACGAATCTCAGCCACTTATCTGGTCAATAAAGGCGGCTTTGACCGGTCCCCCCTTTAATAATCTCTACCCTCCCATGAATCGCGTCAATCCTCCATGATCGCGTCCATCGTAACCGGAGATGAGTGGCTGAGATTCGTCCTCACGTTCACAACCAAAATTGAGTTCATATTTGAACCTGACCTATATATATCTATATATATATAGTCTCCTTACTTTACAAATCAAGTAATTTGTGTAAACTATGCAAACTCATTTAAACCGTTGATTAGAAATATTAATGGACAAGATTAATTGCTTAAAATTAGGAATTATGTTACAAATTAGATGGGTCCACAGGGTTGCACGATCTCATCCAAAATTAGAACAAAGTAATGGAAAACAACTCCTATAATTAAGCATCAATGGATTCTGATTAGTTGACACATGGTTTACAACAAAAAATTGAGCTTACAAAATAAGTCAACTATATATACACACACACACACATGTGTGTGTGTTTATATAGTGCACCTTGTTTCACAAGCTGTCATGTCTATTATTTTGGCTTTGGATAGACTAATGTAGGAATACACATGCTAATATTGAAGTGCAATTGGCAAGGGAACTGGAAGATATACTAAGCATAGCGATTCTCGTTGAAGCTCAAAAGTAAGTTTTATAGGATGATGATGATGCTGATACCTTTATTCGGCTTACAGGATAGAATTCTTGGCCATTGAATGGCAATGGCAAAATGTGCACAAGATGTGTGTAGCGAAAACGTGAATGTTGAGATAGATGCTTGACCATATGCTTGGAGTAAGATTAGAAATGAGGATATATGATACAAGTGGAGATCGGAGATAAAATTTTAGGGTTATTATCTAGTAAAGCAACGTACATCGTATCATCACTGATCGCCACCATGATGATGCCATTGAACAAACGTGATTACAAGTTCAAAGCACAAAAGCACTATTTCCTCTATGGTTATCAACGAGAATTGTACATTAGGGAAGTCATTAGAATTGGCATTATTATGCCTTGACCAGTTCCTGAGCACCCACTATGAAACCTCATCCATCAAATAATTTAAGGGGCTTTTGGCGTTTTTTTTTCTTGTGTTTTCGTCTCTATGTCCCATGCTGCTTGGTTCTGTTTCTTTCCTCATCTACTTGTATGACTGCTGGTATGCTATTGGTGTTAATGGGTTTGTACAATAATTGTTGAGATATGGTGTTTTTGCATGCTCATATTTTGGTTAGCATGTAGAACCTTTACCGTACTGTTACATAGACCTTTCCAAGTGTTGTATTACGTGATTTATTTTCCATTTTCACTCTGTTTCAACCTGGCCATTTGGTGGCTGTACAGAGTTATGCAATTGAACTCAGGTGAACCCATGCTTCTATAACATCTTATTAGCACGTAAAGTTGATATCCTTTGTACAGACCATGGATCTGTTTTGTGTGATCATGTAATACCTATTAACAACTATAAACAGTAAACCCATAACTCCATTTTTTGGCATGCTTTAAGATCCTTCAATGGTATCTTTCCATCGTTTTTGTAGTTTTAAGAGTTTCTTTTGTGCACGTGAGAACATGAAGCTCTTTGAATATAATGTCATATTCTTAAGCATAAAATCTTCATTAAAAGAAAGCAAAAAATGTCCTTATCGTAGTTATAGTGTATAGTTATCTGATAGCAGTGATTCTTTTTATAGATACATGAGATCGTGACGACTGGGAAATTGTCCAAGTTGGAACACTTCGAGAGTGATGAAAAGGTGGTGAAAAGTTTTTTTTATTGCTTTCATTTTAGTGGTGCTCTTGTGCCTTCTAATTACCCTGTACTTTTACTTTTTATGATGTAAGACATTTTTTCTAGGGACGGGTTTCATTTTTATACAACAGGCCTTTTGTGACTTTTCTTTTCTTATGCAAGTTTTCTGGCTCTTCTGCTTTTCCTGTGTGATGTTTCTCTTATTTTGATGTGTTACTTTATTTGGCTGGTTAATAAATAATAAAATAATAAAGATAATTTTTTATTACATATATTAAAATATTTCGAGGCTATCTTGACAAAAAATTTATGCATGTGTTGCATATATACAATTTTTTTTCATTTTCCACCTCGCCTCGCTGATGAAAACTTCTTGCATTTTATTTCCGTACCTAAAAACCTTGGTCCTAGTTTCACCTTGTTCACTAAGAACTCATTCTTAAGAAGTAAAACAATATAAATCCAGATGTCCTTAATGATGGCTTTTCCAAACTTGTCAAGTAGTTTTCAAGGGGTTACCATATGCAGCTTAGTTTAAGTATTTACTTATGAAATGCATCGGAAATTATAAAATTTACTAATCTCAAGATTCATATTTATTGCTATACACCAAATCATTATAATAGGATGCTAAAATCAAAATAACTAGTTTTTTTCTATGCGATTCACAAAGATTTCACGTGTTTGAATTGCTGTACTTCTGCCAGGTACGAACAATTAGCCTATTTGGGGAAGTATGGGGCATTGGTCCAGCCACCGCTTTGAAACTGTATGAAAGAGGACACCGAAGTCTCGATGATTTAAAAAGTGATGATACATTGACAAATTCACAGCGGTTAGGGTTGAAATATTTTGAAGATATCAAAACAAGGATACCACGGGATGAGGTTTGCATTCTAAGGTTTCCGAAAATCCGAACATATGTGAAGATTCTTTTAGTAAAGTTCTATGAAATCTAGTTGATACTCTATGCATAGGTGCAAGAGATGGAGCGATTGCTACAGAAAGCTGCAGAAGATGTTTTACCTGGGGTAAGTACTCTCTTCTATGAACTATATCTATGAATTTACGATTGACAATTCTAGTGGGATCTTATAATAATGTCTTGTGTTTCAAGATATTTCTTTTCAATATTTTACCATTTTAGCAATTTTGTGTTCAACTTCATTTGTTCTTTTCGAGATTATCCTCACCAGAGCCAAAACTCTGAGCCTTTAAAAAATTGAACTTCGGATGTGGAAGTAGTAGTTTTTATTCAATTTTTTTTGGGATAATGAGTTGGCTCCTGAGTCTTGACTAGTTGAAGAAGAAGAAATCTTTTTGCATGTTTAAAGCAAGAGACTATCGTAAAACTGTGTTTTAAATCATAAAGAAAATAGAGTATTGACATCTAAACCTCCTACTTTGCTTTTTATTGCAAACAACCTTGTTGTAATTTGCAAAATATAGCTTTGACCATTGTAAGGTTGAGCGTTTTTGGACAACAAGTGCCAAGTATTATGGTTCTTTTTTGGCATTTTCACAAGAACAATGATTAGTTTGAAATCAAAAGTTAAGTACAACGGTTCAATCACCTTAAAGAACTACATAAAATGAAATTGAAATAGAGAGCTCATATGTGAAGTACGATATTCAACAATATAAATTCCCCACAAGTTAAATAGCAATTTTATCTCATAGCTAGTAATGTTAAGTTTCCTTGCCTAACTAATGATTTCCAAATCATTTATATCTTTATCTCATGAAATGGAAATTTAACATTCTCCACTTTGGGTCTAATATTGTATTAATGATAATAGAGCTGTATATATTGTTGTGGTTAGTATGCATTTTAAATATCAAAAAGATATTTAAAAGATAAACATAAATAGAGGAGACGACTCCTATGGTAGTTCATTTTTCGTTGTATTGGCATTAGATTATGTAATATCTAGATATGCATTAGGAGTAGGTAGGAACTAGCATCTATTTGGTTTGTTTTTTCAAATAAAATTTTGTTGTTAGTTATAATGACTTTCACTTTGTTCTAATAAATTATAGCATTCATATGTAAGTAGTTGTGAAACAGGGTTTTTTTTTGAAGAGGGAAAAAACCCTGACACCCTTCTTGTGTCTTAAAAGTAGGCCGAGGAGGTGTGGGGTGTACACAATTCACAATTTTAAAACAACCTTTGCCAAAAGTTGTCAAAAGAAGAATAGAACCTAGAGGGGTGCTTAGATCTAAAAATGAAACAAAATGGCAAAAGGAAAGTAGAAAACTTCACGATCCATTTTTCGATTTTGTGGAAGTGTGGAGTGGAATATAGGGTGGTTCATAGGGGGTGGTGATAGGAGGTTCATTGAGAAGGAAGAGGAGGGTTGGACTCTGAGGTAGGAGATTCACTGAAAAACGGGAAGGGAGGATTGGCTAATTGGCCAGGAAAACAAGTAAGGAGGGGAAGGGGTATGTGTGTCGCTGGAAAAGACCGTAAGGCAGGGGAGATATTTGTGCAGTCGATAAACCAGAAGGAGAGTGATTGTATCGCGGCAAAACAGTGGGAGAGGGGTTCACATACTGTGTATATATTATATAACTATTAGATAATATAATATTATATTACATTAAATCTAATTTTTAATGCAAAATGAAATTAAACTGTAACAACATGTCCCTAACTTAACATTTTTTTTATTTTTATGAAAGTTAGGGCAAGTGACCCACTCCATAACAAGACTGAAACCAGAAGGACCCAAACCCAATCCATAGGAAACTAAAGCATAAGGACCGTAGTCATGAATTTTAGGGTTCAAGGACCTTCACAATCAACATGAAAGCACAATGACGAAATTTGTACTTTACTTTTTAGATCTTTATATTTAAATCTAAAATATTTAAATTATAATAAAATAAACAAGTTATACCAAAAAACAAGAAATTTTATTATTGTTAGCTTGACACCAATATCGATATATTTTTAGGGGGTTATTTTTACGGTGTCTTCAAATTACCAGAGATATGTTTAACTACCATGTGTAATTTCATTAGAGCATAAATTTCAGATTTTTTCATTTGAACATAAATTTCAGATTTTTAATGAGAAATTGCATTAGTTTTTCGCTCTTGGTTTATAATAAAATATTGCATCCCACTGAATCACACGGGTACATGACTAGTATTATTTAAAGGATTCTAACGTTGAACATGATTCTGACATAAGAGGCCTTGTTAAGCATAGACACTAAAATTTCCATACTAATGATGTCTCTCAATATGATGCCATTTATCGTTCAATTTTTATCTGAAATTTATACATTATATGTTTTCCATGCCTGTAAACTTATAATGCAGGTGAATGTTGTATGTGGAGGATCATTTAGGCGTGGAAAGGCTACTTGCGGGGATATGGATATTGTGATTACGCATCCTGATGGAGTAAGGTGCTATATCTAGACTTACAATCTTCATGGTTACTATAAGAACATGCACTTTTTCGTCTTAGTTGCTGTTACATAGTCTAGAGCCTCTAAGGCATACAAGTGTTGTATGTGATAGACGATGTATGCACTCGCAATTCATTGGTGGGAAAAGATTTGTGTCTTAAAAATATGTGATAGCTGCACATGCAACTATTTCCTGGGTGGTGCCAGTAATATTAGTGCAGGTAATGAAGGCAAAATGAAAACAAATTGTGACTGATGTTCTACGATGGAGTCATTTTGACTTCTGCTTTTGTGGTCATCTAGAAAAAAGTAGTTTAATGACAATTGAGATAATAAATCTATGAGCATAGGAGCGAGGCTATTTCTGTAAGTTGAGTTTGATGTGTAAATGATCCAAGAAAAATGCTACTTGCAACTTGCAAGGGGAGCTATGCAAAGGTGACATAAGAAGATATGCCATCACAGAATTGTGAGAAACCCTACGAAGGGAAATTAATAGAATGACGTCCATTTTGCTGTATATTCTTAGTGGAAATGTTTTCGGTACGTTTTCTTCTTTTGGTTGAGTAGAATGAGCAAGGAGAAGTGTGTGGATTTTAAAATATGAAGAAGAAGATATGTATGCAGATTAAAACACCCCTGCTTTTTAAGGTCTGTTAGGCAACATATCGTTAATGTTCAAAGGTAAATGGTTCTAGAGGGTGCTGAAAGCACAAAGGTAAATCTAACTTTTGAATAAACAAGTGGATCTAGATTTTCTAGTGGCTTTGCTTGGACTATTTACATTAGTTGCAAGTTGGTTTCTGGAGGGGTTTTAGTGTCTACAAGACAAGAAGATTTGAAGGATGACACTGTCAGGAACCCAACTTAGACCCAAGCCCATCCATGCATGAATTCTAGAATAGTTAAGAATAGGTATTTTGGGTACTTGTTAGAATAAGTGTTTTAGTATGAAAAGGGTTCATGCAAGCAGTGAGAGTTATGCACAAACCAAGTGAGTGGTTTGTGCCTTTGTGGGATAGTTCTAGCCTCTGATAATGCTAGAGTTTACCTTGTTTTCCATTTAAGTAATCATCTGATTGATCTGTTTTCATCTTCAATTCTTCATTATTAGTTTGATACTGATTTGGATTCCAATACATAATGGACACGGCTGCTTAGTTGCACATTGACTTGCACTGTTTTTGAGCTATGAGCATCCCAACTGATTACAATATTTAGGGGTGAGCATTAGGCCCGAACCGGACCGAACCGGACCGAACCCGGTTTGGAACCGGAACCGGAAACGGCCGATTCTTAGAACCGAAAACCGGACCGTATAAGTAATACCGGTTCCGGTCCCGGTTTCGGTCCCGGTTTTTCGGTCAAAAACCCGATTGGAACCGTGTAAATAAAATATATAGTGTATAATTTCTTCTTCGGTCAAAAACATATTTTATTATTTCATATTATTATTTTACTTATTTAAATATACAACTAGTCGACAATAATGAAATATAAAACATATATATATATATATGAGAGTTTTATACGAGAACAATAACTATTTATATAGTTAGTATCGTGATGGTCGATAGTTTTTTATCGCCGATTTTTATGGATATATATATATACACATGAGAGATTTATAAGAGAACAATAACTATTTATATATATAGTTAGTATCGTGATGGTCGATTTTGATCGCCATTTTTTTGATGGATATATATATATATACATATGAGAGATTTATACGAGAATAATGACTATTTATATAGTTAGTATTGTGATGGTCGATGGTTTTTTGATGGATTTTTTAATAGCCAAGGTTTTTTTAAGTGCATGTTTTCTGTCGGACTTATTGAATAATATAGTTAGAATTAGATTTTTTTAAATTACAATAAGTATATTAAACGTCTCTTAAACATCCGGTCCGGTCCCGGTTTTTTACCCGCATATTTGGAACCGAACCCGGTTTGGAACCGGAACCGGAAATGGCCGATTTTTAGAACCGAGAACCGGACCGCATAGGTAATACCGGTTCCGGTTCCGGTGCCGGTCCCGGTTCGGTTCCGGTTCGGGCCGGTTTTTCCGGGTCCAATGCTCACCCCTAACAATATTAGCTAGGAAGTTCCAAATAGCAGTTGTTATTTTTCTTGTATACTGGGAACAAAGAATACTGTTTGAAGTACTGAGAAAACATCGAGAAAATATACTCCTGCTAGGTTATTAAATGACAACTTCTAGATGGCTCTGCACGTGAAATGTTGGAGAAAAAAATAGCTTGTCTTTATGTGGCCACTAAATATCCTGTTGTCATGGTATTACCTAGTGTCTAATGAGGGAATATAACTTTTGTTTTGATATTGATGACCACTTATCCTACAAATGGCTGGCATATTATCACTTAATTTAATGGGTCATAATTTATCAGCACTAAGGAAGATCCTCATCTACTAAATCTAATGATGGTAGTGTAGAGTTTTTGGAGGTTTTTTGTTTGTTATCCTTCTTCCTTTATTATTACTAGGAGACATCAAGTAAAGTCATGAATAGTCTTATGTTCATTCTCTACCAAGGAATAAAAGTAATTGAAGGAAACACTGATCTGGCTTAGAAGCTCGCCATAGAATCTCAGGATATGTGAAGAAGTGATGCGTCCTATGAAACAAGCGAGCGTTGGGGATTTGCTGAACTTTTTTAGTGTTCTGTGCTCTTCTGATAAGTCTGGGTTGCGCTTTCTTTGCAGCAATATTTGTGTTAACTTTACTTACAAAATCAAACTGATGGTAAACGTCTAATTAGACAAACTGAACTTTCTGATAGTCACAAACAAAGCATTCCTATTGCTAAATATGGTGGCTGAATCTGCACATTCTTGAGTATACACGCGGTGTAATTCTGAATGGTAAATGGTATGAGATACTTTTTTGTTGAATATTGTTGATTATAAAGTGACTGATTTACCATAGTGATTGGCTAAATACTTTATCAGTGGAAAGCTTATTATTAGAGCGTACTAGTTTATGCTTTATTTAAATTTATCCCCAAATACTTGAATTAATAATGGTTCTAGCTAAACTTTTTTTCCTTTCTTTTTGTTAATCTGCACTAAAAATGGTCTTCAGCCACTGATACTTTTTCTTTTACAGTCATGTAGGTTTTCTGCCAAAGTATGTAAACCATTTGAAAGATATGAACTTTTTAAGAGAGGATTTGGTCTTCAGTATTCACAGTGAGCAGGTAATGGTTAATGTCCCATCCTTATTATCGCTGAATAATTTCTATGTTGTCTTCTACATATGATGGTGTAATTGGTTTAATTTTGAATTACCAAAATGGAAACCAGAATTGCTGAATCAAAATAATTAGCTGTTTTCTTCTGTGATTTATGCTGGAGGATTGTTTTTGTTTCTTAACTCCCATCAACTGCACAGGGTACTGATTCAGGGGTTGATACATACTTTGGTCTTTGCACGTATCCTGGTCGGGAGCTGCGGCATCGCATAGATTTGAAGGTAGTATCTTTCATATTAATTGGATGCCATTATGCTCTTCCGTAATAAGTGAATTAGATACTCCCTTGGCTCTTACTGACACAAAGTATATCAAAGGGTCTTAGCCTCTCAGGGTGTGTTATGTATAGTGTTGATATGATTTTGCTTAATGACAGGTCCTTGTTGGTTTCTTTTCCCATTTGTCTTACAGAGTATTACTTTGATTCCAGTCTTTGCACAGTGCTCTCTGGAAACTTGCACATAAATTATTTTTACATTTGAGCAAAGATTGTTCTTTTAATCGTTATAGAAGTATCAATGGCTACATCATGGAGACCAAAACGAAGCTTGGTTAAATTACTGTCAGTTGTCAATTTCTCTACCTCAGGATGCAATGCACGCCCCATAGTCCTGGGAAATGTCGCTTTTCTGGAATATGTTGCACCTAGTTCCCTTTGATCGTTTGCCAGCAACCTAGATTATGATTAGGGCCATTAATGTTTCTTATTACCCTCGTGTAGAAGGAATAAGATCAAATTCCTGCAACCCAGCAGCTGACATCCAACAATAATATACGGAAATACAGACTCACAAGTTGCTTGTGTTTATTGTACCTTAATGTTTGTCAATTTCAGTACTATGAACATAGCATGATCAGAAGCCAAATACTAGGACAACGCATTTGGTATTATATTTTGCATTGGACTGATTGTTACTTACATAGCAGTAAGCATTCTGCAGCTGCTATGTTCTTAACTGTTAGGTGTCGATTGGTGTTGCATATTGTGTTTTAGGCAATTATTTCTGGTTAAAAGTATCCCTGTCTTTAATGGGTTTCACCTATAAGTGCATCAAAGATGACCAACTTACGATCTAGATCTGTTTCTTCTAATGAGGTTTTGATATGTATTTAGGATTCCTGTACCTAATAGTATGGTTGTTTGTTTATTATATATATCTAATTATCAAACTATTAATGGTTCAGATTTTGATTTGGTGTATCTATCCATTTATAGGCGTATTTTCTCAGAACAGACAAACATTGAGATAAAAACATAAGGAATATACTATCCCTAATTGGTGATCGGGATATATTGCACACCTAAATGGAATTTATAAGTATTTCAAATACCTGAAAGTGAATTTCACTTGCATAGAGTTATGACTCCTTTCTTATGTTGTAGGTATACCCAAAGGATATACACCCTTTTGGGCTAATAGCATGGACGGGGAACGACGTGCTGAACAGAAGGTACACAGATTTTGGTTACTCGATATGATTTCTGTGGTAGTGAAGTGTCTTGAAAACATCAACTTTTTATGAATTATATCCTCACTTTTTAGAGATCATAGGAACCAAGTGATCAGTACTGAGATATCTTCATAAGATTTGGTTTATCTACAGAAGCATGCAAACAAATACGAATGTGACAAATTAGTGATCTCTTTTTGAACAAGGTATTGTGACGTAGTGAAAAGACTTTGTAAACATTTGGCATAGGTGAAAGGTTGTACAAAATCCTGTGCAGAAGAGGAAAGTTATAGTGGTATTTATGCACAACCTTAGCTGGTTAGATGTTCCATTGTTGTGTGAGTTGTTCATGATTTGATGTTAGTAGTCTACTGCTTCTATGAGTCAAACAAAACATGCATTCTGTTTCTTGTCTGGTGAAAAATGTTGCATTGACCAGAAGTTTCTTGTGGCTTAAACACAAGTTTCTTGAAGAAGTCTTTTACAACAATTTTTAGTTTTGTCACCCTTGTGCTCATGTAGCTTTGGCTGATTATGGCCTTGCAACATGGAGGATTTTCTAGATTTCATTGTCTCATAAAACAACACCTATTAGGTAACTTTTCCTCCTTCCTCTGGAATTTTCTGCATCCTAGGTTATTTGTTGCAAAAAGGCTGATTCTGGCAACCCCAACCGGCCCACCACGGATTGCCAATGCTCGTTGTGGGGGGCATTCCTGACTCACTCAGCGGTTGTGGCTATGGGGGCATCCGTGTGCGAGACGAGGCTTGAACCCAAGACCATTTAATATTTGTTGCAAACTTACCTCCCACCCATTACCAACTGAGCTACACGCCATTGGCCTGCATCCTAGGTTATTGATTTTGACATTTTATGCCATCGATCCCATCTTCTGTTACTTAGCTATGTTTCATCATATTAGCAGTTTAGATTGTATGTATAAATACAGCCAGAATCTTCCCTTTCTTCTTTTCGTACGAAGCCACCAAGGCACCAACAACCTTAGTTGCTGAGGAACTTTTCCTTTGCTCATTCGTCAAGAATTGACAGCACACTCATTTACTGGCATATGTTTCGAGTGTCAGGGATTGTACGTGTTGGATCTGAGTTCATTGTAGATTTTGGCACCATTCTCTTCCTCTAAAGAACCATGTTGGAGTTCTTGTGTACTTTTATTTTTCTAAGTCATTCAGTTAGAAGAATAAACCCATGTTTTTTATTAAGGTGTTTTATGCTCAAGTTCATTATTTCAAGCAATGGTATTACCGTTCTTCTCTAGGTGTGCACAGTTCTTTCATCTGGTTTTTGATTTGTGGACTTTTTTTTGGAGGGTGTCCGGGTCAAAGCCCGACTAATCCCCGGCAATTTTGGGGGGCTAAACATGGCCCCCACTTAAATGTCCCCAGGCATGCGCACCGGAAGGCTCGAACTTGGTTATGGCGCTATAAACCGCCCGAGCAATAACCAATCCGCCACAGTACTGGAAGACTGTGTTGGCCTTGTTTTGTTAGTCCTTTTGTAGGTTCTAGGTCCTTTGTCTCATTTGTGGATGATTTTTCAATCAACTTAAGTTTAAATTTGAAAATCAAGGAGTAAATTATTATTTTTCCAGATTGTTTATCAGTTTTTTTGCCTATCTCAAAAGTAAGTCACTTTTTAAATCAGAAGTTTGTGTGCTGATAATCAAAAAGTCATTCGCATTGATCTCCTTTTCCTTGTAGTTGGTAGATTGACATTGATGTTCACAGAAATGGCCATGTACTTGATGTAACTTAGAAGCTTTGTATATCATCAAGTTCTTCATGGTTTTATTTCCATTACAGTGTGTTCCATGTCCTATGTTTTACCTAAAATCTCGGGGTTTGTTTCGGTTCTGGAGTCAAAGATCCTTAAAATGTATATTTATTATTTACTCCCATGTTAAGGTGTGTAGATGTAGTCCCTTTGATTTATTTTAATTTGGTGATGCCAACTTTTATCTGATCTCCTCTCTCATTTAGCTTTTGTATCAAATTCCTGTTTGGAGTAGTCATGAGATCTTTCACAGCATGCCTTCTTATGTCTAATAACCAGGTCTGTACTATACTTGTCAATGCAAATTGAGATGTCAAAATGTCTTTCTTGATGGCTTTTAATAGAACATGAATAATTGAAGAGATTTTGTATTTATTCAGCATAATCTTTTTTTTAGCTTCAGTTGTCAAATACATAAACAAGTAATTAAAAACTTTAATCACAATTAATAGTCATCACCAAGACAAGTTTTAAGCAGCAAATATGTTCCTATTTCTCTTTAAATTGTTATACATGTAAACTTGTATATCTTAGAGAAGAGTAGTCTTATTTTGCATTAAAAAAATCTGAGTTTTATAATAGCTGCTGCATGTATGCAAGGCTACGTGGAAGCTCTTCAACATTGGTGATGAGCATTTTTATCCACACAATAGGCTGTCATTTAGTAATAATGAAATTGGCTCATTTTAGAAAGTAATTATACAAAAATTGGTGGTTTCGGGCATCTGCTTTACTTTTCAAGAGGAAGTTATCGATATTTATCAAGTTGGTTGTTTGGAAAACTTTAATGCAGGCTGAGGATACTTGCAGAATCCAAAGGGTTCCGACTTGATGATACGGGGCTGTTCCCTGCGACACATGGTTCTGGTGGAAAAAGGGTAATACGTTACATTAATTACAAAATTAAGCTTTATTTATTCCGTTTCTTTTTAATCTGACAAGTGTTACCTCCATCTGGATGTGATGCAGGTTAGTGCCAGTACAAGTTTGAAGTTTCACTCAGAAAAGGAAGTATTCGACTTCCTGGGATTTCCGTGGCTTGAACCACATGAACGCAATATCTGACAACCGTTGCTACGGTGGTTAATTATGTACATAGACTCTGTGCAAGGAAAAGATTGTTTCCAAAGATAAACAAGTTTGTAGTCCAAGGATTTTGCTTTTTGCTTGAAACCATGATCGATCTTTTCCTTAGTATATAATACTTATATAACGGAAAATGGAACTCTCAAACACCTACATCTCTTTTGGTGATCCTACATTTACCAGAGGCTAAAGACCCTTCGGTATGTAATCATTTTGTTTTGTATTTTTTTAGGTCTTTTGAAGCTCACATTTTTGATCCGTTAGTTATTTTTCTCTCAACTGATTACCTGTGTTTGCTAGCTTATATATATATATATATAGAGGAAAGTTCAAATGTGAACAAATTTTTGGTTGTGAACGTGAGGACAACCGAGATCGCGACACGTGGCGTCTTTGAGTGTGGTCCCCCCCTTTATTTCAATGCCCTTCCATGAATCGCGCCTGGTCACCCGCCGTGGACATGATGTGGCACCTAGTCATCAGCCACATGTCGCGCTCTCGGCTGTCCTCACGTTCACAACCAAAAAGTGGTTCACATTTGAACCCACCCCTATATATATATATGGTCAGGTTCAAATGTGAACTCAATTTTGGTTGTGAACGTGAGGACAAATCTCAGTCACACATCTTCTATTACGGTGGACGCGTTCATGGAGGATTGACGCGATTCATGGGAAAGCCATCTTTATTGACAAGATGAGTGGCTGAGATTCGTCCTCATGTTTACAATGAAAAAGTGGTTCACATTTGAACTTTCTCTCTCTTTCATCAAAATTTGATGTTTATGAAACATTTTCATCATATTAAACAATTCCATAATTCAATTTTATTGATTTAATATATGCAACCATGAGTTTACACGGTTTACACGTTATTTGGGGTTTACAAAATAACTTTCCCCTCTCTCTCTCTCTCTCTATATATATATATATATATATATATATATATATAGAGAGAGAGAGAGAGAGAGAGAGAGAGAGAGAGAGAGAGAGGAAAGTTCAAACGTGAACCATTTTTTGGTTGTAAACGTGAACCATTTTTTGGTTGTGAACGTGAGGACAGCCGAGAGCGCGACACGTGGCGGAGACTAGTCAATAAAGGCGGCTTTAGGTGTGATCCCCCCTTTAATTCAATGCCCTCCCATGAATCGCGTCTAGTCATCCGCCGTGGACTTGACGTGACGCCTAGTCATCAGTCACGTGTCGCGCTTTTGGCTGTACTCGCGTTCACAACTAAAAAGTGGTTCACATTTGAACCCACCCCTATATATATATAGAGAGAGAGAGAGAGGGAGAGGGAGAGGGAGAGAGAGAGACAGAGACAGAGAAAAGTTCAAATGAAAACTCATATTTCATTGTGAACGTGATGACCACTAAAATTGCGCCATGTAGCAATATTTAATTCTAAATATCATGCATTATTCAAAGTGGATAAAGGTGTCTAAGCTTTATTCACTCTGAATAGTACATAATTTTCAGAGTAAATATTGCCACGTTACGCGATTTTAGTGATCCTCACGATCACAATGAAAAATAAGTTTTCATTTGAACTTTTCTCTGTCTCTCTCTCTCTCTCTCTATATATAGGGTATTTTGTCTCTTTGTTTCTCTTAAGAAGTTGCCATGGAAGGCCCTCCCTTTTTTGATTAAGAAACATAAAGGAAATGCAGAAAAAGAACTTCTACTGCTTGCTAGAACGCCTCCATATAGACCATAACTGTTCATATTGTTTTTATATTTTAGTCAATTGTCTGTACCAATAATTCTGAAATTTGTACCAAAAGTTGTAACATTACTTTATTTTGAGTAGGATTCTGATTTAAATTTATACTTTGTTTACATGATCAATCATTACTTTTTGATTTAGGTTTAAGGTGTTTTTTAATACGTTGAACGAAGTGACAACTCAGAGGTGATTATTCAACATACCAACCGCTTTTAAATTGAATTTCAAAGCATTGCAAAAATGTCATTAAATTTAAATATGGGTAGGTATTAAAGATAATTTGTATTAGTTGACACTTCTTTTTCATATCTATTTTAGTAATATTATACTGCAACCTTTTATTTAATGTATTACGTGATTGCAACTTTAATTCATAAACTTGTTTGACACCCTTTTGCTATACTTTATATAATTCGATTTTTCATATGTTTTGAATAAAAGTTTCTAATTGATGATCAACTACTAATTAATAAACTAAAGGTAAGCTACATATGATTTAGTAAAACTTTGGTTTCATATTTAAAATTAAAACAACAGTCCTTTTCCTTATGGACTTCCTCTTTGCTCTTGATGGACATTTAGGAGTAGCCGAATAGCTGCTAACTGCCCCTCACGTGCATGTCATGTTGTTAGGGTTTTTTTGGTTAATATCCTATCCACCCGAGTTCGAGTCCAGACGTTAACATCTTGTAGTCAATCTTAGTCTCAGATAGCCGTAACCTAATTTCCATGTTGTCAAAGATGTAGTCTAGACAAAGCTAAGACTAAGGGTGCGTTCGTTTTGCGGGAATGAAATGGAACTCAAGGGATTTGGAATTGAAATCCATTCCATTACCGTGTTCGGTAAACCATATGATTTGGATGGAATGGATTCTGAAATCCCAACCTGCTTTTGAAATCCCATATCCATGGGATTTTGAAATCCTTGGCTAAATGGTTGGATTCTTCAGGAATTCAAGCGCGTCAATCCTTCCATTTCATTAAATGGAACCAGTAAATTAAATAATTATTTTTATATTAGTTTTTATTATAAAATAATAAAAAATCGAAAAAGGTAATAAATTTGGATATGTTAAAAAGGTATTTAATTGATATACATTCATTATTGCATATTTTTATAAAATTACTTGATTTCCATGATTATAAAAATATTTTGATGCATAACTTTCATGTTGTTAGGGTTTTTTTGGTTAATATCCTATCCACCCGAGTTCGAGTCCAGACGTTAACATCTTGTAGTCAATCTTAGTCTCAGATAGCCGTAACCTAATTTCCATGTTGTCAAAGATGTAGTCTAGACAAAGCTAAGACTAAGAGGTAAAGAATATTAGTGAGATGGAAAAGAGTGAAGTCGTTGGAATTTAATGACAAAAACAGGTACAATAGAATAAATTATGAACCATAGAGTAATTAGGGAAAACTTGAAAAGTTGTGATGGTTCACGAACCAACATAATGGTTTGATCACCACCATTCGAACAGTCACGATCGTTCGAAGACAACTTTTCGTTGTATATATATATATATATATATATGTGTACATATATATGTATAGAGGAAAGTTCAAATGTGAACCACTTTTTCATTGTGAACATGAGGACGAATCTTAGCCACACATCTCGCGGTCCTTCAAGGAAAAACCATTTTTTTGAAAAAAACTTGAGGAATAATCTAAGCCTTTGATCTAAAAAGGTCATGATCAACACTTTAGATTATTCCTCAAGTTTTTACAAAAGAAGAGGTTTTTACAAAATATGTGGTTTTTTACAAATATATATATATATATATTTGGACATCTGGTAGAAGAGGGTTGCTGTTTGTGTTTGTTGTTGTAAGTGAGGATTGTGGGTGTGGGTATTAGGGTTTGTATAGGAGAATATTTTAGGTGTTAAAATTCCTAAATTACCTTGGGAGGGAATAATCAGGTGTGAACACGTATTTTGTTAAAAAATTACAAATGATGTCATCATATTTATTAGCCATTGATCAATATTAATTGATGGCTTAGATTGTTCCTCTAGTTTTTACAAAATATGTGGTTTTTATTTGATTATTCCTCTCTCTCTCTCTCTCTCTCTCTCTCTCTCTCTCTCTCTTATATATATATATATATATATATATATATATTTCAAGTGTGATTTTCTCAAGAAATAAAATAAAACTTTGGTTTGATCAAAGATCATGTGACAAGAAAGCTTGTGTTATAAATATTTTCCCAACAATTGGTATCAGAGTCTAATTTAATCAAAGTAATGTTCTCATCATCTACCGGGGAAGTCACTAGCATGTCGGCGCCGGAGATTCAATAGAAGAACACCTTAGAAAGGGTGTTCATTGAATCAGCTGGGGGATACCCAGAGCGGCCGAAAAACCAGAAAAGAAAATCGAGAAAGAAACCGGAACCCCCGTCAATGATTCATACGAGGTTCGATTGGAAATAGAGGGAGATACTTAGGGCGGCTGAAATCCATAAGAAAATCTACCACCATCGGACACTATACTGGAAAAAGGGGCGTACCTTAACCAGAACCGGAGAAAACAATCGGAGAAACCCACTCGGTCACAGCGAATGACAATGGAAGACCAAGTGGAGTCATGTGAGAAGACTACAAAAAAAGACTAAGTGGAGTAATGTGAGACGACTACACAAGAACGAAGACCAAGTGGAGTTATGTGAGACGAGTACACAAAAACGAAGATCAAGTGGTGTCATGTGAGAAGACTACACAAGAATGTGTCGGAAATGGTGTCCAAATTATTAACTACTGGTAGTATTTTAATAATAGTAGGGTCCTTTTGGGTTGCCCTTAAGACCCAAATAAACAATCAGGAAATTAGAGGGATTGAAAGTGATTAATTACTTATCAGTTGATGATAAATATAATCATTAGATAATATCCAAAAAGATAATTAATTAGATTAATTATAGGTAAAGGATAATATGTTGATAATAGTTAAAATAGTTTTTAATTAAGTTATCAAGTTGTAAAAGGATTAGGATATCTAATTATATATTAAAGATAATGAATTGATAATAATTAAAATAGTTTTTAACGGTTTATCAGTTCATGTAGAATTAGGAAGCCTGAGTCAAAATGTTATAAATAGGTGTATTGGGATCAAACCCAATTCATTAATTTTTCATCTCTTCTCTTTGTGGCATCCTCCTTCTATTTCTCTCTCCAAATCGCCAAAATGTTTGAGCGTTCTTGATTGTAAATATTTGATGATCTTAGGTGTGAGCTGTAATAACCGGATTTTAGTGCAGTTAATAGTAAAGTTAACTTTACCATCCTTTGTAAGAGTTTTGGGTTTAGGGGCTAAAGGTGTCAAATTCCAATTCTTTTGTTAAGTGTTGGGATTTTATTAGTAAGATGAACTTGGCCTTTAGTCCAACATATTTAAGGGAGAAAAATTAGGGTTTTAGCCATTTGTGGTAAAGATTATTGTGTGAAGTGTGTTTTGGAGAAAGCTGCCATCATCATCCTCATCATTTCCTCTAATCATCAGGTCTTCATCAAATCATCATTTTTGTGAGGTAAGCTTCAATCTCTCCTTTTAAATGAATGCTGTTATGTTATAAGCTTAGCCTTAGAGTGATCTGTAGAGTTAAAATCGTTTGCAAGGGGTTTCTGATTTGGTTTCCTTGGTATTTTGGGTTCTGCAATCAATCTCCTTGATTTAAACCCAGAAACCAAGTTTCCTGATATGGAATTCAAGAAAGCCGATACGGCTTATGAGTTTGGTATATGAGAATCGACTTTCTTCCCTCCCCAAAACCCAATTCGGCTTTTGTGTATGTGTGTGTTTCCCAATTTGGCTTTTGTGTATGTGTGTGTTTCCCAATTCGGCTTATTTTCCCCCCAAGAAAACCCAATTCGGCGTTTGGCCCTACTACTTGGGATCGGCTTTTGAAAAAGCCGAATCCCCCTTCCCAACTTATTCCAAATCGACTTTTGAACTTTCCCTCATCGGCTTTTCTTTTTCCCTAATCGTCCTTTGGGCTCAGTGTTCTCCGAATCGGATTTTTGTAGTCCGAATCGGACTATGAAGCCGCCTGATAGTCCGAATGTCCAATTAGGCTTTTGTGTATAACCAAAGTACAATTCGGCTTTTGTACAAGCATGGCACCAATTCTCCCAATTCGGCTTTTGTGTTGTGAACTAATCCCAATCGGCTTTTACCATGCTTAGAATCGGCTTTTGTACTCAATACTATCAACAATCGGCTTTTGCACAAACTACTCCTAATCGACTTTGATCATGTCAGTAATCGACCTTTGCTCAGCCTATCATTTCAAGTGAATTTAAGTATCATTTTATGTGAGTTTATCCATCATTTCATGTGAGTTTAAGCATCATTCATGTGAGTTTAAGCATCATTTCATGTGAGCTTATCTATCATTTCATGAGGAAGTTAATCCGTCATTTCATGTGTCATTTCAAGAGAAAACCCTAATCCATCATTTTACGTGATATTAATCTATCGTTCCATGTTAACACTTCGTGTCAACCCTAATCGTTATCATTTCATGTAAACCCTAACCGTCATTTCATGTGAGAGTAATAGACATTTCATTCCATATGAACTTAGTTATCATTTCATACAAACCATAAGTGGTTAGTTGGGAAAATCCTGATCTATCGTTTCACGATAAGTCTTTAATCGGATGATGGTGAGAGCTAGGGGTTGTTAACTAGGAAGGAGGTTCCTAGCTAGTAGAACTGAAACTAATCAGGCATTGATATATGTAGGTGCGGATAAGGCAGAGCCTAGCATAGTCGAGGCAGTGACAGGTGAGTTCCCTTACCCGAAGTTTTGTGAACTATGTTAAGTAAACTGTTTCGCAAATATTTCTTGTGAACTATTCCTGAAATATGAATGCTTTAATGATGATCATCTTATTGCATGTTTGATATTTTTTGTTATGTTTGGGGTTGCAATGTGAGCAATTGTACCATGGGACCGTACATCCCTTGAAAGTGAATGTGGTGTGGAGGCACGAACTCTGTTCGTCACTCCCTTAAATGAGGATCCGAGGGAGCCGACCACTTGAGTTGTTATCGGTAGGGTGGTGTGGAGGCACGAACTCTGTTCGTCACTCCCTTAAATGAACATCCAAGGGAGGCGGCCACCCGGGTTACTGCTAAGGCCTGAAAGGTCTGGAGTAGCCCAGTTTAGTCACGAGGTGACGTGTTTTGTTGCTCATGGTGCTACCCTAGTGAAATGGTGATTTATGAATTACTTTTGGCCAGCGGGCCGTAGTTAATCTATCTTTGAACTGTTTTGAGGGAATTCACTAGACCTTTCGGTCTAACCCTCGTTTTCAAAGTTTTAAAAACCTTTTCAGGGAAAGATCGTGTTCTTAGAGGCAAAGAGAAGGTAAACGTCTAGTGTAGAGGCATTGGTTCGTTTCTAGTACTTAAACCATTAAAATCTCAGCTGTGGAGGGATGTTCCACATGCACGACTTATTGCTTCATTAGGCTTAGATTGATTAAATCTTCCGCTGCGATAGATCACTAGGAGTTATTGATATTGTTATATATTATGCTTTGTGTGGGATTTTTGGGTTGTTACATGAGCCACTAGAGGGATTCATATATTGGTCCTTGACATCCAAGAGGCAATATCAAAGATTTGATTTTTCACCAAGTTCTTCAAGTAAGTTTCTTGATCATTCTTTTGTAGTTAAAGTTTCTAGAACATGAGTATCCTTAAAAGTTTTTAATTTGATGTTACCGTAATTTTTTGAATATGTTCTCGTTGCTTGAATGTGGTAATAGATTTGATTAAAACCTAACAGTGGTATCAAAGCCATTGTTCTTGAATTTTAACTCAAAAGTTATTTCAATTTGATTTGCAAAACTCTTTGTGTTTGTATTAAAATTGCTTTTAATTGATTTACAAAAGGTGTTTGTATTAAAATCGATTTCTAATTGATTTACAAAAGGTATTTATAATAAAAACTTTTTTAAGTCAATTTGCCAAAAAAGGAGTTTTCGGTTTTGTGGCCTTAAGATTGAAATAGATTTTAATTTTAAATTTTAGCATTGGAAACTAATTTTGCATAAAAGATCTATTAGCAATAGAATTGTTTATTGTACTTATGAATTTAGACTTCTAGTAGGTATAGATGTTTTTATGCAATGTTAATCCCAATTGTTTTGGCTAGTTTCCTAACATGCTAAAATACCCAAATTTGAGTTTTTCAATTGTTGAAAAGATAATCCCAAAATTATTTTGGCTAGTTTCCTAACTTTCTAAAATACCAAATTTAAAGTTTGGATAATATAGTAAGATAAACATTGACATTATTTATATAGTGGATATAAATTGTACATATCTAAAAGTAATCATTAGCATGTGTCCTGACATATTTAATTGGAATTAATTATGGAATTGATTATATTAATTATTAAATGTGTTTTCAAAGAAGGAAGTATGATGGATTACGCAGTCCCTATTTTAAATCAATTACATTCAGGGATATGTAATCTAGAAATTACTGCCACAAATTTTGAACTAAAACCTGTAATGTTTCAAATGTTACAGAGTAATGGACAATTTGTAGGATTGGCAAATGAAGATCCTCATGCTCATCTGAGATCTTTCATGGCAGTATCAGATTGTTTCAATTACCGGGTGTATCAGACGATGCTTTGCGATTAAAACTTTTTCTATATTCTTTGAGTCACAAAGCACGCGAATGGTAGAACTCGTTACAACCTGATTCTCTAACTACATGGAACCAAAGGGGGTGTGAAACATCCCCACACTTGAAATTTTAGTCAAGCTCCCAACAAAAACAAATCTAGAAGGTTAAAACAAAGGTGGGGAATTTTGGTACAAAATCCCCACACTTATCATCAATGCACATTCAAACTAGATTCCTCAACCAAATAACATGCTAAAACGAAATTGGAATCAAAACTCATAGCATGCATCAAATACTAGCAAAACCAAACAATGGAGTTTCAAGAGTGAGCTTAAATCTATCAAGAGCATGAAAAACACCATTAATGCCCCAAGAGAAGGTCAAATCTTACCAATGCAAGCTAATCCAACGAAATCAAGTTAGGATACCTTTGAAGCCATTGTTGATGAAATTGAAGCACAAGAATTTCGATTTACGCAGGTTCGTGAAAGGGAGTCGCGGCGCCTATAGAGAAATTAGGGTTTTGTGTCTTGAAAAAGTGAGGAAGAAAAGGTTTAAAACCCGTCTGCACTAATTTCGCGCCACTAAGAAAAGGACTTCGCGTCGCGAAAAGAGCGGTTTCCGAAAAAAATACCCTAATTTTAATTTTCACGCCGCGAAACAGGACACTCGCGCCGCGAAGATCGAAACTTTTACCTGATAAGAAGGGAATGCTATTTTCGCGTCGCCAAACCTAAAAGGTCGCGATCGCGAAAATGCTTCTGAATCCGTTTTCCAAAATTTTCGTTGCGCGTCGGATTTTCTCGTTTTTGGTTTCTATTCCCTCCGTATGGTTACCTAAACAATAACAAACAAAAATATCAGTAAAAACACACACGAAAATACTAAAAATGAAAAGGAAAAAGAAAATGCTCGGGTTGCCTCCCGAGAAGCGCTTCATTTTTGAATGGGTCTAGAGCTCGACCCCGCTTTTAGCCCATTTCTTGGCTCGTCGGGCTGACGAGCCCTTCTTTTTTCTATGCTCCTTCTTGGAGGGTCCCGACCCGTTAGGTGATTTATTCTCTTGGTGTATCGGGTTTGGATAGTCCTCCGTTTTCTTCATGTGCTCGTGAGGTAGTAGTGGGCGGCCAGTATTCTTCTTATAGGCTTGAGAAGGGTCCTCATAAGGTGTATTGAGATGGGTGACCAGCTCTCCATCGGGATTGAAGTAGATCCTCTTATCTCCATACCCCAAGCTCGATACTTGGTTGCACATGTCGACGTTCACTCGAGCGGTATATAGAAAAGCTCTCCCGAGAATAATTGGAATCTCCGTATCCTTCGGGAGGTTGGCTATGATGAAGTCTGTATAGTAGACGAAATTCCCGATGCGTACTGGGACTCCTTCCGCTATCCCCAACGGTGTAGTCATATATCCGTTTATTCCTCGGTATTGGTAATCCGTTGGTGCGAGCTTTTTGATCCTGAATTTCCTACAATAAGAAACAGGCATCATGTTAAGTGCAGCACCCGTATCTATCAAAGCAAGATCTTTAAATTCAGAAGATGAAATAGGTAAACTGTAACTTCCCGGGTCGTGCTTGATAGGGGCGATGTAGGTGAGCTCGTCTTCCTTCACTTTCTCTTTCTCTTTACCTTTGTTCTTCTTTGGAATCATGAACTCCGCATATCCACCTTGTTTGCCATCTTCCTCCTCATCATCGCTCAAATAAATGGGCCCTTTGAGTCCTAGATGCTCGAATGATATTGTGAACCCCTCCGAATCATAGTCCGTGGCGTAGTCGGGTTCGCTTCCGCTATCGCTCTCCACGTACTTTCTCGTGTAGATGTCGGTCCACGTCTTCTTAGATGTTGCTCCGGCCACCATAAGCATTGGCTTCGTGTTATCCACCTTTGGGTTGACTTGGGTTTGCGTTGGTAGCTCTCCTTGAGTCCTCTCACTTAGCAATTGCGAAATACACCCAACCTGCATTTCCGAATTCTGTATTGTACTTTGATGGTTACGTAAATATGAACCAAACTCATCATTGATATTCTTTTGAGCGTCCATGAATTGGATGAGTCGGTCCTCGATGGAAACACGCGGCTCTCCCTCCGTTCGTTGAATTTGTTGGTTCGGTGCAAAGAAACAGGGAGGTCTTGGGTTGAAGTTATGGTTGTTGTTCCACCTCCCTTGGTAGTCGCCTCGATTGAGGTAGTGTACTTCCTTGGGTGTCATCATCGGATGGTTCGGGCAATCCTTTGTTAAGTGCGGTCATTTGCACTCCTCGCATCCAACCTACAAAGCATGAACATATTTTATTAATTCCTCAATTTTACGTTCAAACTTAACCTGTTGGTTTTTAATTGCGGCTAGTTCATCGGATGGGTCGAAGTTGGTTGAGATTTTCCCGGCCATTCTTGGAATTTGCAAGCGCTTATCCGTCCTCCAATCTATGTTGTGAATTAGCATGTCCTCAAGGCTTATACCCTCCCGTGGGAGTTTTGTACATGAATACACCCCGGTGGATGAATCCAATGTAGCTCGAGAAGAATAACTAAGTCCACTATAGAAAGTTTGGACTTGATCACTCTTACTTAATCCGTGACTCGGGCACAAATTTAGAAGGTGTTTGAATCGCTCCCACGATTCAGATATCGTCTCCTCGTCATCTTGTCGGAAGGATCGGATTTCGGCTCGTAGCTTATCAATTTTGGATGGTGGAAAAAATCGGGAAAGGAAATTTGAGCGAAGTCCTTCCCAAGTGGTGATCGAACTCGGTTCCAAGGATCGTAACCAAGCTTTTGCTTCTCCGGCGAGCGTAAGAGGAAAAACTCGAAGGCGAATCGCATCATCTCGGTTTTCCTCGGTTTTGAACAAATCACAAATATCCACGAAGTTTTCCAAATGCACGATAGGATTGCTATCGTTTTTCCCGTCGAAGGTAAGATCCTTAATCATGTGAAGAAGCTTTCCCGGGATCTCCTTGTCTAAGTTTGGCTTTGTGATCGGATTGGTGGGTACGGTCGGAGCGGTCCTCCGAGCGGTCCACATTGGTGCATCGTCTCCCATTTCGAAATTCAAAGCTTGCGGTCGAACTTTGTTAGCTTCTGACTTCTTTTTGTTTCTTTTTCTGAATTCCCTCTCCGGTTCCTCAAATGCCTCTAATAGTTCCGTCGTGACTGAAACCACAACAAACAATTACGGACAACTTGCGGGAAACAAAGAGATAAAAATAATTAACTAAAAACTAAAAAGCGAAAAACTTGCAAGAGATGGAATATCTCACAAGGATCGATTAACAAAACTAATAAAGACTAAAAATCTAACAACTACCGTTCCCCGGCAACGGCGCCAAAAACTTGATGCGGTAAATATTATATATAAAAAGCGAAACAAGTTTTAACCTCTAATGTCTAACCACAATTACCACATTCACATGCAAGTGTACCTGATTGCGAGTAATATAGTGTAGGAAAGTCCAGGTATCGTTCTTACCACTGGGAACGGTCAAGTTATGTAGACTAATAATCCTAACTAGTTTAATTAATCTAGAATGCTGGGCGGTTTTTAGGAAAATGATTTAATTAACTGAAAGACAAATAAATAACTAATTAACTAGAAAGCAAAAAGAAGATGATTTAAACTTTTATAGGAGAAAACAGTAGTACTTATCATGGTAATAACGACTCCCCAAGTGGATGATTTAACTTTGCCAAAGGTATGGTTGAATTGGTTATTGTAGGAATTTAAGTCAAGGACACCCTAACATGCGATGATTATGGTTGTCAACCAGGTTGGTCTTCCTGGCCCTAATACATGGACTGGTTGTCAGGCAGTCTAGTAAAAGTCACCCAATTCTATCACTATCATACGGAACTCTACTATCTGGCTGCTCTCGGTCCGAGCTAACTACCTAACACAACTCTCCGTG
The DNA here is from genome assembly GCA_030169165.1 of Centaurea solstitialis. NCBI lineage: Eukaryota > Viridiplantae > Streptophyta > Magnoliopsida > Asterales > Asteraceae > Centaurea > Centaurea solstitialis. The sequence continues at coordinate 50,387,419 of CM058042.1, read as the reverse complement.
TTACCAAAGTGAGGGTCAAGAAAGGTTGATTATCCTAACGGAGTCTATCTATTCTTGGTCAAACAGATACACCCAACCAACGAGTTCAAATAACCATACAATGCAAATAAAACTGGTACCATAAACTCACATTCAATAAACCAATAACAAACCAATAATCAATTAATTCATAAAACTATCATCCACAAGGTTCATCTACCACAATAAGCACTACTAAATAAGACTACTCACTAGACATAATAAAAAAAACAATAAGACTACAAAAGACAGACATTATACCGACCGTACAGCAACAGATGATCGAGAACCGGAGAACAAACTCCGAGTAAGATCGAATCACTCGTATCGGCACAACTCTCTCTCTCTCACAGACTAAGACTAAATTGATAACTTCTGGATGTGTACGTCTTGATGATTGAAGATGATTTTTGAACTGAAGGAGAAGACTGATATTTAAAAGGCATCCGTAGGCTCGTTTCGCGATCGTGAGGCGGCATCTTCACGACGCGAGGCACTTAAAAAACCCTATATTTCTTTTTTAAGCAAGTTCTGGAATCTTCCATCGACGGTCTTTGCCTACTTCGCGGCGCGAAAATCTCCAGAGTTGACGCGAAATCAGTGAAAAGCATGAATATTCTAGAAGTGGCTCTCTTCGCGGCGCGAGACTTGAAAACTCGCGGACGCTAAAATGTCTCTGAGTTGACTTTGCTCAATTTCCACGCTTTTTCGCCTTTTTTCGTACTTTTCCGTTCCAAGGCCTCCAAAACCAACAAAAGTATGATTTAGCCCAAAATGTGAGTAATCAGATCAGAAATGGGTGAGAAACGGGGTAAATTCTAGCAATTAAGCACGACCAAAACATGTATAATTTTGGAGTTATCAGCCTCCCTGTGGGATCGATATCCGGTACTTGTACCACTTTTATTACTTGTTAAGTTTTATCTCAAAAACGACAGCAGACCGAGGTTTATACTTGGGCCGAGGTCTGTTTGTTTGCATTCTCTATAAAAAATCCTATTTGTGTTTTTAGCGTCGTTGCATTTGATCGGACGGTTGGGAACGGTTGACTTTTTCCCGTTCCTTTGATAGTCCGAGGAAAATACAGCGTGTCGTAAGGAACACCGGTAGGCAAAGATAAAAGGGGAATCACTGAAAAGAGGTCGATTAAGTTCCCTCAAGAGTAGGCTATCTTCTAGACCTTGACAGTAACATGCGCCAAAGAGATGGTATGACGGACGTACTTCTTCAGAACTTCGAGGCCATCGATGTAGTAATCGGGGCGAAGGATCGGTCCTTGCAAATACTTGATCAGTGTGAGTAAGTCTTCAAGATGAATACGATCAAGATCTGCTTCAGTAAAGGTCTATTTCTGAAGCTCACCGCTAAGACTGCCTCTTCCGTACATGAGAACATCAAACTCTAGAAACATCTGGCGTCCATGTCTGTAGGGTCGAACATCGGTTACCTTTACGAATCGGCGCTTGAGTCGAGTTCTGCCATGCTTTTTCCAGTTGCATACTCGTTGGTGGACATAGGCGGTTCTCCGGCAAAGCTTCTTCAAGTGGGAGATCCCAAAGAATACATTTTCCGACCATTTGTGGATCTTTTCTTGTTGGAAGATCTTCGAGAATGATTCCTCCAAGAAAGGTCTAAAGATCACCGTGTGGTTCCAGCTAAGTTGTATCATCGAGGTATTCGCAGAGTTGGGTACGGTTGTTGAAATGGTGGGTGCCGTCTTAGTATCTGAGAACTGTACCGTTGGGAGGAACATGTTGTACTCGTTGTTGCTGATGATGTCATCCCCTCTCTTTTAGAAGCGAAGGCTTTGGGCAAGTTAGCAAAGAATCTTCCTGGCTTCATCAGAGATCTGTAGCTCAGTAGGATCTGTCGGTGCCAACTCTGGAGCGACCATCTCAACTTCAACGGTAGGCTTCTCATGAGGGAACTGTATCACCTCATCCAACGGTATGGCTTCGTAGGCAAACAGCTCGATGTCAAGTGGTTTATCATCAGAGTCCTCATATTGAGGAGTGGATCTTGACGGAGCTGACTCTGAAGCTGGTGCAGAAGCGGATCCGGAACCCGAGGCGTGTGCGAGGTCGATGCGAAGTCTTTTGGACTGTTGCACCTCCTCCTCATGAGGACCTGCGCCCGGGTCGTTAGAGTAATCATGTCCCCTTTTGGAGGACTGAGCCTGAGGCCGGCACGCGGCCTCGAGTTCCTTAATGTGGCGCTGGGCGATCTCAAGTTGCTGATCCCTGACTGCAATTGTCGCATCTCTGTCTCTGATTTACGCTGTCAGTGCATCGATCGGTGTAGTGTAAGCGGCGATCATCATCTGGTTTTCTTCTTCAGTGACATAGCCCGGGATCTCGGCTTGAGCGGTCGGTCATGGTGGTGGAAGGCGGAGGACATCCCCGGTTGGACGGGCAATCGGAGAGTCAGGTTGTGGCGTAGTTTCCACATATTTGCCTTTCAAAAGGCGTCTGGCTACCTGTAGCTCACAATCCCGTTCTTCGTTGGATCTTCGGAGTGCCTCGATTTCTGCTTGGCGTGCTTTGTCGGCTTCGGCCAAGGTTTTTTCAAGCGCTTCGAACCGTCTATCTTTTGCAGCATCCGCCTCTTCCAATTTATGTAACCTGTTTTGGACGACTTTTATGATGTCGCCCGAATCCGTCAGACCAAGTCCCGATGTTGCTCCCGGAGCACCTTGTGTCCCGGTTGATGTGGAAAGTCCTATGAAGGTACTTTCATGGCCTGCACTCATGGCTGGAATATTGCTGACCATGGCAGGACTTTCGGACGATCCTCAAACAGCGTCGGTAGATGCATGAACTACGTCCGTTCCGGCCATGGCACTAATGCTCAGGGCGGATGATGCTCCCAATAGTGTCCTGGAGAAAGAATTGAGATCAAAGATCTCGGGAAGTGGCTCTAAGACTCTACGTGCATCCAAAGAAGGCGAGAGGTGGGGCAGATCCTTTCTTATCTCAACATCGACCAACTCCAAATGAGTGGCCGATGGAAGTTGTGCTTGATCCTCGTGAGAAGATGAAACCACTGTCTGTTGAGAGACAGTGGAGTGGCTGGTTTGGGCATGCATGTGCGCTGGTTGGCTGCTAGCGTCTTGACCCGACAGCATAGGCTGACTGGTCTCGGTGTGGGTTGCCTGTGTGGAGGATTGACTCGGGCTAGAAAGGACATCCGGTTCTAGTCTTTTAGTGGCCTCTTCTTCTCCGACCTCTTCTCGGATATCTAACCACTCTTCATTCTGAAGGGCCACGGCCTCTTTTTCTAATTCCTCTCTAACACCCTCAATGTCTTCACCACCTTGTCTCTCCAAGCCGGTCTCTGCCTCTTCTCCTTCTTCGTCACGAATGACGGTCCGATCGTCGGATGCCATGTCACCTCCAAGAATGAGGTTGTCATCAAAGTAATCGCCTTTGAAGGACGAAGTTGCCTCATCATCATCCGGTTGGTCCTTTCCACCTTTAATCGGTACATACTCCATGAATTCCTCAACGGAGCCGTAATCAACCCGCTCGGACTCTATGGCCTTGACGTCGTCGTCACGTCGGTCGGAAGGCGTATGTTCAGATGAAATGCCATCGTCCGAGTCATCACCGAAAGGATCGCCTGAGGGATCGCCTGGTTGGCGAGGTGCCGTTGTCGTGTGAGGTGGTGAAGGAATGTGTGTTTGTTCTTGTGGGGAAGCTTCCACATCCTCACTAATGATCTTGTGTTGTTGCGGAGAAGATGTCACCGGTTCTTCCTCGGAGATAGGTAATGGTGGCGAAACGGGGCGAATCCCGGTGTACTGCTTGATCCTAGCGCCAATCATATGCTTAGGATCAACAAGGATGGCAGCATGTTCCTCAGCGACGGTGCGGGTGCGAGTGTGGCGAGCTTTGGCCTCAATGTTTCTAAGATAGGCCGCGCCAGCTTCTGAAGCATACATGTGCGGAGAGGCAGAGGTCCTAACAACTCTACCCACGTTCCCCCTCACATCTACACTCATAACTCCCGAACGGGAAGCTCCCCCAGTGGAGCTCCGGGGTCCAGTGCCTAGGGCACGAGCCTCAGTAGGGACGGGTTGCGCATCTTGGTTAGGGCTCCCCGGTTCTGAGGAGTCCGTAGATGCGGCTTCTAGTGCTATAGATACCCTATACAATCCTACACTCAATGCCCTCTGATCCGTTGTGTCTAACACGTGTACTGGAATCGGCATCTCTACTTGACCTGGACGAAGTGTTATCTTGTTGGTCCTGTTAATCTGCTTGCTGGCGAACTTCGGATGACCTGATCGACGACTAACCTCAGGATGACGGTTCGTGTGATCTTGGATCATCAGGCTGAAGAACCTCATCCACAAAATAGATGAGTGTTGGTTCCGAGCGCCGTCAATGTCGCGAGAAAGGTCGTACCACAATAGGTCAGCGACGTTAATTCTCCGTCCGTAGGCGATGAAGTGAATCACTTGCCAAAGTTGCGTCGTGGCCTTATCAACTCCTTTCGTCTTGGAAGATAGGCACTTGTTCATCAGGTTGAAGAACGTGAACCAGAGCAGAGGCAGCATGCCTTGAGAGACTTGGGAGTGAAAGGATTATGTGCAAGATAGTAACAGGGATTACCATGTCCAATGTTATAAGGCACTTGTGGGTCACACTGCTACACACTCAAATAGAGGTCAGTTGGATTTACTAATTGTGTGGGAATTGATTAATTAGTTTAATTAATTAATTGGAGAGATAAATAAATAATAAGTTTATTATTTATTTGATTGGATAAATATTGGAATAAATATTTATTAATTATATATTAATAAGGGAATTAATATATGGTAATGTTTAATAAAAAACAAACGAGCTTTTAATTAAACGGGCTTTCTGTTGTTGGGTAGTTACCATATTTAGTTTTATAAATATGAGATAAACCTAAAGGATTATTCATTATTCCAATTCATTAGTTTCTTAGACAGAAAGAAAGCCAAAAACCCTCTCTCTCCCCCCTCCCAGAAATCGACACACACACACACACAAATCGGGTGGATTTGTGTTCCGGGTAATCCAAAGGCGTTCTAGCAGCAAACCTCGAGGTAGTGCAGTAGCGGTGTACCCCCCACGAGCTTTTTGGGATTTTTGAGGTATATTGTTTAAACCCTTAGTAGTTGTTAATCCATATGTGATTTGGTTGGTTCCTGGTTTGGGAATTAGAAAAGTTTTCCGCTGTACAAATTGTTTTAAGTCTCAACAATTCCCAACAGGGAGATCCCGTTGAGCCTCTGGTTAGGGTTGGTTTGGACGCCTAGCGCGAGAATCTCGCTGAATAAAATTTGTTCGGAGACGAGGGGCTCAAACGGAGCCTCAGCAGAGTCAGCAGGAAGATGAAGGATGCGTCGGAAGTCCTGCAAGTTGACGGCAAGTTCCATCTGATCGACGTGTCCTACCAAAGTCTGAACGCTGTCTCGAGTCACTATGCGAGAGGTGTGCCAGAATTGCTGCACATAAATCATCGGCACCTCCGCTGTAGCTTGCATAGCATAGGCAACATGATGCACCGAAGGATCTCGATCACCACATCGTCTTGAACGGATACGTGATCTAGATCCACGAACTCGTTGTTCTGCGTGATCGGACGAAGGTCTGCCTGAAAGATTAGGGCATGATCGGTGGCGTTGTCGATCGGTGACAGTGGGTTGTTCTGTTGTTGAGCCATTGCTGAATGAACAAAAACATGTAATAAATGTTAGAATCCACCAAATTTCACCAAGTGATGGAATCCAAGTTCAACTAGGGAAACTACAAAACCAAGTGGTTTGTTTATAAAAATTGTATCTTTTTGTTAGTTAAGCTTAAAAATTCGATTTTTATTGTCTAACCACATGAGTACGACGAACGGCGGTGGAACGATGGCAGCTAGCCGGCCGGACCACCAGGCCGATCGCCGGCAAACCACGGCAGTAGCCATGGCACAAGCCACGGCGCAAGCCACGACAAGCCTCGCCGGATGGCTGTGGAGGCAGAACCAACCGCCGCTCGCCGGCTGCCATGACGGCCAAGCCAAGGCGATGACGGTGGTAGTGGTCAATCGACCACCAACCTCGCACCACCTGATCACAATTGGTAGCGGTGGTGGTTTTTGTTGAATCGACCGAAAGCCGCACCACGACGGCGACGATGGCCCGATCGGCTGTTGTCATCGCGCCGGGTGGTGGCGGTGGTGTTTTCCAATTCATGGGCCACGACGGTGGCATAGGCGACTACTGCTGTTGGTTTCGCGATCGCCGGCGGCGGCGACGGCGGCATCCGCCGCTGTTGTCGTTGTTGGTGATGGCAGCGGTGGCGGTTCGATCGATCGGCAGCGACAGTGACCTATTGGCTGTGCTTGTCGACATATGAGAAATATGGATTCTAGTCTAATAAATTTATTTTGTTTAAGGGTAATAATTTATTAGAAGTTTTGTAATCAAATAACTAAATCGGAATTTTATTCTTTCCTGTAGATGTCTTATACTGCTATTCCGTTTTATTCACCTGAGGGATCACTTCACCTTATCATGGGTAAGTGGAAGCTTATAGACCAAAATTTTCCAGTTTAGAAAATGCATCTTGATAATGTCTTGAGTGCACAAGGTAAGCGGTATGTGATTGAGAAACCCGTTTCACGACCTAAGTGCAATTCTCCTGAAAAGGATTTTGCAGAGTACTTTAAGTTTATGGCTGACGAATCAGATGTGATGTCGATTCTCTCTTTCTCTACTTCGCCCGAATTCTCGGCCGACTTAAGAGTTAAGTATTGCCATGAGGTCATGAATGATATAGAAAGCCAGATAGGTTTCCATAAGAACTGCGGGAAGTATCTGATCATGCAGGAAATCTTTTCACTAAAGCTGGAAAGTGGTCAGTCCGTTAAAGATCATCTCCTAGAGATGAGGAGACTCTTTTAAAAGTTTTTCACGTATGGGATACAAGATGGTTCAAGAGGAGTTGGTGTATCTCATGTGGTTCTCACTCCCGAAGGAGATACGTGTCACAGCTAGTGAGTACATGAGAGAACCAAAGATGGACGTGGCAAAGGTTCATGAGGATATTTTGGCCAGTTTAGAGCCAAAGCCAGCAGCAGCACCTGAGCTCATGGACAGTGATTGGATTGACGAGCTGGGAGATCTGAGTTGCCCAGAATGCGGTAGCAAAGATATTTGCGTTCACTCGATGGACATTTACCGGTCGGACGTTGGTTTACCCAATGCACCAGATATCTTTATGATAGATTGTTTGATCACTTCTTATGAATCATGGGTACTTGATACAGGCAGTGGTAATCACATTTGTAATCATTTATAGGGATTCAGTAGATGGGAGACCTTGAGGAAGGATCGTTCGAACTTACGAGTTGGTGAAGGCATGATGCTTGTAGCTGAAGCCGTAGGATCTTACAGTCTTATTTTACCCTCTGGTCTAGTGTTGGAACTTGAGAATTGTTATTATGTTCCAAAAATGATCAAAAATGTTATTTCTTTTGATTTATTGGTAGACCATGGTTTTTATTTTAATTATGATTATAAAATGATTTCTTGCTTTAAACATGATATCTTTTATTTCAAAGCAACTCCCACAAATGGTCTATATGTATTAAATCTACAAAGAAAATAATAAAGAAACCTATCATATAAGTAAAGGATCCAAAGAAATTGAGGATCAAACTTACCTCTGGCATTGTCGGCTTGGACATATAAACAAGAAACGCATAGAACAACTCCAGAAGAGAGGACTGCTAGGGTCTTTCGATTTCAGACCATTTAACAACTACGAATCTTGTTTGTCTGGCAAAATGATAAAGTAGCCTTTCAATAAGGATAATGAAAGAGCTAGTTAGTTGTTAGGAATAATACACACAGACGTGTGTGGTCCTTTCAGCCATGAGGCAAGAGGAGGATACCGGTACTTCATTACCTTCACTGACCATTTCAGCAGGTATGGTTATGTCTATCTCATAAGACATAAGTCTGAAGCTTTTGAAAAATTCAAAGAGTTTCAAAATGAAGTACAGAACCAACTTGACAGAAAGATTAAGTGTTAGATCCTCTTTTGTTGTAAAGAAGTCCAGGGGCCTCTTTTGAGTCCTTTATGTAAAGAGTCATAGACTCAGAGGACTGTTCTTGTAATATGTGATGTTATATAAACGAGTAACTAGTTACGTTTGTATGTAATCAAGCAACTATCTTCTATCAATACATGCAATCTTACGTAAAAAGCTTATCGACTCTTCTTTGCGTGTATTAACTTCTTTAGCTTGCTTCTCATTGTTTGAGCGTTATTATCGTCTATAATCGCTTGCAGTGATTGGTACATCAATTCCTCACAGATTCACAGACTCACAATTGGTATCAGAGCAACAACTTTGGTAGATTTGATAAAAAAATAGAGGCAGTTTTTAGGCTAAGTTCAAGATTCCCGAATCGGATAACTCTATTCCCGAATCGGGACTCTCCTTCATTCCCAAATCGGACATCTTTTTTCCCGATTTGGATATTCGTATCCCAAATCGGTAAACCTGAATCCCGAGTCGGTATATTCAAAATCCTTCGATTTGGTTTATTAGTTTCCCGAATCGGTGAACATCGTTTCCCGAATCGGAAAACCTATTCCCCGAATGGGGACTTTGAAATTTTCTCATCAGCCTTTAGCAATTCCCGAATCGGGATATACCTTCTCCCAAATCGGATTTTGAACACTCCCGAATCAGGACTTATCAGTTCCCAAATCGGGATTGATACTCTCTGGGTCGGGATATTTTTTTTTCCATCTAGATTACTCACTTAGCCTTTCTTTTTGAAATTTTCGAATTTCTAAAAAGAGGCTCTAAGTGTTGAAGTTGTGTTCAAAGAGAAACTCTATCTACTCAAAGCAGATCCGGATCTCGTGAGGATAAGATGTCTAAAGAAATGATCAGTATTGGTTCTGAAACCTGACCCCCCGTTTTGGTCATTGGCGAATACCAGCAATGGAAACGCCGAATGACCAACTTTCTCGATCTCCTGGATGACAAACTCATGATCTCGATCCGAGATGGCCCAATCAGACCTACGGTTACTGTTGGTAATTACAGGCAATAAACAAACATGCACAGCGGAATAAAACTGAATTCCCAAACCATGAGATCCAACCTAAACGAGTTTAGAAACAATTATGAGAGGGTTTAGGACAATACCTTTAGGTTACTTCAGACGAATCACTGGAACGCTAATGGGGAATACACCGCTACTGCACCACCACGAGAATAGTTGCTAGACCGCCCGAGGATTACCCGGACACTCAAAACTGAAACTGGTTTGAGTATGTGTGTGTGTGTGTGTCGATTTTGGGAGAGAGAGAGAGAGAGAAGGGTTTTGGCTTTTCTTTTTCTCTAAGTTTTCTAATGAGTTCAATGAATACACCTTTTAGGTCAACCATATATTTATAGGATTAAATATGGTAATAACCTAATAGAAAAGCCCGTTTAATTATCAAGCCCGATAGGCTTTAATTAAACCTTACCATATATAAATATTAATTAACTATTAATATTTATTCAATAAATAATAAATAAACTATCTATTATTTATTTTCTCTCTCAATTAATTAATTATACTAATTAATTATTTACACACAACCAGTAAATCCAATTGATCTCTATTCGGGTGTGTAGCAGTGTGACCCACTAGTGTCTTATAACATTGGACACGGTAAACTTAGTTACCGTCTTGCACAAAATCCTTTCAGACTCCCACTTGGGTTAACCAGACACTTAGGTTAACCATTAGCCTAAGGAGGTCCCTAGCCAGACACTTAGGTTAACCAGGTTATAAGATCTCTTATATCCAGAGATACAATTCTTACTAGAATTGTACACAGGTTCATTCCTTTTACACGCGATATTTCTAAAGTGAGTTTTAGACATGGAGCGGAGGACTTCAATCTTAAACTCAATTTTCTTGACTCTGATCTCGATTGCCTGCAGTAATGGAACTTTCCAAATAACAACTGTTATTCTATCCGAGCGTGGCCACGCATTTCTGCCAATCTCAATCGCCAAGGGCCCCAAAAATATCTCTCCTTTTATAGAGGTGTAAATCCCTTCTTGACTATCTGCATCTGGTCATATGGCTTCCACTGCATCTAGTCACGCCCCGTATGGCTACCCTCTTACGGCGTAGCGTTAGAACGTGATAAGAGTACAACAGTCCTCACATTCCCAGACCAAATATCTCAGGTCTAAGGACAACCTATCATCAAGTCAATGCTTATGACATAGGCTCCATGGAGCAGACTTGAAACTGGTCACTTCCAATACCCAAACACTCTGATGATTATCTATGAATGTTTGGTCACATCACTTGTGATTTTATTCGTTACGTTGAATAAATCATCCAACATTCATAATAGCGTTATAACCCTGCTAAGGTTCCCACCTTAACAAGTAGCTACAGAACCTTTTGATTTTATTACAAGACTTGTATCAAAATCATGGATAAATTAAATATGCTAAAACTGGTTAATTTTGAGACAATCATGAATATAAATCCTTCTTATTTCCAGCACACAGTGAAATAATAAAACTTACATGATATAAAGTCTCAAAAATTAATCCACAGTGATAATCAAAAACTAAATCTAGCTACTAGTATCCAAGTACTGCATCCCAATGGAATTAGCATTAGACTCATGCTTTACTCTAGCTAGCGGCTTTGTAAGCGGATCTGCTACATTCTCGTCCGTCAGAATTTTGCAAATTCTTACGTCTCCTCTTCCAATGATCTATCGGATGAGGTGAAACTTTCTGAGTACATGCCACGACTTGTGATGTTCTCTGGGTTCTTTAGCTTGCACCACAGCTCCAGAGTTATCACAGTAGATATCCACTGGTCTAGAGATACTGGCTACGACTCTTAGATCCGTGATAATGTTCCTGAGCCAGACCGCTTCCTTTGGTGCGTCTGAAGCTGCAATGTACTCAGGTTCTGTAGTAAAGTCTGCTATCGTATCTTGCTTCGAGCTCTTCCACGAGATCGCACCTCCGTTTAGGGTAAAAACGTACCCTGACTGTGATCTGTAATCATCTCTGTCGGTCTGGAAACTAGCGTCTGAATAACCAGTGACACTGATGTCATCCTCAGAACCTCCAAAGACCAAGAACATCTCTTTAGTACGCCTCAGGTACTTCAGAATGTTCTTGATAGCCACCCAATGGGCTTCACCTGGGTTTTGCTGGTATCTGCTCATAACACTTACTGAGTAAGCAACATCGGGCCTGGTACATAACATGGCATACATAATCGACCCAATTGTCGAAGCATATGGTATCGATTTCATCTTATCCTTATCTTGACTAGATTCGGGACACTGTGCTTTACTTAGCACTATACCATGCTGCATCGGGATAAATCCTTTCTTGGACTCATCTATCCTGAATCGCTTCAGGACTTTATCAATGTAAGTACCTTGACTAAGTCCGATAAGCCGCCTAGATCTATTTCTGTAGATCTTTATACCAAGTATATATGTGGTTTCTCCAAGGTCTTTCATTTGGAAACATTTGCTTAACCAAGCTTTAACACTCTGTAAAGTTGGTATGTCATTTCCAATGAGTAGAATATTATCTACATATAAGACCAAGAAGGTTACTATGCTCCTACTGAACTTAGTGTAAACACATGGCTCAAACTCACTTTTAGTAAAACCAAACTCTTTGATTCGCTCATCAAAGTGTAAGTTCCAGCTTCTGGATGCTTGCTTTAATCCATATATGGATTTTAGCAACTTGCACACTTTATTAGGATTCTTTGGATCTACAAAACCTTCCAGTTGTTGCATGTAGACATCCTCTGTTAACCTCCCGTTTAGGAAGGCTGTCTTAATATCCATTTGCCAAATCTCATAGTTGAAATACGTTGAGATGGCCATCAGAATCCTAATGGACTTTAACATAGCTACTGGTGAAATAGTCTCATCATAGTTGTTACCATGAGTTTGCATGAAACCTTTTGCAACCAGTCTAGCCTTAAAAGTGTGCACATTTCCGTCCATGTCAGTTTTCTTCTTGAAAACCATTTACGCCCAACAGCCCTACAGTGCTGGGGTAAATCTGTCAACTCCCAAACTTGGTTCTCATACATGGACTGCATCTCTGCCTTCATGGCTTCCTGCCATTGTTCAGACTCATTGCCTGATACAGCTTCTCCATAGGATGTAGGCTCATTCAGGTCTTCGCCGTCCTTGGAGACTAGAAATCCAAGATACCTATCTGGTTCTTGTCTTATCCTAGTGGATCTGCAAAGGTCCTGTGTTTGCACTTCCTCAACCGTCTCCGGTTGGGTCTCAACATTATCTTGTTGAGTGACTGGCTCAACAATCGGTACAGGAGTATCTTTCTCCACTATCTGTAGGTCTACATCATTCCTGGTATTCTCTTGATTGAGAAACTTCTCCTCCAGAAATTCTCCATTGCGAGCCACAAATACTTTGTTCTCGCTAGGAATGTAGAAGTAGTATCCCATTGAGTTATTGGGATAGCCTACGAAGATACACTTGTCTGATTTGGGTTTGAGTTTCTCCGAGGTTGTACGCTTAACGTATACCTCGCAACCCAAAATCTTTAGAAAAGAAAACTTAGGCTTCTTGCCTGTCCATAGTTCATACGGAGTCTTTTCTACCGATTTAGTTGGCACTTTGTTCAATATGTTTGCTGTTGTTTCGAGCGCGTGTCCCCAGAATGATACTGGTAAAGTGGAACGACACATCATTAATCGTACCATGTCAAGCAGGGTACGATTCCTCCTTTCTGACACACCATTCATCTGTGGTGTATACGGAGGAGTGAGTTGTGAAATAATCCTACATTCTCTCAAATGACTGTCAAATTCTAGGCTAAGATATTCCCCACCACGGTCTGACCTCAAGAACTTGATCTTCCTGTCAAGTTGATTATGTACTTCACTCTGAAACTCTTTGAATTTCTCGAAAGTTTCAGACTTATGTCGTATCAGGTAGACATATCCATACCTACAAAAGTCGTCAGTAAAGGTGATGAAGTACCGGTATCCTTCTCTTGCCTCATGACTAAAAGGTCCACACACATCTGTGTTTATGATCTCTAACAAGTCATTGGCCCTTTCATCGTCTTTATTGAAAGGATGCTTTGTCATTTTACCCGACAAACAAGATTCGCAATTACTAAATGGCTTATAGTCAAAAGTACCCAGACGTTCTCCTTTCTGGAGTAATTCTATGCGTTTCTTGTTTATATGTCCAAGCCGACAATGCCTGAGGTAAGTTTGATCCTCGATGTCTTTGGATCGTTTACTTATATGATAGATTTCGTTATTACTTTCTTGAAGATTTAATATGTATAGACCATTAGAAGGTGTTGCTTTGAAATAAAACATATCATTTTTTGAGCAAGAAATCATTTTATAATCATATTTATAATAAAAACCTTGGTCTACCAACAAATCAAAAGAAAAAATATTTTTGATCATCTTAGGAACATAGTAACAAGAATCGAGTTCCAAAACTAGACCCGAGGGTAAACTAAGACTGTAAGATCCTACGGCTTCAGCTACAAGCATCGTGCCTTCACCGACTCGTAGGTTCGAACGATCCTTCCTCAAGGTCTCCCTTCTATTGAATCCCCGTAAATGATTACAAATGTGGTTACCACTTCCTGTATCAAGTACCCATGATTCATAAGAAGTGATCAAACAATCTATCATAAAGATACTTGGCGCATCGGGTAAACCGATGTCCATCTGGCCAGCGTTGAATGAGTGGACACAGATATCTTGGCTACCACATTCTGGGAAACTTAGATCTCCCAGCTCATCAATCCAATCAGTGTCCATGAGTTCAGCATTTGCTTCTTTCGGCTCCAGACTGTCCAAAATGTCCTCATGAACCTTTGCCACGTCCATTCTGGGCTCTCCCATGTATCCACTAGCTGTGACACGAATCTCCTTCGGGAGTGAGAACCACATCGGATACACGAGATCTTCCTGAGTCATCTTGTATCCAAGTCGTGACAAACACTTAAAGAGTCTCCTTATCTCTAGGAGATGATCTTTAACTGATTGGCCTCTATTCAGCTTCAGTGAAAAGATTTCTTTCATGATCAAATATTTCCCACTATTCTTATAGAAACCGACCTGGTCTTCTATACTCTTCACGACCTCATGGAAAAACTTAACTCTGAGATCACGTCAGATTCATCGGCCATAAATTTGAAGTACTCAGCAAATTCCTTTTCAGGGGCATTGCTTTTAGGTCGTGACAGTGGTTTATCGATCACGTACAGCTTACCCTGGGCCCGCAAGACATTTTCAGGATGCAACTTCCAAACTGGAAAGTTTTGGCCCGTAAGCTTCCACTTGCCCATGATCAGGCGAAGTGATTCCTCAGGTGAATAAAACAGGATGGTAGTATAAGACATCTACATAAAGAATAAATTCCGATTTAGTTTGTTTGATTATAAAACTTCTAATAAAATTATTACCCTTAGAAAAATAAGTTTATTAGACTAGAATCCATATTTCACATGTGTCGGTAAGCGGCTTGATCACACAAACCGACCCATGTTATTTCTGGTAGGTAACCTCTTATACCAATCACATTTTAAAACAAAAATACGATTTCTAAAACGTCGGGACATCGAATATTACATTCGTGCATATTTAGTCCCTCTAGTGCGCTTTGGCCCGATACGACACGGTAAATTGTTACAAACCAAAATAGATCGCACCACTCGGGACTGGGTGTACTTATCACACCCCTTTCAACTTGGGGTTTGAACGCGGATGCCCAAGGCTTGTTCTCTTCCAACACCCGCGTACCTTACGCCAAAAGGGTCCCTAAGTGGGTCGCACTCTCGTGATCTAAGATTTTTAAACCTAAGGGGTTTTTAGCCAGTTTTATATTTCCGAAAACCTTACTTTTAAAAACTGATTCGAAAAACACTCTGTAATCGAACCTCTAGGTTTTTTATAACAGAACTCATTAGAAATAAAAACTACGTTTTATCACAACCACACAATTATATAAAACATAAAACACTGTGTCATAGCTTTTGCCCTAAACTATTGTCAATTAAGTGAGCCAACACAAAACTGACGGTCTCAAACCTAAGTGACAAGCAAACACACAAGAAGAATGCTCCCACTGGCTCCGACATCCTCGGTTGTGTCTCCAAACACCGTCTTCAAGGCTTTCTCCGTCTTCGATGTAATTTAAAATTATATAAAAATAAAATTACAATGAAAAGGGTTGTAAATGGCACGCAGGCCTGCCTTACCAAAAACAGAGTACAATAAATTAAAAAACACAACCATAGGTCTAGGGCTTGGCTATGACACTCGCAACTAACAGTTTAAATATAAATTAAACTAGAAACAAAGCAGTTACGATAAACTAGGATTTAACAGTATTACAAAACTCAACTGGTTTTATAATTACTTAAAATTAATTTTAATTATATGAGATAAACGTAAAATTAATTTTATCCGGGGTTTTAGCCTATCTGGTTAAACGATCCTATCAACACGAAACCTTATCTGATACCATCACCGATAGCAACAATAGCAACAAGCGGTTACCATCATCACTACCGATTATCGACGACAATGGAGCCGGAGCCACCGTCGCCGCCGATCGTTGGCGATCTACCAAAAACCACCACCGGCGACAGCAGCGGCAACCAATGTCATCCTTGCCGCCACCGCTAGGCCGTTCGACGACAACAGCAGCCACGGCTGCCATCGCCGTCGTGGCCGGCGGTATCAACAAAAACCACAACCACCGCCGTCACCACCGATTGGTGGTGCGGCTTGCGATCGCGAGAAACAAAGACAGCCATCGCCGCCTCCCGACGAGGCCGCAAGGCAGCCGGCGGATGGCTTGGTGGCTCGTGGTTTGTCCGGTGACGACGGCCATAGCCGCCACCACCACCACCACCACCACCTTTGCCACCACCGTTAGGCAACAGCAACGCCACCATCATTCGGTGGTTTCGGCTTGATCAACAACGACGACAACAGTCGCCGCCGCCGCCGTTCCTATCGAACAACAACAACAACAATCGCTACCACCACCGTTCTCGGTGGTTTGGCGATTTGCAAGACCGACCATCGCCGCCGCCTTGGCGTGGACGTGAGGAAGCCGGTGGCCTGGCGGGTGGTCCGTGGTGTACGCGCCGGCAACAACAACAATTCGGCCGCCATCGCCACCACCGTGGCTTCTAATCGACGTCGCCGCCACCGCCTCAGCTAGGCTAAATGGTTCGGCCGGTGGTGTCTACCACTGTGAGCCGTCACTGGGCCACCGTGACTTGGTGGCCGGCGATCAACTCCGAGATTACTGTCGATTAACGTGTTCGTGTGATAAAAATTCGATTTTTAAACTAAACTGATAAAAATCAATAAACTTTTAACAATCCTCAATAACAGTTCAGACAATAAACCAGATCTAAACGTTTAGAAAGTGGCTCTGATACCACTGTTGGGAATTACAGGAAATAAAACAAACATGCACAACGGAATAAAACTGAATTCCCAAACCATGAGATCCAACCTAAACGAGTTTAGATACAATTATGAGAGGGTTTAGAACAATACCTTTAGGTTACTTTTCAGACGAATCACTGGAACGCTAACGGGGAATACACCGCTACTACACCACCACGAGAACAGCTGCTAGACCGCCTGAGGATTACCCGGACACTCAAAACCGAAATTGGTTTGAGTATGTGTGTGTGTGTCGATTTTGGGGGAGAGAGAGAAGGGTTTTGGCTTTTCTTTTTCTCTAAGTTTTCTAATGAGTTCAATGAAAAAACCTTTTAGGTCAACCATATATTTATAGGATTAAATATGGTAATAACCTAATAGAAAAACCCGTTTAATTATCAATCCCGATAGGCTTTAATTAAACCTTACCATATATAAATATTAATTAACTATTAATATTTATTCAATAAATAATAAATAAACTATCTATTATTTATTTTCTCCCTCAATTAATTAATTATACTAATAAATTAATTACACACAACCAGTAAATCCAATTGATCTCTATTCGGGTATGTAGCAGTGTGACCCACTAGTGTCTTATAACATTGGACATGGTAAACCTAGTTACTGTCTTGCACATGATCCTTTGGCAGTCTGAAAGCTTCTGTGCTCGTGAAGGAGAATCACTAACGGATACCTACAATTGTTTGAACACCTGTGTAAACGATTTACGGAGACTAGGACTGGAAAAGAATCGATACGAGGTGAATGTAAAATTCCTCAAGCGGTTAAGCAAACTCTGGCAGTCTGTCACTATCAGCATTCAAGTGAGCCAGAATCTTGGCTAACTTGAACTTCACAATCTGTTCAGCATGATGCTTCCACATGAGGAGACCTTATTCGGTAAAACTGAAAAGAAAATTGACCCTCCTGCACTTGCCTTAATATCCAATAAAGGACCAAGCTTCCATCAATCCTCATCCTCACATGACAACTACACGGTAGAAGAAGCTGTAGTTCTTGATGACGGACTTACCGAAGTGGAGATGTATCAGCTGGAAAACTCCTTCGCCTTGATGGCTAAATTTCAGGGAAATCCCCAATGCTTCGATAGATTTAGACAAGGACCTCAGCTTGTGGGAGGTCAATCTAGCAAAGGCGGTTACCAGTCAAGAGAAATCTTTCAGAGAAATGATCAGGGGAGATCGAACAACTATCAACAGCGAGATAGTTCAGGGTACAACCTCCAAAATCATTACAATCAAGGATCTTATCAAGATCGTGGTCAAGGTTACAACAACAACCAGCAATAGCAAAGGGATCAGGAATACAACTCCAACAACTACCACGGAAACAGAGGCAACTCCGGAGGCTATCAGGGAGGTGGTTATGTTTGTCCATAAACCAAGAGAATCAAGATGGAGAGAAATGCAATGATAAAGATTGAACAATGAAAATCAACGAATGCCTCAAAATGGTATTGATATTACAAATAAGAGAGTTGATTACACCAAAATATTCTTGAAAGCATTAAACATAAACCCTAAATCTCATATTCTATTTATAGCACCATAGAACTATGAGGGAATTACATAAACGGCCCTTGGAGTTTAAGACTCCACAAAACAGGGCAAACTAACATCCAAAGTTAATTAACAAGGAAATTACAATGCTTAAAATAAAAGATAGACTTCTGACATCTTCACAACAAATAAAGGTCTAACAATATCCCCCTTTGGGAAGAAGTCAGAAGGGTGGAGGTAGGTTCAATGCGAGTTCCCACTTGGACAGCTGAAGAAACTCATCCCAATCTCCGATGATCCTTGACCGCATCCCCATTGCAGCTTCAACTCTTCGGAACATCAACCTCTCTTTCAGCTTCTACTCAATCAAGTTCATCGCCTCCAGTACTTTAGCCTTGCCGTCATTATGCTTCGTTGGTGGGATCTGATCGGCGAGCAGCCTGCTCTTAAGCCCTTGTACACATAGAGTAGGGTGCCGTCGCAAAATTGAGTGAGTTCACTGAAGCGCATGAAATTTCGCTCCTTCTTCTTCTGAGTCAAGTAGACGACCCCATGATCTGGAACTTTCAATGGAAGGTAGAGGTTGTAGGATCCAATAGCAGGCACATGTAGGTTAGGTCGAAGAAGATTGACCTTCGGTTGGTGGCTCTCGATGGCCAGCTGGTAGTCCGTCACACGCGCCAAAGTGATTGCGTGACGAACGTATTTCTTCAGAATTTCGAGGCCATCGGGGTAGTACTTGGGGTGGAGGATCGGGCCTTGCAAATACTTGATGATTGCAAGAAGGTCTTCGAGGTGGATCCTATCGAGATCAGCTTCAGTGAACGTCCAGTCTTGTAGCTCTCCGGCGGGTCTGCCAGTTCCATACATGCGGACATCGAATTCGAGAAATAACTGGTACCCATGTCGATAAGGGCGTACCGCAGTTACTTTCTCGAACCGACACCTTGTTCTTGTTCTTCCATTCTTCGCCCCGCTGGTGGACGTATGCTGTTCGGCGTCTAAGCTTCTTCAAATGTGAGATCCCGAAGTACACCTTTCGAGACCACACGTGAAGCTTCTCTTGCTGATATATTCTCGAGAAGGATTCTTCGAGGAAGGGTCAGAAGATCACTGAATAATTCTAGTTGAGCTGGATGATGGTCGGAGTTTGAGAATCTGGGACGGTAGTCGTGATCGTGTGAGGCACATCTGAAGTGGGAAAGTCGACTGTTGAGAGAAAGTTGTTGTAGTCGAGGTTGCGGACAATGTCATCCCCCTTCTTGTGGAAACGAAGGCTCAGAGCAAGCGACCATAGGATCTTTCGAGCTTCCTCTGGAATCTGTAGCTCGTTCGGATCTGTCGGTGCTGACTCTGGGGGAATGATGTCGACTTCAACTGTTGACTTCTCATGAGGGAACTGGATCACCTCATCTAACGGAATCGACTCGTAGTGAAACTGCTCAACGTCGAGCGTCTCCATGTCTGAATCTTCGTAGAGGGCGGCGGTTGACTTTAACGGAGCACTCGGTGAAGTTGTTGATGAAGCTGGAGCGGAGGAGGATCAGGAACCTGAGGCTAAGGGGAGGTCGATGCGAAGCCTTTTGGTAGCTTGCACCTCCCCCTCATGAGGACCTGGTGCCGAGTCATCAGGGTCATCATCCCTCCGTTTGGAAGGCTGAGCCTGAGACTGACACGCAGCCTCTAGTTCCCATACGCGACGCTGAAGAAGCTCTATCTGTTGGTCCCTGGTCGCGATCATCTCATCTCGCTCTCGAACTTGGGCGGAAAGGCGGTCATTCTAAGTCGTGTAGGATGTGATCATGAACTCGTGTTCCGCCTTAGTGACATAGCCTGGAATGTCGGGCAAGTTACCCGAAGTAGGAGGAGGGAGGCGGAGGACATCCCCGGAGTGGCGGGCGATCGGAACTTTAGTAGATGGGGAAGTTTCAACATGCTTGCCCTTTAGCTGGCGCTTGATCTCGTGTAGCTCCCGATCCCGGTCTTCATTCAACTTCCGAGAAGCCTCAAGATCGGCTTGTCTTTTCTGATCTGCTTCGGCCAAGGCTTTTTCGAGTGCCTCGACCCTCTTCTCTTTTGCCGCGTCGGCCTCCTCTAATCTCAATATTCGTGATTGGACAACTTTTAGGATGTCGTCCAAATCCGTCGGACCTCGTCCCGGTGTTGCGTAGGCGGCTTTAAGGATTTCGCCCAAATCTGTCGGACTTAATCCCGTTGTTGCGTGGGCATCTTTATAGATTTTGCTAGTGTTACGCCCGGTGCTTCTAGAGCTCCAGTTGACGAGTAAAGACCTAAAGAGGTACTTTCTCGGCCTGTATACACTGCTGTCATGATGTTGACGGTGCCAGGGCTTCCGGACGATCCTCGAAGGGCGTCACCTGACGCATCGACTACGTCCGTTCGGCAGAGTTCCGTAGGATCTCTGCATGTGCTACTCCCGATCGTGTCCTAAGAATGGAAGGGATATCAAAGATCCCGGTAAGTGGTTCTACGACTCGAGGTGCTCTGAAAGATGTCGAGAGGTGGGGCAGCTCCTCTCTCAGCTCAACATTGACCGACTCCGAACCATGCGAAACTGAAATGACCATCTGTTGAGAGATGGTCGAGTGGCTGGATTGGGCGTGCGATTGCGCTAGACAGCATAGGCTGCCTGGTCTCGATGTGGGTCGCCTCTGTGGGCGTTTGACGCGGGCTAGGGAGGACAGCCGGTTCTAGACTCCTATGGGTCTTTTCTTCTCCAACCTCTTCTTGGATCTGAAGCCAAGGCTCATCTAAGTGGACCTCTTCGTCTTCGGTCTCTTTTCCAAGACCATCACCAACTCCCTCGCGGTCATCACCACTGTCTACATCCCAACCAGTCTGAACTTCTGCTTCACCTTCTTCCTCTCGACCAATAGTTCGGTCATCTGAAGTAAGATCTCCTCCCAAGTTGAGATCATCAGAAACACGATCATCATTGAACGAGGATGTTGCCTCGTCATCATCTAGCTGCTGGTCTTTTCCTCCCTTCACCGGTACGGATTCCGTGAATTCCTCATCGGAGCCATGTCCACTTCTCGGACTCAGTGGCCTCGTCATCTGCATCACGACGGTCGGAAGGAGTGTGATCTGGAGATTTTTCTCCGTCGGAGTCGTCTAATGGTTCGCCGGAAGGATCGCCCGGTTGGCGAGGAGCCGTGGCCGGATGTGGTGGTGATGGAGAGTGTGCTTGTTTTTGTGGGGAAGCTTCCACTTCCTCACTGGTTCGTGCAGTTGGTTGCGGCGGCGACGGCGCTCGGCGTTCTTCAGAGTTGGAGGTCTGAAGGGATAGATGAAGTATCCCTGTGTACTGTTTGACCCAGTGGCCCAACATTCGCTCGGGATCCGACAAGATGTGTGCCGGTTCCTCGATGTAGGTGCGAGTGCGGGACCGGCGAGCTCGGTTCTCTCTCACCCTCTGGTAGAGAGCAGCAACATCCTGATGGGACAAGTCCGGAGTGGCGAACGTTCCGACGATTCTACCCGCTTCTCCCCTTACGTCAACTCTCATCACTCCCGAGCCAGAAGCTCCCCCACTGGAGCTCTGGCCCGCTGATGCGGTAATTATTGTATATAAAAAGCGAAACAAGTTTTAACGTCTAAAAGCCTAGCCACTGTCTTACCACATATACAGGCAAGCGTTCCTGATCGTGAGTAATATAGTGTAGGAAAGTCCAGGTATCGTATCTACCACTGGGAACGGTCAAGTTATCGTAGACTGTTAATATTGACTAGTTTAATTAACCTAAAGCTTTGGGGGGTTTTTATGAAAAAGGTTTAATAACTAAAAAGATAATTAATTAAAAACTAAGAAAGCAATTAAAAGAGTGATTAAAACTATATAAGGAAAACATTAGTACTTATCATGGTTTAGTGAATCCCCAAGTGAACCCATTTAAACAGTAAGTCTACATAACCCCTCCCACACTTAAAATTTGCAGTGTCCTCAATGCAACAGTTAAAACAATTAAGGAGTAATTGGGAAAACGAGAAACTTCCTGGGTTATGTGACGAAATATGTTCTGATCTGAGAAAGTGTATTCCAAAATCCTGCTCGATTCAAGATCATAGGTCGCTGTATCTATTACCAAAAAGAAAAAGAAAAAGTAAAAACGAACTAAAGAAAATAAACCAAACTAAAGCAATTAAAAAGTACTTAGTCCTAAACAAACCAAACGAAATAAAAAGTTGTCCAAGCAAACCAAACAAACCACGCAGTTTAAAGTTCAAAATAAAGTACAACCCAATCGAATCAAATAAAACCGATTAGTTACGGTTTTCAAAAGCCCATTCATCGTAGGTTGAGTAGCCAGCGGGACCGTCATCACTACCACGCCAAACGGGATGAGGTTCGAGAGGAGCCGAGGGAGCATGTCCCACGCTTTCAAAGTACTCGCTCATCGACGCGGGGACCCAAGAAAATTCCCGACGAACACCATACATGTCATACGAAATCCGATCAAGTCGCTCCATGATCTCATGATGCTCAACTCCCATCTGTTCCGATAATCCTTGAATAGCTTCATGAATAGATCCCGATCCTTGTTGATTTGCCGGTGGAGGATTGCTCGATTGCCCCGGAAAGGTTGGTTGAGGCGGTGAAGTAGCCATGCCGATCGGTCCTTCATTCGGTGTAGCATCCCCAATCCAAACAAAAGTACCCCTTCGAGGTCCCGGTGCTAGTAACTTCATAGAACGAAAAAGAACCTTATCGAGAAATCCCATAGGAGACAACTTGGTGAGAGTTTCACAAACGTCCGGTGTAAGGGTTCCCAACTTCTCCGCTATAACCGTAATGAAATGTCCCCCACAAAGGCCCGTTCCGGCCTTATCATGTACCTTACCGGCGCTTTGGAACATTTTTGCCATCACAAAAGAGAGGTTGGTTATTGCGTTCCGATCAACCAATCGTGAAAGAAGCCAAAGATCACCTTCCAGCACTTTTTCTTTGATAGCTTTCCGGTAAGCAAATGAGTGAACTAGCATCCGATGAAGAAGGCGATGCTCGGGTAGAATGATAGAACTTTCCTTGGTATTGGACTGTAGATACGGTCTCGATCCAATGGTTGCCCAAAAATCTGCACCCGACAACTCGGCACTAGGCTCGCATGCACCGGTTAGGAAGTAATGAGAAAAGTATTTGGACCTCGACTGAGCCGCCGTGAAGAGTCCGAGCAACACTCCAAAACGAGGTAGTGTAACCCCATACCATTCCCCTAGCAAACGGAATCATACAAAAGGGCCATCAAATCTATCTTCATCATATGCCTCCACATTGAAACTAAACGTAGCCAAAAACTCTAGCACAAGCTCATAGTAGATCGGCTCGTGAGTTTTTAGTGCTTTCTCCCAATCGTTGCTCACAAAACGAAGTACACCAAAGTGATCGTGGTATTCTCTCCTCAAGAGGCTTGAAAGCCTATCCCCAAATCCAATTTCCTCAACAAAGTGCAAGTCTACAATCGAGCCAATCTCAATGTCCCGCTTTTTCAAGCGATCAAGATCAATCATCAACGACATCTTTTCGCTACGCAAGATGTTATCGGAATCAAAAGACAAGCATGGGTGGTCTTGAACATTGCGAGAAGATGAGGCTCTCTACACAAACAAAACCATATACATTAATCACCACAATGCTTATAACCTCTCTTCCCCACACTTGAGTTGAAACATATCACAACATTGTAAAACTAAACTCAAGTGTGTACATCTAAACAGATCAAAGCAAGAAACATCCCCCCTCCTAACATTAAAGACATCCTCACCCAAGAAATCCCCTTTTTGTGCACATTCACAAGTTTAAACAACTAGGGCTTGTAAGGATCTTCAAATTAAAGCAAATAGAGGAGAAATACATACCTTTGATGCCATGGAATTGCAGAATGGGAAGAGGTTTGCAGAGAAAAACAAAAGGGAAGGAGAGGAATACTGAAAATAGGGTTTTAGAAATCAATTTTAAACCCTTCGTTTCGAACTTCGCGTCGCAAAATAAAGAATTTCGCGTCGCGAAGTTGTGACTGTTGCACTATTTTCAGAATTTACCTCCTTCATGATAGCGAAACTGGGAAAGTGGCGATCGCTAAGTTAACTTAGAATGGGAACTCACCTTGCCTACTCACTTCGCATCGCGAAAGTTAAGACTTCGCGCACGCGAAGAGGCTTCTGTTTGGCCTTTGTCGAAATTTGATCGGGTTGTGAAATCCTTTGACTAACGCTGCAAAATTGATTAGAAAACATGCAAAAACAAAAATTATTAATAAAAACACGGGTTGCCTCCCGAGAAGCGCTTGTTTTTGTAAAGAGTCGCGAGCCTGACTCGGGAGATCAACTAGGTAATTGGTCTTTTAGAAAGATGATAGACCTCGCCATTTCTGACCGGGTCATTTTCATTATAAAGTTTTAGTCTATGGCCATTTACCTTGAATTCTCCTCTTTCGGACATTAGATCCACATATCCGGAGGGATAAGCTTTTAAGACAACATATGGACCTATCCACCGTGACTTTAACTTACCAGGGGAGAAATTTAAAGCGAGTTTGATACATCAGTACCTTGTCCCCCTTCTTGAACACTTTTACTTCTATTAGATGCGCATCGTGCCATTTCTTTCGCTGTTCCTTCTAGATCTTCGAGTTTTCATATGCAAGAGATCCAAGTTCCTCCAATTCATGCAAACTTATCAATCTCTCTTTACCACTTGCAATGTCATCCAAGTGAACTTTCTTTAGTGCCCACAATGCTTTGTACTCGAACTCGAATGGGAGGTGACACGCTTTCCCGTAAAGCATTCGATAAGGAGTGCTCCCAATCGGTGTTTTGTAGGCCGTACGATATGCCATAGTGCGTCTTCAAGCTTTTGCGACCATATCTTCGGGTTGTTATCGACTGTCTTTTCCAAGATCCGTTTCAATGCCCGATTGGTATTTTCCGCTTGTCCATTTGCTTGCGGATGGTAGGCGGTCGAAAACCGATGATGTACTCCATACCTTATTAAGGTCTTCTCCAAGAGATAGTTTGCAAAATGAGTACCTCTATCGTTGATGATCGCCTTCGGACATCCGTACCTACATACAAGAGATTTCACGAAGTCAACAACTACCTTAGCATCATTTGTGGGTGAACCCTTAGCTTCGGCCCATTTGGAAACATAGTCAACTGCCACAAGGATGTATTTGTTGCTTTTGGAGTCGGGAAAAGGGTCCCATGAAATCGATTCCCCAAACGTCAAACACTTCACTAACGGAGATGCTCTGTTGAGGCATCTCATCTTTCTTTGTGATATTGCCTGCCCTTTGACAGGCATCACAAGATTTTATTAAAGTGTGAGCATCCTTAAAAATCGTAGGCCAATAAAATCCTGATTCGAGGACTTTTCTGGCAGTCAGATTAGCTCCAAAATGGCCTCCCGTGGGGCCTTTGTGACAGTTATCGAGAATGCCCCAAGCAGAAGGGCCTGAGACACATCGACGGGGCATCCTATCAGGTCCTATTCTAAACAAATGGGGTTTGAACCAAAAGTAATGCTTTAGGTCTGAGAAAAACTTACCCTTTTGTTGATGAGTCATACCTTTAACAAGAACACCAGCGGCAAGATAGTTTGCAATATCTGCA
This sequence comes from Centaurea solstitialis, assembly GCA_030169165.1. NCBI lineage: Eukaryota > Viridiplantae > Streptophyta > Magnoliopsida > Asterales > Asteraceae > Centaurea > Centaurea solstitialis. The sequence goes on along the minus strand of CM058042.1, from coordinate 50,361,736 downwards.
TACCAAGGTATAGGGTCCTCTCCTATGGTCTTAATCATGTTGAGGTCTTCATCAGGGAATGTATCCCTAATGACTTCAATGCCCCCGAAATCCATGTCTGGATTCTCCAGGCGAGACAGATGATCATCAGCTAAATTTTCAGCGCCTCTCTTATCTCTTACCTCTATATCAAACTCTTGCAACAGAAGTATCCATCGTATGAGTCTGGGCTTAGCATCTGGCTTAGCAAAGAGGTATTTAAGGGCAGAGTGATCCGTGTACTCTATGGCAAAAACGACTGCTAAAAGCTCCTTTTCAGTCGTGGTGTAGTTTTCTTGAGCATCATTAAGAGTTCGACTCGCATAGCAAATCGGTTGAAAATGGTTGTTTTTACGCTGCCCAAGAACTGCACCGATGGGGTAATCACTTGCATCACACATAATCTCAAAAGGTTGATCCCAATCAGGTGGGACCATAATAGGGGCATTAGTCAAATGATGTTTCAAAGTTTCAAACGCTGAAATGCACTTCTCATTAAAAATGAAAGGTGCATCTTTTTCAAGAAATTTAGTTAAAGGTCGGGTTATTTTTGAAAAATATTTAATAAATCTCCTATAAAACCCGGCATGACCTAAGAAACTTCTAACCCCTTTTATGTTTGTAGGTGGAGGAAGCTTTGATATGGTGTCTATTTTAGCTTTAACCACTTCCAAACCATCTTTTGAGATTTTGTGTCCAAGAACTATATACATTCTCTTACCATAAAGTGGCACTTCTCCCAGTTGAGAACCAAATGAGATTCCTCGCATCGAGCTAAGACCCTGTCTAAGCTGTTTAAACAATCATCAAAAGAGTTACCGAAAACAGAGAAATCATCCATAAAGACCTCCATACAATCCTCTATCATATCCTGAAAAATAGCCGTCATGCATCGCTGAAATGTAGCGGGTGCATTGCACAAACCAAAAGGCATGCGTCTATAGGCAAATGTTTCAAAGGGACAAGTAAAGGTCGTTTTCTCTTGGTCCTCGGGATCAATGGGGATTTGGAAGTATCCCGAAAATCCATCCACGAAGCAATAGTACTCATTTCCCGCCAATCGTTCAAGCATTTGATCAATAAAGGGCAAAGGGAAATGGTCTTTTCTAGTGGCATCGTTAAGCTTCCTATAGTCTATGCAAACTCTCCACCTGGTAACAGTAGGGTGGGAACTAACTCATTGTTATCATTCGTGACAACTGTGAGTCCTCCCTTTTTGGGAACTACATGAACAGGGCTTACCCATGGACTATCAGAAATGGGGTATATTATCCCGGTATCAAGTAGTTTGATAACCTCTTTTTTTACAACCTCATGCATTTTTGGATTAAGCCTCCTTTGTTTTTTCATGCACGGTTTAAAATTATCTTCCATTAAAATTTTGTGTGTACAAAACGAAGGGCTTATTCCGGGAATGTCCGAGATTTTCCAAGCTAAAGCCTTTTTGTGTTTTTTCAAAACCTCAATAAGTCTTTCTTTATCATTGGTTGTTAGCAAGGCAGAAATAATTACCGGGAGAGAATTGTTACCTTCAAGAAACTGGTACTCGAGGTGTTCGGGCAGGTCTTTTAACTCCAAATTTGGTGGTTCCTCCAAAGAGGTTTTCACCCTAACATTATCTTCCCGCTTTAACTCCTTGAATTCCTCTTCTTCTCTCTCCATGGTTTCATCCCATCTTTTCTCAACGGAGAAGCTTTCTTCCAATTCACCTGATTAAAAAAGATGATCATTAAGCTTTGATTTAAATGGTTCAGTTAAGTCATCTAGGCTGTCTAGAGTATTTATAGATTCCTCACAGTCTAGAATCCCGTCATTGGAAAGAGTGATTCGGTCTTCACCAATTCCTAGACTAAGGATTAGAGGAATTTTAACCTCGTCCTTTATGTCCAAGATCACAAAGTCGGTGGGGAAAGTAAACTTATCCACCCGCACAGTGACATCCTCAGCTATTCCTACAGGGTATTTTATGGATCTATCAGCTAGTTGTATAGTCATTCGTGTGCTTTTTAGATTTTCTAGTCCCAACTTTTGGTAAAAGGATAGCGGCATTAGGTTTATACTGGCTCCTAGGTCTGCTAGGGCTCTACATGAAACCCTTTTACCAAAGTAGCAAGGAATAGTAAAACTCCCTGGATCACCCTTTTTGAGGGTGTCGGAAAGTGTGGCTGAGCATTCGTGTGACATCCGTCAATTTTTGACATTCAGGTTAGCTACTCGTTTAATTCACTCAGTAGTGTTCCCGTAGGTGAAAAAGGTAGAATTTAAGTTGCCTGGATAATCTAGGTTAGTTTGCGTGAAAAAGTTAGGCTAAAACCTAAAAGTTCCGAAAATTGGCCCGAACAAGCCCGAACCGGCCCGAAATCATCCGGTAATCCTATAATGCCAAATTTTGAAAACGAAATGTACAAAATAAAGACTTTTATTAAAAATATGTATAAACTATTCCATATAGTCTAAAAATGCTTTCGAAAAAGACGGTTCCTACCGAAAACGCGAGAAAACCGATACTGTGTTTGAGAAATACAGTGTAGAGATTAATTAATTGTACAAAAAAAATAAAATAAAAGAAATTAGAGGAGAGAGGTGGGACCCACTAGGGGCCGGCCACCCCCCCTACCTCTTTCTCTCCTCCTCTTTTCCCTACAAACATAATCATCATCTCCATTTTCCCATTCATTTTCAAAATCTCTCTGTCTCTCTAAACTCTTTCTCACTCTAAAACTCTCTCATTTCTCTCTAAATTCCAGCCCCAAATTCATCTTCAAGATCAGATTTTTGAAGTTTAAGAGCACATTCAAAGATTAAAATATCACAATCACAAAGGTAAGATAGTTAGGTTAGAGTTTAAATTCGTTTTTCAACCATTTCAAGCTTTGTTTTCATGTTTCTTGAGGTTTAAACCTCCTCCTATGGATTCTTAATCCTTATTGTTGTTTGGGAAAGAGATTCCACCTTAGAAATGTTGGAAAAACAATCTATGAAGGTGAGAATCTATGATTTCCCCATAAGAACACCATTTGGATGCAAAAATTCTTGTTAATGTTGTTTTTGACCATCAATCTTGGGCTAGACTTATTTGATAGATCATGCATGAGCTTTGATGGTATCAAATCATGGTTAGTTTGTTTTGCATGTATACAATCTGATTTGGGGGTAAAATGGTAAGAAAAACCCCAAAGAGTTATGATTTTATGTGTTTTATTGGTGGATTTGATGTTAGAATTGAGACAGATTCTGTCAAGAATTTTGCATGTACTTTACACGACTCAAAAAGGGTCTTTTTGTATTCATTTCTTTATGAAATTATTATGGGATGAAATTTAAGGTGTTAGGGTTCAAACCCCACTGGATTTGCATAAAAATACCAAGATTTGAGTTCAAACCATCCTAAAACATTTTCGTGTGCAACAGCACTTGGTCAGAAACTTGAGTCACATTCATGCATGCATAACTCTTTGATAAATCATTCAAACTACAAACTTTTTGATTCTAAACTCAAGTATTCTGAGTTAGCTTTCTATAGAATCCAAAATCAAGTCATTTAGAGTAGTTTTGAGGGTTTAACCAATGAAAATGAATTGATAGTGCAATCTGTCCCATAATGGCAGAACCACATGCACAACTTCAAAGAGGCATATCTCCCTCAAAAATCACTCTAATGATTTGAATCTTGTCTCATTAGCTTGGTATGTGTGTTGGTTAGAAAATCCCTTTTGAAATTCGTGAATTAGTGGTGTAATGAGTTATTTATGAGTTAAACTTTACCAAAAGGTATTCTGGAAATTCAGCTTGTACCACTGATTTTGTAAAATTGTTTAAAAATAGTAAAAGAACTCTAAAAATTGTGAAATTTGGTGGAATTATTCTTAACATCCCTAATTCAGAGGGTAAAAATTTAAAGATTTAATATTTAGAGGACCTAAGTTCAAAATAGCAATTTTTACAACTCAAAATTTGTGACAGATTCTGGAAATTTCATAAAAACCCAATTTTTCAAACTTTGAACTTCCAAAATGTTTGGAAGACTTTCAAATGAGACAAAATGAATTTTTTTATTTAGGTTGGACTATAAAAATAATATAATGGCATTATATGGATTTCGGTACGATTTTTGATAAGGACCGTTGGACCTAGAACTTACGTTAAAATTACGTGTTTGGTACGACGACCCTAGTTCGGAGCCGGGATTTAGGTCACGCATCAACCCTTACGAATCCGCACTAAGCACCCGAGGTGAGTATTCACAGCCCCGTTTTTACCGTTTTCACGAAGTTTTGGGGTGAAAAGCATGTTTATGAATAAAATGTGTTTAATTGTGAACTTGTTGCGAAATGAAATGAATTATCGAAATGAAATGATTTATTGTGACAAAATGAAATGAATCGTTTATTTGAAATGTTATGAAATGTTTTTATAAAATGAAATAAATTGAAATGTGAGTATGACAATGAAATGTATTATTGAAATGAAATGTTTTGCGTATATTGAAATGAAATGAAATGGGAATATGCTTTGCGTATCGAAATGAATTGAAATGAAATGAATTCGAGTATCGAAATAAAATGAAATGAAATGTTTTATGAGATAAAATTTTCGATATGTTTAAACATGATATAGTGAGCAATAAATGAAAATGTCCCCTGCACTACTATTAACCCTTACAAATTGGGCCTATGATACAAGTGGATAGCGCTATTTGGTTTGACATACCCACCTTGACTGACGAGAATATAGGTGCACTGTATTGAAAAATATTCACCCCGGCTGGAATTAGTTTTCCCCGGCAAGGTTGGATAGGGGCGTAGCTATGTCACAAAATGAAGGATTGTAGTAACTCACTAATGCATATCATGTAATTAACACATCACTGGGAAAATTTACTTACTGTTTGATACAAAACTGCTATTTTTGGGTGAGTGAACTGATTCACCAAACTGTTTACAAAGAAAATGTTGCGAACAAACGTTTTATCAGAATTGATGTTGTACATAACTGTTTTGCATCTATAAAACCTGTGAACTCACCAACTCTTGTAGTTGACACTTGTTTAACATGCTTTTCAGGAAATCCGAAAGTTTGATCAGGTCTTTAGTGGAATGTTGTGTTCACCAATCAAGACAATGTCTATTTTGTTTAAGTCTGTAAAACTTGAATTATGGATGGGTTGTAATACTTTTTAAACTATCTTAATTTATATTGTGAATGATTGGTGTGGTTTATCTCCTATCGCGATGAAATCTTAGCTGTCTCACCTTGCGGTTCCGCTTTAGCGGGGTGTTACAGATTTGGTATCAGAGCCATAGGTTATAGAGAACATCGGTTTTTCATAAAAACCAAGTACTATAACCCGCTTTTTCCAAAATAAGTTAAAACTTTTAAGATTTCAAAGAATAGGAGAATTAGATACTAGTATGATTAGTATAGGTGTTATTCTAATATATCATAGATATGAGGAGCCTGATCACCTACGCCTAGCCACGATATAAGTAGGATAAGACTTATAAATTGATCATACTGTTAGGGTTTAAAAGTTGAAACTTTCTGAAAATTTCCTGAAAAATGTGAAATTGTGTGAGTTTGCATATGACATGTACAAAATTTCTTATTTCAGAAAAATTTTATTTTCCCGCAAATTAACTAAATTCTTTTATCGCAGTATCATGTCTCACGAGACAGACCCTTCCGAATACCAATCCCATGGATCTCCCGAGCATCCCCGGAGTGGGAACAGTGTCCCCCGTGACCCTTACAGTGATAGCGATGCCGATTCGCACCGACCTGTCCCGGCACCACGACCTGGACTTAGGGTTCGCGCTACCGCTCGAAAGAGCGTGCCCTTACCCACCAGGATGACCTTCAGTGTTCCCGCTGGGGACGGGGCAGGGCCATCTCGGGTGAGAGGCCGAGGCGGATCCTCCTCGTCGTCGTCATCTTCGACATCGGCATCTCCACCACTCTACCGACCATCGTCTTCAGTGCCGCCTGCCGCCCGACCACCGCCTGTTGCCCGACCATCACCAGTTCCTCGACCGCCACACATGGCTCGTACCCCCGTCCTATGCATGAGAGGAATGACTCAGACTGAGCGTCAGGAGGTCACACGTCTCGCCCGAGGTCAGGGTATCCATGAGCATATGATCGACCACCATGATCATATGATCGATTCCCTGATCGATGTGGCCGGAGCTGATAGCCAGCAGCTCACTCGAGTGGTGACTCTTCTTAGCCACACGATGGCCTCGCTTCACCACTTGTACGCAGTGGTGTATGTGGTGGTGGCCTTGGTGGTGCTGCTATTCGGGTGGACTGTCTGGAGGGCGAGATTCTAGGAAAAAGGGATCTTTTGGTAGACCGTTTGTCGAACTCTCTTTTATGAACTGATTATTTTTGAGGCGTGATGCCTAATTTTCGAACAATTCATGACTATTTTGGATGATTGTAAAACTATGATGATCTTTTGGGGTATTCGGTTTAACCGATGATACTTATGCTATGACTTTATGCTTAGAATGAATTTCACGTTATGAATTGCATGATATGTTTATAATTGGGATGTTTGATTTTTATGCAACTAACGATCTCATTGGATAGCATGATAGTCGCTAACTTGCGAAATAACTATGGCTAGATTAAGTAGTGTAGTTCATAAGTTACAAGAACTTAGACTTTAATAGCTTGTCACTAAATGCCTCTATTATGGTTATGTTTTAGAAACATGCCTCTAAGAAAGGAAGATCCGGAACTTGCAAGGCTCGTTTTGGAACAAGTTTTGGCTTCTCTCCCTAGCATAATTAGTCAAGTGGTAACCAGATTCACCAGCAACGCTATCAGATCAGGAACAATTTCCAACGACAAGGTTAAGGGAAAGAGGAAGATGGAGGAACCTACCAAACCGCAGTTCAAGAGAAACTCAGGCAAGGACAGAAGAGTAACCAGAGACTACGGAATTCAGACTCAGGTGGCGAAGAAGGAAAAGGGGACATATCTGAAGTGTGGCAAGTGCGGGAATCATCATACCGGAGGGTGCGTCATATGTCTTAAGTGCGGCAAGGGAGGCCATGTTGACAAGGATTGCAGAAGGCGAACCTGTTTTGAATGTGGAAGCTTCAATCACTACCGGAATGCTTGTCCCAAGTTGAATGCGAGACCTTACGCAAATCAGGCACAGCCGGCGAATCCAGGGATCCAAGGAAATCAAGGAAACCGAGGAGGACTAGCTCGTGGGAGAGCGTTTGTTATTGGGACGGAGGAAGCAAGGCAAAACCCAGACGTAGTTACAGGTACGTTTCTTCTCAACAACCATCCTGCTTCTGTGCTTTTTGATTCCGGAGCAGATATGAGTTTTGTGTCGCTAGAATTTAGGCCTAAGATAAATAAAAAGTCACAGAATCTGAAAGAGGATCATGTAATCGAATACTCCAACAGAGAATTAGTTAAGGCTAGCAAAGTAATCAGAAAATGCACTCTAGGCTTAGCTGGAAAGGATTTTAGCATAGACTTGATCCCGATCAAGATAGGGAGCTTTGACATAATCGTCGGTATGGACTGGATGTCCAAACATCGAGCAACAATATGTTGTGCTGAGAAGATAGTCGCATTACCATTACCTGATGGAGGACTACTCGAAGTGTATGGAGATAGGCCAAAGAGAGACATCAAGATCGTGTCGTATATGAAGATGCGAGGTCATCTACGGAAGGAATGCATAGCGTTCATGGCACACGTCATAGATACAAAGGCAAAGGAAAAGTGAATTCAGGATATTCCAGTTGTGCGAGAATTTCCAGAGGTATTTCCGGAAGAATTACCTGGATTGCCTCCGCAACGACAAGTGGAGTTTCACATTGACTTAGTTCCTGGAGCAGGTCCCATAACAAAGTCGCCTTATCGACTAGCACCATCCGAGATGCAAGAGCTGTCAAATCAACTTCAGGAGTTATTAGACAAAGGATTCATCCGACCCAGTTCATCACCGTGGGGAGCCCCTGTGTTGTTCGTCAAAAAGAAGGACGGATCTTTTCGTATGTGCATCGATTACAGAGAGCTGAACAAGATCACTATTAAAAATCGCTACCCTCTTCCGCGCATCGACGACCTGTTCGATCAACTGCAAGGAGCAACGTACTTCTCCAAAATCGATCTTCGATCCGGCTACCATCAAATGCGAGTTCGTGAGGAAGACATCGCAAAGACAGCGTTCAGAACTCGTTATGGTTATTATGAGTTCTTAGTCATGCCTTTTGGTTTGACGAACGCTCCAACAGTGTTCATGGATCTGATGAACCAAGTATGTCGGCCATACTTAGATAAGTTTGTAATTGTCTTCATAGACGACATTCTAATCTACTCACAGAATAAGGAGGACCACGAGTATCACCTGAGGCTGATATTGGAACTGCTGAAAGCCGAACAGCTATACGCCAAATTCTCAAAGTGCGAATTTTGGATCCGAGAAGTTTACTTTCTAGGACATGTGCTGAATAAAGAAGGAATCCACGTCGATCCAGCCAAGGTTGAGGCCGTAAAGGAATGGAAGCCCCGAAGACACCAACGGAAATTCGACAATTTCTCGGATTAGCCGGTTACTACCGGCAATTCATTACAAATTTCTCCAAAATTGCGCAGCCGCCGACAACCCTAACGTAAAAGGACAGGAAGTTCATCTGGGGAGAGAAACAAGAGGAAGCATTCCAGTTGCTCAAGCATAAGTCGTGCAATGCACCCATTCTGGCGTTACCTGAAGGAACGGATAACTTTGTGGTGTATTGCGATGCTTCACATCAAGGCTTGGGAAGTGTCCTGGTGCAGAACGAGAAGGTTATTGCCTATGCATCCAGACAACTGAAGGTTCACAAGGAGAACTACACCACCCACGACTTGGAGCTCGAAGCAGTGGTGTTTGTCCTTAAGATTTGGAGACACTATCTCTACGGCACCAAATGTACCATCTATACGGACCACAAGAGTCTCCAGTATATTCTCGATCAGAAAATGCTGAATAGGAAACAGAGAAGATGGGTTGAAATTTCTCAACGAAATCATATGCGGCATGGGATGCCAATCTAAATCCGTTGGAATTCCAGATTGACGATAGAACACTACTGAAGGTATCACCATGGAAAAGGCTAATAGGATTTGGAAAGAAAGGAAATTGAGCCCCCGATTCGTTGGATCATTTGAGATCTTGGAAAGAAATCGGACTAGTCCCCTACGAATTAAACCTACCCCCAGAGCTCAGCTCTATACATGACACTTTCCACGTGTCAAATCTGAAGAAATTTCCGTCAGAAGAGACAGTGGTATTACTTCTGGAGGAAATCCAAATCGATGAACAACTGCGTACCATTGAGGAACCAACCGAAATCCTTGATTGAGAAATCAAGCAACTTAGGTGCAGTAAGATACCGATAGTCAAAGTGAAATGGAACTCTAGGCACGGACCAGAGTTTACTTAGGAGCGGGAGGCCTTCATGAAAAGCAAGTACCCACATCTCTTCACAGAAAACCCCGGCAGTAGCAGCAAGAATTAAATTTCGGGACGAAATTTCTTTCAACCGGGGGTAACTGTGACATCCGTCAATTTTTGACATTCAGGTTAGCTACTCGTTTAATTCACTCAGTAGTGTTCCCGTAGGTGAAAAAGGTAGAATTTAAGTTGCCTGGATAATCTAGGTTAGTTTGCGTGAAAAAGTTAGGCTAAAACCTAAAAGTTCCGAAAATTGGCCCGAACAAGCCCGAACCGGCCCGAAATCATCCGGTAATCCTATAATGCCAAATTTTGAAAACGAAATGTACAAAATAAAGACTTTTATTAAAAATATGTATAAACTGTTCCATATAGTCTAAAAATGCTTTCGAAAAAGACGGTTCCTACCGAAAACGCGAGAAAACCGATACTGTGTTTGAGAAATACAGTGTAGAGATTAATTAATTGTACAAAAAAAATAAAATAAAAGAAATTAGAGGAGAGAGGTGGGACCCACTAGGGGCCGGCCACCCCCCCCCCCCTACCTCTTTCTCTCCTCCTCTTTTCCCTACAAACATAATCATCATCTCCATTTTCCCATTCATTTTCAAAATCTCTCTGTCTCTCTAAACTCTTTCTCACTCTAAAACTCTCTCATTTCTCTCTAAATTCCAGCCCCAAATTCATCTTCAAGATCAGATTTTTGAAGTTTAAGAGCACATTCAAAGATTAAAATATCACAATCACAAAGGTAAGATAGTTAGGTTAGAGTTTAAATTCGTTTTTTCAACCATTTCAAGCTTTGTTTTCATGTTTCTTGAGGTTTAAACCTCCTCCTATGGATTCTTAATCCTTATTGTTGTTTGGGAAAGAGATTCCACCTTAGAAATGTTGGAAAAACAATCTATGAAGGTGAGAATCTATGATTTCCCCATAAGAACACCATTTGGATGCAAAAATTCTTGTTAATGTTGTTTTTGACCATCAATCTTGGGCTAGACTTATTTGATAGATCATGCATGAGCTTTGATGGTATCAAATCATGGTTAGTTTGTTTTTCATGTATACAATCTGATTTGGGGGTAAAATGGTAAGAAAAACCCCAAAGAGTTATGATTTTATGTGTTTTATTGGTGGATTTGATGTTAGAATTGAGACAGATTTTTGTAAAGAATTTTGCATGTACTTTACACGACTCAAAAAGGGTCTTTTTGTATTCATTTCTTTATGAAATTTTTATGGGATGAAATTTAAGGTGTTAGGGTTCAAACCCCACTGGATTTGCATAAAAATACCAAGATTTGAGTTCAAACCATCCTAAAACATTTTCGTGTGCAACAGCACTTGGTCAGAAACTTGAGTCACATTCATGCATGCATAACTCTTTGATAAATCATTCAAACTACAAACTTTTTGATTCTAAACTCAAGTATTCTGAGTTAGCTTTCTATAGAATCCAAAATCAAGTCATTTAGAGTAGTTTTGAGGGTTTAACCAATGAAAATGAATTGACAGTGCAATCTGTCCCATAATGGCAGAACCACATGCACAACTTCAAAGAGGCATATCTCCCTCAAAAATCACTCTAATGATTTGAATCTTGTCTCATTAGCTTGGTATGTGTGTTGGTTAGAAAATCCCTTTTGAAATTCGTGAATTAGTGGTGTAATGAGTTATTTATGAGTTAAACTTTACCAAAAGGTATTCTGGAAATTCAGCTTGTACCACTGATTTTGTAAAATTGTTTAAAAATAGTAAAAGAACTCTAAAAATTGTGAAATTTGGTGGAATTATTCTTAACATCCCCTAATTCAGAGGGTAAAAATTTAAAGATTTAATATTTAGAGGACCTAAGTTCAAAATAGCAATTTTTACAACTCAAAATTTGTGACAGATTCTGGAAATTTCATAAAAACCCAATTTTCAAACTTTGAACTTCCAAAATGTTTGGAAGACTTTCAAATGAGACAAAATGAATTTTTTTATTTAGGTTGGACTATAAAAATAATATAATGGCATTATATGGATTTCGGTACGATTTTTGATAAGGACCGTTGGACCTAGAACTTACGTTAAAATTACGTGTTTGGTACGACGACCCTAGTTCGGAGCCGGGATTTAGGTCACGCATCAACCCTTACGAATCCGCACTAAGCACCCGAGGTGAGTATTCACAGCCCCGTTTTTACCGTTTTCACGAAGTTTTGGGGTGAAAAGCATGTTTATGAATAAAATGTGTTTAATTGTGAACTTGTTGCGAAATGAAATGAATTATCGAAATGAAATGATTTATTGTGACAAAATGAAATGAATCGTTTATTTGAAATGTTATGAAATGTTTTTATAAAATGAAATAAATTGAAATGTGAGTATGACAATGAAATGTATTATTGAAATGAAATGTTTTGCGTATATTGAAATGAAATGAAATGGGAATATGCTTTGCGTATCGAAATGAATTGAAATGAAATGAATTCGAGTATCGAAATAAAATGAAATGAAATGTTTTATGAGATAAAATTTTCGATATGTTTAAACATGATATAGTGAGCAATAAATGAAAATGTCCCCTGCACTACTATTAACCCTTACAAATTGGGCCTATGATACAAGTGGATAGCGCTATTTGGTTTGACATACCCACCTTGACTGACGAGAATATAGGTGCACTGTATTGAAAAATATTCACCCCGGCTGGAATTAGTTTTCCCCCGGCAAGGTTGGATAGGGGCGTAGCTATGTCACAAAATGAAGGATTGTAGTAACTCACTAATGCATATCATGTAATTAACACATCACTGGGAAAATTTACTTACTGTTTGATACAAAACTGCTATTTTTGGGTGAGTGAACTGATTCACCAAACTGTTTACAAAGAAAATGTTGCGAACAAACGTTTTATCAGAATTGATGTTGTACATAACTGTTTTGCATCTATAAAACCTGTGAACTCACCAACTCTTGTAGTTGACACTTGTTTAACATGCTTTTCAGGAAATCCGAAAGTTTGATCAGGTCTTTAGTGGAATGTTGTGTTCACCAATCAAGACAATGTCTATTTTGTTTAAGTCTGTAAAACTTGAATTATGGATGGGTTGTAATACTTTTTAAACTATCTTAATTTATATTGTGAATGATTGGTGTGGTTTATCTCCTATCGCGATGAAATCTTAGCTGTCTCACCTTGCGGTTCCGCTTTAGCGGGGTGTTACAATTCGACATTCAGAAAAGCTATTTCCTCTGCTCCCATCCTTGCCTTATTAGCCACCAACTCCTTGAGGAATCTTGCATAACTCGGTACACCTGCAATCAAGTCCACAAGAGGCACATTAATATCCACTCGTTTAATCAAGTCAATAAACTTACGATACTGGGCCTCTTTCTTCTCTTTCCGCAGTCGTGCAGGATATGGCACTCGTGTAGGCACATGTGGTGTTGCAGACTCCTTTGGCCTGACTGCTTCGTCCCTGACTTCTTTTGTCGGGCGTGATGGTAATTCGACCTCCGGTTCGACAACCTGTAAATTAGGAATTTGGTTAGTTTGAGGCATAGGTGGTCCTACAACTACCTTACCTCCTCTCGTGGTTGTGAATACTTCAGCCTGTGCTTCCATCTCCATATGAGGAAATGTTTCCTTGACATCTCGGAGGAACTGATCTGTGCTCCTATGTAATCCTGCAACAAATTTTACAAACCCTTGAATGTTCTGTTCGACGTCCACACCCATCTTTCCTTGTTCTTGTGAGAATTGATGGAACAATTGTTCGATTATTCCGCTATGTGGCTCTGGTTGCGAAAGAGGGGTTGGCTTCCTTGTGGAGTCCTCAGTTGGACTAGCATGCTCCTCAGATGATGAGACTACATTCAGATATGCTGGTTGCTTCTCCTCTTGTTCCTCGTCAGTGGACCAATCCAGATAATGCGCTTCCATGTCGTCCAAGAGTTTACGTGCTTCTTTCACTGACTTATACGGGAAAATACCTCCACAAGATGAGTCTAACCTTAATCGAGAATAGTTAGTCAATCCAGCATAAAAAATATCCATCATCTCTTTATCATCAATGCCCTGGTTTGGAAATATTAAGAATAAATCCTTGTACCTTTCCCAAGCTTTCACAAGGTTGTCTGTTCCTTGTTTAAAGTTTCAGATTTCAGCTTTTACTTTGTTAACCCTTGAAATGGGAAAGTACCTTGACAAAAAGGCATATTTTAAATCGTCCCAGGTTGTGATGGATCCTGGGGGTAATTTTTTAAACCAGTCTTTTGCCTTATTTGTCAAGGTAAAGGAGAAAACTCGAAGTTTTACCTCATCCTCCCTGTTGTTGAATAGATCACAGATGTCCTCGAACGCTTCAAGGTGCTGATAAGGATTTCCGCTTGGGTCTCCGTCAAATGATATGGTGTTGATCATTTTGATCAGTCCTTTGTTGATTTCCACCATTTTACTATCGGTCTTTTTGATTGCGGATATCGAGGTGAACTGTACTTCAGATCGCTTACCCCACATGGGTTGATCGTCTGCCATCTCAAAAATCAAAGCTCTCGGGCGAACTTTGTTGGCTTTTGTTTTCTTTTTGTTTCTTTTTCTGAATTCTCTCTCCGGCTCCTCAAATGGCTCTAACAATTCCGTTGTGACTAAAACCACAACAAACGGTTACGGGCAACTTGCGGGAAACAAAGAGATAAAATAAAAATAAAATAACTAACTAAACTAGAAAGCGAAAACTTGCAAGGGAAAGAATCCCTCACAAGGATCGATTAATAAAACTAATAAAGACTAAAGTCTAACAACTACCGTTCCCCGACAACGGCGCCAAAAACTTGATGCGGTAATTATTGTATATAAAAAGCGAAACAAGTTTTAACCTCTAAAAGCCTAGCCACTGTCTTACCACATATACAGGCAAGCGTACCTGATCGTGAGTAATATAGTGTAGGAAAGTCCAGGTATCGTATCTACCACTGGGAACGGTCAAGTTATCGTAGACTGTTAATCTTGACTAGTTTAATTAACCTAAAGCTTTGGGAGGGTTTTTATGAAAAAGGTTTAATAACTAAAAAGATAATTAATTAAAAACTAAGAAAGCAATTAAAAGAGTGATTAAAACTATATAAAGGAAAACAGTAGTACTTTTCATGGTTTAGTGAATCCCCAAGTGGATGATTTAAAAGGCCAAAGGTTTGGTTGTTTTGGTTATTGTAGGAGTTTAAGTCTGAGACACCCTAACATGTGACTATTATGGCTATCAACTAGGTCTTGATCCTCCTAGTTCCAATACTTAGGTCGTTTGTCAGACAATCTAGTACCGGTCACCCAATCCTATCTCTATTGCATGGTTTTCTACTACCTGGTCGCTCTCAGTCCGAGTAACCACCTAACACAACTCTCCAGAACGAAGGGTAGGTCAAGAAAGATTGATTATCCTATCGGAGTCTATCTATCTTGGTCAAAATAGATACACCCAACCAAAGAGTTCAAATAACCAAACAATACGAATCAGATCGGAACCATAACACACATTCATTTAACCAAAAACAAACCAATAAACATTAATTCATAAAATCATCATCCACAATGGTTCATCGACCACAATAAGTACCACTATAAAAGACTACTCACTAGACATAGTAAAAACAGATAAAACAAGAGTAGACACTGACATTATACCGATAGTACAACGATGGATGATCAAAGATCGAACCCCGCAGCGTATCGGCAACACTCTAATATCACTCTCTATCTATATGTCTCTCTGCAAAACTCTCTATCTAGCTCTATGCGTGCGTATCACTACTGAAGAAGGAGGCTGGTATTTAAAAGGAGAGGTCAGAGCCCGTTTCGCGTTCGCCAAACGGCCCTTTCGCGGTCGCCAAACGGCCCTTTCGCGGCGCGAAGTACTTAGGGCAAACCCTAGAATTCGAACTTGGCTATCTTGGCGGCGCTAAACTTGAAATCTCGCGATCGCCAAGAGGCTACTGGATTGTCTTTGTGCATTTTTCACGTTTTCTCGCCTTTTTTCGTACTTTTCCGTTCCACGGCCTCCAAATCCTACGAAAGCAATAATAAGTCCAATTGGTGAGTGAAATGATCAGAAATGAGTGAGAAACGGGGTACAGTCATACAATTAAGCTCAACCAAAACATGTATAATTTTGGTGTTTATCACCCGTCGTGCCAGAGGCACGACTTCTACCAAGGACGGGTTGCACATCTGGGTTAGGGCTCCTCGGCTCTGAGGAGTCCGTAGATGCGGCTTCTAGACCTACGGAAACACTATACATACCTACGCTCGTCGCCGTCTGATCTGCATTGTCCAGGACATTCACGAGAATTGGCATCTCCACTTGACCTTCCTTGAGGGTCCGTCTGTTCATCCGGTGGATCTGCTTGCTTTGGAAACGGGGATGGCCAGATCTACGATGGACCTCTTGATGACGATCCATGTGGTCTCGGATCATGATACTGAAAAACCTCATCCACGGGATGGATGAGTGCCGGTTCCGTGCAGGGCCTTCGACGACGTCGGTGATGATGTCTTGCCAGAGCTGCAGAGCTACGTCGATCCCCCGTCCGTTGGCGATGGAATGAATGATATGCCACATGTAAGTTGATGCTCTATCGACTCCGTGCGTCTTCGACGAGAGGCACCTGTTCAGCAGGTTGAACAAAGTGAACCAGAGAGGCGGCAGCATCTCCTGAGTCACATGGGAGATCCCATTGAGTCTCTGGTTTTGGTTCGACATGACCCCGAGAGCGAGAATCTCGCTAAAGAGCTCGGGTCTTGAGACAAGTGGCTCGAACGGAGCCTCAGGAGTTTTGGTAGGCAGGTGGAGAATGCGCCGGAGATCATCCAGTGTGACGATCAGCTCCGTCTGATCGACGCGTCCCACTAAGGTCAGTACGTCGTCACGGGTCTCCATGTGTGATGTGTGCCAGAACTGCTGCACGTATAGTAGGGGCACCTCCACGGTGGTCTGCATCACGTAAGCCACCGGGTGCACTTTCAAGATCTCCAACACTACTTCGTCTTGAACAACGACGTTCGTAAGGCAAAGAACTCGTTGTTCTGAGTAATCAGACGAAGGTTCTTCCGGGAAATCAGAGCGCGATCGGCCGCGTTGTTGATCGGCGAGGGCGGGGTGTTCTATTGTCGAGCCATATCTAACAGAACAGAACGAAGTACAAAGTTAGAGTTCGCCCTGAAAAATGCTAAGTGTTGAGAGAAGGTGAAATTAGGACACACCAAATTCCGATTCGGATTATGACATTTTCCGATTCGGAAAAAGTGATAATCCAATTCGGAAAAAGGTGTTTTTCGAATCTCACCAGATTTCAACCACTTGAGGAAAATTGACTATACCCTTGACTAAACGCGAGTCGGAAAACCTCGAAAACCCAATACTACAAAAATTCAACAAAACTAAATTATTTTTGTTAAAAGTTCAGCCATTTTAATTTCAAAAGAAACCATCTTGGGTGCACATGGTTTGAGTTAGTGGGAGACAAGAATCTTAATAAACCAATATAACACATTACTCACTTACACACTCTTTACTTCTCAGCAACCTCACCTCACTATCTCTCTCCCTCCCCTTTTCTCTCCAAACCGTCCACCACCACCATTCACCCACCACCTCCCTCTCTTTCACTCAATATAAGTACCACACTAACCCCTTTACTTCATTTCACTTCTACAATCTCACTGTCTCTGTAACTTCTCAGTCTAAAATTTCTCTCTAGCTTCTTTCATACACATCTTCAAGTTCTTGAAGATTCAAGTGATCTTCAAGAACACCTTAAGGTATCTTAAATCAAAGATCATCATCTTCCTCTTTTCTTCATCATATCATCATCATCTCAATGTTGTGAGATGAAAGTACTTGCATTTTATGCAAAGGAAATCATCTAGGATCAATCAAAAGTTGGGATGCATGGATGATCCTCATAATTCTTGTTGCATAATTTCAATCCTTGTTCATACATTGTTGTAAGAAGTTTACATTTCAAGTATTTCTTTTATGTTCTTGTAATTTTCTTTTACCACCATCTTCTTTGATGAGGAAATCACTAGTCAAATACCCTTTCTTTGCTAAGCAATAAGTGAGTTGATGACTAGTGATTCTTATTTTCTTATGATCATCTATCACCTTGCATGAGGTATGGATGATTTCATATAGCCAAATACCCTTCCTTTGCTTGGATCATCAAAAAGTTCAAGCAAAAAGTGAGTTGATGGCTTATGATTATAATCTAGATGTTTAAATTGGTAAATATGTGAATGCATGTGTAAAATGTGTTTTATGAAGTGAAATTCCTTCAAACACATCTGGACTTGAACTTTGGTAAAGAGAAATCATCATAAAATGTATAAAACAAAAGAATAATTTTGTTACACAACAACTAGTTTAAAAATCGTCCAACAGATTCTGGACAGATTCGGACCCAACTTTGAGAGGCAATAACTCCTTCATAAAATGTTCAAATGACATGATTCTTTTTTTTAATCTCAATTTCATTGAGTTATATTTCAAACTCCACTGGCCGTTTGCAAAAAGTCCAAGTTTCGGACCCTCAAACAGTCCGTACAAAAAGGTTGCGCAACAGCTCTAGTTGCTGTCACTACTTTAATAAACCTTGTGTTTGAGGACCCTAACCTTTTCCAAAAATTATGAAATTTGGTCAGTAATTAGTAAACTCATATGGCTAAAACATATTAAAATTTCGTAATTTTTAGAGTTGTGCATCATACCCAAATGCATGTCCCGAAACAGCCTCCGAATCTGTCAAGAATGTGAAAAACTGAAAAATGTTATTTTATGTGAAATCTTATTTCTTTTAAAACACTTTCATCCATAAACATTGAAAGATTATTGGAAAGATAATAGGGTAAAATCAACATAAAACACACATGCATGACCATATACCAACTTTCACACTTCGGTTATAATCACCAAAGTACATATTTTTCGACAATCGTTATAAACACTAAAGTTTCGTTCGCGCGTATGTTTTTACTTTAACTTAATAAACTTAAATGGGTCAAGGAACTTATTAAAATACTTTATATCACTAGGTCGGAATTCGGTGGAACCTCGCTAGCTCGGGACTCTTGAACTAACAACTCGGTGAGTTAATCACGGCCCCTTTTTACGTTTTTACATTTTTGGGGTGAAACGATTTATTTTGGAACGATTTTTGTGGCTATGGTATGCATACTTATCTGGATTAATTGGGTGTTTTATTTATCGCAAAGTCCTCGTACACACTACTAATCTAATTCACTGCGGTGGACCGGGTAACCAATGGTAGCGCTATCGGGTTGGCAACCCCACCTTTCGCCCCCGCTTGCAACGGGAACGTGTTGACGACGATTGGTGTTTAATTACTTTTGTTTTGTGGGTTTGTTGTGTCGTGTTTGCGATAAGCATGACGTTGCGAGGCAAAACGAACGCTTTTAGGAGATTAGTAGTGGCTCGTTAATCTTATGTGTAAGTATTGCGTGATAAGTACCATATGCCGGGATTTTGCGAGACACGTGCACGATTGCGAAACCCGCGCAAAATCCAACTATCAAGTTTTCTTGCTTGAACTTGTTATATATCTCCGGTATTATTTTTAACGCGATCCATATATATATACATATATGTTGTTGAACCCGTGAACTCACCAACTATGACGATAGTTGACTTTTTAAAACTTTCATGCTTTTCAGGCGATCCAAAGTAAGAAGAACAAAATTGCACGTGTGTTACGCCTTCATGCATATCAAGACTAAATTTCCTTTCCGTTGTAATTTAGTTTTCATTGTAATAATTTTAAGACTTTAATACGATGTAATATTGTAGAACTTAACTATTTTGATATGCTACGGCGTTTACTGTCTATACTTTATGTTGTGCTACTTTGCGCTGTTACACTCCGTGTTTCCGTTTTAGCGGGGTGTGACAAAACGATATGTAACGACGTTAAAACAACGTAAGGATTGCTCGTAAACTTACCAGGAATGCAGAGAAGTAATCTGATACGAAAACGGAGGACAAACGAGCAACGATCGAGAGCGGGTGCGGGGTGGTTATCGGGTACGGTTTCAGAGAGAAAAAGATGATGATTTTGAAAAAGTGAAAAAAATAAACTTACAATTCGGTATTTATATTTTTACCGAATTACACTGTGTTTGGCTCGAAAAACACTGTTTGGCTCTCTCTTTTTGGCTCTCTTAACCCGACTTTGAGGAAATGGCAGAACCTACCCCTGGACTATGAGTTTGAAGAAACTTACAAACTAGTCCCTGAACTTGTAGTTTAAGAAAATTTTCAAAACAGACCCTGAACTAAAAGTTTCACAAAAAGTGCAAAACTAGTCCCTGGACTTGAGATTCAGAAAGCGGCAAAGTTAGTCCTCGAACTTGTAAGTTCAAAAACTTTACCCTACCACCCCCTGAACTTTCAAGTTCGCAAAAGTTTACAAGTTCAGCCCCCGTACTCGATCAAAGAGATTTACCTAGTGCGTCTCAACCGGGTTTTGTGCGAGTTCTGATCTGAGTTAACCAGAAGTCGTTGTGATTTTCCACATGTACAAAAATGATTATATAGCGGTATCCAAAGTACCGTGGATCCGAGAACGTTAGTATAACAAGCAAACAAATACACGACACTCCCCCTAGACCTCAGGCGGGAGGTCTAGCATTCCCAACCTATTTAGGAGGAAGAAGTGACATTTCTCATCAAACTGCTAAGTGAAAAAATCAGCAAGCTGAAGGTCACTTTCCACAAAGTACAGTTCAATGTTACCTTTCTCGACGTGATCTTTGATGAAGTGATATCGGATGTCGATATGTTTCATCCGAGAATGTTGAACTGGATTTGCCGTGATTTGAATCGCACTTTTGGAGTCATAGTAGATAGGAATCCTCTGCATGGTGTATCCAAAGTCGGCTAGTTGGGTTTTCATTCACAGAACTTGTGAGCAACAGCAGGCGGCTGCTACATACTCTGCCTCCGCAATTGATAAGGAGACACAATTCTGTTTTCGGGACGACCAACTTACCAACTTGTCTCCAAGGAACTGACAAGCTCCGGAGGTGCTTTTTATGTTCAGCTAACAACCTGCATGATCTGAGTCTGTGTAGGCTATTAGTTCAAAACCAGAATCCTTTGGGTACCAAAGGCCAAAGTCCGGAGTGCCCTTCATATACCTAAGGATTCTTTTGACTGCAGATAAGTGTGATTCACGAGGATCACACTGAAAGCAAGCACAGACACCCGTGGAGAATACGATGTTAGTGTTAGGAATTATGTGCAGAGTTGACAAAGCAAGTGATTACACATCCAATGTTACAAGACACTTGAGGGTCACACCTGTGAGGACCTATAAGTCGAACAAGTTAGATGAAACCCCGAAATGGAGAGTTAGGATTTATAATAGTGTATTATAAATCAGTTGGGTAGTTTCAGTCAGAATTACCAAAGTTGGAGGGTTATTAATTAATTAGGATATTATATATTTATTAGATAAATAAATATATAATAGTTAATTAATAAGGTTTTTATATATATTAGATAAATATATATAATCATAATTATCGTATGCAAATTCTTTTCCAGCTAATTAAAAAGAAAAAGGATTAGAGATAATTATAAAAGGAAACTGAATCTTTTACAAACTGTATTTTTCCTCCATATAAATAAGGCTTATGGGTTAAGGAAAAATCTAAGCTTTAAGCAAAAATCAGTTTTTCAGTTTCCTCTCTCTCCCTCTCTCTCCATCGGCGTCGATCACCCCCCAGGTCGGATTCCAGTTTCGGTTGTTCGGGTTTTCATACAGTTCAACTAGAAGGACGTTCGTTGGTCGATCACCGGTGGACTATCGTCAAGCAATCCAGGTAAATTGACCTAATCTATTAGGTTTAGAACTATAAACGATTAAAGATCAATAGGCTTTTAATGGGTTTTTAGTTTTTATCGCTTCCGCATGATTAGATCGAAAACAGCGTGTTTTTGATCGCGTAGGTTTTATCAGTTTGATTAACCTGTATGATTTATCAAACCAGTGAGGTTCGTTAGATCTGAGTTAATCCTCGAGTCAGTTTGATCCGAGGATACCCACAAAAACCCAACAGTGGTATCAGAGCCATTGTTAAAATCGTTTTTAGTTTCTTATCAGTTTTTGTGATCCGTTATAATTATTGTTTCTTGCATAAAAATCTAAAATTTATTATATGGTTTATCAAACCAGTGAGGTTCGTTAGATCTGAGTTAATCCTCGAGTCAGTTTGATCCGAGGATACCCACAAAAACCCAACAGTGGTATCAGAGCCATTGTTAAAATCGTTTTTAGTTTCTTATCAGTTTTTGTGATCCGTTATAATTATTGTTTCTTGCATAAAAATCTAAAATTTATTATATGGTTTATAATTTGTTTATCGTTAATCGCATTAAAAATTGCACCGTGCGAAAACCCCGAGAACCACCACCGGATTGGTGGTGGCTACGGTTATCACATCACCACCGCACCACCAGCGTGGTGGTTGCGGCTGGCCACCACGGTGTATGGTAGCAGCTCCGGCTGCCGATCCAGAACCACCAGGCCACACCACAGCATGGTGGTTGTGGCGGATGGTGATGACCATGGTCGAAAAACCGCACCAAGCGGTGATGGTGGGTGGTCGTATGATCAACCAAACCGTGGCGAACCCGTGGGCCGAACCGCGGTTAACGCCAGGGCCGTACCACCAGCGTGGTGGTGACCGGCGGTTTTAGGCCGTGGATGGAGGCGGCAAACCAAGCCAAGACCGAACCGCCAATTGGTGGTGGTCAAGCGGCGATGGTGGCCAAGGGTGGAGCGCCACTCAACTGTGGCTGAGATCGCGCCGCAAATCAGCAAACCCGCAACCACCAGAAACCGCGAACGCGGTGGTGGATGGCGGTGTTCGCAATGATGGGGGCGACGGTGGTGTTCGTGGCAGCGGTGGCTGCTGATCAAGCGATAGCCGGCCGTACCACAGATGGTGGTGGCGGCGGCGGTTGCTGGGTAATTGTGATCGACGAGCAATGTCCGTGGCCTAACCACCAGTTTGGTGGTAACCGGCGGCGTTTGAGCTACGGCATGGATCAGGAACCGCACCACCGCTTGTGGTGGCGGTGTTGGTTGGTTTTTCGGACCACCGATCGGAAGCCACACCACCGTTTGTGGTGGTGGCAATCGACGGATTTGATGGTGGCCAATCGCCGGAGTCGTCGATATGGCGATGGTAATCACCGAGCACAGTGACAGCGGTGAACCGGCCACCGTTGGCTGCCAAACGGCCACGCCAAGCGGAGGCAAACGCCAAGCCAAACCACCAGAGTGGTGGCGGCGTTCAGCTTTCACTCCAAACCACCGGGCCGCGGCGAATGGCGGTAGTCAGATCGAAACCGCACCACCGTTTTGGTGGTGGCGGGTAGGCTTTGATCGCAAGACGGTGGTCGACAACCGCCGCAATGAGGTGTCGGCCACTATAGTTTTGAATTTTCTCGTCGCGAAAAGAATACCAAACCATCCGTCTAGGGTTTTTCCGTTTTGGGCCAAGTTACGTTATCAGGCCCAAAGCCCAGTTCTTTGGACCAAGTTATGGCCCAAAGGAACTTGTTTTGTTTTTTCGAAAGAACCTTTTATCCGAAATTCTTTTTCCTGTTTAAACCAGTTAGACTAAATTATCCAATTTCATGAACGGTTTTATAAAATTAAATTTTTAAGATAAGCCCAATATTGTGTTTTTACTCAGAGGCCAGTTTTAAAAATTGGATCGATAAAACCTATTTGATATAAATTTTTGGGTAAAAGGATTATTTTTAGCTAAAATGGTTTTAGTTTTGTAAAATAGGATTTATTGTTTATAAATCTCAGTTTTAAGTAAAAACCATTTTTCAGTCTAAAGGTTTTTGGTTCATAAATCAGTTTGTTTTTCGAATCAGTTATAAAACCAATTTTTGCAATAATTGAGACAAGATAATTTTAACGGATCCAGGTTTATTACTCGTAATTATAAGATTGCTTTTATTATATAGCATATATATTTACGTAATTGCTTGAGCTCGATATATGGATTTCAGTTTGATTTTACATATATATCTATTATAGTATTTTGCCAACCTAGACCCTTGACATATTCACGGGGAGCCCTGCGTGCCATTTACAACCCCTTATGTAATAATGACCTTAGGATAGACATTTGTTTTATTCTTTCGGGATGACGAGGCCAGTGGGAGCTGCTAAAATTCCTCAAATACTAACAAAACATGGCGAGGCCAGTGGGAGCTACGCGAGTTTTGAAGCCTTTAGTATAATAGGTCATTATTGGTCCCTAGGAAACGTTGGCAAAAAAAACTATAATTAGGTACTATGTGATTAATTATTGTTTAATTGCATGGTTGATTAATTATTTGTGATATCTTGCATGTTAATAGTTTTAAATAGAGTTGTTACTTTAAAACTAGTTTATATCACAAAAGGAATATAGGTTTTAGTTTCGTTAAAACGATAGTTTTTGTTTTAAAACCTATAGATGATTGTTTTATATAAAAGGCAAAGTTGATAAAAACAGTTAGTTTTAATCAACTAGGTGTGCTATTAAAACAGTTAGTTTTAATTAGCAAGTGATTTTAGAACAGTTGGTTTTAAAATTACAGGTATGTTTAAAACAGTTAGTTTAAAACGTAAGTAGCCTTTATAACAATCAGTTTTTCAAAAATCCTGGAAGTAAAGTTTTTCAAAACCCCGAAAATCATAGATCAGTAGTGCAACCCATCTAGGGGCACCTTCGGCGTAAAGTACATAGGCGTTGTAAGTGATCACACATTCAACGTCTGTGTTCAAACTGAAGCTAAAGGGGTTACATAACTCTGCGAATTATCTCCGGGTGGTACCGGCCAGAGTATAGTGACCAGGTCCCCAAAATGGTGAGATCTGTTTTGGTACTATAATGTTCACCGGGTGGTACCGGGCCAAAAAGCACTTAGAGGGACTAAAACATGCACAGGTAGTTGCCATGGTCCCGAAAAGATCTAGGAGTCATGTCAGTTAGATATGATTGGTAAAAGTCCTTACCTACCGAAATAAATACGGGTCTGGTGGAGCAAGAACATTACGCACATCAGGACGTATGAAATAAGGATCCTAGTCCAATAAATTGATCATTTAAGGGTTTATTGATATTTTATTGGAAATTTATCTATTTACAGTTGCTAAGACGAAAAGTTTTATTTTGTGTAGATGGCAAGCACTGTTACCAGCACTAATAATCTTTCCCTCCGATCTATCCTAGAGAAGGATAAACTGACCGGCCCTAACTTTCTCGACTGGGAGCGCAATCTGATGATTGTGCTCAGACATGAGAGAAAGTGGTATGTGCTTGAAGAGCCACTTGGGGAGGCACCTCCGGCAAACGCTCCGGCTGCTGCCAGAAATGCCCACAAGAAGCACTCGGATGATCTCCTTGATGTCGCCTGTCTGATGTTAGCAACTATGAGCCCAGATCTGCAAGCAGGGCTCATAAATACAAATGCTTATGACATGATCCGCCAGCTGAGGGACATGTTTCAGACTCAGGCTCGTACAGAACGCTACGATGCCACCAAAGCATTCAATGAGTGCAAGATGGTAAAAGGGACATCAGTAAGTGACCATGTCATGAAAATGAAACGACACTTAGATCATCTGGAGAGGCTAGGTCATCCTGTTCCGTTGCAGCTAGCAACAGACACCATACTCAATTCACTGTCAGAAGACTACAGGCCCTTTGTAGTCAATTACAACATGAATAACATGGAGAAAACAATAGCAGAGTTGCACTCCATGCTTAAGACAGCTGAACTGAATATGGGGAACAAGAACAAGACCAAGGATGTCTTGATGGTGAAAGACGGAGGGGTTAAAAAGAAGAATGGGCAAGCTAGCACCAGTAAAGGAAAAGGACCAGTCCAGGCCATCCAGAGTGCACCCAAGAAAGGCAAAGGCAAGGACAAGGGCAAGAAGGTTAAGCCAAACAAAGCTAGGACCGAGAATCGCTGCTTCATATGCAATGAGATCGGTCATTGGAGGCAAAACTGCCCTAAGCGTCATGAAGCAGGTATGTAAACCTCAGAAAATTTATGATTGCTTTGACTTGTCACTTCTTACTTGTTAGCTTACAAGTATACTGATACCTAGAGCAAAATGATTATTGCAGGAGGTCAGAAGTGAAATGCCCAGAGGTTGCTGAGGATCAAAGTACAAGATGATTTAAGTCAAGACATTTTGAATTTATAATTTTAAAACAGTTGTTTTTGGGGATTTTTGTTTTAAACAATGTTTGAATAATTATATTTTATAATTCGATGGTTTTATTTTCAAAAGTTATTGTCTTGACATTGAAATATCTGATTGTGCTTAGTGTTTGTATGATCCTAGTTATTGCCTGTTATAGTTACTTCAATAAAATCTATTAAATTGAAGTAATTTGTATAAAAACTATCAAAACACACGAGATTCTATAGGAATGTGTTTTGAGAATAAAACATTTATGAATAATAGTTTTGTGATCAAAAAGGGAGAATTTAGGATATTAACTTAGATAGCGTTAATAACAGTATTTATAAAACTAGAAAGATTCCAAGTTCTGGAATTAGGATTTGAACAAATCCAGTTAAGTTTTATAAAAGGAAATTCTCAGAATTAAGTAATCAAGTTTGATCAAGTTTTATTCAAATGTTTTGAAAGGAGAATTTAGGATATTAACTCAGATGGCGTTAATAACAGTATTTATGAAACTAGAAAGATTCCAAGATCTGGAATTAGGATTTGACCAAATCCAGTTAAGTTTCATAAAAGGAAATTCTCAAGGTTCATTACTTAAAATTAGGATTGACTAATCAAAGTTTTGACTAAAGTCAATAGTAAAATTTTGAGTAATAGTTAGTTTTTATAAGCAAGTGGGAGCCCAATTTATTCTCTATCTAGTCTGAGGTAAAAGAATAAAAGATGCAATTATTGATGTATCTCGGAATTCATAATCCAGGTAGGATAAGAATTCATAAGATATAATTTACCCTTTTAGTCAAAAGGATAAAAGTTTCAAGACCCATGAAACAAAGGTCGTGACTGACCTTAGAAATCAATAATTAAAGTGTTGGATTAAAATATAGGATTCCAGTAGATTTGCCAGGATTGCAAATGGAATCGGATTTCAGGTAGAAATCATTCATCTACACAGCAACTAAGGAAAGTTGCAGTATTACATATTCAGGAACTGGAAGTTAGTCCAGGTCTCCGAGTTCATGGAATATGATAAAAGTCTAGTTATTGTTTTTATAAGGTGTTTACAAAACAATAATTAGCAGATACAAGTAGATCGTATAAACAGACTTGTATTTTTGGTTATCACTTTGATTAAAATGGTAAACTTTAATCAAAGGGTTTAAACTAAAGATAGGTGATACTTTATTTTAGACCAGTATCTAACAAACGTTAAATAGATGTTATGAAAGTTATTAAAGAAAAGACATTCAATCTTGTTATTATTACAGCGTGTAATATGGACTATACAAGATTGATTTCTTTATCACTTTCACATTTTTGCATGTTTTAATAAATCCAGGAATGAAATCAGTCTCCGATTTTTCATTCAAAATTTGTCCGTGACGACTTATCATTGTGGGAACATGATAAGGTGTTAAAGTCATTGTGAACTTTTAGGTAGTTATGATCAGTTGCTGAGTAACAGCTACAAGTGTTGTAGACTAAAAGTTGCACAGATATTTGATAGAGTAGCAGATATCGGACGTGATCCGCGGTTGAGATTACTTCTTGGAATAAAGTCATAAGTAAATCTCACAGTGGTTGTCCCTATCACCTGAGGTATCTGATTTGATATCACGAGGACTACTGGATTCTTAGTGCACTCAACCGCTACGCCGTAACAGGGTGGCTATAAAGGGTGTAACTAGATTCAGCGGAAGCCGTGGTGTCAAAGGCAGATATGCAAGATGGGATTTGCACCTCTTCTCAGAAGAGAGATATTTCTGGGCCCATCTTGACTGACTAAGTATACTGATGAAGTGCATGGCCATGCCCAAACGAACTGATTAGTTCTTTGTCGTTTACCTATCAGTGAAAGTCAGATAATCAAGAAAACAGAATCTTGAGTATTTAGAGTTGACACTTTCCAAGCTCATACTCACAGATGAAATATCGCGATGCAAAGGGAAAAGCCAAGATATACCCAATCAATGAACAGTAGTTTCATAGATACCAATTCCTTACGGAATGTTTATATCACCAGTCTGGGTATAAGAGTTCTTGTAACCTGGTCAGCCTAAGTGCCTGTCTAGGGGCCTCCTTAGGTCAGTGAAATCAAAGGTGGTATTGCCAACTTGCACAAGTGGGAGTCTGTTAGGAATTATGTGCAGAGTTGACAAACCTAGTGATTACACATCCAATGTTACAAGACACTTGAGGGTCACACCTGTGAGGACCTATAAGTCGAACAAGTTAGATGAAACCCCGAAATGGAGAGTTAGGATTTATAATAGTGTATTATAAATCAGTTGGGTAGTTTCAGTCAGAATTACCAAAGTTGGAGGGTTATTAATTAATTAGGATATTATATATTTATTAGATAAATAAATATATAATAGTTAATTAATAAGGTTTTTATATATATTAGATAAATATATATAATCATAATTATCGTATGCAAATTCTTTTCCAGCTAATTAAAAAGAAAAAGGATTAGAGATAATTATAAAAGGAAACTGAATCTTTTACAAACTGTATTTTTCCTCCATATAAATAAGGCTTATGGGTTAAGGAAAAATCTAAGCTTTAAGCAAAAATCAGTTTTTCAGTTTCCTCTCTCTCCCTCTCTCTCCATCGGCGCCGATCACCCCCCAGGTCGGATTCCAGTTTCGGTTGTTCGGGTTTTCATACAGTTCAACTAGAAGGACGTTCGTTGGTCGATCACCGGTGGACTATCGTCAAGCAATCCAGGTAAATTGACCTAATCTATTAGGTTTAGAACTATAAACGATTAAAGATCAATAGGCTTTTAATGGGTTTTTAGTTTTTATCGCTTCCGCATGATTAGATCGAAAACAGCGTGTTTTTGATCGCGTAGGTTTTATCAGTTTGATTAACCTGTATGATTTATCAAACCAGTGAGGTTCGTTAGATCTGAGTTAATCCTCGAGTCAGTTTGATCCGAGGATACCCACAAAAACCCAACAGTTAGGTCTACTAGCCGTGAGATAGAGCAAGGAACCAATAATTGCCCGATAATTCTTCTGATCTACCGGTTTACAAGAAGAATCATCATTTAGTTGAAAGTTCTTGGGCATTGGTGTTGCAGCAGAGTTTGAACCACCGAAATCCAAACGTTTTAGCAAATCATGAACATATTTGGATTGATTAATAAAAATTCCGTCGGGGCGTTGTCGAACTTGAAGTCCTAGAAAGAACGTCAATTCGCCCATCATGCTCATTTTAAATTGGGATTTCATGGTGTTTTCAAACTCCTTACACAACTCAGGCTTCGTAGATGCAAAGGTAATGTCATCCACGTATATCTGTACTATAATTAAGTCACTACCTGATTTTCGAAGAAATAAGGTGGGGTCGATTGTACCTTTCTTGTAGCCAGCTCCTATCAAGTAGTCACTGAGAGTTTCATACCATGCTCGAAGAGCTTGCTTGAGACCGTAAAGCGCCTTATCCAACACATACACATGAGTTGGATATCATGGATCTACGAAACCTTCCGGTATACTGTCAAGAAGGCACACCTCTTCTTGAAGAACTCCGTTCAAGAAGGCACACTTGACGTCCATCTGGTATACTGTCATGTTCTTGTGCGCGGCATATGCGATGAAGATCCGAATAGCCTCAATCCTGGCTACGGGCGCAAACGTCTCATCATAATCAATACCCTCTTGTTGGCGATATCCTTTGGCGACCAAACGAGCCTTATTCCGAATAATAAGGTCGTTTTCATCTTTCTTGTTCCGGAAGATCCATTTCAGGCCGATAATGGACTTTCCCCATGGTTTGGTCACCAAACGCCACACCTTTTTACGCTCGAATTCCGCCAACTCTTCTTGCATCGCTCGTACCCAGTCTGGATCGGTAAGAGCTTGCGGAACATCTGACGGTTCAAAGTCACTAAAGAACCCGCCAAATAGAATCAGGTTGTGAACATTCTTTGATGCTCTGGTCTGAACACGTTGAGAGGGACTCCCGATGATCTGGGAAGGGGGGTGATCTTTTGTACACTTTCTTGTATGCGGGAGTGTGACGTAGGCTTGTTAATCATTTGATGGATCGTTCTCGTCGTGCACTGCTAAACCTCTGTCTGGTTCCCACTTGAAGAGCCTTCTTCTAGATTTGTCAGTGGTGCTACTTCCAACCGGGGCTCCCTAACTACCTGAGCATAGGTTCTTTGGGCAGAGCTCGGTGAAGGTAGCGGGGCTTCTACTGGTATTGGTGCAAGAACAGGGTGTGTAGTCTGTTCTCGGACAGGTTCCGGTGAAGCAGCAAAAGATGTTTTAGGGGGAGAGACCACTGACTCTGCTGTCACTGAGTTTGTTGAAGTACTAGATGACGGCTCTGTCATGAAAGCATCAGATGACACAGAAGTTGTGGTTGAACCAACTTGTGCAGGTACTACAATCGGTCTAGTGAGAGTAGGTAGATCATAGTCTGCAAGGTCTATAAAGTCTGAAGCAAAAGTGTTAGAAGCAGAATTTGTGCTCGGTGGTGTAGTGGACACTTCAGGTAGTAAGGCATTTAGATTACTAGGACTTGCATCAGAATATGTTTCGATTTCAGAAAAATCAACATTTGAGCTTTCCAAGATAGATCGGGTCCGTTTGTTGAATACCCGATAAGTCTTTGAGTTATGTGAGTATCCAATGAAGATTGACTCATCAGACTTGGGTTCAAACTTTCCCAAATTATCTTGGTCATTTAAAACATAGCATTTACATCCAAAAACTCTAAAGTAATCGATGTTAGGCTTACGCTGCTCGATCATCTCGTAAGTGGTTTTACCGGTCCGCTTAACGATCAAAGTCCGATTTTGCGTGTAGCATGCAGTAGAGACGGCTTCAGCCCAGAATGCTTGAGGAACGTGCGAGTGAGCCATCATGGATCTTGCTGCTTCGACCAACGTCCGGTTCTTCCTTTCCACAACTCCGTTTTGTTGAGGAGTGTGTACCGCTGAGAAGTTGTGAGAGATCCCCACATCTTCAAGGAAGGATTGCAGCTTTGCATTCCGAAACTCGGTTCCATTGTCGCTACATAACTTCTTCACCTTGCGACCCAAAAGCACTTGAATCCGCTTGATGAAGGCAATAATTCTATCAGCAGCATCAGATTTGGCTCGAAGAAATTCAAGCCAGGTGAACCTTGAGAATTCATCAACGAGAACTAACATGTACTTCTTTCTGGCTAGGCTCTCGACTCTCATAGGTCCACACAGATCCATGTGAATCATGTCAAGTGGACTTTTACTGTTGGTATCCATCTTCGGTGGATGTGAGCTTCTTCTCATCTTTCCTTATTCACACGCAGGACATAAAGTATCCTTTGAAAGACGACTCTCCGGTAGTCCCTTGACCAGGCGTTTCGAAACTAACTTGTTCATGTCCTTGAAATTCTGATGACAAAGCCTTCGGTGCCATAACCAACTGTCCTCCTTAGACGCCTTTGAGAGCAAACAGATCACATTCATCGGTTGAGAAAGTGCTTCAAACTGAGGGTGTGTCTGAGGGATTGAACGAAAGACGGTGGAATACAGATTGCCGTTTCTCCATGCACTGATTACGACATTGTCGTCCTCATCATTCACATCACTTCCATAAAGGAATTGCTTCACCCAGTAGCCATTATAACAGAACTGGCTTGAGCTGAATATGTTTTACCCTAATCCCTCGACATAACGTACATCCTTGATGATGTACTTCCCATCTGTGATTTTCCCGTAACCCAACATCGGCTTTTGGTGACTTATCCGCAGTTTTGATGTATCCCTCGAACGTTTCAACGTAGTCGAAAAGGAAGGACCTTTGACCAGTCATGTGTCTATAAGCTCCAGAATCAAAGTACCACACATGACTGACCAGCAAGATACATTAAGCTTGTTTAGGGATCCATTGCCAAATGGGTTCCTTTGGGTTAGAGATTGATGAAACAGTCGGTGTAGTCCCCTTTTTGGATTTCTCCTTAGGCGTAGGGGACTTCACTGACGAAGAGGATTTAGCTTTTCCTCTTTTTCTTCCCCTTCTCTTTCGAGATTTGACATTAGAGTTATGAGCATTAAAAGAATTAGCCACACCATAGCGCAAGAAATTATCAAACATAGAACACATGTCATTACGAAAAGTATCAAAAGCATCGTTCAAGTTACGATTACGATTTACAGACATGTTTGATTGAAATCCTACAGTAGGTGGGGCATGGCCTAAACCCGCACGGCTAGGACCACACCTCTTAGGGAAAGCAGAAAAAGTGTTGTTCCTCTCTTGATAATCCTTTCTTGGTGGCTTCACATTCTTTCCACCATCTTTCCTCCTCCCATTTGCATTCAAAGCATGGTGTGAGTTAGAAGATGGTTTAGTAGAAATGGATTTGCCACCTTTTCCAGATGACGGTTTTGAAAAATTAGGTTTAGTGGAAGCGAAAGGTTGATTAGGTTTTAACGAGATGTCTCACCCACTTCAAAGGTACTCGAATTAAAGTCAAGACCTTGAATGGGTTTAACTGAGGCACAAGCATCGTTAGAGTTGGATTTCTTGTTCTGGAGTCCCTTAGGTGCGTGAGGCTTAACCGACTTCTCCCTGTCAGTACCTACACGTTTTGCACCCTTGGGGTTACTTTTCTCAGAACCAGAAGCTTGTGACTCGGCAGGCTTCTCAGGTTTGGAAATAACAGCTTTCTTTTTCTTAGGAATTAAACCAGAAGGATCATCACCCTCGTCCAAAAATATCTTCACTTCATATCCAACTTTGGGATCCAGGTCTGGTTTAGGTTTTGGGTTGGCTATCCTATGGTTAAGGACAGGGAATGTCTGATCATCATCAGAATCTAGAGAGTAGAAGTTCTCAAAATCAATAACTTTCCTTCTCAAACGAGAGATTGACACATCTTGATTGGTTAAAGTATGGCGATACATCATTTCCTTTTCATAAAGTAGTTCTTTTTCAAGCTCAAACTGAACTTCTTGGATGATGAGTCGCTTTTGAAGATCCGCAAATTTGGTTTTGAAAATATTTAAAGAAGAATTTGCGGTCCCACACTCTGAAGAAAACCTGATTCTCTCGGCATTGGCCTCGAGTAAGTCCTTTTCCAGAGTGTGTATCAAGGTGTCTTTTCGGAGACAAGTACTCTGAGATTCAAAATCTGATGTTGACAGGCACCTAGGTCCATTGCCTTCGATCTAAGTCCGAACACCTCCTTTTCTAGTTCAACTAGGTCGGGACTCTTAGTTGCGGAATCATCCGTGGGTGGGATAACTAAGGTCTCCTAAGATAAATCCATTTCCCTAGTATCATAACTGGTGTTCAAGTCTGCATAATTTATGGGAGGCATAGCTACACGAGGGGTTCTAGCCTTGATGCCTTCCCAAGTGGGTTGGGTATTGGTCGGATCACTAGCAGGGACGAAGATAGGTCTATTTGGAGCTCGACTTGTGGGTGGACTACCTGTGGTGCTGTTTGACGGACTTGTGGTTCTAGTGATGGTCTCACCATTAATTACTTCGGTTTAAGTGACAGTCTGTCTAACATACTCCTCGGTAACGTGTCCTCCTACAAGGGCTGGTTTAGGTTTGGAGGCGGCCATATCCTCAAAGTTGTACAGATGTGAAGGTGCTTTTTCTAAAACATGATTTTCAGTGAGTCCTAGGCCGGGTCTATCTTTGTAAAAAGGATTCTTGTTGGCATGTTGAGTGAGAATACTCAGAGTCTGTTCAGATTGTCCTCTTTTGAAATTGTTGTCCTCAAGCTCTTGGATTTTTGAGAAAAGTCTAGTTCTTTCTTTCGAAAGCAACTGGAATTTGATTGTGAGCTCTCCATGGTTACTGTTAAGTTGCTCATGGGATTTTTGAAGACACAACAATTTATTTGATAAATTTGACTCTCTAATGCCAGACTCAAGTATCTCACGATTATAATCTAACGTCAAGTCCTCAAGAGAGCTTTTGTAAACAGCACTGTCGATTCTAAATTTCGTGACGAGAGTTCTTTCCGATTGGAGATTTCTCTCTAGGTCACAAATTTTAGCTTCTAACAGTGATATTGTATCAGTTATATCAGGGATAGTGGATACCTCAGAAGCATCAATGTCTTGGTAAGTGTTGGGACCAACACCTTCCGATCCTTCAAAATCTGCCATCAAGCACAGACCTTTCACCATGTGATCATCCTCATCCGAGCTCTCTTCTTCGCAAACCCAGTTTTCCTCTTCAACCAGAAAAGCTACCCCTTTTCCTCTCTTTCTCAACAAGGCAGCCATCTTCTCGAAGTAGGCAGCATCCTTGTATTTCACCGTGCAGTCCTTGGGATAGTGTCCCAGTTTACCACACTTGAAGCAAGTGGTTGTGGGACTTGGGGTTCGTTGAGGAGTAGGGTTTTGGATGACAGATTTCTGAGGTTGACTTGACTTTTGACCACCTTGGTGAACAGTGATTGGTTGATCTTCTCTCGGAGATTTTCTGCTAGAACTGCTTCCTCGTTGATCACCTCCGTTGAAGTTCCCTTTACCACGCTCCATCCTTTCTTCAGAGCAGCGGTCATTCCTACCTTGCTCGTACCCATACTCAGGACCTTGATCATATCTTCCACCTTCGTTTCTGCCTCCATACCCGTTCTCATAGCCTTGACGGTTGTACCCTAATTCTAGAGCATATTGTCTCGAATTTCCCCAATAGTTGTAGTCGGGATTCTGTCCGCGCCAATTACCTTGAAAGCTGGAACCTCCTTGATAGTCCAAGTATGTACTATCTCGTCGGGAGTTATCTCTGAACCTTCCCTGATCATCTCTGAACCTCCCTTGTTCGTTTCCGAACCTCCCTTGATCGTAAGACTGATACCTATCACCCTGTTGATAACCTCCTCTTCCTTGCTCACTGAACTGAGATCTGCCCATTGAATGATGTCCTCCTCTTCCTTGCCCCATTCGGTTTCCCCCTTGAAACCCAGATCCACGAGAATATGTAAATCCTCGGTTTGCATTCAGCCTTTGTACATTGTGCGAGATTAGGGCGAGGGACTCATTCATGTTGAAGAGTTCTTCATCTGAAATTGTGATGATCATGGGGTCATCCGGATGTTGCATGCCATGACCGAAGTTCGGGTTGAACTCGTGGTTGAAGTCTTCCGGATGATGTGGAGGAGGCATGTTATTGTACGGAGTTGGTTGTATTGGAGCAGAGTTCGGTCCTCCAAAGGGCACAGCAGATAGTGCCAGAGGATCAACAGCCTTTTTCGTCCTGCCACCGGTGATAAATTCTTCGTGTTGCACCATCATGCTAAAGAGATCGTGCAGTCCCATTACTCCCAGATTTCTGCTCAGTTGGATGTTGATGGCCATGTTTTGCCATTCTTGCGTCAGATCCTTTAGAAACTTGACGTTGACCTCATATTTGGTCTTCTCCACTCCCAGTCTCCACAGATCGTTGACAAACGAGTTTAGACGTTGGTAGGATTCCGTTAGAGAGTCGTTCTCCCGGGCTCTAAATTCTTCGTAGGCATTCAGTGCGCTCTCCTTCTGGCTTTCCAAGGCCGTGTCTCCGCCTTGCATCTGTTGTTCGATCTCAAGCCACACGTCCCTTGCACTAGTCAAACTATCCACTCTGGCATACATATCGTTCGGGAGTGCCATGATAAGGAGAGTGAGAGCACGTTTGTCAATAAGATGACGAGCCATCTGTTCTCTGGAGTACATGTCAACGGGTTTCTCCACAACGTATTCTGGTAGCTCAGGGCAAGTGTCCGTCCGTGGAACTGCTGCTACGGTGACAGTAGGTCTGATCGGTCCTTCACGAATGGACTTCATGAGGTTTTCGTCAAGTAGGTCGAGAAAGTGGATCATCCGTCGTTTCCACTGCTGGTACTCGCCCATGACCAGTACCGGAGGGCGAGTCTCCGACCCAATGCCGATGATTTCCTTCGACATCTTGTTCTTTTGAGAGGATCTCCTTTGATTAAATCGCTTGGTTTTAAAGGAAACTTTTTGAAAAATACTGATACCTCGAGCGCCTCGTGACACAAATAGCTTTAAAAACTTGAAAATTTCGAAAAACGGCTAAGTGTCGAATTTGAGGAGAAAATTGAGAATTTCCGGGCTCAAAGAGGCGAAATCCGATTCGGAAAATGAGGTTTTCGGATTCGGATTTGGCTCACAGGGTATAGTTCGGACTACTCAATTTTCCGTTTAGGAAAACGTGTTTTCCGATTCCGAAAATGGTTGATTCGGAAAATAGCAACTTCGAGAAAAAAGGAGCAAAACCCCAACTCGTAGAGCCTATTGTCCGATTCGGAAAACAAGTATTCCGATTCGGAAAATGGCAAAAATCCGATTCGGCAAAAGGACAATTCCCGACTCGGAAAATTTGAACTGATAAATCAGCTCAATTTTTCCGAATCAGAAAACCTGTCAGGAAACTCCGAAAATTGATCAAAAAGTCGACAAAAACACTTAAAGAATCAGTGTTTAGAGCCCCAATTGATGTAAAACAATGATAAAAACCTTTGGAACCTCTTAACACTTAAAACCAATCCTCTAAGTGATCTTTTTGGATCAAAATGACCCAAAAAGTTTTGAATAAAAAACTTTTCAAAAAGCTTTGAAGATCAAAAACAAACCAAGGATCTAACAAAGGATCAGCTCTGATACCAATTGTTTGTCCATATACCAAGAGAATCAAGATGGAGAGAAATGCAATGATAAAGATTGAACAATGAAAATCAAGGAATGCCTCAAAATGGTATTGATATTGCAAATAAGAGAGTTGATTACACCAAAATATTCTTGAAAGCATTAAACATAAACCCTAAACTTCATATTCTATTTATAGCACCATAGAACTATGAGGTAATTACATAAATGGCCCTTGGAGTTTAAGACTCCACAAAACAGGGCAAAATAACATCCAAAGTTAATTAACAAGGAAATTACAATGCTTAAAATAAAAGATAGACTTCTAACATCTTCACAACAAATGAAGGTCTAACAGGTTACAATCAAAGGTGGAACAACCAATCTGGTCCCAACAACAACAACAACTGGAACAACAACAGCAACAACAACAACAACCGGAACCAGCAATCCAATGACGGAGGTCGTCAGTACAACAACACCGGTGGAATTGAACCACCGTAGCAGAATAAACTACCAGCTCTAGAAGCTCCACCTGCAGCCAACCAAAACAAGAACCCTGCTCGAGTTCCCACCTGCTACAACTGCGGAACTCCGGGTCACTATGCATCAGACTGCAAGATAAAACTCAATGACTCAGCTTACTTTGAGAAAGGCCGCCATGATGAAGAAGAAAGAGCTCGGGAAAGTACTGATGGCTGATGAAGAGAACTGGATTCAGGAGCCAGAGGACTCAGATGATGAAGGTCCATCTGTTGTTCAAGGTCACTGTCTTACGGCAGACTATGAGGAACCCTGCATATCTGGTTCCTCAAGCCATTCAACTGAGGAAGAAGTTGAGGTAACTTCCTATTCAAATTTGTTAAATCCTATTAAACTGTTAGAATATGAAATCCTGAGACTTGAGAGCAACCTCCAGATGGAAAGAGCTCTCGTCTCAAGATTCAAAATTGAGAGTGTTGTTTACAAAAGTTCCTTAGAGGACCTTACCCTGAATTATGACAGATTGGAGCTTAAGTATGGGGTTAGAGAATCTAACCTAGAAAACAAGCTCATAATCCTCCAAAGATCTCACGAAGAAATTGAAAGCAGTTGTGAGGAACTCAAGCTCAAATTTTTATTATTGTGTAGTAATTACCAATTTTTATTATTGCAATTTACTTTCCAGCAGCTTTATTGGTCATAAATCCAGTGTTTAATTTCCTGGCATTTATTTTCCTACAATTTACTGGTCAATCCAGTGTTTAAATTTCTGCAATCTTACTAGTCAATCCAGTATTTAATTTCCTGCAAGTTAATTTATTGTTCTTGGGATTACTTACACTCTGTTTCTCTCTCAGAAGAGAACGTATTGTGTAAGAAATTACCATTCATTTACTTTTATTGCAATTTACTTTCCAACAATCCCAACTGGTCATCATTCCAGTATTTACATTTCCAAGTTATGAGTTAAAAGCTTGAGCTTGGGGTGTAGGGAATTATTGAAATCAATGTAGCTGTAATTGTTCTAGATGCAATTTTGTATTATTGTGCTAACTATTTATTGCAAGAGTTTGAAGCGTTTCATTGAAGATTAAGTTAGGTTGATTGACGCCCAATTTGTTTTATGAAAATGCAATAACTTTCAGAGTTAAGGTTTACGTTAAAACAAATGCAGTAAAGTGAGTTTTTATTGTTTAATCAACATTATGCTCATCTGGCGATGAAGGTAACACTGCGTTGTGCTAGGGCAAGTGACTAATATCACACCTGATTGCATGTTAACCGGTGTGTACTGTGGTCGGCCGTCTAGCTAGTGGTTTCACAGTTTTATAAAGCATCTTTAAACTACAAACACCTATTTTTGTATCTCAATACAAACCTGCACCCTGGGTTCTTTTTCTCCAATAGATTCTTACACACAATCATTCACCACTTGCTAAACAGCATTTTCAAAATCCTCGAATTCGCCATCTGAAATCATCCCTTAATCACTTTACCATCCTGAAAAGACTCTTGCATTAGTCCTTCCCTGACGATCGATATCTGGTGTTTATTTACCATTATTACTTGTTATGGGACGATAGTAGTTCAAGGTGTATACTTGCGCCTGGTTCTATTTTCCAGTTGAATCTCACAGTTCACCTCAGTCGTTTAACCAACCAAGTTGTTGTTCTTTCTCTTACTCTCTTATTCAAAAAGGGGGGTAGGCAAAAGTTTTCTGAACAATCCACAACTACCGACGCCAAGGGTAAAGGAATACATTCCTCATCGTCGTCCGCCCATCCCATTCCCTGTGATCCCGGAGGTTTCGGAACACTCTTCGCCAACTCACCAGACGGGTGATGCCACGGAAGCATCCCCACAAGAACATGCCCGTGCGCCATCACCATCTCACAAGGCGACAACCTCCAGACAACCAGAAGAACCTTCTAGTGATCCAGAAGATACCTCGTTCGAGAAGACGACCTCAGATGCGGATCCCAAAGGAGGAAAAGGCGAAAGAGCCTTAGATTATGTTTCCACTTCCTCGTTCAACTCTGAGCAGCTCTTGGACTACTCAGGTATGGAAGACCTCACTCTCAACAGAGAAGATGATCAAGATGATGTGGTGGAAGCCTAGATGGATTTAGAAGGCGGTGAAGGATTCGAGGATGAAAGCAAGGGCCCGGAGGGAAAAGAGGCCGAAGGTGAAGAGGCCCGTCAGGATGAAGCGGTGATAGAAACCGTTCAAGAGGCCGTAGAGGAAGAGGCCCGTCCTAGGCAGCCAGATACCGGAACCCAACCAAACCAGAGTCTATCCTCCACAGAGGCATCCCATACTAAGGCTAGTCAGCAAATGCCGACTAGTCAAGTCGTTGGCAGCCAACCAGCGCACTTGCACGCCCTTGCCACCCACTCGACCACCTCTCATCTAGTGGTCGTTTCATCTTCACACGGGGAATTACCACACATTCCACCTTTCACTCATTTGGAGTTGATTGGTGTTGAATTAAGAGAGCAACTGCCCAACTCTCGCCATCTTTGCATACACATCGAGTCCTAGAGCCATTTTCATCGACTTTAAACGTGTTTTCTTCATCTAGGACACTAATTGGTGATTCGACCCGAGGCCTTGATGCTCCTGACCACACTACTCAGTTAAGCTCAAGCTAAGGAAGCACCTTTGCGGGGCTTTCCTTGTCTATCGGGTTTCGAAATGAACCTTTTATGGCACCAGTGGGAACTTTTCCCTCGGATTCGGAATAAGTAGTTAGAGACTCTCGAACGAGCGGAAGAGGCAAATAATAGACGGCTGGAGGCTATTGAGAAAGCCTTGGCCGATAGAGAAGAAGTAGACAAAGCTCGCCGCACCGAGATTGAGGCTCTACAACGAGCAAACGATGAGAGAGATATAGAGCTACAGGAAGCAAGACACCTTATTAAAGGCAAGTTTGTGGAAGTCCATGTTGGGTTTTTGTGGGTATCCTCTGATCAAACTGACTCGAGGATTATCTCAGATCTATCAAACCTCGCTGGTTTGATATAACTCATAGGTTTGAAACAAACTGTTAAACCCACGTGATCAGAAACTCGCTGTTTCGGATCTAAATATGCGGAAGCGATAAAAGCTAAAAACCCATTAAAGCCTAATGATCTTAATCGTTTATAGCTCTAAACCTAAAGGATTAGGTTAGATTAATTTACCTGGATTGCTTGAAACTTAGTCCACCCGTAATCAACCAACGAACGTTCCTCTAGCAGAACCGTGAAACCCGAACAACAAAACGACCCGGGGGGGGGGTTTGTGTGCGCCGGTTTTTGGGAGAGAGGAGGAGAGAGACAGAAAACTGATTTTCTCAACTGAAAGGCTTTTTGTTTCTTAACCCATAGACCTTTATTTATATGGATAAATATAACAGTTTGAATGAGATTCAGCTTCCATATTATAATTATCTCAAATTCATTCCTTTTATAAACTGGAAAAGAATTTGCCTATGATAATTATGATTTATATATATTTATCTAATATATAAAATCTTTATTAATTAACTATTATATATTTATTTGTCTAATAAATATACAATATTCTAATTAATTAATAATCCTCCAACTTTGGTAAATCTGACTGAAATTACCCAACTGATTTATAATACATTATTATAAATCCTAACTCTCCATTTCGGGATTTCATCTAATCTTGTTCGACTTATAGGTTCTCACAGGTGTGACCCTCAAGTGTCTTGTAACATTGGATTGTATAATCACTTGGTTTGTCAACTCTGCACATAATTCCTAACAGACTCCCACTTGTGCAAGTTGGCAATACCACTTTTGATTATACGGACCTAAGGAGGCCCCTAGACAGGCACTTAGGCTGACCAGGTTACAAGAACTCTTATACCCAGATTTGGTGATATAAACATTCCGTGAGGAATTGGTATCTATGAAACTACTGTTCATTGATTGGGTATATCTTGGCTTTTCCCTTTGCATCGCGATATTTCATCTGTGAGTATGAGCTTGGAAAGTGTCAACTCTAAATACTCAAGATTCTGTTCTCTTGATTATCTGACTTTCACTAATAGGTAAACGACAAAGAACTAATCAGTTCGTTTGGGCATGGCCATGCACTTCATCAGTATACTTAGTCAGTCAAGATAGGCCCAGAAATATCTCTCTCCTGAGAAGAGGTGCAAATCCCGTCTTGCATATCTGCCTTTAACACCACGGCTTCCGCTGAATCTAGTTACACCCTTTATAGCCACCCTGTTACGGCGTAGCGGTTGAGTGCACTAAGAATCCAGTAGTCCTCATGATATCAAATCAGATACCTCAGGTGATAGGGACAACCACTGTGAGATTTACTTATGACTTTATTCCAAGAAGTAATCTCAACCGCGGATCACGTCCGATATTTGCTACTCTATCAAATATCTGTGCAACTTTTAGTCTACAACACTTGTAGCTGTTATTCAGTAACTGATCATAACTACCTAAAAGTTCACAATGACTTTAACGCCTTATCATGCTCCCACAATGATAAGTTGTCACGGACAGTTTTTGAATGAAAAATCGGAGACTGATTTCATTCCTGGATATTTTAAAACATGCAAAATAGTGAAAGTGATAAAGAAACTAATTTTGTATAGTCCATATTACACGCTGTAATAATAACAAAATTAAATGTCTTTTCTTTAATAACTTTCATTTTATCTATTTAACATTTGTTAAATACTGATCTAAAATGAAGTATCACCTTCCTTCAATTTTAAACCCTTTGATTAAAGTTTACCATTTTAATCAAAGTGATAACCAAAAACACAAGTTTGTTTACTTGTATCTGCTAATTATTGTTTTGCAAACACTTCTTAAAACAATAATTAGACTTCTATCATATTCCATGAACTTGGAGACCTGGACTAACTTCCAGTTTCTGAATATGTAAAAACTGCAACTTTCCTTAGTTGCTGTGTAGATGAATGATTTCTACCTGAAATCCGATTCCATTTGCAATCCTGGCAAATCTACTGGAATGCTATATATTTTAATCCAACACTATAATTATTGATTTTTAAGTCAGTTACGACCTTTGTTTCATGGATCTTGAAACTTTTATCCTTTTAACTAAAAAGGGTAAATTATATCTTATGAATTCTTATCCTACCTGGATTTATGAATTCCGAGATAAATCAATAATTGTATCTGTTATTCTTTTATGAATTGGGCTCCCACTTACTTGCATAAAAACTAACTATTACTCAAAATTTACTATTTGACTTAGTCAAAACTTTGATTTAGTCAATCCTAATTTCAAGTAATGGACTTTGAGAATTTCCTTTTATGAAACTCAACTGGATTTGGTCAAATCCTAATTCCAAACCTTGGAATCCTTCTAGTTTCATAAATATTGTTATTAACGCCATCTGAGTTAATATCCTAAATTCTCCTTTTAAAACATTTGAATAAAACTTGATCAAAATTGATTACTTAATCCTGAGAATTTCTTCTTATAAAACTTAACTGGATTTGTTCAAATCCTAATTCCAGAACTTGGAATCTTTCTAGTTTTATAAATGCTGTTATTAACGCTATCTGAGTTAATATCTTAAATTCTCCCTTTTTGATCACAAAACTATTATTCATAAATGTTTTATTCTCAAAACACATTCCTATAGAATCTCGTGTGTTTTGATAGTTT
Organism: Centaurea solstitialis; assembly: GCA_030169165.1. NCBI lineage: Eukaryota > Viridiplantae > Streptophyta > Magnoliopsida > Asterales > Asteraceae > Centaurea > Centaurea solstitialis. The sequence continues at coordinate 50,319,209 of CM058042.1, read as the reverse complement.
TTATACAAATTACTTCAATCTCATTAAAGTAATTATAACAGGCATCAACAACTAGGATCATACTAAGCACAATCAGATATTTGTCAAGACAATAAAACCATCGAATTATAAAATATAATTATCCAAACATTGTTTAAAACATAAACCCCCAAAATAACTTGTTTTAAAACTATAAATTCAAAAAAAATGTCTCGACTTAAATTATCTCGTGCTTTGATCCTCAGCAATCCTCTGGGCATTTCACTTCTGACCTCCTGCAATAATCATTTGCTCTAGGTATCAGTATACTTGTAAGCTAACAAGTAAGAAGTGACAAGTCAAAGCAATCATAAATTTTCTGAGGTTTACATACCTGCTTCATGACGCTTAGGGCAGTTTTGCCTCCAATGACCGATCTCATTGCATATAAAGCAGCGATTCTCGGTCCTAGCTTTGTTTGGCTTAACCTTCTTGCCCTTGCCCTTGCCTTTGCCTTTCTTGGGTGCACTCTGGATGGCCTGAACTGGTCCTTTTCCCTTGCTGGTGCTAGCATGCCCATTTTTCTTTTTAACCCTCCGTCTTTTACCATCAGGACATCCTTTGTCTTGTTCTTGTTCCCCATATTTAATTCAGCTGTCTTGAGCATGGAGTGCAATTCTGCTATTGTTTTCTCCATGTTGTTCATGTTGTAGTTGACTACAAAGGGCCTGTAGTCTTCCGACAGTGAATTGAGTATGGTGTCAGTTGCTAGCTGCAACGGAACAGGATGACCCAACCTCTCCAGATGATCTAAGTGCCGTTTCATTTTCATGACATGGTCACTTACTGATGTCCCTTTTACCATCTTGCATTCATTGAATGCTTTGGTGGCATCGTAACGTTCTGTACGAGCCTGAGTCTGAAACATGTCCCTCAGCTGGCGGATCATGTCATAAGCATTTGTATTTATGAGCCCTGCTTGCAGATCTGGGCTCATAGTTGCTAACATCAGACAGGCAACATCAAGGAGATCATCTGAGTGCTTCTTGTGGGCATTTCTGGCAGCAGCCGGAGCGTTTACCAGAGGTGCCTCCCCAAGTGGCTCTTCAAGCACATACCACTTTCTTTCATGTCTGAGCACAATCATCAGATTGCGCTCCCAGTCAAGAAAGTTAGAGCCGGTCAACTTATCCTTCTCTAGGATAGAGCGGAGGGAAAGATTGTTAGTGCTGGTAACAGTGCTTGCCATCTACACAAAATAAAACTTTTGGTCTTAGCAACTGTAAATAGACTAATTTCCAATAAAATATCAATAAACCCTTAAATGATCAATTTATTGGACTAGGATCCTTATTTCATACGTCCTGATGTGCGTAATGTTCTTGCTCCACCAGAACCGTATTTATTTCGGTAGGTAAGGACTTTTACCAATCATATCTAACTGACATGACTCCTAGATCTTTCGGGACCATGGCAACTATCTGTGCATGTTTTAGTCCCTCTTAGTGCTTTTTGGCCCGGTACCACCCGGTGAACATTATAGAACCAAAACAGATCTCACCATTTTGGGACCTGATTACTATACTCTGGCCGGTACCACCCGGAGATAATTCGCAGAGTTATGTAACCCCTTCAGCTTCAGTTTGAACACAGACGTTGAATGTGTGATCACTTACAACGCCTATGTACTTTACGCCGAAGGTGTTCCTAGATGGGTTGCACTACTGATCTATGATTTTCGGGGTTTTGAAAAACTTTATTTCCAGGATTTTGAAAAACTGATTGTTTATAAAGGCTACTTATGTTTTAAACTAACTGTTTGAAACATACATGTAATTTTAAAACTAACTGTTCTAAAAATTACTCGCTAATTAAAACTTAACTGTTTTAATAGCATACCTAGTTGATTAAAACTAACTGTTTTTGTCAACTTTGCCTTTTTATAAAATAATCATCCACTGATTGTTATAAAGAGCAATTGATATTCTAAACTAACTGTTTTAAATATTCATGTTATTTTAAACCAACTGTTTAAAATATCGGCTAATTGAAATCAACTGATTTAAAGTGTACTGGTTGATTGAAACTACCTGTTTCAATAACCTTTTCCGTCTGACAAAAGCTAACTTCAAAACCTTCGCGTAGCTCCCACTGGCTTCGCCATGCTTGTCAGTACTCCGGTAAGATGAAGAATTTTTAATAGCTCCCACTGACCTCGTCATCCCAAAAGAAAGAAAATTCTATCCTTGGGTCATTATTACATAAGGGGTTGTAAATGGCACGCAGGCCTCCCCGTGAATATGTCAAGGGTCTAGGTTGGCAAAACACTATAATAGAAATATATACAAACTCAAACTGAGATGCATATATAGAACTCAAGCAATCACGCAATTTTATATTTATGCAATACAATGAGAAAATAAACCTGGATCCGTTAAAATTATCTTGTTTTCAATTATCGCAAAACTTGGTTTTATAACTGATTCGAAAAACAAACTGTTTTATGAATTCTAAAAGAAAAACTTTAGACTGAAGAACGGTTTTAACTTTAAAACTGAGATTTATAATAAATCTCAAAAACAAAAACCATTTAATCCTTTTACCCAAAAATATTAAACTGGTTTTAACGATCCAATTAAAATACTGGCTTATTCGAAAAATTTTAATTTTCTTAAAAGATTAATTAAAACTGGTTTGAATAAGTTTTATCGGATAAAAATCCCAAGTAAATTTATTTTGGATAAAATGTCTTAAAAACCAAACGAGCTCTTTTGGGCCATAACTTGATCCAAAGTACTGGGCTTACCGGCCCATTACCAAACTGGTAACAACTGGACCTTTGACCTAAGACTCGTTTTATATCGAAAAACCCTAGGTACGATCCATGATCAGGAACCGCCGCCTACCACCACGCTGGTGGTGCATTCGTCATGCGGAACCATCATCATTGATATCGACGACAGCAGCCACAGCCGCCGTCGCCGTTCATCGGTTTTAATTCCCTCGATCGCCACCACCACAAAACGGTGGTGTGGCTTTTTGATCTGTCATTCACCGCTATCATTCGGGCCGAACGACGACAGCAGCACAAGGCTGCCACCGCCGCCGCCCCGGCTCTTGATCACAACCGACGCCGCAACCACCGCCGCGGCTGTGGTTTCTGGTGGTTGCCGTTCACCACCAAAACGAGTGGTGCTGTCGGCGTGTATGGCCAGAACCGCCGCTACCACCGGTGTAACAGCAGCAATCGGCCACTTTCATCACGGTGGTGCGGTCCGATCACAACTACCTTTGCCACCGTGGCTTGGTTTGGTCGCGTTTTTCCGGTCTACCATCACCAAACTGGTGGTGTTGCCCACGACCACGCACCGCCACCACCATCCGCTGCTTACGGCGTACACGGTGGCGACGATCGACGCATTTGCGCCGTCGCCCCACCGGTTCGATAACGATGGCAAACGCCACCGCCATCGATCGCCGTCGACGTCATGTTTGGCGATTAATCAACGGACCACCACCGCCTCTATTCGCCGCCACTGGTCGTGAACACCGCTGTCCACCACCGCTTTTTGGCGGTTTTTCTGGTGGTTACGGTGCGGTTACCACCGACTGGTGGTGCCGCCTTTGCCGTAAACAAATACAGCCACCACCATCTGCCGCCTACCACCAATCGGGTGGTGCGGCTTGGTGGATTTCAGCGATGGGTAACGCGACCACCACCAATCGGGTGGTGTGGCTTGGTGCTCGCGTGATTCGATTATCGAAGCCGGTGATCGGCCTGGCGGTCTGGTCGGCTAGCTGCCACCGTTCCACCGCCGACCATCGGTTTGGTGTTATGAACATTACCGATCGTTGATTAGGGTTTATATGATTAAGACGATAACGAAACAATCAAATTTTATATGAATCTCGACGGATTTTAAAAATCAGATTTTTAAAGAACTTGAAACGCAAGAATTAAGAATTAGATTTTTAAACTTGTTGAATAATAATTTTAACGGATCACATGTAAGCAGATAAACTGATAAAAAACTAAAAACGAATTGTTAACAATGGCTCTGATACCACTGTTGGGTTTTTGTGGGTATCCTCTGATCAAACTGACTCGAGGATTATCTCAGATCTATCAAACCTCGTTGGTTTGATATAACTCATAGGTTTGAAACAAACTGTTAAACCCACGTGATCAGAAACTCGCTGTTTCGGATCTAAATATGCGGAAGCGATAAAAGCTAAAAACCCATTAAAGCCTAATGATCTTAATCGTTTATAGCTCTAAACCTAAAGGATTAGGTTAGATTAATTTACCTGGATTGCTTGAAACTTAGTCCACCCGTAATCAACCAACGAACGTTCCTCTAGCAGAACCGTGAAACCCGAACAACAAAACGACCCGGGGGGGGGGGTTGTGTGCGCCGGTTTTTGGGAGAGAGGAGGAGAGAGACAGAAAACTGATTTTCTCAACTGAAAGGCTTTTTGTTTCTTAACCCATAGACCTTTATTTATATGGATAAATATAACAGTTTGAATGAGATTCAGCTTCCATATTATAATTATCTCAAATTCATTCCTTTTATAAACTGGAAAAGAATTTGCCTATGATAATTATGATTTATATATATTTATCTAATATATAAAATCTTTATTAATTAACTATTATATATTTATTTGTCTAATAAATATACAATATTCTAATTAATTAATAATCCTCCAACTTTGGTAAATCTGACTGAAATTACCCAACTGATTTATAATACATTATTATAAATCCTAACTCTCCATTTCGGGATTTCATCTAATCTTGTTCGACTTATAGGTTCTCACAGGTGTGACCCTCAAGTGTCTTGTAACATTGGATTGTATAATCACTTGGTTTGTCAACTCTGCACATAATTCCTAACAGTCCAGCCACCACCTGTCACTCAGACTCGCACCACCACCACTCCTTTGCTCTGCCTGCAACCACCGACGATTCCAGAAGAGATTCCTGGCTATGTCTCCGAACAGGAACATCAGCTCATGATCTCCGTGTTCGCAGCCCAGATAGATACTCTAACTGAGCAAATCAGGGATAGGGACGTGACGATCTTAGCCAGGGATCAGCAGCTTGAGATAGCTCAGCGGAGGATCCGTGAACTTGAGGCTATGTGCCAGTCTCAGACTCGGTCCTCAAAACGAGGGCATGATGATCCTGACGACTCAGTCGGAGGTCCTCATAAGGGGGAGATGCAACCGAGCAGCAAGAGACTTCGCATCGACCTTACCCCCGACTACGGAACAGATACCGCACCGGCCTCCACAGCTCCTTCAGCAGGTCCAACCGCAGATGATGTGGATTCTCCGGACTCTGATGATGATATACCTTTAGATGCCGAGGAGTGGGTGTACCATGCTATCCCGTTGGATGAGGTGATCCAATTCCCTCACAAGAAGGCCACTCCAGAGGTTGTTTTGATAGATCTGAACACGGCACCGACAAATCCTTCCGAGCTTCATATTACTGAGGAGGATAGGAGGATTCTGAATCAACTTACCCAGAGCCTCAGATTCTGGAAAAAAGGTGACGACATCATCAGCAACTCTGACTATGATGCCTTTCCCCCGACGGTAGAGCTACCAAAGGTGGATACAGCTCCCACCACCACATCTGCTCAGCCCATCAGACTCGGATGGAACCACTCCGTTATTTTCAGACCCGACGAAGAACTCCGAGAGTACATATTTACTAAAGCCGATCTAGACAGCATTGAAATTACTGATCTCCTCGCTCTCATCAGATATCTTCAGGGCCCGATTCTTCTCCCTGATTACTTCCGGGATGGCCTAGAGGTTCTTAAGAGGTATGTTTGACATTCGATCAACCTCACGCACTTAACCGACTACCAGATGGCCATCGAAAGCCGACAACAGAAGGTAAACCTGCTTCCTCCCAACCTACAGACTAATCTTCTAGACCAATACCTGCTCTACTTTCCGACGAAGGTTCCGGAGCATGGTGTTGTCTACTGCACATTCAGGAAGAAACAACGGAAGTTCATGCGGTTCAGCAAGCTTTCTAGCTTCTGTGATGGCACCCTTTTGTATGTTTACAACGGGTTGAAGAGCAGACTTCTGGAAGATCATGTTCCAAAGATGAAGTCCAACCAAGGCAAAGAAAGAGTAGTTGAGGCCATGAACCTGATCGAGGAGAAGCTGAAAGAGAGACTGATGCTAAGAAGAGTTGAAGCTGCCATGCAACTTCGTACAAGGACTATCAGAGAGTGGGACGAATTCTTTCAACTCTTAGAGTGGGAGCCTGCGCTCAAGTATCCGCCGCCCTACTGACTTCTTTCCAAAGGGGGAGATTGTTAGATACTCTTTTGTTGTAAAGAAGTCCAGGGGCCTCTTTTGATATTTCCTAATAGTTATATTAGTTTAGTTTACTTTTGAGTCCTTTATGTAAAGAGTCATAGACTCCGAGGACTGTTCTTGTAATATGTGACGTTATATAAACGAGTCACTAGTTACGTTTCTATGTAATCAAGCAACTATCTTCTATCAATACATGCAATCTTACGTAAAAAGCTTATCGACTCTTCTTTGTGTGTATTAACTTCTTTAGCTTGTTTCTCATTGTTTGAGCGTTATTATCGTCTATAATTGCTTGCGCTGATGGGTACATCAATTCCTCATAGATTCATGGACTCACATTAAGTTTTTAAGGTCAGATCGAGGTGGAGAATATCTTAGTCAGGAATTTGACAATCACTTGATGGAATGTGGGATTGTTTCACAACTCACACCTCCGTATACACCTCAGATGAATGGTGTGTCAGAAAGGAGGAATCGTACTTTACTTGATATGGTATGATCAATGATGTGTCGTTCCACACTACCAGTGTCATTCTGGGGACACGCGCTCGAAACGGCAGCTTATGTACTGAGCAGAATGCCAACAAAATCGGTAGAAAAGACCCCGTACGAGATATGGACGGGTAAGAAACCTAAACTGTCTATTCTGAAGATTTAGGGATGTGAGGTATACGTCAAACGTCCAACCTCTGAGAATCTCAAACCCAAATCAGACAAGTGTATCTTCGTAGGTAATCCCAAAACTACTGTGGGGTACTACTTCTACAGTCCTAGCGAGAACAAAGTCTTTGTGGCTCGCAATGGAGAAATTCTGGAGGATAAGTTTCTTAGTCTCGAGAATACCAGAAATGTTGTAGATCTACAAGAGGTAGAGAAAGATACTACTTCACCGATTGTTGAGCAGTCACTCAACAAGAAGATGTTGAGACTCAACCAGAAACGGTTGAGGAAGTGCAAACACAGGACCTTCGTAGATCCACCAAGGTGAGGCAAGAGCCAGATAGGTATCTTGGATTTCTAGTCTCCCAAGACAACGGGGATTTGAATGAACCCACATCCTATGGAGATGCTGTTTCAGGCAGTGAGTCTGAACAATGGCTAGAAGCCATGAAGGCAGAGATGCAATCCATGTACGACAACCTAGTATGGGAGTTGACAGATTTGCCCCAACACTATAAAGCTGTCGGGAACAAATGAGTTTTCAAGAAGAAAACCGACATGGATGGAAATGTGCACACATATAAGGCAAGGCTGGTATTGACTATGATGAAACTTTTTCACCAGTAGCCATGCTTAAATCTATTAGGATTCTGATGGCCATCTCAGCATACTTCAACTATGAGATTTGGCAGATGGATGTCAAGACTGCCTTCCTTAACGGGAAGTTAACAGAGGTCGTCTATATGTTACAACCAGATGGGTTTGTAGGTCCTAAGAATCCTAATAAAGTGTGCAAGTTGCTAAAATCCATTTATGGATTAAAGCAAGCATCAAGGAGCTAGAACTTACACTTTGATGAGCGAATCAAAGAGTTTGGTTTTACCAAAAGTGAGTTTGAGCCATGTCTTTACAATAAGTTCAGTGGGATCATAGTAACCTTCTTGGTCTTATATGTAGATGACATTCTACTTATTGGAAACAGTGTACCACCCTTGCAAGGAGTGAAAGCTTGGTTAAGTAAATGTTTCCAGATGAAAGACCTTGGAGAAGCCGCCTATATACTTGGTATAAAGATCTATAGAAATAGATCTAGACGGCTTATCGGACTTAGTCAAAGTACATACATTGATAAGATTCGGGATGGATGAATCCAAGAAGGGATTTATTCCAATGCAGCATGGCATAGTGCTAAGTAAAGCACAGTGTCCTGTGTCTAGTCAACATCAAGACAAGATGAAGTCGATTCCATATGCTTCTACAATTGGATCGATCATGTATGCAATGTTGTGTACTAGGCCCGATGTTGCTTACTTAGTACGTGTTACGAGCAGATACCAGCAGAACCCAGGTGAAGCCCATTGGGTGGCTGTCAAGAACATTCTAAAATACTTGAGACGGACAAAAGAAATGTTCTTGGTCTTTGGAGGATCTGAGGATGAAATTAGTGTCACGGGTTTCACTGACGCTAGTTTCCAGACTGACAAAGATGATTTTAGATCACAGTCTGGGTATGTTTTTACCTTAAACAGAGGCGCGATCTCGTGGAAGAGCTCGAAGCAGAATACTATAGCAGATTCTACTACAGAGGCAGAGTACATTGCAGCATCAGATGCACCAAAGGAAGTAGTCTGGCTCAGGAACTTTATCACGGATCTTAGAGTTGTGACCAGTATCTCTAGACCCGTAGATATTTACTGTGATAACGCTAGTGTTGTGGCACAAGCCAAGGAGCCAAGAGAGCATCACAAGTCGAGACATGTACTCAGAAAATATCACCTCATCCGAGAGATCATTGGAAGAGGAGATGTCAGAATATGCAAAATTCCGACGAACGAAAATGTCGTAGACCCATTGACAAAGCCGCTAGCTAGAGTGAAGCATGAGGTCCATGCTAGCTCCATAGGAATGCAATACCTGGACACTAGTAGCTAGTTAATGTGATTGATTATTACTGTGGTTTTATCTTTGAAACGCTATATCATGTAAAGTTTATTATTTCACTGTGTGCTTGAAATAGGGAGGTTATTATTCATGATTGTTTCAAATTAACCAATTTTAGCATATTAAAGTCATCCATGATTTTTACAACTTTTTTTAAGAAATCAAAATTCTCGTAGCTACTTGTTAAGGTGGGAACCTTAATAGGGTTGTAACGCTATTATGGGTGTTTGATGTTTTGTTCTAAGTAAAGAATGATTGCACAAGTGTTGTGACCAAACGTTCATAGATATTCATCCGAGTGCATGAATATTGGAAGTGACCAGTTTTCAAGTCTGCTTCATGGAGCCTATTGTTGGGAATCGGGGAGATAAAACATGCAGCGGAATACAAAAACACGATTCCCAAACACGAACCCAACCTAAACCTTACAGACACAAAAAGGGTGTTTTAGTGGTTTACCTTTTGCGTGAAAAACTCCGAAACGCGAGCAGGGAATACACCGCTACTAACACCACGTGAGACATGCTGCTAGACCACCGTGACTGATCAGAAAAATGACTCCGGTCGTTCGTTTGTGTGAGGGCCAACTACGGGAAGGGAGAGAGAGAGAGAGTAATTTTTTGGGATTCAGTTCTCTGGTTTATCACCTTAAGCCTTTATTTATAAAGATAAATAAGGCAGTGATTTTATCCAATTATAACTCCTTTATAATTATCTCCTTTAATAAATAATTAACTAATTATTTATTCTTTTCTCTCCTTTAATAATTAAAACAATTAATTATTTCTCACACACATATGTTCTCAAATTAGGTGTGCAGCGGTGTGACCTACTAGTGTCTTATAACATTGGACACTGTAATCCCTGTTACTGTCTTGCACACAATCCTAAAAGACTCCCACTTGTGCCAGACATGTAATTCTACTGTTACCATTAGCCTAAGGAGGCCCCTAGCCAGACACTTAGGTTAACCAGGTTATAAGATCTCTTATATCTAGAGATACAATTCACGCTTGAATTTGTACACAGATTCATTCCTTTTGCACGCGATATTTCTAAAATGAATTTGAGACATGGAGTGGAGGATTCATTTCTCGAATTCAAGTATTTCTAGACTCTGATTTCGATTGCCTGCAGTAACGGATATTACTAAATAACAACTGTTATTCTATCCGAGCGTGGCAAGCGTTTTCTGCTAATCTTAATCGTCAAGGGGCCCGGAAATATCTCTCTTTTGAAAGTGGTGCAAATCCCTTCTTGACTATCTGCATTTGGATCCACGGCTTCCGCTGCATCTAGTCACGTTCCGTATGGCCACCCTGTTACAGTGCAGCGTTAGAACATGCTAAGAGTACAGTAGTCCTCATGTTCCCAAACCAAATATCTCAGGTCTAAGGATAACCTACCATCAAGTCGATGCTTATGACTGAGGCTCCATGGAGCAGACTTGAAACTGGTCACTTTCAATACTCAAACACTCTGATGAGTATCTATAAATAATTGGTCACATCACTTGTGCTTTTACTCTTTACTTTGAATAAATCATCAAGCATTTATAATAGCGTTAAACTCCCTATTGAAATTCCCATTTCAATAAGTGGCTACGGAAATTTAGATTTTATCGCAAGACTTTGCATAAATCATGGATACATTAAATATGCAAAAACAGTTTAACTTTTGAAACAATCATGAATTTAAAACCTCCAATATTTCAATCACACTGTGAAACAAAACTTTACATGATCTAATGTCTCAAAATTAAACTACTGTAATGTGAGGTCCACGCAATCAAACAACGAGATGAAAAGAGAAGAAATCAAGTGAAGAAAAGAAATGTTCTTGTATTTTATTAATGAAAGCTTTCAAGAACACCAAGAACACACACTAAAACACCTAGTCGACTCTCATAAGAATGATTTCCACACCCTTCCTTTCCAAACCCTAGACCATATATATAGGTCCATTACACTAAAGCCCAAGCCCAAGCCCAATAAACTAATTAACTAATTAAAAGCTAATTAATCCCTCTCAAAGCTTCCTTAATAAAACTTTCTAATTAGGACAATTTGGTCCTAACAATCTCCCCCTAAAGTTTTATAAAGGAAGCATCTCTGATCTTCTCCCCCTAGCTTTCGTGAGAAAACCTTAGTGGCGTTCGGCTACATTTTGATCTCCAAGCTCCCCTCGATTGTAGCTCTTCATCTTCGGTTTCAACTGAAAGACCAGATCCGATTAGCAATAACCGCGACTGATTGCACAAACTACAGCTCAACCTGTAAATAACTCGACACGTCTGATAACCGCAGAATACAACAGCTTGAACCAGAGCATGTTGATTCATCCAACTATGTTGATCTCCCGCCCAGAAAAACAAAGGGATAGATGCATGTGTGAGTTACCGTGCAGATCAGCAAGAAAGATAAAGGTTCTGTCTTTAACCCCGTGTTGAACAGGAATTCAGCATAAGAGCTTTAAATCTGATAAGCTCACAACTGGGAAACACTGAAGCTTGGATCACCGAAACACCGTATGGAATGAGAAACTGGGAGTAGATACTGAACGAGATGCTCTGCTTTGATCTCTCTACTGCTCAGAAGGTAGTCGATTTCCTGAAATCTTCCAAAGTGTCAAGTAATCAGATCCAGATCGAGTCTTCTTAGTCAGATGGATGACGACCGTCACTCAAAATTCTAGATCGCAACCGAACCTCCACAACGGTGAAATGGATAGGAATTAAGCACGTTACAACAGTACCATTCACCGAAGCTGGCATCCAGAGGAAAAACTCAACTCGCACTCCATCGAGGAATAATTCCTTCTAATAAAAACTCTAGAATAATGGTTGCAGAGTGTCAGGCTTCTGAGTAGTCTAACCAAATGCAGAATCCGATCACCATCGTTCTGAAATCGTTACAAATCTGACACGTCTTCAAAGAATCTGGAGCAGTTGGGGAAATGAGAGAAATTCAATTTTCATGATTGAAAACTGAATATGGGCTAAAAACGGGGCTGATGTGATCTTTACGAATCAATTGTGAAAGAAAGGTGACTATTTAAGCACAGGGGTTTTGAAACATCACAAGTATTTGAATTTGGGTGGATTTAGATCGCAGCGGAATATGATCTTGAAGGCTTATCTGAAGATGATACTCGAGTCGGGACAAGCAGTTTCCCGAGTCGGAAATGGAGTTCGGAAAGTGTTAACAAAAATTGAACATAACCTTGACTCAAAGGCGAGTCGAGAAACTCGAAAACCCGAAAGGGTATTTCATGTTTCCCGAGTCGGAAAATAAGAACAGCAAGGTAGTTCAAGACTTAAACAAAATTTGAGCATACCCTCGTCTCAAGAGCGAGTCGGAAAACCTAGAAAACCTGAAAGGGTATTTCATGTTTCCCGAGTCGGAAAATGAGAACAAAAAAGGCACTCAAACTTTTTTTTTTTTTTTACTATTCATCCGGTTCGGAAATAGTGTTTTCCGGTTCGGAAAAACACTATTCATCCGGTTCGGATTTTTTTTTTTGTTTTTTTTTTTTTTTTACTATTCCGATTCGGAAAACGATGTTTTCCGATTCGGAAAAACACTATTCATTCGGAATTTTTTTTTTTTTTTTTTTTTGCTATTCCGATTCGGAAAACGATGTTTTCCGATTCGGAAAAGCACTATTCATTCGGAATTTTTTTTTTTTTTTTTTTGCTATTTCGATTCGGAAAACGATGTTTTCCGATTCGGAAAAGCACTATTCATTCGAAATTTTTTTTTTTTTTTTTTTTTTGGATTCGGAAAATATGAGTTTTCCAACTCGGAAAACTTGAATATTCAAGTTTTCCAACTCGAAAAACATGAATTTTCAGCCCAAATCTTCATTCCAGATCCAAAAAATGAAGCAACTTGAAAAATAGATCATTTCAAGCTCAAAGATGCTTCAAAACACAACCCAAACACCCATTTTATCACCTTCATCAAGATCTAAACCCCAAAAAACCCAAAAACTCAAAAATGAAACTTTTTCAAAAAAAAGTTTCAAAACCCAATAAAATCATCTCTAGTTTTTTTTTTTTTGGGATAAATCCAGGCAATTTTATAAAGCAAAGAAAAAGAAACAAACAGAGGCTAAAAGCCTAGTCCAGAAACCACCAAACATGGCAAACAAAGAAAGAAACAAGACCATACCAAGCCACAACTAACCAGAAACTACACAAGGAAAGCGACGCAACCAAACTACAGAACAAAATACTAAGGTACAGACGCCACCACAGAGACCAAAAACGAAAACTCCACACTCTATCCGAGAGATCAATGCTGCTCCGCAAATGCATCAGGGATCTGGCGAGACCTTCCTTTGTCGTCCACACGAGATAAAACAATACCTCTAATGTCCTTCACCAATTGTTCCGGGGGCTTCTTCTTATTCGTGAAAAGCCTGTTATTTCTCTCACGCCAAATCAAGTAAACCGAAGCCGCAAGCGTTAGCTTATGAATGATCAGTTTTGGCATCAACCCTACATCCGAAATTGCTTCCTTTATTTCAGCCCAATCGTCCGGGAAGTTTAACCAGTGCACATCTGATTTAACTTTACTCCAAACCTGTTTAGAAAACGAGCATTCAAAAAACAAGTGAGCATGAGAATCTTGGCACGCACCACATAAGCTGCAAACCATATCCGGAGGTTCTTGCTTCCAATTGTGCATCCTGTCTTGAGTAGGAAGGCGGTTTAGGCAAGCTGTCCATAAACAAAAGGAATGTTTTGGGATGTATCCCCTAAACCAAACCGACGAGTGCCAGGGGACAATAGGATGATCTCCATCAAGCGATATATAAGCCTTTTGGACCGAAAATCTGCCACTTGGTTCCGAGTCCCAATAAAACCTATCCTGCACATTCGGTTGTAAAGTCGGAATCAAAGCCGTTTGGAAACAAGAAAATCGATTAATCCAATCAGTCGGCCATTGCCCATTGAGCCGTTCAACAAAAGCAGCCACCGTATAACTCGCATGGAAACCTGTGGAATGAATGACCCGGTACGAGACCACAGAAGATATAGGTACCGTCAAACACCAAATATCCTCCCAAGCATTTGTAGTGCGGCCATCTCCAATCCGAACTTTAAAAAACCGTCGAACCTCATCTCTAAAAGACAACATCTTCCGGAAAGTCCAAGACCACCTATTATGCAGATGAGTTTTCCAAATGTTCACGTCATTAAGATAATAACAATAAACCCAAGAAACCCACAAAGATTGGCGCCTTGTGTCACACCCCGCTAAAGCGGAAACACGGAATGTAACAGCGCAAAGTAGCACAACTCAAAGTATAGACAATAACACCATAGCATATCAAAATAGTTAAGTCTATACTATTACATCACGTTAAAGTCTTAAAATTATTACAAGGAAAATCAAACTACAACGGAAAGGGAATTTAGTCTTGAAATGCATGAAGGTGTAACACACGTGCATGTCGTTCTTCTTACTTTGGTTCGCCTGAAAAGCATGAGAGTTAAAAAGTCAACTATCGTCATAGTTGGTGAGTTCACGGGTTTAATTACACACATTCATATAGTTCACGTTCCAAAAATAATACCGGAGATAATAAGTTCAAGCATAAAGCTTAATAGTTGGATCATATGCGTACCCCGCAAGATCCCGGCATATGGTACTTATCATGCAATACTTACTCACATAGATTAACGAGCCACTACTAATCTCCTAATAGCATAGTTTTTGCCCCGCAATGCCATGCTTATCGCAACATGACCAACAATCGTTCCACAAAAAGTAATTAAACACCAATCGTTATCGTTACCAACCCCGTTGCAAGCGGGGTACGAAATGGTGGGGTTGCCAAACCCGATAGCGCTACCATTGATTACTCGGTCCACCGCAGTGAATTAGACTTAGTAGTGTGTACGAGGACTTGCGATAAGAAAACACCCAATTAATCTAGATAAGTATGCATACCATTGCCACAAAAATCGTTCCAAAAACAAATCGTTCCACAAAATCGTTCCACAAAATCGTTCCACAAATCGTTTTAAAAGTTTAATCAACCGGTAGTTTTATCATGCTTTCCACCCCAAAAATGTAAAAAAAACGTAAAAAGGGGCCGTGAATAACTCACCGAGTTACAAGTTCGAGAGTCCCAAATTAGCGAGGTTCCACCGAATTCCGACCTAGTGATAATAAGTATTTTAATAAGTTCCTTGACCCAAATTAAGTTCCTTTAGTTAAAGTAAAATTATACGCGCGGTCGAAATGTGAGTTTTTATAACGATTAACGATAAAATACGAGTTCTTACGATTATAACCGAAACGTGATAGTTGGTATATGGTTATGCATGTGTGTTTTATATTAACTCTACCTCATCTTATTCCTCATATAGTCTCTTTATGTCCAACAATTTACTCTTTATAAGAGTGTTTTAGAAAAAATACAAGTTTACATAAAATAACACTTTTCAGTTTTTACCAATTCTTGACAGATTCGGAGGCTGTTTGGGACATGCATTTGGGTATGATCCACAACTCTAAAAATCACGAAATTTTTATATGTTTTAGCCATATGAGTTTACTAATTACTGACCAAATTTCATAATTTTTGAAAAATGTTAGGGTCCTCAAACAGAAAGTTTATTAAAATAGTGACAGCAACTAGAGCTGTTGCGCAACCTTTTTGTACGGACTGTTTGAGGGTCCAAAACTTGGAATTTTTGCAAACGGCCAGTGGGGTTTGAAAGATAACTCATTGAACTTGATTTTAAAAAAAAGAATCATGTCATTTGAACAATTTATGAAAGAGTTATGGCCTCTCAAAGTCGGGTCCGAATCTGTCCAGAATCTGTTGGACAAAATTTAGACTAGTTTTTGTATAACACAAGATTTCTTTTGTTTATTAACTCTTATGACCAAAGCTCAAGTCCAGATGTGTTTGAAGGAATATCAACTTCTTAAAACACATTTACACATGCATTTACATTTATACCATATTAAACATTTAGGTTATAATCATAAGCCATCAACTCACTTATTGCTTGAATTTTTGATGATCCAAGCAAAGAAAAGGGTATTTGGCTATATGAAATCATCCATACCTTATGTAAGGTGTTAGATGATCATAAGAAGTTAGGAATCACTAGTCATCAACTCACTTATTGCTTAGCAAAGAAAGGGTATTTGACTAGTGATTTCATCTACACCAAGTATGGTGGATTGTTTGTATAAAAGAAAGAAGTACTTGAATTGAAAGGTACAATATTATACATAGTAATATATGAACAAGAATTTAAAGGATGAACAAGAATTATGAACAATAATTAAGAGTTTTGAAGATCATACAAACTACCCAACTTATTTGGTTGATCATAGATGTTTTCCTTGCTTAAATGCAAGATACTTCCATCTCACAACATTGGGAGATGATGATTTAGGGAAGAAGATTGATGAAGATCATCATTTTACCTTGAATGTGTTCTTGAATATGGATGAATTTCTTCAAGAGTTGGAGGTGTATGGAAGAAGCTAGAAAGAAAGAGTAGAGAGAAAACTCTTAGTGAGAGAAGTTAGAGAGAGAGTGAGGTTTGAACAAGTGAAATGGGAAGGGGGTATGTGTGCTTTTATACTTGAATTTGGGAGAGAAAGAGGTGCCAAAACCATGGCCTTGTGGCCGGTTTTGGGAGAGGGAAAAGAGAGGGAGAGAGGTGGTGAGGTGAGTGTTGAGTTGATGTTAAGTGTGTGTAAGTTGGTGATGTATGCATTGGTTAGATTCTTATCAATGTTTCTTGCTTTAATTTGAACCATGTGATGAGAGAATCTTTGTCTCTAATAATAATATGGCTGATCTCAATAAGCCATTTAATGAGTTTAATTGAACTTTGTAGTATTGGGTGTAAAAAGCTGCTAAAATTGGAAACCGTTACCGAAAACGCGCGATTTTGCGATTTTTGCGTAACGAAAGTAGTTTTTCGTATTTTTATTAAGGAACTTACTAGAAATTAATATTTTTAGTATTTTGGGTCAATTAGAATTTAATTCGACAGTCTAGTGGTCGGAATCGGGACCTGCTGATAATAGTCAGTCGGTTTTGCGTACCGACTATAGTGGCGACTCAATAATCGTAAAAGGCACTTATCTAGCCTTTTCACAATAAATGTTGTCATACTATATTGTTTTTAACAGAATGACAGTATTAAAATACTGTCTGGCTCCGGTTATTCAGTTAAAGTTTTACTGACCTGAGGTGGGAAGTGGAGGGTTGTCACAGTCTCCCCCGGTTAAAAGAATTTCGTCCCGAAATTCATTTGTTGTTACTTCCCCACCTAATCAAGTAAAGAGTTGAGGGTACTTCTTCCTCATGAAGTCCTCACGTTCCCAAGTGTACTCTGGTCCACGTCTGGACTTCCAATGTACCTTAACAATCGGAATCTTGCTCCTTTTGAGCTTCTTGACCTCTTTGTCAAGAATTTCTATTGGTTCCTCGACGAAGCAGAGGGTTTTGTCCACAAAGACTTCCTCTAGAGGGATAACTTGAGATTCATCGGTTATACACTTTTTGAGATTCGACACGTGAAAAGTGTTATGAATCTCGCTCATTTCCTCGGGTAGTCTAAGCTTGTAAGCAACTGGGCCGACTCTTTCGATGATTTCGAAAGGTCCAACATACCTAGGGCTTAACTTCCCTCTTTTACCGAATCGTACTAGCCCTTTCCAAGGAGAAACCTTTAAAAGTACTCTATCTCCCACTTGGAATTCCAATGGTTTCCTACGGTTGTCAGCATAACTTTTCTGACGATCCCTAGCAGCCTTAAGCCTATCCCTAATCAAGCCAATTTTGTCAGTTGTTTCCTGGATTAACTCAGGTCCTGTCAGTTGGCTATCTCCAACTTCTACCCAACTGAGCGGAGACCGACATTTTCGGCCGTACAAGGCTTCATAGGGGGCACATTGGATGCTAGTGTGATAGCTATTGTTGTAGGAAAATTCTACTAGTGGCAAATGATCGTCCCAATTTCCTCCAAAGTCTATGACACATGCGCGCAACATATCTTCTAAGGTTTGGATGGTCCTCTCACTTTGGCCATCTGTCTGAGGATGATATGCTGTGCTCCAATCCAATTGGGATCCTAAGGATTTCTGCAATGATTGCCAGAATCGTGATGTAAAACGGCTATCTCGATCAGAGATAATGGAGATTGGCACTCCATGACGGGTCACTATTTCCTTAATATAGATTCGCGCCAGCTTATCCATCTTATAGTCTTCTCGGATTGGAAGAAAATGAGCTGACTTTGTCAGACGGTCAACTATTACCCAGATTGTATCGTGCCCTTTAGCAGTTCTGGGCAATTTAGTGACTAAGTCCATAGAAATCCGTTCCTATTTCCATTCAGGGATCCCGGGTTGTTGTAACAGACCCGATGGTTTCTGATTCTCAGCTTTGACCTTGGAACAAGTCAAACATCGTCCCACATACGACGCTACATCCTTCTTCATTCCTGGCCACCAATAATATTCCTTTAAATCCTTATACATCTTATCTGCCCCTGGATGAATGGAATACCGCGACTCGTGTGCTTCCTTTAGGATTAATCCCCTCAGGTTGCCAGTCTTCGGTACCCAAACTCTCCCCTTAATGTACCGTACGCCGTCGGTCTTAAGGTCAAAGCTTCCCTCTAGGTTGTGGAGAGTTTCATCCTTTAGTCTATCCTCTCGTAAGGCCTCTTCCTGGGCCTTTAGGATATCCCCTTTCAAGCTGGTGTGTACAAGCATTTCCAAGGCTCGTACTCGTAAGGGTTTCGCCCTTTCCTTACGACTTAAGGCATCGGCCACTACATTAGCCTTGCCCGGGTGATACTTGATCTCACAGTCGTAATCACTAAGTAGTTCTACCCATCTACGTTGCCTCATGTTCAACATCTTTTGGTCTAGGATATGTTGTAGACTCTTATGGTCCGTGAACACCGTACACTTAGTTCCATACAAATAGTGTCTCCAAATCTTAAGTGCAAAGACTACTGCTCCCAATTCTAGGTCATGAGTAGTGTAGTTCTGTTCGTGGTTCTTAAGTTGTCTAGATGCATAGGCTATGACCTTATCCTTTTGCATCAGTACACATCCTAGTCCCTGTCGTGAAGCGTCACAATACACAACGAAGTCCTCTGTCCCTTGGGGTAGGGCCAGAACTGGTGCGTTGCATAGCCTTTGCTTCAGGAGTTGAAAGGCGTCCTCTTGTCGTTGACCCCAATCGAACTTCTTGTCCTTCTGAGTCAGCATTGTCAGAGGTTGTGCGATCTTCGAGAAACCTTCAATGAACCTTCTGTAGTATCCTGCCAATCCTAAAAATTGGCGGATTTCCGTTGGAGTCTTCGGGGTCTCCCATTTTGCAATAGCTTCAATCTTTGCTGGGTCCACAAGAATTCCTTCCTCTCTAACTACATGACCAAGAAAATGTACCTCCCGGATCCAAAACTCGCACTTTGAGAATTTGGCGTACAATTTCTGATCCCTAAGTAGCTCAAGTACTACCTTCAGGTGCTGCTCGTGCTCCTCTCTACTTTTAGAGTAGATGAGTATGTCATCGATAAACACGATTACAAACTTATCTAGGTATGGCCTGCAAATCCTATTCATCAGGTCCATAAACACGGCGGGGGCATTCGTGAGTCCGAAAGGCATAACCATAAACTCATAATGTCCATAGCGTGTTCTGAACGCTGTTTTAGGGACATCCTCCTCATGGACTCTTACTTGATGGTAACCGGATCGAAGATCGATCTTAGAGAAGAAACTGGCACCTTGAAGTTGATCGAATAAATCGTCTATCCTAGGGAGGGGATAACGATTCTTAATGGTCAACTCGTTCAGTTCTCTATAATCTATGCACATCCTAAGCGATCCGTCCTTCTTTTTGACAAACAATACAGGGGCTCCCCAAGGTGATGAACTTGGCTGAATAAATCCTTTATCCAGCAATTCTTGTATTTGGTTGGACAATTCCCGCATCTCGGCTGGTGCTAGGCGGTAAGGTGCCTTAGCAACAGGAGCTGCTCCAGGAATTAAGTCGATTCGAAATTCGACTTGTCTAGTCGGAGGTAATCCGGGTAGCTCGTCCGGAAATACTTCAGGATAGCTCCGTACTACAGGAATATCCTCGAGTTTCTTCGCTTCTGGTTTCTTTCCTACCACTTGAACTAAGAATGCTATGTATCTCTTCCTTTGATAACTATGAGCCTTCATACACGAAACTATTCCTAAACTTTTGTTGGGTCTCTCCCTTTCTATCACCAGGGTTCTAACATCCGGAAGTTGTATCCTAACAGTCTTCTCATAGCATCCTATCGTTGCCCTATTTTGTGACAGCCAATCCATGCCTACAACTGCATCAAAGCTCC
This sequence comes from Centaurea solstitialis, assembly GCA_030169165.1. NCBI lineage: Eukaryota > Viridiplantae > Streptophyta > Magnoliopsida > Asterales > Asteraceae > Centaurea > Centaurea solstitialis. Next base: position 50,298,913 of record CM058042.1, on the reverse strand, counting down.
CTAGCTCGATTGGTATAAGGTCTATGCTAAACAATTCATCAGCTAAACTTAACGTGCAGTTTAGAAGTACATCGTGAGCCTTAAGTTCTCGTCCATCTGCTAGTTCTATCGAATAAACCTCATCTAAGCTTTCGGAGGCTAAGGGGATTAGTGGTCTAAACCCTAGGGACACAAAGCTTCTATCAGCTCCAGAGTCAAAAATGACTGATGCATAGTGGTCGTTTATAAGAAACGTACCTGTTATCACACGGGGGTCCTGACGTGCCTCTTCAGTCCCTATCACGAAAGCTCCTTCTTGAGCTTTGCACCTTTGGTTTTCTCGGGTGACCCTCTTTTCTTTGTTTCTTTTACTGGTACTGATCGATCCTTTATTCAGCCTAGGGTACCTATCCCTGAAGTGGCCTACGTTTCCGTACTTAAAGCATTTCTTCTTATCATCATTCTTACAGTATCGTGCAGTATGTTCTAGTTGATTACACCTCGTGTACTAAAAACAAACTCCGAAATGATGTCGGTTACATCTGTTGCATTTTGGATGGGAACCAAGGTACCGCCTCGAGTTCTGGGCCTTTACCCTAGTATTCCTGCCTACCTCGTGGTTCCTACTTGAATTGTTCCTAGTCATTTCCTCTTGCTGGTGCCCTACTTTCCTTGTCTTACCTTCCTTCCATTTGATGGATACAATAACTTCACCAATCTTTCTTCGTGCAATGAGGTTGGAAACTACTTGGGTGACTAGGTTAGGGATGGCAGCTTGGACTTGTTGAGCTACGAGTTGGGCTATGTTCGGGGTTTGATCATCTGGAGTTGTCCTTGTGCTTCGGGTGTTTCAAGTTACAATGTTTAAAAGAAAAGGATTTAATTAAGGATGTAATTGAAAGATCGTAAAGTTTTCCCCTTTCGTTGAATCGGTTATAGTAAACAAGTCAAGAGAACATATAATTTAAAATACTAGATTTCATTTCATAAACCAAAAGTCGATGTTACTTCGTTGTTACAAATACATCTTCGAGACGAAAGGGAAATGGAAATACATAATAGGAACTTCTAAGGTCCGAGAAGCACAAGAATCACAAGCCCAACAATCACTACGAAGATGGTCACTGCCTGACATCGTAGCTCCGTCCTCCTAGCCATTCGCCCGACCATCACGGCTCTTTCTACAGCTCCCGAAGTAGCTTGCTCCAGCATATGAGTCAACTCAGTCAATGAACGTATGACTTGCGCTTGTTTATCTATCCTAATCTGGAACCTCTCAATCCTATTCTCAATGATACTAATCTTACGAGTATCTTCCATCGGTAGTTCCACGCATCTCAGAGTGGGTACTCCCGGAGGGGCACGGGAGGGTCCGGCATAGGGGTCACGAGAGATGGCGATACCACTACGTATGAGAGGAAGAACTCGTTTCCTAGCGGTTTCCCTAGTGCGTGGCCTAGGGGGTACCGGTTCGGGTGCAGGCTTTCCGGGTAGAGGTTGGGGTGCATCAATCGCGGGGGGATTTGGGTTTGAGTCATCGGAGGCATCTTCGCTTGCCGCTTCCATGTCCAACCCCGAGTTTTCCGAGGGGTCCTCCTCTTCTTCGGAGATCCATCCGCCGTTCGATGTCATGGTGACTGAAGTGTTTATATTTAATTATTAATAACGAGTTCAATAGTGACTTCCTATTATTATCGCAATAGTGCATTTACGCGATAGTGTATTAACGCAATAGTGTAATAACGCAATAGTGTCGTTCTATCTAGTCCGAGTATCGTGGTCACTCATGCAATATGCCATGCAAGAAAAGTTTTCGTTTTTCACACTTCCATCGTAACTCTCCCCTAGCTTCGCATTATTGCCTCTTAACTAAACATAGTTGGCCAGGCTTTGTTTAATAAAGACCCAATGAAGCGACTCTCGGGTTCATCACTTTAGAAGTGTGCAAAAATAAATTTTCGAAAAAGTTCATCTTTCCGTTGTTATATTTTGATGGCTATAGTACTCGATTTTCTTGCTAGAAAATCTTTATTCTCTATAGCCTTGGCTCTGATACCAAGTCTGTCACACCCCGCTAAAGCGGAAACACGGAATGTAACAGCGCAAAGTAGCACAACTCAAAGTATAGACAATAACACCATAGCATATCAAAATAGTTAAGTCTATACTATTACATCACGTTAAAGTCTTAAAATTATTACAAGGAAAATCAAACTACAACGGAAAGGGAATTTAGTCTTGAAATGCATGAAGGTGTAACACACGTGCATGTCGTTCTTCTTACTTTGGTTCGCCTGAAAAGCATGAGAGTTAAAAAGTCAACTATCGTCATAGTTGGTGAGTTCACGGGTTTAATTACACACATTCATATAGTTCACGTTCCAAAAATAATACCGGAGATAATAAGTTCAAGCATAAAGCTTAATAGTTGGATCATATGCGTACCCCGCAAGATCCCGGCATATGGTACTTATCATGCAATACTTACTCACATAGATTAACGAGCCACTACTAATCTCCTAATAGCATAGTTTTTGCCCCGCAATGCCATGCTTATCGCAACATGACCAACAATCGTTCCACAAAAAGTAATTAAACACCAATCGTTATCGTTACCAACCCCGTTGCAAGCGGGGTACGAAATGGTGGGGTTGCCAAACCCGATAGCGCTACCATTGATTACTCGGTCCACCGCAGTGAATTAGACTTAGTAGTGTGTACGAGGACTTGCGATAAGAAAACACCCAATTAATCTAGATAAGTATGCATACCATTGCCACAAAAATCGTTCCAAAAACAAATCGTTCCACAAAATCGTTCCACAAAATCGTTCCACAAAATCGTTCCACAAATCGTTTTAAAAGTTTAATCAACCGGTAGTTTTATCATGCTTTCCACCCCAAAAATGTAAAAAAAACGTAAAAAGGGGCCGTGAATAACTCACCGAGTTACAAGTTCGAGAGTCCCAAATTAGCGAGGTTCCACCGAATTCCGACCTAGTGATAATAAGTATTTTAATAAGTTCCTTGACCCAAATTAAGTTCCTTTAGTTAAAGTAAAATTATACGCGCGGTCGAAATGTGAGTTTTTATAACGATTAACGATAAAATACGAGTTCTTACGATTATAACCGAAACGTGATAGTTGGTATATGGTTATGCATGTGTGTTTTATATTAACTCTACCTCATCTTATTCCTCATATAGTCTCTTTATGTCCAACAATTTACTCTTTATAAGAGTGTTTTAGAAAAAATACAAGTTTACATAAAATAACACTTTTCAGTTTTTACCAATTCTTGACAGATTCGGAGGCTGTTTGGGACATGCATTTGGGTATGATCCACAACTCTAAAAATCACGAAATTTTTATATGTTTTAGCCATATGAGTTTACTAATTACTGACCAAATTTCATAATTTTTGAAAAATGTTAGGGTCCTCAAACAGAAAGTTTATTAAAATAGTGACAGCAACTAGAGCTGTTGCGCAACCTTTTTGTACGGACTGTTTGAGGGTCCAAAACTTGGAATTTTTGCAAACGGCCAGTGGGGTTTGAAAGATAACTCATTGAACTTGATTTTAAAAAAAAGAATTATGTCATTTGAACAATTTATGAAAGAGTTATGGCCTCTCAAAGTCGGGTCCGAATCTGTCCAGAATCTGTTGGACAAAATTTAGACTAGTTTTTGTATAACACAAGATTTCTTTTGTTTATTAACTCTTATGACCAAAGCTCAAGTCCAGATGTGTTTGAAGGAATATCAACTTCTTAAAACACATTTACACATGCATTTACATTTATACCATATTAAACATTTAGGTTATAATCATAAGCCATCAACTCACTTCACTACTAGAAAAAGTGGCATCAGCGACGGTTATCAGCGACGGCCGAATTCCGTCGCTGATTAGCGACGGATCAGCGACGGAACAGCGACGGGTGACCACGACCTTTAGCGACGGAAAATAGCGACGGATTAGCGACGGATTAGCGACGGATTATTTATAAAAAATAATTAAAAAATAAATAATTAATTCCGTCGCTGATCCGTCGCTAATCAGCGACGGATTAGCGACGGAATGTTTACGAAAATAATTAAAAAAGAAATAACTAATTCCGTCGTTGATCCGTCGCTAATCAGCGACGGATTAGCGACGGATTATTTATAAAAAATAATTAAAAAATAAATAATTAATTCTGTCGCTGATCCGTCGCTAATCAGCGACGGATTAGCGACAGAATGTTTACGAAAATAATTAAAAAAGAAATAACTAATTCCGTCGTTGATCCGTCGCTAATCAGCGACGGATTAGCGACGGATTATTTAAGAAAAATAATTAAAAAATAAATAATTAATTCCGTCGCTGATCCGTCGCTAATCAGCGACGGATTAGCGACGGATTATTTAAGAAAAATAATTAAAAAATAAATAATTAATTCCGTCGCTGATCCGTCGCTAATCAGCGACGAATTAGCGACAGATTATTTAAGAAAAATAATTAAAAAATAAATAATTAATTCCGTCGCTGATCCGTCGCTAATCAGCGACGGATTAGCGACGGATTATTTAAGAAAAATAATTAAAAAATAAATAATTACTCCCGTTGTTTATCCGTCGCTAATAATTTCTACCCTTAAACCTCCTATGAATCGTGTCAATCCTTCGTGATCACTTCCATCGTAACAGAAGATGTGTAGCTGAGATTTGTCCTCACGTTCACGATCAAAATTGAATTCACATTTGATCACCTAACCCTACTATTTAAATACTAAATATCTTTTTAATATTTACTCATTTGGAATGAAGTAGGACCAATAAACCCAGATAGAGGCCAACTAAACAAACTTGGACTAAAATAGACCCAATAAACTCAGTTAAAGCCCATGAATATCGAATTAAGCCAATAAAGTCCATTAACGTAGAAATGCCCCTTAATGAACTATGTTAGCAATGACCGTGGGTCGTGTATGTATATACATGCATGAGATATTCTGAAATGATCAATAGTCGGTTGTATCCAAACCCATAACGAGTATTGCTAGATTTTTAATGAACTTGACACTTACAAGCTTCATCGATGGTTCAAACAACTAATATACATCAATTATCATTAACAAACAACACACACAAACACATACATACATAACACGAATACGCATACATATGAGTAAAGTATATCCCTAAAAAACCGGAAAAAAACAAAAAACGAAAAATTCCGTCGCTGATCCGTCGCTGATCAGCGACGGATCAGCGACGGATGAGTGTTGTCCGTCGGTGATCCGTCGCTGATTAGCGACGGATTAGCGACGGAATTATTTGAAAAATATTTAGAAAATAAAAAATTAATTCCGTCGCTGATCCGTCGCTGATCAGCGACGGATCAGCGACGGATGAGGGTTGTCCGTCGCTGATCCGTCGCTGATCAGCGACGGATCAGCGACGGAATTTTTCATTTTTCATTTTTTCCTTTTTTAGGGATATACTTTACTCATATGTCTAGGGGTGTAAGTGAACCGAGCTGTTCGTGAACAACTTAGGATCGACTCGTTAAAAGCTAGATTCGAGCTCGACTTAAATGAGCTCGACCCGAATTCGAGCTTCATTTTAAGCTCATTTAATAAACAAGCTCGAGCTTTGATGGATCTAGTTGGACTCTCATTGATATATTTGGATTTTGATATATTTGGGCTTTTATGCATCTAATCGATACAATTAACCTTTAAATGATCGAGTTGGATTTTAACGGATCGAGTTGAGCTTTCATCGATATAGTTAGACTTTAAATGATCGAGTTGGGCTTTGCTTGATATAGTTAGGCTTTAATGGATCTAGTTGGTTTCTAATCAATCTAATTGGGTCTAGATTGATCTATGTTAATTGATACATTTAGGATTTAATGGATTTAGTTGGCTTGGATTGATCTAGTTGGGTTTAATCGATACAAGTATAGTTAATTGATTTATAATTAGACTTCAATTTAGATATTTGGATTTCAATATGGATAAATTTAATAGTGAAGATTTATTATTTAAATAATATATTTATCTATAAACTTTATTATTTTTTAAGTAATATTTTTATTATTTAAAAGTTAATAACGTAAAAAGAACTAAAAGTTTAAAAAAAAAAACAATCCAAATTTCAGCAAAACCCATTTTCCCTCCTAACTTTTAGCTTTCCCTCTTTCTATCACACTTATCCCAAATAACCCTAATCAGATTCTAGTAGCAGCCGCCACACATCCATTTCCCTTTCTTCTTAATAGATCTCTTCCTCTTATCCAACTAAAAGTTGTCTCCTTTTTTGGGTTAATAGGTATGTTTTTAGGGTTCAATTTTATTGTTAAATGTGTTTCAATGGTTCGATTTCCAGGTATCTATCAAATTTACATTTTGATTTCTAGGTGTATATCGATTTTAATTACAGTTTGATTTCCAAGAGTTGATTGCAGATAAGTATTGTGTGTATTGATTTGTTCTCTTCATGTTATAATTGTTTGAGTTCAGTCCATGTTTACGGTTCGATTTTACAGTACGAACTCATAAATCGATTTTATTGTGCACACGACTTTCTATTCGATTTCTACACGAATATGTCTATATGGTTGGTTCAATGTTTTACTGTAAATCGGCCTCAGAAATGAGGGTAAGGCTGTTTCATTTTTCGAGGGTGTATATATATATATATATGAATCTGTTTATGTGGGTATTTCATTTTTTTACTGTAAATCGACTTTGGAAATGAGGATATTGCTATGTTATTGGGTTATGACTTTGGCAAACATAGGGGCTGTTTGGTTGTTGGTCCGTTAAGTCTTAGGATAAAGTAGTTTGTTTAGATTAATCTCTCTTTATAGATTGAGAAGGTTTTTGTTTAAAAGTTTACCGAATAGGCTGTGAGTCTCTTTAAGCTCATTAATGTGATAACAAACTGACTCATAATTTTACTTGGCTTATGTTACTTGCAGATGTTTGAATATCACATTTATAGCAGATGTATGTGGACATTTGCTGCTTGCATAGAGACTTGCAATGTATTCTTTAGAAGGTATTGCTCTAACTTCCTAGATACCAGAATGATTAGTTTAATGGTCTCCTATCAATTTAATAGAAGCTTATTAGCTTAATGTTGCTTGTTATCTTGGTAACTAATATTGGTTATTTATGTGTGTATTTTGTTTACAGCCAGCCATCTCATAAGTCATTCATGATCAAGAATAGGCCCATTTCTCATTGGATTCTCACGACGACGGACAACACCCTCAGGTAAAAAAACACCTAACCATGGATCTATTCATAATGTAAGATTTATTAAAAATTAGTAATGTGCCCAAAAATGTTTTTTGAAGATATTTTTAGGTGTGGTGATATGATTGTTTTATGAGTTTCGTTATTTGATCATTTATGGATTTGGGAATATATGTATTAACTTAAGTTGTTAAGTTGTAGCACTTGGATATTCACCCGCGCAACAATTATTCCAATAAGTTATTAACTATCACTTTAAATCAACATAAAACTTTCCATATCATATTCGTTAGTTTTAGTGTCAAAATAAAGTTTGAGTTTTGCCTATTCTTGGTATTGTTTATTTGCAAGTATTGAGAATTGAGATTTTAGATAATTGCACATGTTTGTTTCTCTTGAAATCCATTGATTGTTGGAATAAGTCGTTTTTTCTAGTTTATCTTGTAGTAATCCGTTTTTATTAACTTTTATGCTAGATTGGTGGCTAAGTTGTATTGGGACTTTGTTTATATGATGAGCTTCACCATTCTAGGTTTGATTTCTTATTGATTGGTTATTGGAATTTTAGTTATTAGCTTATATATTTTGAAAACCCAATATGGTTTTAGAACGTTGGTTAATGTTTGAATATTGGTTTTTATAGGATGAACTAATAGGTTGATGGTGGAGAATGTTGACAAGTAGACAAGATTTGGACCGCTCAAGAAAGTCAAGGCTTGTATTATGTTTTTGTCTTCATCTCAATTATGTTTGTGCATTTTTTTCTAGATTATAAACAAGCGCCTTACCTATACGTGACTTGTGCGTTTTGATCTTAAAATTTACACATGTATTGGATTAGAGCTTGGTTTTAGGGTATTGGTTAAGAAGGGTTAAGCTACTAATTGTGTAAGGATTTTGCTTTATGATCTAATTGTATTTTTGAGTTTTAGAAAATTGAGGTTGTAAAAAAAAATCTTATATACATGATGTGTATTTGTACAGAAAAATATAGTTTTTAAATTGTTTTTTTTTTTAAAAATTGCCAAAAATCAGCGACGGATCAGCGACGGAAATTCCGTCGCTAAATGGATCCGTCGCTGATCCGTCGCTGACACGTGTCCGTCGCTGATCCGTCGCTGACACGTGTTCGTCGCTGATCCGTCGCTGACACGTGTCCGTCGCTGATCCGTCGCTGACACGTGTCCGTCGCTGATCCGTCGCTGACACGTGTCCGTCGCTGATCCGTCGCTGACGCTTGCCCGTCGCTGATCCGTCGCTGATGCTTGCCCGTCGCTGATCCGTCGCTGAAACCCCTCCGTCGCTGATTCGTCGCTGATATCCGTCGCTGATCCGTCGCTGATAGTATCAGCTACGGCCAGATCTGCGACAACCCTTCAGCGACGGATCAGCGACGGAACTTAGCAACAGCGACGGATTAGCGACGGAATAGTCCGTCGCTGATGCCCGTTTTTCTAGTAGTGCTTATTGCTTGAATTTTTGATGATCCAAGCAAAGAAAAGGGTATTTGGCTATATGAAATCATCCATACCTTATGTAAGGTGTTAGATGATCATAAGAAGTTAGGAATCACTAGTCATCAACTCACTTATTGCTTAGCAAAGAAAGGGTATTTGACTAGTGATTTCATCTACACCAAGTATGGTGGATTGTTTGTATAAAAGAAAGAAGTACTTGAATTGAAAGGTACAATATTATACATAGTAATATATGAACAAGAATTTAAAGGATGAACAAGAATTATGAACAATAATTAAGAGTTTTGAAGATCATACAAACTACCCAACTTATTTGGTTGATCATAGATGTTTTCCTTGCTTAAATGCAAGATACTTCCATCTCACAACATTGGGAGATGATGATTTAGGGAAGAAGATTGATGAAGATCATCATTTTACCTTGAATGTGTTCTTGAATATGGATGAATTTCTTCAAGAGTTGGAGGTGTATGGAAGAAGCTAGAAAGAAAGAGTAGAGAGAAAACTCTTAGTGAGAGAAGTTAGAGAGAGAGTGAGGTTTGAACAAGTGAAATGGGAAGGGGGTATGTGTGCTTTTATACTTGAATTTGGGAGAGAAAGAGGTGCCAAAACCATGGCCTTGTGGCCGGTTTTGGGAGAGGGAAAAGAGAGGGAGAGAGGTGGTGAGGTGAGTGTTGAGTTGATGTTAAGTGTGTGTAAGTTGGTGATGTATGCATTGGTTAGATTCTTATCAATGTTTCTTGCTTTAATTTGAACCATGTGATGAGAGAATCTTTGTCTCTAATAATAATATGGCTGATCTCAATAAGCCATTTAATGAGTTTAATTGAACTTTGTAGTATTGGGTGTAAAAAGCTGCTAAAATTGGAAACCGTTACCGAAAACGCGCGATTTTGCGATTTTTGCGTAACGAAAGTAGTTTTTCGTATTTTTATTAAGGAACTTACTAGAAATTAATATTTTTAGTATTTGGGTCAATTAGAATTTAATTCGACAGTCTAGTGGTCGGAATCGGGACCTGCTGATAATAGTCAGTCGGTTTTGCGTACCGACTATAGTGGCGACTCAATAATCGTAAAAGGCACTTATCTAGCCTTTTCACAATAAATGTTGTCATACTATATTGTTTTTAACAGAATGACAGTATTAAAATACTGTCTGGCTCCGGTTATTCAGTTAAAGTTTTACTGACCTGAGGTGGGAAGTGGAGGGTTGTCACACCTTGTAGCAATGTCCCATAAGTGTTTCACAAGAAGAGCTCTATTCCAAGTAGCCAGCCTTTTGAACCCTAGACCTCCATTCTTTAAAGGACGGCATACAAGATCCCAAGCAACTTTACACTTACCTCTTGATAAGTTACCATGAGCCCACAAGAAGTCACGGAATAAAGCCTCAAGGGAATGCACAACAGCAGATGGAAATAAGAAAATGGCCATCCAATAAAGTTGAAGGGATTGGAGGACGGAGACAACAAGTTGCTTTCGACCACCAAATGAAAGAAACTTCGCTTTCCAATTCCCAATTCGACTCTTTACCTTAGAAATGAGAATTCCATAATCCGCCACCTTAAGTGTCACCGGAGACAACGGTACACCTAAGTATCGTATAGGAAGCATGCCCTTAGAGAACGGAAGACATTCCAGAATTGCATTTTGCGTCTCAATAGGAACATTGCCAAAGAACACCTCACTTTTTTTGCAAATTGGCAGACAAACCAGAATGCTTCGCGAACAAAAACAAAGCCTTCTTAAGTACCTCCACCGAATTAACATCTCCATAAGTGAACACGAAAAGATCATCCGCAAAACAAAGATGAGTAATGTCCAACTCTGCACATCCATTATGATACCCAAAATCCGCCGCTTCAGCTATACATCTCTTAAAAAGCAACGAGAACCCCTCCATTACTAACGTGAATAAGTAAGGAGAGAGAGGATCCCCCTGACGAATTCCTCTAGCACCTTTAAAGAACCCGGAGACCTCTCCATTCAGAGAGATTGAGAAAGATGGTGTGGCAATCATTTCCTTAAGCCAACGTATCAAAGCTATATGAAAACCAAAGCCCTTGAGCATATTAAACAAGAAATCCCAACTGACCATATCATAAGCCTTCCGGATGTCAATCTTGAAAGCACACCGAGGCTGACCAACATTAAGCTGATAACCCACCACCAACTCATGCGCCATTAAGATATTATCCACAATTCTACGACCCGGTATAAAAGCAGATTGGGTGCGACTAACCAAACCATCCAACGCAGGTTTTATACGTTCCACCAACATTTTGGAGATGCATTTGTACAAAACCTTACAACAAGCAATAGGGCGAAAATCACTCACCGTCGATGCATTTGGTGATTTTGGCAATAGACAAAGCAAAGTATGATTCAATTCTCCCACCAAGTGACTCCTATAAAAGAAATTGTGAATCGCAATAGACACATCCTTACCAATAGTATTCCATGTAGCTTTAAAAAACTTTGCCGAGAACCCATCAGGACCTGGAGCTTTCTCATTACCAATGCTAAACATAGCATTCCGAACATCCTCGTCTGTAAAAGGACGGATCATATGATTGGCTTCCTCAAAAGACAAGGAGTGAGTGATAATACCGTCCGGGATCTGAGGATCAATAGACGCATCTGAAGTGCCAATGATCGACTTTAAATGGTCCAAAAACGCCTTTGGTACTTCCTCATCATGTACATACACACCCGACATATCACGAATGGAGTGAATCTGTTGAGAGTGCCTTTTCTCCTTAATCGCCATATGGAAGTATCTAGTATTAGAATCCCCCTCCTTTAACCACTTTACCTTTGCTCTTTGCATGGCAGCCACTTCCTCATCCAAACGAGCCTGATTATAAGCCATCCGGGTCGCAAGTAGATCATCCCGTAACACCATATTGAACGGGTCCAAATCACAAGCCAGTTGTATCACATCAAGTTCATGCTTTGCTTTCTTAACCCTCAGCGAAAGATCTCCGTACGTATTTCGTAAATTAGCTAACGGCTTCTTCAAAAGCTTTAGCTTGGAAGTAACACGAAACATGAAGTTCCCATCCACATGCGTATTCCAACCATCATTCACAATTTGGAAGAAACGAGGGTTTTCAATTAGAAAATTATCAAATTTAAACCCTCGTTTTCGCTTTTTGACACCACAAGAGAAAGTAACCAGAGATGGAGAGTGATCCGATATACCTCTGGGAAGGAAAACCACCGAGGCATTTGCAAAAAGAGACGTGAATGTGGTATTTGCCATAACTCGATCCAACTTCCTCCTCAATCCAGCTTCCTGATTTGGCTTTTGGCACCACGTATGATGCACCCCCGTATACCGCATATCAAAGATCTCAACATCATCAACAAAACTTGCAAAATCTGCCATATCCGAATTACGTCTCGAGGAACCTCCTAACGCGTCATGAGGGAATGAAAGAGCATTAAAATCACCCGCAACCACCCACGGTTTATCTCCAATTATCGCTCTAAATCTCCTTACCCCCGACCATAAAAGGTGTCGCACACTTCCTTGATTTGCACCATAAATAAAAGTTGCGAAGAAGGCAGAATTTGACCCCCGAACCTTAATTTCACAGTTCATGAACTGTGAATCCAACTCTAAAAGCATAATGTCAAACGCCGCCTCATCCCACGCGACAATAATTCTAGTCCCATACTGCGAAACCGTCTGATTCGAAACCCAATTCCATCTACCAAAGACTCTAGAACACACATTTGGTAACACCTCCCCTTTAACATGAGTTTCTAACAAAGCACAGATATTAACACCTTTCTCCTTAATCAAATCCCTTACCTCAGCTTGTTTAGAGGACGTATTAAGTCCTCTAATGTTCCACGTTAATTTAACCATTATTACGAGGTTTTGGAATACCACCACCAGGAAGCTGAGTAGGAGAACTTCTCTTTGGTTTGCTACCAGCATCTCGTTTTCCCCCTCTACACCCGTGACACCCTCCTGATCTAGAACCGTGAAGCGATTCGGGTTTTTTAGAATACTTCGAACCGGGATGTCCAAAGGCTTGACAAAAGTTTGAGTTTGTTTCGAGTTCTGCACTCCTTTACCACGATCAATAGATTTGCTCTCATCCGGTTTCGTGGGTTTTGGTACAACCGAGACAACCTCCACAGGCACCGGAGCTTCGACACTAACAGGCTCCTCCATTCTATTCTCTAACTCCACCGAAGGCACCTCCACTCTACTTCCACTATCAGCCGCAACCAAAGCATCATCAACAGTTGTATTGTGAACATCCTTAACACTGACATCCACAATACCACCATCATCTTTAGTACCCGACGAGCTTGGTTTATCCACGGTCTTTGGTCTCCATTGCTTTCTCTCCACGGTCACAAACCCCTCCTCATCCATCACTTTGGTAATCTTTTTCTGCTTTTGTTGAGAGGCAACCGCTTTAGCACAAGAAGATATCTTATGCCCAAAAACAAGGCAGTGGGAACATTGGGAAGGTTCCCAAATGTATTCCACTCTAATCATGACCTTTGATTCATCTCCACCATTCAAATCCGGTATGACCACCTCAAGTTCTTTCTTTAATTCTCCAACAGACCAAACTTCCACTGGAACCTTTGCAAAACTTGGTCTACCCCAAGATTTATCACACATGGACGCTGTACAAGCATCCATTTGCTTCGGGACACCTAAAGCACTTGCAATACGACTGATTCCTTCCTTGTTGAAAGCTACAAGAGGAATATTGTGCAGTTTAATCCATAATGGGCAAGTAGTGTGCAAAGGCTTGGACAGCCCCTTTGTTGGGTCCCAATGCGCTACAAACAAAGGTACTCCTCTAATCATAAGAGGGCCTTGCTCAACCACTTGGTTACAACCTCCAACATCATTAAACTTGAAAAAGAAAACCCCACTATTATTCATCATTGAATTAGTAAGACCATATTTTCCCCAAGCAGTCTTAATATAATTCTGTACCACCGGAAAAGGAATTCTGGCACCCAGAAAATAACCAAAGAGAGTTGCATTGTGAGTTTTCATAGCCTCCTTAGCCAAATGCATAGGAATATGGATTCGAGATTGCACCTTATCCTCCAAAGGAAAGAATGATAACGAATCAGAAACCTTTGAACCCACAATGGAAGCAAAACTTACACCCTTTTTCACATCCTCCGAATGTTGTAAACGAGAATCCTTTGCAAGACGTTCAAAGACAGATTTTCTCACGGGTTGAGTGGGACAATCAACAAACAAATCTTCGAACCCCATAATGACTAAGGACTCCCCAAATCAGTTCTCACGAAGACCAAGGCTGACGGGATAACGAGGGCTGATAACAGCGCTGAAACCCCACAAAACCAAGGTGCTGCGAGTACCAATTTCAAGAATCGAAAGCCAAAGAAGTACAAAGAAAGGTGCAGATATGACGTCAGCCCTAGGAACAACAGTGACGTCAGCAGAATGACGTCAGCCCTACAATCGAGGCTGCAAACGTAAATCAGTCAACGCTAACGAGAAAGCGATGATTAGCAGCGAAGGAAAACCTAGCCGCATGCACATGCAGCAATCAAGACACAAAACCTAAACACGGAAACCCTAAACGCAAGGAATCGAAGTCGTACAAACACACACGATAAGACAGACTATGTCCCCACAAAGTCGACAACCCTAGATGCGTTGCAGAACCACCCAACAACCGAAAACGAGAAGACGAGTGTCCCCTCGGAGCCGACAGATGATGGACCGAAACCCTAGAGTCGCCACGAAGACAAATCTGCTCCCCGTCTGCTGACAACTTGATCGAAACCCTAAAACAAGAAACGCTGCAGCAAACCTAGAAACCCTAGGGATGCGACAACTACCCGACAAGAAGGAACCTTAACACAAACCCTAAAAACCAATTCTAGGGAAGACTAGACTGCCGAAAACAATCAACCAAACAGAAGAGATCGTACGAAGCCTACGTGGCCTAGACCGTTGTAGGAAACACGCACAATCACTCGATTGGAAGATCGGTATCAACAATCGTAACCCTAGAACAGCCGATAACACAAACAACACCAACGAATAAATCCAAACAAAGAGAAAAACAAAAACCCTAGGCGATGAAGAAAACCAGATACGAGATCCACTTACAAACTCAGATCGATCGAGGAAGCAACCATCAATCTCCATGAGTGAACCGAAACCCTAATCGCCCTAGGGAGAGAGAACGAGCCATAAGAAAACACGATTATTTTGAATTACGAAAACACGATTAAAAAATCATCTCTAGTTGTTTGAATCAATAGGAACAAACAAATCTAATGATTTGTTTGGCTCTGATACCATTTGTGAGGTCCACGCAATCAAACAACGAGATGAAAAGAGAAGAAATCAAGTGAAGAAAAGAAATGTTCTTGTATTTTATTAATGAAAGCTTTCAAGAACACCAAGAACACACACTAAAACACCTAGTCGACTCTCATAAGAATGATTTCCACACCCTTCCTTTCCAAACCCTAGACCATATATATAGGTCCATTACACTAAAGCCCAAGCCCAAGCCCAATAAACTAATTAACTAATTAAAAGCTAATTAATCCCTCTCAAAGCTTCCTTAATAAAACTTTCTAATTAGGACAATTTGGTCCTAACATGTAATAATAATAAACTAAAACTAGCTACTGGTGTCCAGGTACTGCATCCCAATAGAACTTGCATGAGCCTCAAGCTTCACCCTCGCTAGCGGCTTTGTCAGCGGATCTGCGACATTGTCTTCCGTCGGAATCTTGCATATTCTTACATCTCCACTTCCAATGATCTCTCGGATGAGGTGATACTTTCTGAGCACGTGTCTTGACTTGTGATGCTCTCTGGGTTCCTTTGCTTGTGCCACGACTCCCGAGTTGTCACAGAATATATCGATTGGTCTAGAGATACTGGCAACAACTCTTAGATCCGATAGAAAATTCCTCAGCCAGATAGCTTCCTTTGCCGCATCAGATGCTGCAATGTACTCTGCTTCTGTAGTTGAATCTGCAATCGTATCCTACTTCGAGCTTTTCCATGAGATCACGCCTCCATTTGTCAATGTATGTACTTTGACTAAGTCCGATAAGCCGCTTAGATCTATTTCTATAGATCTTTATACCAAGTATATAAGCGGCTTCTCCAAGGTCTTTCATCTGGAAACATTTGCTTAACCAACTCTTTACACTCTGTAAGGTTGGTACATCGTTTCCTATTAGTAGAATATCGTCTACATATAAGACTAAGAAGGTTACTATGCTCCCACTGAACTTAGTGTAAACACATGGCTCGAACTCACTTTTCGCGAAACTAAACTCTTTGATTCGCTCATCAAAATGTAAATTCCATCTACGAGATGCTTGCTTTAATCCATAAATGGATTTTAGCAGTTTACACACTTTATTAGGATTCTCAGGATCTTCAAATCCTTCTGGTTGTTCCATGTAGACGTCTTCTGTTAACTTTCCGTTCAGAAAGGCTGTCTTGACGTCCATTTGCCAGATCTCGTAATTAAAATACGCTGAAATGGCCATCAGAATCCTAATTGATTTTAACATGGCTACTGGTGAAAAAGTTTCATCATAGTCAATACCATGAGTTTGCGTGAATCCTTTTGTGACCAGTCTAGCCTTAAAAGTGTGCACATTCCCGTCCATGTCAGTTTTCTTCTTGAAAACCCATTTACGTCCAACAACTCTACAGTGCTGGGGTAAATCAGTCAACTCCCATACTTGGTTGTCGTACATGGACTACATCTTGGCCTTCATGGCTTCTTGCCATTGTTCAGACTCACTGCCTGACACAGCTTCTCCATAGGATGCTGGTTCATTCAAGTCTCCACCAACTTGAGAGACTAGAAACCCAAGATACCTATCTGTTCTTGTCTTACCCTAGTGGATCTGCGAAGGTCATGTGTTTGCACTTCCTCAATCGGCTCTGATTGAGGTTCAACATTTTCATGTTGAATTTCTGGCTCAACAGTTGGTGTAGTGTTATCTTCGTCTACTACCTGTAGATCTACATCCTCTCTGGTGTTCCCAGAACTGAGAAACCTTTCTTCCAGAAATTTTCCATTTCGAGCCACAAAGACTTTGTTCCGTTCAGGGTTGTAGAAGTAATATCCCACGGTGGTCTTGGGATATCCCACGAAGAAACACTTGTCGGATTTAGGTTTGAGTTTTTCTGAGGTAGGTCGTTTGACGTAAACCTCACAACCCCAAATTTTCAGAAAAGACATTTTGGGTTTCTTACCCTTCCACAACTCGTATGGCTTCTTCTCTACCGACTTGGTTGGCGCTTTGTTTAGTATATGTGCTGCTGTTTCGAGCGCATGTCCCCAGAATGATATTGGTAGTGTAGAGTGACACATCATCGATCGAACCATGTCTAGCAATGTACGATTCATCCTTTCTGACATACCATTCATCTGAGCTGTATACGGAGGTGTGAGTTGTGATACAATCCCACATTCCATAAGATGATTGGCAAACTCTTGACTAAGATATTCGCCTCCTCGATCTGACCGTAAAAACTTGATCTTTCTGTCAAGTTGATTTTGTACTTCATTCTGATATTCTCTGAATTTCTCAAAGCTTTCAGATTTATGTCTCATCAAGTAGACATAACCATATCTACTGAAATCGTAAGTAAATGTAATGAAATACCGGTATCCTCCTCTAACAAGTCAGTGGCCCTTTCATTATATTTGTTGAAAGGTTCATTTGTCATCTTGCCAGATTAACAGGATTCGCAGTTGTCAAAAGGTTTAAAATCAAAAGTTCCAAGAAAACCTCCTTTTAGGAGTAGTTCAACGCGTTTCTTGTTTATGTGGCCTAGACGACAATGCCAGAGGTAAGTTTGATCCTCAATGTCTTTGGATCTTTTACTTATATGATAGATTTCTTTATTATCATGTTGCAGATTTACTCTATATAGACCATTCACAGGTGTAGCTTTAAAATAGAAAATATTATTTTTAAATACTGAAAGCATTTTATAATCATATTTATAATAAAAGCCTTGGTCTACTAATAAATCAAAAGACATAACAATCTTAATCATCTTTGGAACATAATAACAATTTTCCGGTTCCAAAATAAGACCTGAGGGTAAACTAAGACTATAAGATCCTACTGCTTCAGCTATCAGCGGTGTGCCTTCGCCAACTCGTAGGTTCGAACGGTCCTTCCTCAAAGTCTCTCTTCTAGTGAATCCCTGTAAATGATTACAAATGTGGTTACCACTGCCTGTATCAATTACCCATGATTCATAAGAAGTGATTAAGCAATCTATCATAAAGATACCTGGACCATTTCCTCAAAGTCTCTCTTCTAGTGAATCCCTGTAAATGATTACAAATGTGGTTACCACTGCCTGTATCAATTACCCATGATTCATAAGAAGTGATTAAGCAATCTATCATAAAGATACCTGGACCATCGGGTAAACCGATCCCTATTTGGTCAATATTCATCGAGTGCTCGCAAATATCCTGGCTACCGCATTCTGGGCAACTCAGATCTCCCAACTCATCAATCCAATCACTGTCCATGAGTTCAGCAGGTGCTGGTTTCGTCTCTAGACTGGCCAAAATGTCCTCGTGCAACATTTCCACGTCTTTCCTTGGTTTTTTCATGTAGGCACTAGTTGTGTCACATATCTCCTTCGGAAGTGAATACCACATGAGATGCATTAACTCTTCTTGAGCCATTTTGTATCCCAAACGTGTCAAACATTTAAAGAGCCTCCTTATATTAATGAGATGGTCTTTAGCTGATTGGTTTTTTCAGCTTCAACGAAAGTATCTCTTCCATTATCAGAAGCTTACCTGTATGCTTATAGAAACCTAGCTGGCTTTCTATGTCTTTCACGACCTCATGACAGGATTTATCTCTTAGACCTCCCGTAAGCTTGAGTGATATAGAGAAAATCAGAATCGACATGACATCAGATTCATCCGCCAAATATTTAAAGTACTGAGCAAATTCCTTTTCAGGAGAATTGCTCTCGGGTCGTGAAACAGGTTTTTCCAAAATATACAACTTACCCTGTGCACTCTAGACGTTGTCAAGGTGCATTTTCCAAACTGGAAATTTTTGACCTGTAAGCTTCCATTTGCTATTGATGAGGCGGAGCGATTCCTCAGGGGTATAAAACGGGACTACAGATTTAAACATCTACAAATACAAGAATAAAACTTCGATTTAGTTTATAATTATAAAACTTCTAATAAATTAGTACCCTTAAATTAATTTATTAGACTAGAATCCATATTTCACATGTGTCGGCAAGCGTGTGTTCACGTCAAGCCGACTCATGCGATTTAAGGTAGGTAAAGCCTATACCAATCGCATTTTAATACGAAAACATGACTTCTAGATCGTCGGGACATCAGATATAAAATTTGTGCATATTTAGTCCCTCTAGTGCACTTTGGCCCGGTACCACCCGGTGAATAAATAATTACCAAAACAGATCGCACCACCCGGGACCTGGACATACTCTGGCCGGTACCACCCGAAGATAATTCGCAAAGTTTTTATCCCCTCCAATTTCGGTTTGAACGCGGGCGCTCAAGGTGTGCTCACTTACAACGCCCTACGTACCTTACACCGGAGGTGTCCCTAAAGTGGGTTGCACTTACTGATCTATGATTTTAACAAGTGTTCCCAAAAATTGCCAGTTTTCAAAAACTTGGATCCAAACACAAACTGTATTTGTATCTATTTTATTTAAACAGCTTATATTTAATTTTAACCACACAATAAACATGCAATTAAATATAAACAACCACGCAATTAAACAACATGTCATAGTAAAAAATCCTTAAGCTATTGTCGTTTTGTGAGCCAACACAAAATGACGGTCTCAATACTAAGTGACAACAACACACACGACATGAACTTCTCGGCACTCCAACTGGCTCCAAGATCCATGGTTGACTCCGTGCTCCGTCTTTAGTTGTTGATTCTTCGGTTATTTTATTTCAAATTTATTACAATTAAAGCGGCTTGTAAATGGCACGCAGACCTCCCGTAACCAATAACGAATAAAACTAAAACAAACACACAAAAACATAATCCATGGGTCAAAGGGTTTGACTACGACATTAAAACAAAATCTCAACTAGATTCTATTTTATTTTAACTAAAATTAATTAAACTAAATTCATTTAACAAAGCAAATTTAATCCCTAGGGTTTTAAACCTATCTGGTTTAAACCCTTAACATTCGAAACCTAGACGTACTGATCGCGAACAAAACAAACAGCAACTGTCACCACCAGTCGCCGCTCGCGGCGCGAGCTGGTGGTTCCCAGTCACCGGTGATGACGACAGCTAAATAGCCACCGCCGCCACCGTTTCGATCGTCATCGCCATCACCGGCGACAACATTGATGGAATTAACCATCGCCGTCGCCATCGGTCGGGGACGCGACAGCAGTCGCGGCTAGTGCCACCACCACCGCCGCTTCCCGGCGACAACAAACAGCCACACCGCCACCATCAAACCACCGGCGACAGCAGCAGCTCAACGCCACCACCATCGCCGTGGTCGACGGCGACAACCACAACACCACCACCACTATCGACGATGGCAGCAACGGCCACCACCGCCGATCGGTGGTTCCTCCAAAACCGTCGACGACGGAAGCAGCAATCGCCACCACCGCCGTCATTTCCTGGCGAATTAAAATCACCACCACCGTCGTCGACCGTGGCGATAACCACCGTCGTCGACAGTGGCGATAGCCACCGTCGCCGATCGGTGGTCAAAACATCAATCGCCGCCACCACGCTGTTGTGGTGCGGCTTTCGATCGCACAACCGATGCCACCACCAAAACCGGTCGTGTGGCTGTCGATTATTCCCACGGCTGACGCTGCAACCACAATCGGTGGTGCGGCCGGCGTTCGTAGACGGGGAAACAGCCGACGCTGCATCCACAAGCTGTGGTGCGGCCAACACCTGTTTCCGGTGGATGATGATGGTGATTGGCCTGGTGGTTCGACCGGCCAACTGCCGCTGTTCCATCGCCGTTTCCGAATCGTTAGGTTTTTCAAAAAATTCAAATTTTAAAACGATTAAACACAAATAAAAATCAAATCTTTTTAAACCTAATTAGTTCAATAACCTGATCTGCGGGTTTAGGAAGTGGCTCTGATACCACTGTTGGGAATCGGGGCGATAAAACACGCAGCGGAATACAAAAACACGATTCCCAAATACGGACCCAACCTAAACCTTACAAACACAAAAAGGGTGTTTTAGTGGTTTACCTTTTGCGTGAAAAACTCCGAAACGCGAGCAGGGGATACACCGCTACTAACACCACGTGAGACAGGCTACTAGCCCACCGTGACTGATCGGAAAAACGACTCCGGTCGTTCTTGCGTGATAACTCCAAAATTATACATGTTTTGGTCCTACTTAATTGCTTGAATTTACCCCGTTTCTCACCCATTTCTGATCTGATTACTCATGTTTTGGGCTAATTCACACTTTTGTAGGTTCTGGAGGCCTTGGAACGGAAAAATACGAAAAAAGGCGGAAAAGCGTGGAAATTGGACAAAGTCAACTCAGAGAGCTTTTCGCGTCCGCGAAGTTTTAAGCTTGGCGCCGCGAAGAGAGAAATTTCTAGAATGTTCATGCTTTTCACTGACTTTGCATCGATTCTGAAGATTCTCGCGCCGCGAAGTAGGCAATGACCCTCGACGAAAGATTCCAGAACTTGCTAAAAAAGGAAAAATAGGGTTAATTAAGTGTCTCGCGCCGCGAAGCTGCCGCCTCGCGATCGCGAAACGAGCCTCCGAATGCCTTTTAAATACCAGCCTCCCCCTTTAGTCCAGAAATCATCACCAATCATTTAGCAGTTACATCTTTTCATATTTTCTTAGTTTGATTAGTGAGAGAGAGAGTTGTGCCGATACGAGTGATACGATCTACTCGGAGTTTGTTCTCCTGTTCTCGATCATCTGTTGCTGTACGGTCGGTATAATGTCTGTCTTTTATACTATGTTTGCTGTTTTTATTATGTTTAGTGAGTAGTCTTATTTAGTGGTACTTATTATGGTAGATGAACCTTGTGGATGATGTTTTTATGAATTAATTGATTAATGGTTTGTTATTGGTTTATTGAGTGTGATTTTATGGTTCCAGTTTGATTCGTATTGTATGGTTATTTGAACTCATTGGTTGGGTGTATCTGTTTGACCTAGATAGATAGACTCCGTTAGGTTAATCAACCTTTCTTGACCTTCACTTCGGTAACACGGAGAGTTGTGTTAGGTAGTTAGCTCAGACCGAGAGCAGTTAGATAGTAAAATTCCGTGCAATAGTGATAGAATTGGGTGACTAGTACTAGTCTGCCTGACAATCAGTTTATGTATTAGGACTAGGAAGACCAACCTAGTTGACAACCATAATCATCGCATGTTAGGGCGTCCTAGACTTAAATTCTTACAATAACCAATACAACCATACCTTTGGCAAAGTTAAATCATCCACTTGATGATAGGTTGTCCTTAGACCTGAGAGTTTGGTCTGGGAATGTGAGGACTGTTGTACTCTTAGGATGTACTAACGCTACGCCGTAACAAGGTGGCCATACGGGACATGACTAGATGCAGCAAAAGCCATGTTTCCAGATGCAGATACTCAAGAAGGGATTTACACCTCTTTTTCAGGAGAGATATTTCCGGGCCCCTTGACGATTAAGATTGGCAGAAATGCGTGGCCATGCTCGGATAGAATAACAGTGGTTATTTGGTAAGTTTCGTAACTGTAGGCAATCGGAATCAGAGTCAAGAAATACTTGAGTTTAAGAATTGAACCCTCCGCTCCATGTCTAAAACTCACTTTAGAAATATCATGTGTAAAAGGAATGAACCTGTGCACATTCAATTGAGAATAGTATCTCTGGATATAAGAGATCTTATAACCTGGTTAACCTAAGTGTCTGGCTAGGGACCTCCTTAGGCTAATGGTAACTGTGAAGTTACTGGTCTGGCATAAGTGGGAGTCTGAAAGGATTATGTGCAAGACAGTAACAGGGATTACCGTGTGCAATATTATAAGGCACTTGTGGGTCACACTGCTACACACTCAAATAGTGGTCAGTTGGATTTACTAATTGTGTGGGAATTGATTAATTAGTTTAATTAATTAATTGGAGAGATAAATAAATAATAAGTTTATTATTTATTTTATTGGATAAATATTGGAATAAATATTTATTAAATATATATTAATAAGGGAATTAATATATGGTAATGTTTAACAAAAAGCAAACGGGCTTTTAATTAAACGGGCTTTCTGTTGTTAGGTAGTTACCATATTTAGTTTTATAAATATGGGATAAACCTAAAGGATTATCCATTATTCCAATTCATTAGTTTCTTAGACAGAAAGAAAGCCAAAAACCCTCTCTCTCTCCCCTCCCAGAAATCGACACACACACACACACACAAATCAGGTGGATTTGTGTTCCGGGTAATCCAAAGGCGTTCTAGCAGCAAACTCGAGGTAGTGCAGTAGCGGTGTACCCCCCACGAGCTTTCCAGTATTTTTGAGGTATATCGTTTAAACCCATAGTAGTTGTTAATCCATATGTGATTTGGTTGGTTCCTGGTTTGGGAATTAGAAAAGTTTTCCGCTGTACAAATTGTTTTAAGTCTCAACAATTCCCAACAAGGAGATCCCGTTGAGCCTCTGGTTAGGGTTGGTTTGGACGCCGAGCGCGAGAATCTCGCTGAATAAAATTTCTCTGGAGACGAGGGGTCAAACGGAGCCTCGGCAGAGTCAGCTGGAAGATGGAGGATGCGTCGGAAGTCCTCCAAGTTGACCACAAGTTCCATCTGATCGACGTGTCCTACCAAAGTCTAAACGCTGTCTCGAGTCACTATGCGAGAGGTGTGCCAGAATTGCTGCACATAAATCTCAAGTCACAAGGATCTCAATCACCACATCGTCTTGAACGGATATGTAGTCTAGATCCACGAACTTTTTGTTCTGCGTGATCGAACGAAGGTCTGCCTGAGAGATTAGGGCGCGATCGACGGCGTTGTCGATCGGTGACGGTGGGTTGTTCTATTGTTGAGCCATTGCTGAACGAACAAAAACACGTAAAAAATGTTAGAATCCACCAAATTTCACCAAGTGTTGGAATCCAAGTTCAACTAGCGAAACAACAAAACCCGAGTCGGGTTTTGACATTTCCCGAGTCGGGAAATGTGAAAACCCGAATCGGGAAAGGATGTTTCCCGAGTTCAATCTTAAACTCAACAACACTTGATCTTTTTAATAAAACGAGTCAGAAAACTTGAATGCCCGAGTCGGGTTATTCAAGTTTCCCGAGCTGGGAAATGAGGCACAACAAATGGTACTTGGTTTACATTTCCTAAAGAAACCCGAGTCGGGAAACGATGTTTCCCGAGTCGGTAAAGAAGCACAACACTTAGAAAACATTTGAAACAAGATCAAAATATCCTCGCCTAAAAATCGAGTCGGGAATCTCGAAAACCCGAGTCGGGTTATCATGTTTCCCGGGACGAGTTACTTGAAAGATGAAAGGTTCCTAGCCAAAGAACGAGTCGGGAAACTCGAATACCCGAGTCAGGTTATTCATGTTTCCCGAGTCGGGATATTTGAACGTATGCATAAAGTCCGAGTCGGGAAACCAAGTACATTCAAGTTTCCGACTCGGGATATTTGAATATCTTGACTCGGGATATTTGAATATCTTAAGTCGGGAAACCAAGTACATTCATGTTTCTCGACTTCTAATCGGCTACAAACAACAAATTTAAGCCCTAAAACTAGCAACATTTGATATATCTCGACTATAAACTAGTTTAAGAACGTATTTGGACTGATCGAACATCCCGAAAACCCATTCCAAAGAGTTTGGGTTTTGGGTTTGTCACAAAACCTTTAGGCTTCGATTTGGGCAAGAAAACTCAACAGAAAGATGAATACGATGATATCAAGTTGTTCGTAATCTTACCGTGATCGTTTAGGAATAGTTGGATCGAAGAATGGGGGTCGGAATCGCCGGAAAAGTGACCAAAAAGGAGAAGGCGGAGGTTGCGGTTCGTGCCTTGCATCGAGAGGGAGAGAGAGAGAGAGAGAGAGAGTTTTTGAAAATCTGATTTGTTGGAAAGAATAAAGAAAGGACAAAAGGTTCTTTTTATATTTTAGGTAGTCAACTTATCAGTTTTGATATAAGTGTACTCTCTTTTCACTCTCAACTTCCGAAAATGACACAAACACCCCCTGGACTACAAGTTTCACACAAATTGCAAAACGAGTCCCTGAACTTGTAAGTTTAGAAAATTTCAAAAATAGTCCCTGAACTTATGTTCCTGAGAATGGCAAACTTGGTCCTCGAACTTCAAAGTTCAGAAACTTGGCACATCCACCTCCTGAACTTCCAAATTCATAAAAATGTACAAGTTCAGCCCCTAGACCTCTACAAAACGACTAACCTGGATATTTTCTTCGGGTATTAATTGTATAACCCCGGCATTGGATTTTGCGCGAGTTTTGATCTGAAGTAATCAGAAGTCGTTATGATGATCCACACCTACACAAAGGAGTGGAGAATGGTATCCAAGACAGTGTGGATCCGAGAAAATTAGTACAAACAATCAAACAGCTGTAACATACTCCCCCTAGATATGTGCATATCAAAGAGGCTCCCCCTACACACATGCATACCTAAAATGGATTCCCGGCTCCCCCTATACCTCAGGCGGTAGGTCTAGCATTCCTAACTTGCTTAGAAGAAAGAAATGGTGTTGCTCATCAAACGGCTTAGTGAACAGATCAGCTAGCTCAAGGTCACTTTCCACAAAATACAGTTCAATGTTACCTTTCTCGACGTGATCCTTAATGAAGTGATATCGTATGTCGATATGTTTCATTCGAGAATGTTGAACTGGATTTGCCGTGATTTGAATCGCACTTTTGGAGTCACAGTAAATAGGAATCCTCTACATGGTGTATCCGAAGTCTGCCAGTTGGGTTTTCATCTACAGGACCTGTGAACAACAGCACGCAGCGGCGGCATACTCTGCCTCCGCCGTAGAGAGTGAAACACAGTTTTGTTTACGGGACGACAAACTCACCAACTTGTCCTCGAGGAACTGACATGCTCCGGATGTACTCTTCATGTTCAACTTACAACCTGCGTGATCTGAATCTATGTAGGCTATTAGTTCAAAACCATAATCCTTTGGGTACCAAAGGCCAAAATCAGGCGTGCCCTTCAGGTACCTAAGAATTCTTTTCACAACAGTTAAATGAGATTCACGAGGATCACACTGATAACAAGCACAGACACCCGTGGAGAATACGATATCAGGTCTACTAGCCGTGAGGTAGAGCAAAGAACCAATGATCGCTCGATAAGTCTTTTGATCTACTGGCTTGCCAGATAAATCAGCATCCAGTTCGAACGATTTGGGCATTGGTGTAGCAGCTGAGCTTGAGCCATCGAAATCAAAATGTTTGAGTAAACCATGAACGTATTTTGATTGGTTTATAAAAATGCCATCAGGGCGTTGTCGAACTTGAAGTCCTAAAAAGAACGTCAACTCGCCCATCATGCTCATTTGAAATTGTGATTTCATGGTGTGCTCAAACTCTTTGCACAACTCAGGCTTTGTAGATGCAAAAATGATGTCATCCACGTATATCTGTACTATGATCAAATCATTAACTGATCGATAAAGAAATAAGGTGGGGTCGATTGTACCTTTCTTGTAGCCAGCTTCGAGCAAGTGAATAGTTAAAGTTTCATACCATGCACGAGGAGCTTGCTTGAGACCGTAAAGCGCCTTGTCTAGAGCGTATACATGAGTTGGGAATCTTTGATCTACAAACCCCTCGGGTTGCTCAACATATACTTCTTCATGAACACCGTTCAAAAAGGCGCACTTGACGTCCATCTGGTATACGGTCATTTTCTTGTGAGCGGCATATGCGAGAAAGATCCGAATTGCCTCAATTCTAGCCACTGGCGTAAACGTCTCATCATAATCGATACCCTCTTGTTGGCGAAAACTCTTGGCGACCAATCGGGCCTTATTCTGGCCACTGGCGCAAACGTCTCATCTTTCTTGTTCACGAAGATCCATTTTAAGTCAATGATGGATTTCCTTCTCGGTCTTTCTACCAAGCACCATACCTTGTTTCTTTCAAACTCTGCCAGTTGTTCTTGCATTACTTGTACCCAATCTGGATCTGACAGAGCTTGTTGGATTTATGACGGTTCAAAGTCACTTAGGAACCCGCCAAAAAGAACCACGTTATCAATTCTCTTTGAGGATCTAGTTTGAACAGTCTGAGACGGAATCCTAATGATCTAGGAGGAGGGGTGATCTCTTGTCCACTTTCTGGTGTGAGGAAGTGTAACATACGCTTGCTGATCATTTAATGCATCATTTTCGTAGTGCACTGCTAAGACCCCTGACAGGTTCCCACTTGAAGAACCTTCTTGAAGATTCCAATGGGGCACGCGAACTACCTGAGTATAAGTCCTTTGAGAGGAGCTCGGAGAAGGTAGCGGAGCGGCTTCAGGAATGGGTGCAAGAACAGGTGATGTTGTCTGCTCTTGGACAGGTTCCGATGAAGCAACTGTTGGAGGTTCTGATGAAGAATTTTCAGGGGAGAAACCACTGACTTCGGTGTCACTAAATCTATTGAAGTACTAGATGATGGTTCTGTCACAAAGGCATCAGATGACACATAAGTGTTAGATGAACCAGGATGAGCAGGAACTACGATTTATCTGGTTAGGGTTGGTAAGTCGTAGTCTGCAGGATCTATAAAATCTGAAGCAAAGGGGTTAGATGCAAAATCTGTGCTCGGTGGTGTAGTGGACAGTTCAGGCAGTATGGCATTTGGATTAGTAGGGCATGCATCAGAATATGTTTCAGTTTCAGAAAAATCCACGTCTGAGCTTTCCAAGACGGATCGGGTGCGTTTGTTGAATACCCGATAAGTCTTTGAGTTAAGTGAGTATCCGTTGAAGATAAACTCATCAGACTTAGGGTCAAACTTACCCAGATCCTCTCGGTCGTTAAGAACATAGCATTTACATCCAAAAACTCTAAAGTAGTCGATGTTTGGCTTACGCTGCTCGATCATCTCGTAAGAGGTTTTACCAGTCCGCTTGACGATCAGTGTCCGATTTTGAGTAAAGCATGCTGTAGAAACGACTTCAGCCCAAAATGATTGTGGAACGCCTGAGTGAGCCATCATGGATCTTGCTGCTTCGACCAACGTCCGATTCTTCCTTTCCACGACTCCATTTTGTTGAGGAGTGCGCACAGCGGAAAAGTTGTAAGAGATTCCCACATCTTCAAGGAAGGATTGCAGTTTTGTGTTCTGAAACTCGGTGCCGTTGTCGCTTCGTAGCTTCTTCACCTTGCGACCCAAAAGAATTTGAATCCGTTTGATGAAGGCAATTATCCGATCAGCAGCATCAGATTTGGCTCGTAAGAATTCAAGCCAAGTGAACCGAGAGAACTCATCGACAAGAACTAGCATGTATTTCTTTCTGGCTAAGCTCTCGACTCTCATTGGTCCACACAGATCCATGTGAATCATGTCAAGTGGATTTTTGCTGTTGGTATCCATCTTTGGAGGATGAGAGCTTCTTTTCATTTTTCCTTGTTCACAAGCGGGACACAAGGTATCTTTTGAAAGACGAGTCTCAGGTAATCCATTGACCAGATGCTTTGAAACCAACTTGTTCATATCTTTGAAATTCTAATGGCATAACCTCCGGTGCCACAGCCAACTGTCCTCCTTTGAAGCTTTGGTGAGCAAACAGATTGCATCTGCTGATTGAGATAGTGCTTCAAACTGAGTGTGTGTCTGAGGGATGGATCTAAAGACGGTTGTATACAAGTTCCCTGTTCTTCGTGCACTAAGAACTACATTACCGTCTTCGTCGTTTACTGAGCTTCCGTACAAAAACTGTTTAACCCAATAGTTGCTATCACAGAATTGACTAGAGCTAAACATATTGTACCCCAATCCCTCAACATATCGTACATTCTTGATAATGTACTTCCCGTCTGTGATGTTGCTATAACCCATCATTCTCTTTGGAGTTTTGTCTGCTGTCTTGACATATCCCTTGAACCTTTCAACATAGTCGAAAAGGAAGGACCTTTGACCAGTCATGTGTCTATAAGCTTCTGAATCGATGTACCACACATGACTGACCTGCAAACAAATTAAGCTTGTTTAGGGACCCATTGCCAAATGGGTTCCTTAGGGTTAGAGGCAGTTGTAACTATCAGTGTAATCCCCTTTTTGGATTTCTCCTTAGGCGCAGGGGACTTCACTGAAGAAGAGGAATTTGACGTCCCTCTTTTCCTTCCCTTTCTCTTTCGAGAACTAACATTAGAATTATGTGCATAAAAAGAATTTGCCACACCATAACGCAAGAGATTATCAAACATAGAACACATGTCATTTTTAAAAGCATCAAAAACATTGTTCAAATTACGATTACGGTTTACAGACATGTTTGAAGCAAATCCTACACTAGGTGGCGCATGGCCTAAACCCACACGGCTAAGACCACGCCTCTTAGGAAAAGCGGTGAAATGGTTGTTTCTTCCTTGATAATCACTTCCTGGTGGCTTCACATTCTTTCCACCATCTTTCCTTCTCCCATCTGCATTAAAATCATGGTGTGAGTTAGAGGACGGTTTAGTAGAAATGGATTTGCCACCTTTTCCAGATGACTGTTTTGAAAAATTAGGTTTTGTGGAAGTTAAAGGTTGATTTGGTTTTATCTGAGATGTCTCACCCACTACGAAAGTGCTAGAATTAAAGTTAAGACCTTTAATGGGTTTGACTGAGGCACGAGCATCTTTAGATTTTGAATTCTGGTTCTGGAGTCCCTTAGGTGTGTGAGGCTTAACTGACTTCTCCTTATCAGTACCTACACCTTTTTCACCCTTAGGAATATTTTTCTCAGAATCTGAAGCTTGTGACTCAGTAGACTTCTCTGGTTTAGAAAGAACAGATCTCTTTTTCTTTGGGATAAGACCTGAAGGATCATCACCATCTTCTAAAAAAACCTTCACCTCATATTCAACATTTGGATCTAGGACGATCTTAGGTTTTCTTTACCTACGGTAAGGGACAAAAGATGTCTCATCATCATCAGAATCCAAAGAGTAAAAATCCTCTAAAGTAGATACTTTCTTTTTCAAAGGAGCGATTAACACATCTTGATTAGCAAAAGTTTGAGAATACAACAACTCCTTTTCATAAAAATATTCCTTTTCCATTTCAAAAAGAATTTTTTGGACGATGAGTTTCTTTTGAAGATCCGCAAATTTGACTTTGAAAACTGTGAATGAAGAGTTTGCGGTCTCACACTCTGAAAAAAGCCTAATTCTCTCGGCGTTAGCTTCGAGTAAGTCTTTTCCCAGAGTGTCTATCATGTTGTCCTTCTCAGAGATAATGACTTTGAGATTCAAAATTTGATGTTGACAGGCATCTAGATCCATGGCTTTCAATCTAAGTCCAAAGACTTCTTTCTCTAGCTCAACTAGGTCGGGACTCTTAGTTGTGGAAACATCCATGGGTGGGATAACTTAGGACTCCTCAGAGAGTTCGATTTCCCTAGTGTCATAGCTAGTGTTCAAATCGGCATAATTGATTGGTGGCATTGCTACACATGGAGTTCTAGCCTTAATACCTTCCCAAGAGGGGTCGGTATTGGTTGGATCTCTAGCAGGAATGAAGATTGGTCCTTTGGAAATGGGACTGGTGGGAGGACTGCTAGTGGTGCTATTTGACGAACTGGTGGTTCTAGTGATGGTCTCACCATTGATGACTTTGGTATAAGTGATAGTCTGCCTAACAAATTCCTTGGTAACATGTCCTCCTACAAAGGCTGGTTTAGGTTTGGATGCGGCCATATCCTCAAAGTTGTATAGATTCGAAGGCCCTTTTTCTAAAACATGATTTTCAGCATGTCCTAGTCCGGGTCTAGCTTTGTAAAAAGAATTTTTGTTGGCATGCATGGTGAGGATACTCGGAGTCTGTTCAGATTGTCCTCGCTTAAAATTGTTGTCTTCAAGCTCTTGGATTTCTGTGAAAAGCTTAGTTCTTTCCTCAGAATGTAACTGAAATTTGATTGTGAGCTCCCCATGACTACTATTGAGTTCATCATGTGAATTTTGAAGAGACAACATTTTGTTTAACAAATTTGACTCTCTAATACCAGACTCAAGTACCTCTCGATTGTAATTCAATGTCAAGTCTTTGAGAGAGCTCTTATAAACAACACTGTCGATTCTAAATTTCGTGACAAGAGTTCTTTCCGTTTGGAGATCTTTCTCTAGGTCACAAATTTTAGCTTCTAACAGTGAGACAGTATAAGTTAAATCAGGAATAGAGGATACCTCAAACACATCGTTGTCAAAACGAGTACTAGGACCAACACCATCAGGTCCTTCAAAATCTACCATCAGGCAGTGTCCTCTCACCAGCAGATACTCCTAATCTGAGCTCTCTTCTTCACAAACCCAGTTCTTCTCCTCTATCAGCAATGCAACGCCATTTTCCTTCTTCCTCATCAATGCAACTTTCTTCTCAAAGTATGCGGCATCCTTGTACTTCACGGTACACTCCTTGGAATACTGTCCCGGTTTACCGCACTTGTAACAAGTGGGGCCATGCCCATCAGATCTTGGAAGTGGGGCCTGCTGAGGAGCGGGAGGTTGGCTGTTGGAACTCTGTTGCTGGACTAGGGCTTGACTACCTTGATTCTTGGAACTTGTGTGACTCTCACCATGAGAAGGTTGGTTGAATCTGTTCCCATGATGATCAGACATACGAGGATCACCATTGTTACTTCCTCTTCCATGCTCACCCTATCCTTCAGATCTACGATCATTCCTTCCTTCCTCAAAACCATAGTCGGTTCCGCGATCGTATCTACCTTCATTAATTTTGTTCCTGGAGTCACCTTCAAAGCCTTGCCTGTTGTACCCAGAACCAGATCCGTGTTGCCTGGAATATCCTTGGAAGTTGTAGTCTGGGTTTTGTCCACGCCAGTTGCCATGATAATTCGAACCTCCTTGGTAGTCAATAAAGAAACTATCACGTTGATAGTTGTCCCTGAACCTCCCTTGATTGTTCCTGCCTTGATCAAATGACTGATAGCTTTCCACTTGCTGATATCCTCCTCTACCTTGGTCACCTGATTGAAATCTGCCTGACTGCTGATAACCACCTCTTCCCGGACCCATTCTATTTCCACCTTGAAATCTGAAGCTTAAGATCTGCTAAATCCCCAATTTGCATTCAACTTCTGCATGTTGTGAGAAATTAATGCAAGGGATTCATTCATGTGGAACAGTTCCTCATCAGAAATGGTGATGATCATTGGATCATCCGGGTGTTGCATGCCTTGGTTGAAGTTCTAGTTTAGGTCATGATTGAAGACATGATTGAAGTCCTCCGGATGTTGAGATACTGGCATGTGGTTAAAACAGGTTGGTTGAATTGGAGCTGAATTTGGTCCTCCAAGTGGCACTGCAGCAAGCGCCAGAGGATCGATAGCTCTCTTTGATCTGCCACCAGTGATAAACTCCTCACGTTGTACAAGTCATGCAATCTTAAAGTACCCATATTTCGGCTTAGCTGGATGTTGATGGCCATGTTCTGCCATTCTTGAGTAAGGTTCTTCAAGAACTTCACGTTAACCTTATAACGAATCTTCTCCACACCCAACCTTCGGAGATCGTTAACAAAGGAGTTCAGACGTTGGTAAGATTCGGTCAAGGATTCATTCTCCTTAGCACGAAAGCCTTCATAAGTATTCAGTGCATTTTCCTTCTGACTCTCTAGAGCGGTGTCTCCACCTTGCATCTGTTGCTCGATTTCCAGCCATACATCCCGAGCACTTGTCAGACTGTCTACTCGCGCATACATGTCATTTGGAAGGGCCATGATGAGGAGGGTAAGCGCACGCTTGTTAATAGCATGATGTTCCCTTTGTTCAGGAAAGAGTACATGTCATAGGGCTTTTCTATTGTATATGCAGGCATACGTGCACAGTTGTCTGTTCGAGGTACTTCAGCAACTGTGATGGTGGGTCTGACCGGACCCTCACGAATGGATTTCATGAGGTTTTTATCGAGGAGGTCTAGGAAGTGGATCATTCGCCATTTCCACTGTTGATACTCACCCATGACGAGTACGGGTGGGCGAGATTCAGAACCTATGCCGATGATTTCCTTCGACATCTTGTTCACACACAATTTTAAATGTTTTAAAATTCCATCCAATTATATATGTATAAAATTAAATTATACATTGATAGTCAAATCGAGAGACGTACTTACTATAAACACTCTAAAGGGGTTTAAGGAGGTTGCCTATAAAATGGTAGCCGAATGAGAATGGTTTTTTAAATTCCTTGGCATTACCATACTCACCGCCTCTTGTGTGGACTAGTGGAATTACCGAGAGGTTTGATAGGTCAATAACAAGTTTAAACTATTTACTATGAAGTATAAAACAAAATCATGTTTTAGATACACTAAGAAATGTGAAAAGTCATATGTTACCTATGTAAATAACATGCCATTGACATAAGTCGATGAATCTCAAAAGAACTAGGAGTTTCATAGTGAATAAAATTAACAAAAGTATTGTTTACCTAAATAACTTTGTGATGTGATTACATCATCCCTTTTTGCATCATAAAGTGAAATATGGATCCTAGCCTTTTAAATAATCTTAGGGTAATTATTTTAAAGGATTAAATATCAAACTAACTAAAACTATATCTAAAGATGGCTAGAAATATTCCACCTCCTCCTACCCAATCAACTTCCAACCTTACGTTACTCTCTATCCTAAGTAAAGATAACCTCACTAGGCCAAACTACTTGGATTGGATTCGTGCATTTAGAATTGCCTTAAGGTACGAAGACAAAGAGTACTTGCTCGATGAGGACCTTCCTATACTAGATGATGGAGCAAGAACTGAGGCAGTAGCCGAATATGATAAGCATGACACAGAATCAAGAAAGGTCACATGTCTCATGTTGGCGTCCATGTCCCCGGAACCTCAAAGGAGTTTCGAGAACATGGGGGCGTTTGAAATAAGTGAGCAACTTCGTGAAATGTTTTAGGAGAAAGCAAGACAAAAATGATTCCAAGTCGTAAAATCACTTATGGAATGTAAGCATTAGGACGGTGCGCCTCTGTATGTACACATGTGCAGAAAATGAAAGCGTACATTGACAGGTTAGTCGATCTAGGTGTCAATTTCCCAAGAGAGCTTGCCATTGACATGGTGCTGAATTATCTTAGTGGGGCATATAAACAGTTCATAATGAACTTTAATATGAACAATATGGACAAGACCCTGATGGAACTCCATGGAATGTTGAGATCTGTTGAAGCAAGCATGGGTAAGACCCAAAGTGCTCACTCAACTGCTCCCATCCCGGCCATTAGAAAAGGTGGCTGTAAGAAGAAGAAAGTTTGTCATGCCAAAGGGAAGGGAAAGGCTAAAGTTGTTCCTCGCAACCAAGGCCTTAAGAGAAAAGCTGAAATTTTAACATATCGCCAACAAGTGACCTTAAAGAAGCCATATGCTTCTACTATCAAGAAAAGGGCTATTGGAAGAGAAGCTGCCAAAATATCTAAAGGACATAAAGATGAACAAGCCAAAGGGTGTGGCACCTCAGGTATTTTTATGACTGAACTCCATAGTACTTCAGTTTCTAACTCTTGGGTCCTTGATACGGGATGTGATACTCACATTTGCTCCAATTTTCAGGGACTAAAGGAAAGTAGAATGTTAAAGCATGGGGAGCTGAATCTGATCATTGGAAACAGGTTGAGTGTTGCTGTTACCAAGATTGGAGATTTAGAACTAGTGCTTAGTAGTGCTCTTTCAATAAAGTTATTAGATTGTTGCTACTTGCTAGAAATGCTCGAAACATTATTTCTTTTCATGCATTTTACAAGGATGGTTTTGAGTTTAAGTTTCATAATGATAATGGTAGCATTTTAGTTTATAGAAATGGTTGTTTTTATTTTAAAGCTACTCCTTGTAATGGTGTGTATGAAAGTGTGATTTGTGTTGGTAGAAATAATAATAACTTAACTCTAAATGTTGGTTCCTCCAATAGTGAATTGAATAAATCATCGTTGTGGCATCATCGTCTTGGCCACATAAACAAGAAGCGCATCGCCAAACTCCAATCGGACGGGATTTTGGAATCATTTGACTTAATGTCGGATGAAGAATGTGAGTCTTGCTTATTTGACAAGATGACTAAATCACGTTTCAAAGGAAAAATGAAAAGGGATAAGGATCTGTTAGACTTAATCCACACATATGTATGTAGACTGTTTGGATCTGCCACAAGAAACGGTAAGAGATAATTTGTTACTTTTATGATGGTTTCAGTAGATATGGATTTATTTATTTGATGAAAAACCAATTAGACACCTCTGAAGTGTTCAAATGATTCAAGAACGAAGTAGAAAACCAACTAGGCAAGAAAATCAAGATGTTCCGATCTGACATGGGTGGAGAATACTCGAGTCATGAATTCTACGACTGTCTAAGGGATTGTGGAATTGTTTTACAATTATCTCCTCCTAAAACACCACAACTTAATGGTGTTGCTGAGAGAAGAAATAGAACGCTACTTGATATGGTTCGATCCATGATGAGTCGTGCTACACTTACAATGTCATTATGGGGCTATGCCTTAGAAACTACAGCTCATATCTTAAACCTCGTTCCAACTAAGATGGTTGCACATATAAAGGTCTGGGGTTGTGAAGTCTTCGTTTGGCACGAAGCTAACGACAAACTAGAACCTAGGGAAGAGAAATGACTATTCATTGGTTATCCCTACAAATCCTTTGGATATATATTTTACAAACCCTCTGAAAACCAAGTGTTTGTATCTAGAAGGGGAGTCTTCCTAGAAAGGGAGCTCATTTCCAAAGAGGATAGTGGAAGTAATATTGATCTTGAAGAAATTCAAGAGACAACCAATGATGAACCTATAGTTGACACTACCCTCAACATAAGTTTGAATCACCTTTTAAGGAAACTAACACACATTCACGACCTCTTCGCAGAACTAGTAGAATTAGTAAAGTTATTCAAGCTCCTGAGTGTTATTATGGTTTTCATATTACAAAGGAATGAGATACACTAGTCAATGATAAGACATTTGATAGTGCAGATGAACCATCTAACTACAAGGAAGCGATGGCAGGCCCTGAGGCTGCCAAGTGGAAAGAGGCAATGGAGAGTGAGATTCAGTCTATGTAAGATAACCTAGTTTGGGAATTGGTGTATGACAGTTGGGAATAAGTGGATCTTCAAAATGAAGACCGACATGGATGGGAATGTGCACACATTCAAGGCTAGTCTGGTTTCAAAAGGTTACACTCAAACTCTAAGGATTGATTATGATGAAACCTTTTCACCAGTAGCTAATATTAAGTCTATCAGGATACTACTTGCCATAGCTGCATTTCATGACTATGAAATTTGGCAAATGGATGTAAAAGCTGCTTTCCTTAATGGGAAACCTGATGTGGATGTGTATATGGTACAACCTGAAGGTTTTGTACATTCCAAGTATCTAGATAAAGTGGGTAAGCTTAAAAGGTCCATTTATGGACTTAAACAAGTGTCTCGTAGCTGGAATATTTGTTTTCATGAAAAGGTCAAAGAGTTTGGATTTTCTGGAAGCAAAGATGAGTCATGTGTATATGTTAAGGCTAGTAGGAGTAATGTTTTATATCTAGTCTTGTATGTTGATGACATACTACTTATAGGAATCAATGTTACGATGTTGCAATATGTAAAAATCTGGTTTGGGAAATGTTTCACTATGAAAGATTTGGGAAATGCAGCATACATACATGGAATAAGAATTTATCGAGATAGGACTAAAGGTTTAATTGGACTTAGCAAAAGTACATACTAGGATAAGATATTGAAGGAATTTAATATGAGTGAATCCAAGATGGTGTTCTCCCATGCAATATGGCATACGATTGAGTAAAAATCAATGTCCTAGTACTAGTAAAGAACTGGACAGAATGAGTCGAATTCGATATGCATCTACTATTGGATTGATCATGTATGCCATGACATGTACTAGACCTGATGTCTCGTTTGTTTTAAGCATGGTGAGTAGATATCAAGGGAACCCAGGCAAAAGTCATTGGACGATTGTAAAGAACATTCTTAAGTATCTTCGGAGTACTAAAGATGTGTTCCTGGTCTATGGTGGGAAGGATGAATTACGAGTAACAGGTTATACTAATGCGAGTTTCCAAACAGATCGGGATGATTCCCGCTCACAATCAGGGTGGGTGTTCTTGTTGAATGGTGGGCCTGTAACTTGGAAAAGGTCCAAACAAGAGACGGTGGCTGACTCCACATGTGAATCAAAATATATTGCAGCTAGTGAAGCAACGAAAGAGGCCGCATGGTTGAAGAATTTTATAAGTGATCTGGGTGTCGTACCAAGCATCAGTGAACCCATTGAAATTTTATGTGACAACGAAGGTGCAGTCGCATTGACTAAAGAACCTAAAGACCATGGAAAATCAAAGCACATAGAAAGGAATTATCATTTTGTGTGACACAAGGTTGAGGAAAAACAAATCATGGTGAGTAGAGTACCGACTGAAGAGAATCTGGCGGATCCTTTCCCGAAAGCCTTAACTCGGCCGAAACATGAGTATCATATTGAAGCCATCGGTGTTAGAAATATCAATATATTTTGAATGTTTTAGTTGCTAGTTTGATGTATTAAAACAATAATAAAATTATATTTGACTTGGAGATTATTATATGGAGGCTATTATATATGCTGGATTGCGTCTAATTACATTTAATTTATTATAGTGTTTCGTTTTGCATGTTTAGAATCAACTTTCTAAGTATTAATTTACTTAAACCTCCACAATCAGTCATACTCCTGGAAGTAAGTAGTGATTCAAGACTGTCATGGAGTGTTAGAAGCATAGAGAATGCAACTAAGACTCATGAGTACTTAATAGTGATTTGAGAATTGGAACAACCCATATTCAAAAGTTTACTTCATGGATTAAGTCGGAGTAATTTTGAGATGATAATATTTTATGTTCTTCAAACAGAGATACATACAGTTTGCTCTATGATTCTATCATGCCTTGGTGTGCTCTGACGCTGACCGTAACTGGCAGTTATACAAGGTATGTCCAGGTATGATATAATGAGTAGAAATGAACTGTGTAGTCAAAGTTTATTTGTTTTTTTTCCTAAACAGGAGAAGCGATATCCATGGGCCGCTCGATGATTTTGCTGTTGACATTAAGTGTTTGGCCAAACCATGACTGGAATTGATGTGTTCGATTAAGTAGTCTGATAAATTCAACACATATCGAAAATCGGGAAACATAATTTTGATCCATGAGATAGACTATTATCCACGTCTCAGGTTCATATGACATCTTGTAGAACAAAGAAACATTAAATCACTTATCTTAGGACCGAATCTTTATCAGAGTTCGGTAGCTTCATTAGATGGTTTGCTCTCTGCTAGTTATTTGAAAGTATTGACCAAACAAAGTTAATAACGTGTTCAAGTGGGAGACTGTTGGAAATAGTGTCCAAATGATTAACTATCGGTAGTATTTTAATAATAGCATGATCATTTTGGGGGACGCATTCTGGAGGTACGAGGGCTTCGACCCCGGGCTGCATGCTTTAGCAGTCGGGCTTCGGCCCAAAGTTGCCGAGGATTAGTCTGGGCCCAATGTGGTCTGGGATACCTCTTCCAAAAAAAAATATAACTAATTAGATAATATCTAGAAAGATAATTATTTAGATTAATTATAGATAAAAGATAATAGGTTGATAATAATTAAAATAGTTTTTAATTAATTTATCAAGTTGTAAAAGGATTAGGATATCTAATTATATATTAGAGATAATGAACTCATAATAATTAAAATAGTTTTTAATGGTTTATCAGTTCATGTAAGATTAGGAAGCCTAAGTCAAGAGGTTATAAATAGGTGTCTTGGGATCAAACCCAATTCATTAGTTGTTCATCTCTTCTCTTTGTGGCATCCTCCTTCTCTTTTTCTCTCCAAATCGCCAAAAGGTTTGAGCGTTCTTGATTGTAAATATTTGATGATCTTAGGTGTGAGCCACTAGAGGGATTCATATTATTGGTCTTTGACATCCAAGAGGCAATATCAAAGGTTTGATTGTTTTCACCAAGTTCTTCAAGTAAGTTTCTTGATCATTCTTTTGTAGTTAAAGTTTCTAGAACATGAGTATCCTTAAAGGTTGTTAATTTGATGTTACCATAATTTTTTTAATATGCTTCAGTTGCTTGAATGTGGTAATAGATTTGATGATAACCTAACAGAATGAACACATAAGTGGAGTTGTGTGATACTGCTACACAAGGATTGAAGAAAATGATAAATAATGTTGCGAGAAGTCAAGAATTTGATAACAAAGACATATAATTAGTGTTATATGAAAAGATGAAAACTTAATCAAACAAAGACAGATCATCAAGTGAACATTGAAGAATGAAGAACTAGGAATTACTGTTTTTGTCATTAGGGGGAATGTTGGAATTTAATGACAAAAACAAGTAATTAGTGTTAGAAATTGTGAATAGAATAAATTACGTACGATAGTGTAATTAGGGAAAACTTTGAAAAAGTATGATGGTTCACGAACCAACACCACCATCAGGGCCAATCCAATGGTTTTGTATGCCCTGAGCAGAGAGTAAAAGAAGCCTAGTCGTAGTTTCGTATAGATTTATAGAGGGATCCTACTTTCTTCAGAGAGAGTATATCCAAAGTAAAAAGGAAATTTTCACCACAAATAACCAAATATGAACAAATCACTACAACAAAGTGGAAATATTGATGTAATTAACAAGTATAATTTGACCAGTTAATAATATTCAAACCATAAATGATGTGAAGACAATATCAAGCATAAATATTAAGACACATATACATATAGTTGTGGCACGAAAACGAGCCATCAAGATTTAACCTAATAAGCAAATCAGTTAAATAGGTGAAATATGTTTTAAGGAAATCACTCAAAAATAATCATATCATCAAGATAACAACAAATAAACGTCAAAATTCAAGGAAGATAAGAAAATCAGATAACTAGATGAGTAAATTAGAAACCAAGAAAGAAAACATATTGATTTAAGCTTGAAAGAAACTAATTGTGATTTGAGAATTGAGAGTGACAACCAAGACCGAGGATTAGAAGATTAGTCAATGTGACATCATTTGAAGTCACAATGTTGATAATTCAGAGTAATATTCACTATAATATACACTCTTAGAGTAGAAGCGTTTGGTTTGCTCATATAAATTTGAGTCTAATAAACATGAAGTATTCTATGTTTAGACATTTTAAGCGTATTGTAAACCAATTTAGTACTAAGGTTTTCTATTCAAATAGTTTTAGATTTTAATACTAGCTAAAAAACCCATATAAACATTAATCAAACTGTAAACTGAATAGCCAATTGTTGTTTTTTTTATATATCGTCTTTTCCAATATAATTATATAATACATGTTTTTCCCTTTAGTATAATACGAATTTTTTAAGATCCTATTAAATTCCAAAAAAAATTGTTTATCTTTTTTTACAATTTTTTTACTACTACTATATACTAAAGCATAAAAATTTGGGGTTCCTATTTCTCGTGGGCTCTGGACGTACTCCTGGCCCGCCCTCCTCGAGGCACGGCCCTGACCACCATAACCACCTCTATCCGAACCAACACAATGGTTCGTTCACCACCATTCGAATAATCACGATGGTTCGAAGGCATCTTTTCGTTTATATATATACATATATATATATATATATATCTCAATATGTATGATTTCAAGTGTGATTTTTTCAAAAATAAAATGAAAATAAAACCTTGGTTATTTATTTTTTCAACAAAAGTGAAAAAAATGCCCCTGATATAAGGAGGCATGTGAAGACTAAACGGAAAAAAAAAATAATAGAAGTTGGCACAAAGACTAAAGCCTATAAAATTGACTACATATAAATTCATAATTTTCATATAACCTCAAGAACCAATTCTGTATTTTACTTTATAATATTTAATACACTTTATAATCAATATAAAAAATCATAGAGTTAGGTAAAACTACCTCTTAATTATATGAGTTAAGATAAAGTTAAGGTCAATGACCAATTTTGGAACAAAGTGTTAATCTTTTCCATAACAATATGATTTGAAAGGGCAATAGAGTTTAAGATGACAAAACACAGGGACCAAATCCTAAAAGATAATTTCTTTATATAATAAGTCCATTATATAGTACCAAATTTCTCTCTATTATATGGAAACGACCAACGTGCCTCCATCACCCAGGCCCCCAAAAAAACAATTCTTTTCAACATTCACATTTATATACGTAATTAACCAAACAAACAAAATTAATACAATACAAATTAGCATCATGGGTTCAAGTTCAAGGCCTTTCTTCTCAAACCAAAAGCCTAATACTTTCCCTCTCTTCCTTCTCCTCCTTTGTCTAACCCTTACCCTTCTAATACACACCACCACCTACAATCTCCACCGCGATGACCCCGCCACCACCCTCACCCGTTTCGTACGCATACCACCACCACCACCACGTTGGTACCAACAACTCCGATACCTGATCAACAACCATTCAAAAAAGCTACACCTTGGCCTGGTTAACGTCCGATCCGATGAGGTCCAAGTGGACGGCTCGGATGATTTAACCGAAATAAAGTTTGAAAAAGTGGGTGGGGATACGAAATGGGAAGATTTGTTCCCGGAGTGGGTGGATGAGGATGGGAACTGGGGGCCCATGAAGTGCCCTGAGATCCCGATGCCAGGGCGGTTTGGGAGAGTGGACGTGGTGGTGGCTAGGATTCCCGAGGGCGGTAGTGGTCGGGATGTTGGTAGGTTGCAGGTGAACTTGGTGGTGGCTAATGTGTTGGTGAATAGTGGGTGGGAAGAAGATGATGAAGATGAAGATGTTTATGTGGTTTTTATTGGAGGGCCAATGTGGGAAATATTTAGGTGTGATGATATGGTGTGGGAAGAAGGAGAGTACAAGATATATAAACCAGATTTGAGGAGACTTAGGGAGAAGGTGAAGATGCCTGTTGGCTCTTGCATCATCCATAATCCATCACCACCAGGTAATCAATCTTCTTTATTTCTTCTTCTACTTGATTCCTAGCTTTTCATGATTTGGTTGCTTAGTTTACTTAAACAAATTTGTTTTGTTTTAAGTTAATTTTGAATTTTCATATATATATATATATGCATGAATACATATACATATACATATACATATACACTTGCCACCTAGTAAGAATTGAGGCGGTAGCTTAGTCGCCCGCACACCACCAACTTTGATCGTTAATGTAATAAATCATTTTGAGAATTTTTTTTTTCATGGTTACTCTTTTCATTTGAATCTCTTCTCATATGTTGAATCTGACTTCATTTCTGAACCATTAAAAAAGTATTAACATGTAAACCTAATCATAACCGTTGATCAAAATAATCAAGGGGCGATATGGATTCATAGGAAATATATGAAAGATCAATTATTATAAAAATATGAAATATGGAATCATATAATTTTATAGGTTTATATAAGTTATACCTTTTTAGTGGTTTATAAACGAACCCCCTCAAATGTGAATCACTTTTTGGTTGTGAAAGTGAGGACAGCCCAGATCACGACCTGACTTCCGCGGGTCAAGGCTTATTCAGTCTGGATAAACCCGCGGGTTAGTGTTATTTATACTGCATAACGCTATTATGCAAACTGAATAAGCCTTGAATGAAGCTAACCCGCGACTAACCCGCCCGCGTCAGATTGTGACCAAGCCTTATACATACTGCATAACGCTTTATTCAGTCTGAATGATAGCTGCATAACGCTTAGTCGAGAAAATTTCAGATTGCCACAGGACGCGCTCTGGGCTGTCCTCACGTTCACAACCAAAAAGTGGTTCACATTTGAACTTTCTCTCTCTCTCTCTCTCTCTATATATATATATATATATATATAGGAAAGTTCAAATGTGAACTCAATTTTGGTTGTCAACATGAGAACGGATCTCAGTCACTTATCCGGTCAATAAAGGCGGCTTTCACCGGGTCCCCTCCTTTAATAATCTGCACCCTCCCATGAATCACGTCAATTCTCCGTGTTCGCGTCCACCGTAACCGAAGATGTGTGGCTGAGATTCGTCTTCACGTTTACAACCAAAATTGAGTTCACATTTGAACCTGACCCTATATATATATATATATATATATACTAGATTTGATCCCGTGTAATACACGGGATAATTTTTAAAAAAATAACGTATAAATATGATTTGTTTAATTTAAATTATTTACTATAATTTAAATTATATTTAAGAGTATTATATCTAGTATTTTTTTTATTTTGAAAGTATTGACAGTAGACTTACATTATATAATCTATTATTTGCATTTTAATTAATCCTTAGAACATCCATCAATATGTTTATATGTATGTATAATAAATTAATTTTTACGAAAATTAACATATTTAATATTGTAAAACATATAAGTAAATTGAACTATAAACATGAATAGAATCATCTTAATCATATCATCATGTGTAGGAAAAAATAAAAATTGAAGAGCGTTTGTAATACAAAATAACACAAAAAGTGTAATCAATGACCATAAATACAAAGTCACATACGAGAAATCAACAACTCCAACTTGGACTATAAACATAAATAGAATCATCATAATCATATCATAATGCGTAGGAAAAAATAAAAATTAAAGAGCGTTTGATTAATTACCTTTGTGTGTGTATGTTTAATTGGTAGTGACTTAATTAAGAGAGTTGCAACAATTGATTGACATTGAGAGATTGAAAGGGGTATTTATAGATTGAGATTGAGAGATTGAGATTGAGAGGTGTGTATTTTTGGATTAAAACTGTTTGATTTAATTATGTAGAGGATTTTTGAAAGTGGTATTTATCCTTTACATTATTTTATTTATTGTTTTCATATTTATCTATAGTTTGGATTAAAAAATGAAAATTTTTAATGAGTTTGAGTATATTTTTTTGTCCAACAAGTTATATGGAATTTTCTTAACAATTAAGAAAATAGGAAAAGTAAGATTTTTCAACTTTGGAAAACTCTTAAAAATTGTACTTTGAAAATAGAGAGAATATTTTTAATTCTTTATATCACCAATCAAAAATAATAATACGTGTATTGATTATATTAAATATTACACAAATATATATAGAGGATTTTTTAAACCGTTTCATTTAATTATGTATTTTTGAAAGTGATATTTA
Organism: Centaurea solstitialis; assembly: GCA_030169165.1. Lineage (NCBI taxonomy): Eukaryota > Viridiplantae > Streptophyta > Magnoliopsida > Asterales > Asteraceae > Centaurea > Centaurea solstitialis. Next base: position 50,254,755 of record CM058042.1, on the reverse strand, counting down.
TCTTTTACATTATTTTATTTATTGTTTTCATATTTATCTATAGTTTGGATTAAAATATTTGATTTAATTATGTCTTTTACATTATTTTATTTATTGTTTTGATATCACCAGAACGCGACACGTGGCAATTTGGCTCATCAGAGCACGACACATGTCAGATCAGTTACTCTTTTATTATATATAGATATATATATATATATAGAGGACGAATCTCAGCCACCCATCCGATCAATAAAGGCGGCTTTAACTGGTCCCCCCCTTTAATAATCTCTACCCTCCCATGAATCGCGTCAATCCTCCGTGATCACGTCTACCGTAACCGCGAGATGTGTGACTGAGATTCGTCCTCACGGTTCACAATGAAAAAGTGGTTCACATTTGAACCCACACCTATATATATATATATATATATATATAGAGAGAGAGAGAGAGAGAGAGAGACATTCATTTACAATCTTATGAAATGTTATAAACTTTGCAACATCATATAACACCATTCATTTTAGCTTATTAATTTGTTATGATTGATTACTGGATTCATCAATGATTATCGATTTCATGCAATAATGTAACATGTAATACATAATATTTTTATTATACATACACTTAAACGGGAATGCATATAGATGTGCATGAAATTATCACTTTCAATGTATAGATGTGCAAAATCATCACTTTCACACGTAAAATCACATAAACCGTTATATGCATCAACATCTGACGTAGGAATTTGATAAGTAAATATATTAAGAGAACCGATGAGAATCTAATGAATTACTTAAGATGAATCGTTTTAATGAAGTACTAAATAACCTTATATACGTATGCATGATGACAACTTGTTTAAAGAACTTATTTTCATTCTATTGTTAAACTTATACATAAAAATGCTTTTTAGGGATCCGTAGCTTGACTGCTTGATAAAGATTAACTTCCCCAATAATTAATGTAATATTACATATTTTCCAACTTCTAGATAATTAATTAAATGCTACTTTAGAATTATTTATGTTTCAAGAAATAAGATTGAATGAGACTATTTTCAGTAATTTTATTTAATTTATAAGTTTGTTATGTCATCTATTAAAAATATTAGTTAATTTCATCAAGTGGAGATCTATCATGTATGCGAAAAGAAATAAATTTTGTGGTTATCAATATTCCAGTAATTATAACTGAAAGTTAAAGTTAGTGAAAAATATATCGGATATAAGTAAACAATAATATTTACAATTCTAACAATATATTGTTTATGTAATTGTACGTATTTAATAGATTAAACATTTATGAAATCAAAAATTGTGGATCATGATCCAATCTATTTAGTTTTAATATATACTATATAGCCAGGCTTGTAAATTTTATAAGTAGTATAAAAACTTGACTTTTCTTGAAGTTATTGATTTCCACTTTAATTGTTATAGAAGAAATTGCATTTAATTACAATACATCAACAATCCCGAAACCGTAAACTACTGGATACTTTTTGAAGAAACATTTCAACCATCTTTAACAATCTGAATGTTCATAAGCTTTTTAAGAAATCTCAAAATAAGTAATACTCATATATAATAAGATATATCTATATTATAAAACATAAATAATAAATAATAAATAATAAATAAAAATACAAATACAAATAGTAAATTGAGGTATCCTTATGACAACTTATATCTTAACTTTCCCTTTGTTTTGGCGTTCTTTCTAGTCCTTTCCGGTTATTTCAAGATTGTTTAGAGTTGATGACAAAGTCTCATTTAGTTTTTTTTTTTTAAGTGATAGCAAAATGGTATAAGCAACTTTCGTCAAAAAGCTCTTATGTTCGTAGAAAGTGATATAGGAGTAAATATATCCTTGCTATTTTTCAAATAGACCTAGATTGACAAATGGTTGTATATATTGGAGTTAGGTTTACGTAGAACCAACATGTTTTTTTAAGACTCGTGAAACCAAACTTTTATATTTGAAACTTCACAAAAAATCATTGTGAAGAAAAAAAAAAGAACTCCGAAACTTCACAACAAATCATTGTGAAGACAAAAACACTATGAAAAATTTGGTGTCACCAATCATATGAAATATATTAATCATACATAATCCAAGTCTATATATGAGCCAAATTTTAGTTAGAGTTCTTATATATCTAACTAGAAAAATGTTATTTTTCATTTTAGAAATCACTAACTATAAAAGAGTTAAGTATTTTTTTTTTTTGTGCATATATACTTTAAATTATGATTTGGTTTTGTAGACGTGTTTTCAAGAATTTTGTTATTTTCTAAGTAATAATTAAGCAAAAACCATTTCATTGTGGCAAAAACCTTTGATGAAAAGATCATATAATTTATAATAGTCGTAAGTAATCCATTCTTACAAATTTAACGGTCCTTTTAGAAAAAAGAAAAATAAACTAATCAGTTGACATTAATAAAATAAAGATATCTATACTTCATCATGCTAACCACATCTTAAATAACATTTAGGAATTCTTGACATTTTAATAATTATATTAAAAGGCGACATTTGCATTGATAGAAGGTAAATCTTGTTTGACTAGAAAGAAAATATCTCCTAATGGTTCTAAAACCTTTTAAATAATTTTGTATCTTAGATTTTTCTTAACTGTTAAACATCTTTATTTTATTTTACAACAATTACCAAACAGTTATATTTTATTTTACACTATATCACAAAAGCCTCTTAGTTATCATTCTGACTACTTAATCATCTAACTCTAGATTATTTAGCAATTGCCAAACAACTCTTTATAAATTATTAAGTAACCAAATTCTTGCATATTTAAGATGTCAAGTTTCAATCATTTAATTAGAAAAAAGAAAAAAAAAAGATGTCAAGTTTAAATTTCAAAAACATATATTTCTAAAGTGTGTTATTTAAAAATAATCTATAACAAAATACGTTCAGTTCTCATGTAGATACCACTGTTTATAATTGTATATAACTATAAATTATTACAATAAAACAACTTGGCTAACAAGGAATTTGAGTTTTGATAACTTGGTTAATATACCATTTTTGAATATTAAAAGTGAAAATCGTATTATCTTGACTTGTTATAGACATGTATACTCAAAGAATTTTTGTATTTTGAGGCCTTGACAAAAACTTGGTTCCAACTTCCAAAATTTCGTTTTCGTTTTTTTGTATTTTACAATTATTTTTATACATTAAATTATAATCCTTTTTAAAATTGTTAAAATAGTATTCATGATAACTTCAAAATATTATTGACGAATTTATCATTTTTTATCAAATAAAATATCCTTTTTGTTTTTAACGAAATTCTCGATTTTTATTAATTAGCTGTATTTTAATCGTCGTCATGTTTTATAATTCATGAAATCAAAAGAAAAATTATAACGTTTTCAAAAGACAAACTCAGTAAATACTATCCATTATGTAAATCATAGGCAAATTTATGACGAGTGATTGTTAGAAATCGATGATAATGTTGTATAGATTGAATACGAGAGAGACTCAAGGCTTGAGCCGTGTAATTTATTAAAAGAGAAATTGATAAAACTTATGGTATAAGAAAAGGGAAAACTTAGGCTATTTATACATCAAATACAAGAGAAATAGAAAAGGCCTAAAAGCCCATGGACTTATGTACAAATACAATTGAACACCCCCTCAAACTTAGTCGGGGGAAGAATGACCCAAATTGAATTTGGAAACAAGGTCACGAAAACGTCCTGGTAGATGAACTTTGGTGAAGATATCGGCCGGCTGATCAACCGTAGAGATAAGTTGAAGTTGAATAGTCTTGAGCACAACGTGTTGACGGACAAAGTGAATCAATTTCAATATGTTTCGTGTTCTCATGAAATGCATCATTGTAAGCAATCTGGATAACACTATTGTTGCCACAATGGATGTTGGTGAAAGCTAAGGCGTGCCCATGTCTAAGAGTAACCACCGGAACCAAATGAGTTATTGAGATGTATCATCTCGGGTTTGGTACTAAACTTCAGTACTAGAACGAGCGGTGAGGGATTGCTTTTTGTGGCGCCAAGAAATGAGAGAATCACCAAGAAAGAAGCAATGCCCAGTAGTGGAATGGCGATCTCTTACATCACTATCCCAATCTGCATCAGGGAATGCAAGTAGAGTTAACAAGGACGTATAGGAGAAATACAGACTGTGGAACATAGTTCCCTTCAAATACTACAAAATCTGCAAAAAAGTGGCATAATGATCAGAACATGGAGTAAACATGAACTGACTAATAGTGTGAACAACAAAAGCGAAGTCAGGCTGAGTGACTGTGAGATAAACAAGAGATCCCACTCATTGGCGATACAATGTAGGATCCCATAAGGGAGGACCAGCATTCGGGGGGCCAGATGAAGATTATGTTTCAAAGGTGTAGAGGCCACGTTGATATCAGTAATACCGTCTCGGGAAAGAAGATTGGAAGTGTATTTGGCTAGACACAGATAAGTTCCTGCAATGTCTGATAACACTTCAAGCCCAAGAAAATAGTGTAGCTTACCCAAGTCCTTCATCTCAAAACTGGAACTGAGAGACTGTTTGAGATGAGTGATGCTTGTAGAGTCACTCCCGGTAATAATCATGTCATCCACATAGAGAAAAAGCAGAATTGTTCCAGAGTTAGTGATGCGAGTAAACAACCCAGAATCATAATTACTCATAGAGAAGCCCAAGGAGATGACCATATTGCTAAATTTCTCAAACTAAGCCCGAGGAGCTTGTTTTAGTCCATAGAGGTCTTTTCAAAGACGACAAATGTGCCCTGTAGGAAGAGAAACTCTAGGAGGAAGAGTCATATAGACTTCTTTAGATACATCACTATTCAGAAAGACATTCTTAATGTCTGTAACATCCAATTTTCAAAAAAAAAACGGGATTTTAAAAATCTTAAATAAAAAGAATTTAATAAATAAATTTATTACGAAGTAAATACGTTTTCACGACCAACCGGCTCAATAAATGTCAACTAAAAATAAATAACTAAAAATCCCATTAATTATAAAATAAAAACCCACAATTAAATGCCAAGGTGTCGCTAGAACCGTCATCCACAGGAAAATCAAGTTGGGGCCTTGCCCTTATCCACTTCTAAACCAGAACCTGAAAAAAAGGTAAACAACAAAAGGGTAAGCGAAAACGCTTAGTGAGCTAGCACTATGCCTATTTCATACTGCCACGCGGGCACATACCACAACCGGTGCCATCACAATCACAAATACCAATCACATCATATCCACATCTTAATGGTTTCCCGCTCTTCGGATCGCCCCACAATCCGGCCTTAGTGGTTACCCACTATTCGGATCGTCCCACGACCCGGCCCTAGTGGTTACCCACTCTTCGGATCGTCCCACGACCCGGCCCTAGTGGTTACCCACTCTTCGGATCGTCCCACGACCCGACCATCAAATCACATCAACATACACGTATGTCACAATATAAGGCACGCAAAACCCACTCACAATTATAAAAGTGACTCAACCAAATAATACACCATTCTTATGAGAATATAAATTTCCGCTTGCTTAGGACACGGATCTGCCCCCACAACTCATCAAGAGCATGTGGTTCCCTTCACACACAATCATGCATACATACACACGAAACAATATAAAACAAGCACAGTGTAACTCACCTTATAGCAGCTTAGGGTACTCCTCGGTATCCTCACGCTAGCAAGTTAACTCACCTAAACAATTCAATCGTAAAGCACATTACTTACTATCAAATCAATACGAAGACTCGATACCGAAACAAGGTCTTAGACGTAGCTAGACTAGTCCAATTGCCCCTAAAATTCACACATTGATATCCTATAACATCCCTATCCATTCCAATACCAAAAACCAACATTAAACGACTTCTAGCAACGAATTAACGGTTCAAAAACAACATTAAACCCTAGCCTATCGATTACTCGATAATCACTTCAATTAAACCAACAACATGCTTAAGATTCTTACCTTGCGATCGATTAACAACCACACTTGATTCTCCGTCTTTTGCCTTTGAGAATCGCACACACCGCTTAAAAATCCAAATTACCGAATTCGCTTTTCCTGGAAAACAGCCAACTTCGGCTGGTTGCTGCTCCTTACTGGAGCCTCCAATGCTCGATCCCTCCGGTCAGATTGAAGAACAATGAGTCGTGAAGCAGTTGTCCAAATTTCACGACGATCCGACGGTTAATGAGGGAGAACGAGCCGATTTCCCACGGCTGCGCAATCCTGACAGCAATTCCGAAAATCAATCCCTAACTCATTATTCGACTTTCTAACGAGAATTCAACAAGTAAAACGTTCCCCAAAACATATACTAACGTTGGTAACACAAATCCTAACACAACCCTAAACATAATGAAAAAAAAAACCAACACTAACGAAAGGGACTATGATTATACCTTACTTGATCGACGGAACTCAACAACGAATCTAAGGCCTCAGGTGACTCCAACGAGTGTGATGATTGCTTCAAACTGAATCAAGTGGAAGAGAACTAGGGTTTGATTTCTTCTTCATTCTCTCTCGGTTTCTCTCTCTCTTTCTTCCTCTCCAAGTTAGAAAGTAGAATTGTGAGGAGAAGTTAGGAGGTTTGAGGTATTTATAAACCCGGGCCGGACCCTTCTCCTAGGCCAACCCCACTCCTAATCCTAAGCCCACAAGCTAAATTTCTAGTTAAAATCCAACTTCTTAAAACTCTAATTAACTAATATTAATAACACAATAATAATAACCCAAACAATATAAAATAATAACTTAAGGATTTTGGGGCGTTACAATGTCCATCTGAAAAAGAGGCCAACGTTTAGTGGCATCAATAGCAAGAAGACTACAAACATATGTTACACGAGCAACAAGGGCAAATTTCTCCTCATACTCAATGCCATACTCCTAATTAAAGCCCTGTGCTACAAGACAGGCTTTGTACCAACCAATGGAACCATCATACTTCGTCTCGATCTTGAAGACCCATTTAGAGTCAATCGGGGTCTTGCCAGGGGGAAGGGGAATGGATTCCCATGTTTATGTCATATTAAGAACGTAAAGTTCCTCTTGCATAGCTGCCTGCCAATATGAACTAGAGGAAGCTTCCTTGTAGGATGTTGGTTCATGATTGGATAGCAAGGTTGGATAGCAATGATAATCACGAAGGTGAGGATGAACTTGTCTTACCCGGTTTGAACGTCGTACATTCTCTGATGATGATGGTCCAGGATCCGCATACTCCACAGATGGCTCAAAAGTAGACCTTGGGGAGATGGTATAGATGATTGAGTTGGAGGAGAAGGAATATGAATACATGGAGCAGGAGAAGCAAAAGATTCAAAAGTTTCTGGAATTCGAGTAGCGACACGAGATGGTACATCTAATGAGACATATGAGTTTGTAAAGAAAGTAATAGTAAAGGTAGATGTCTCAGAGTTTAGCATAGTGAAGAAGGCAACATGTTCCCAGAATATGACATGACAAGATATGCGCAGTCGTTTGCAGATAGGATCCCAACAACAATAGCCTTTGTATTCAATGCCATACCTGAGAAAACAACACAATCGAGACCAAGGTTCAAGTTTCGTATGTTCATGGGGTTGTAATTGAATGTAGTATGCACATCCCCATACTTTGAGAAGTTCAAAAGCAGGGGAGACTCCATAGATTACTTCATAAGGATATTTATGTTTATGAATAGGAGTTGGATGTTTGTTGATGGTATAGACTGCTGTGAAAGCAGCTTCACCCCAAAAGCGTTCAGGACATTTGGCTGATATCAGAAGGGTATGAACAGTATCAAGAATGTGACAATGCTTACATTTGGCATGATTGTTTTGGGGAGATGTGCCAAGGCAAGAGTACCTAGAGAGAGTACCCTAAGACTGAAGGAACGAGAGGAGAGAATATTCTTTATACTCCATGGCATTATCTGCTCGAAGAATCTTTATTGGTTTGGAGAATTAAGTTAGAATCATATGAGCAAAGGTGATATAGGTTTGTGGTAACTCAGAATGATGTTTCATGAGGTATATCCAAAAAAAACACGTGTTATCATCAACAAATATAACAAAATACCGAGCACTCCCATGGATGGGTGTTGTGCTGGGCCCCATATCAGAATGAATAAGATCAAAAGGTAACACAGATTTAAGTTCATTAATCTCAAAAGGAAGTACATGGTGTTTGCCATATTTATATGATATAAAAGAAATATTTTCAGAGGATACATTTCTAACAAACCGAAACCAGCTAACAGTTTTATTCTAGTGGAAGATTAATGACCTAGCCGAGCATGCCATAGATCAAAAGAAGAAGGACTGGACACAGAAGTAGCAAAACTTGAAGACTGTAAGGGAAGACGAATATAGATGACTTCAAGAATCCATCCAACTTTACGACCTACACCAAGGATATGCTTGGTCTTTGGATGTTGTACAACACAACCAGAAAAATGAAACAAGATTAATAGACGAGATTCCATAAGTTGAGTAAGAGAGACTAGACCTAAGGCTAGCCTTGGCACATGCAGTACATCAAGTAACTAAACAATATTAGTAGAAATATTTCCACTGAATAAGACAGGTAAATTAGTAAGATCCGCCATTCTAACGAATGAATAATGATGAGATGGTTGCTTAAATAGAAAACCATTAGGACAAGGTGTCATGTGGTTAAAGCAACTAGAATTAAAAATCCACAGGGTAGATGATGTAGAAGAGTGCTGAGAGTTCACACCTAGAGACCTGTCATGAGTTGTTCCATAAGTTCTTGATTTTGGTGCATGAGTTCCATCAGATCAGGAGATGGATGAGCTCATCCAGCAATTGGTGTTGTCAGAGGTTCATTCGGAACAACTGATCTAGCAATAGGTTGATTTTAATGTTGATGGTTCCGTGGATTTTGAAGGCGATCGGCTCCATAATGTTGTGGATACGTAACTCCACGCAAGCAACATTTGCGAACAGGGAAATCCAGGAGAAGATGAGATGTAGAGTGACAAAAAGTACACTCATTTGTGTTTGGATTCCATTCACTGGTAGCTTGCTTCCCTACAGGCTTAGCATAACTGTTATTGGTGAACTTAACTCTCGGCTTTTCCAAGGAGGGAGTGTAGAAGATAGTCTCAACAGGTATATGGGAACGTAGTTGAAAACAAGTCTCCTTACTGAGCAACTCGGTGATAACATCTTCAAGAGTGGGAAAGGGATGCCTGTAAAGAAAAGAGGCATGGAGTTCTCAAATTTGTTGGTGAATCCCATCAAGATAGTGATGAGGTGTAGTTGGCTGAAGTAAGCATGAAATTGACAAGCAGTGTCATCAAAGATTTGAGGTCTTCCAAGACTCAGATGATCATGAAGTGCCCGTATCTATGAGATATAAGAGTGAACGGACTGATTAGGAAGTTGTCGTTTACGCTAAAAAGTGGTCCACAGCTAGTACTGTGAGACAAACTAATTGAGGTGTATCTCTTGGCAAGGAAGTCCCAGAGGCCCTTGGCAGTAGTATAACCAAGGAACTGCTTATTGATCTTAGTTGTGGTCGAGCATTGATGAAGCCTACGATATGAGCATTGTTGACGTCCCACTCATTCATGCATTTTTCAAAGTCAACATTGCTTTTGTTCTCAACCCTGACGAGAAGAACAGAAGTACTAGTGACATAGGTGTAAAGACCATGAGACTTGAGGAGAATAGTCATGTGATGGTGCAATAGGATGTAGTTTTTTCCATTAAAAACAATTGAAATAGGATTAGAGTGATTGGGATGAGATACCTTTGACACAGTGAGGTACAGTGATGAGAGTGGGTTTACTAATTTTGGTTGTGAGAGATGACCGAGTTTGAGAGGGTAAAGATCACGTTTAAAATAATGGCAGGGTCGTTAGGTTTTCTGGCAATGTCGCCAGGTTCCAGTGTTAGAAAAGGACAGGATCGCCGGGTACCCGAGGCACAATCGTTGGGTTTGGCTAAGTTTGGGTTTGGCTAAGTTTGGGTTGAACGTTGGTTTTGGAGTTTGGCGTCGGTTTTAGAACACCGATCTTGGAACCGGTTTTTAGTAGCGGGTGCTTGAAACCTGATGTAAGTGGCTGGGTATTGAAAACCCGATGTTCTAGGTCAACAGTGCAATCTAACAAACAGTAAGCATAAGGCGATCGATCGAACACGAGAATTAATTGAAACAGCAAAACGACATAATCGAATATCAAGTAATTTTGTTGAGAAAACCAATTGGTTGATTAATAGATTTAACTAGCAAAAAGAAATCGGAAAACGCAGGCAAATAATTGATCGATTGATTGAAAAACCAATACTACCAAAAAACCAATTGATCGATTGATTGAAGGATTTTGAGAGCAAACCTAGGCTCTGATACCATGTTAGAGATCGATGATGATGTTGTACAACGATTGAATATGAGAGGCTGAAGGCTTGAGCAGTGTAATGTATTGAGAGACAAACTGATAAAGGTTACCATACAAGAAAAGGGAAAACCTTGGCTATTTATACATCAGATACATGAGAAATAAAAAAGACCTAAAAGCCCATGAGCTTATGTACAAATACAATCTAACGGTGATAAAATTGTTTTTAAGGTTTATGTCTAAGAAACGGAAACCAAAAATTGCTTAATCAAATTTATACACACTACAATAAAACTAAGTTTATAGAACGACTATAATAAAAAATAGTCTTAATAGAGTATTTAATAAGACACTAGTTTAACAAAATTACATTCTATCTAAAAGTGTTACAATAAGTGTATAGAACGTTTTTGAGAAATGTTTTATAAATTCATCTTTTTAGAGGACAGTTGTGTTTATGAGAAAAATTTCCAAAATAGTGTCTTATAAAATAGTTAATAGGATATTTTATTTAAAAGAGTTCTAAAAAACTTTTTTGCAATGCTTAAAAACATACTATAAACTTGTTTTAACACTTTTAGTTATGGCATCTTTTGTATTTGGTCCTATAAACTAGAGTCCTATAAAAACTCTATTATGTTTTTTTAGTTGTCCTATAAACTCAATTTCGTTGCATGGCATGTAAATTAATAAATTATTATATTGCTTTTTATTGCTAACTAAGGACTTTCGAAACCATGTGTTGCTTTTCAGGTCAAGATCCTAGTAGAAGTGATGCTCGATCAACGTCGCTCATATACAAACCAAGAGAGGCCTACGTGACCGTCTTGCACTCCTCCGAAACATACGTTTGTGGGGCAATAATATTGGCCCAAAGCATCCTCCAAACAAACTCAACCAAAGATTTAGTCTTGCTCGCCGATGACTCCATATCCCACAAATCCCTCCAAGGACTTAAGGCTGCCGGATGGAAGATCAAGACCATCCAACGTATACGAAGCCCACACGCAAGAAAAGGTGCATATAACGAGTACAACTATAGCAAACTTCGAATATGGCAGCTCATCCAATACGACAAAGTTATGTTCATAGACGCAGATCTAATCGTGTTAAGGAACCTAGACGAGTTCTTTTCGTATCCCCAAATCTCAGCAGTTGGAAACGATAAATATCTATTTAATTCCGGCTTGATTTTGGTGGAACCATCACAGTGCCTGTTCAATAGGTTGATGGAAAAGATAGATACTTTAGGATCTTATAATGGTGGCGATCAGGGTTTTCTTAACGAGGCTTTTATATGGTGGCATCGGTTACATTCCAAGGTAAACCATCTAAAGATATTCCAAGACGGGAAGAGTAATTCTCGACGTGAAATGAGAGGAGATTTGTATACGATTCATTATCTGGGTTTGAAGCCATGGATGTGTTATAAAGACTATGATTGTAATTGGGATAAAGGTGACCATCGACATTTTGCTAGCGATTTGGCTCATAAAAAATGGTGGAAAGTATATGAGGGAATGCCGAGTAAATTGAGTCCGTTTTGTGGGTTGACGAAAGGAATGGATAATCGGATAAAGAAGTGGAGAAAAATAGCAAAGAGTGAAGGGTTTAGAGATAGGCATTGGAAGATAAAGGTGAAAGATAGGAGACAGATATATCATGGGGTCATGTTATAGCAACATACATACATCAAATGCATGTACTTTATTATCAATTGAATTTTGTAACTATATTTATATAGAGGGAAGTTCGTTTGTAAACAAAAGGGTGTAAACCGTGTAAACTCATGGTTGCATAGATTAAATCAATGAAATTGGTTCATCAAGTTGTTTAATACGATGAAAATGTTTCATCTACTTCAATTTTTGATGAAATTGTTTCATATTCCGGTGTTTTTATTCATATGAAACTTTTTTTCTTATTCTTGTGAAACTTTTTTCATTTTACGTAAAAAAACTTTCATATGAAACAATTCATCAAAAAATTTAGTATATGAAACATTTTCATCGTATTAAACAAATCCATAAAAAAATTCATTAATTTACGTATGCAACCATGAGTTTACACTGTTTACACCCTTTTTAGGTTTACAAATGAACCTCCCTCCATCTCTGTCTCTCTCTCTCTCTCTATATATATATACACACGTTTAATGTCTCAACAAAGTAGGTTCATATAAGAACCTTTGGTATTTTTAAGAATAAAGGAATTGATTTGAACCACATGTGATGTAGGCCCATGTGGGTCCCACATATTAAACAAATTATATATGATTCAGGTGGGTCCATAGGCCCACATTACATATGGTTCAAATTGAGTTCATTTGTTCCTATAAATTGGGGTAATTCTTGTATGAACCTATCTCGTTTCTCAACAACTATATATGTATTGATCTGATTAGTTTTTGTTTAGCAATAATATATATTGATAGAGATTGCTCTTTAAAATGGATAGTTTCTATGGATTAGCACTCCACGTGTAATACTGTAAACGAAATATATATATTATTTTGTAGAGTACTTGTGTACGCAAACGGAGCATTCAAATAAATATAATTAAAATTAATAAACATATTTTTATATAATTATATAATAAAACACATACTTGATTTAAAAGTGGTGTTATTTCTATGATTTTTCTTTTTTATGTATCAACACTTGTTAGGGTCCGATATACACAAAAAAATATAATCTTACAAACAAAATTCAAGTATAATTGGGTGATGTGAGTCAATTCTAATAAATATATCCACCTTCATGTCTTTTCCAATTATAATTTTTATTACAAAGCGATGACATCCATCCTTTATTCAACAACTCTTTATAATCTAAATTCAAGAAATATATTTTTATTGATTGAATTTCTTACTTAACTTTTTCAAATTAATGTTTGAACTCTCAAACACACGTGTGAGGAAGCATTTTAGAGACTCGACGGTAAAGCTAGTTTTGGGGTTCAAACGCCATTTCCCGTAAGATTCAAACTTAAAACATGTATTTTTTAACAAAGTCTTTTTATCCATTTGCCAACTCAGCTATACGAATGAGCGCTAAATAATCTAAATAATATCTACTTTATTATCAGGTTTATTGTTTTCAAGTAAAAATAGAATTATAATTCATTTACCACGCAAGTATACACTAGTGAGCCGTGATGCATAAAAGGAAATGTATGATTGTAATCAAGTGGTACAACATCTACATGATATGATGTTTATACAACGACTTATTAGTAGAACTAAGACGATAGATATAAGATATTACATACTATATTATGTTAGAACATAAGTAAGAAGATAGATTGATTTGATCAAAACAGTAAATTAAATGAGGACAAGTGATAACCCTCGTTTTTCTCGTGTTATTTTCACTTTTTAACACCCTATTTCTCATCTAACCCTTCTCGAAACATCCATTTGAAACCTAAATAATCATTCTTGCCTTATTTATCCATTAAGACAGGAAATAGCTAAAAAGTCAAGTTTTAAGGTAATTTTGACGAAGTGGGATGTCACCCCAGTGTAAGGTCTGTATATGCAGTATCTTGAAGGAATTTTCAGAATATTTTAATATGTGTAGTCAAATCCAGCATGGGAGGCATGGGGAGCATGAAAAAGTCAGCCACCAACAAGGAGGAAAAGTAGGAAATGGTGAAATGAATGAAATAAAGAAAAGCAAAAAGGTTGTTTAACCTTTGGACAAAAACCCACCACTTTTCTAGTATAAAAAGGGGCATGGAGCAAAGCATTGAGAACATTCCGAATTCAGCATTCTCTCTTCAGTTTCTCTTCGAGTTCTATCTTAGAATTGTAGTTTTTAACTTAGTGTAATTTAATTTCCTGCAATTTACATTCTGCAATTTTTAATTAGTGTTCTGTAGCCACAGAGGCGACTGCTTAACATAGCCTTATGTTTTTAAATCAAATGCAGTTTATTTTCAACATCTTTTACCTTCTGTTTTCAAGTATGGGCAGTAGCTAAACCCAATCCTTGGGTGTGGGTGCGAGCAAAGCCCGAGAGGCCTAAATGTAACAATTTGGGTGTTTCCATCTTTTAATATTTTCTCGTTTGGTCATTCTAAGTCGGGACGTTATCTCAACGCGGACAAGCTGATCACTTGTAAGTGTTCATGTTAGACCTAAGACCTCGAGAGGGGCGGGTTCGAAACACGGCTTGAGTGATGCAAAAAGAGTTTGAGAGAACCTTTAATGATCACGAATAGATTCGGGTCGTTGCATAATTGAACCAAGGCAAAAAGTGTCCTCAAGCGGGTGTCACGAAGAGATTCGGGCATCTTCTTTTGTTGGACCGAGCTAGGATCTATAAGGTCCACTTGGTAAAATTAACAAATTGGGAAATATTAATTGTGGAAACTTTATAATAAAATTAGTTTGTAAACCTTTATAATGGAGCTTCGAGAGGAGAAAGTTATATAGGAGTTATTTACGGACTAGTCACGTTAACCAAATCTTGTTAAACGGTCTCTTCGGTAAAAGCTTGCACCCGTACCCATCTTTTTCTCATTGTTAATTAAATCTTTTATTTATCTGTCTTTTAATATCTGTCATTTTATTTACTTGTCTTTATATATCTGCTATTTAAATATCTGTTATTTACATTCCTGTCATTTAAATATCTTGTCTTAATTCACCAAACAAAACCAATCAAATCTTTATAAAACTTTGCACCGGATTAAAGTACAACTCTCTAAATCTTGGTACCGCCAATCCCTGTGGAACGATACGTGGGCTTACCATATTATTACTTGAGTTAGCGAATGCACGTCTAGTTTATACTTGGACTAGACCTGTGGTGCTTAGGCATTTATTACGCACACCAAGTTTTTGGCGCCGTTGCCGGGGATTAGGCGCAATTTTCTGAGATATTGATTTTTACTTGAATCCGAGTCGCGAGTTTTCATTTTTCCAAAGTGGTTCGACGTGGTCGACGAGGAAGGAGAATGGCCGCAAATCCGCCTGAACCCCCTCCTCGTGAGAACACGATCAAAATTGCCGACGATAAAGATCGTGGCATAAGAGACTATGCAACACCCGAGTTTTCTCTTTTAAACTCAAGTGTTCTGGCTGCAAATTTCACCGCGCAATCCTTCGAGCCTAATCAATTGATGTTCACCATGCTTGGTACAATCGGCCAATTTAGTGGACACAATTCGGATGACCCACACTTACATTTAAGATCTTATTTGGAAGTTGTGGATTCTTTCCGAGCTCGAGGGGTTGACCAAGAAACTATGCAACTTTTGTTTTTCACTTACTCACTAAAAGATAAAGCAAAAGATTGGTTAAGTTCGCAACCACCACATTCCATTACCTCGTGGGATGATCTCGTCACAAAATTTTTTAAAAAGTATTTTCCACCCACGAGGAATGCAAAGCTAAGGAATGCCATTTCAAGGTTTTCTCAAGAACCGGATGAATCAGTGTCAGATGCATAGGAACGCTATAAGGATCTTCTCCGTAAGTGTCCACATCATGGAATTCCCCATTGCATCCAGTTGGAAACTTTTTACAACGCGCTTTCCAACACCGATAAGGGTATGATTGACGCAACGGCCGGAGGTTCTTTTACCGATCTGACCTACAACAATGCACATGCTTTGTTGGACAAAATTGCAAACAATAGTTCTGAATGGTCAGATCCGCAAAAGCAACCTCGGAAAAGTGTGTCAAGTACCCAAGATCTTGATGCGATCGCTTCACTAAACGCACAGATTGTCGCTTTAACAAATTTGGTTAAAAACAATTTAAAACCAAACCGAACAATTCCCTCGGGAAATGAAATGTGTGCGAATTGTGAAGAAGATCATCCATTTGAAGATTGTCCCGAAAACCCCGCATCGGTAAACTATGTAGGAAACAATCCCAAGTACAATCCGTACTCCTAGACCTACAACCCCGGGTGGCGTGATCACCCGCATTTGTCCTATAAGAGTAACAATGTTCGACAACCCTTTGGGGAAGTTTTGGACAAAACAGACCATAAAATCCTCCACGATTTGGTCAAAACAGACAACAGCAGCAGTATCATCAGAATGCACAAACTGGCCAAACTCACCACAATGGTCAGTCACCACAACAACATGTCCCAAAACAGCAGCAGGAACCAACAAACACAGGTTCTTTGGAATCTATGTTTAAAGGTTTCATGGCTTAGACCTCCGGTTTTGTGACACACACCCATGGTTTCATGAACCAAACCAATGCAACCTTAAGGGGACTAGAAACCCAAGTGACCTAGTTAGCTAACGAGCTTAAGGGACGACAACCAAGGACTTTACCTAGTGACACCGACAACCCCAAGAATGGCTCAAAAGAGTTTGTCAAGGCCGTGACTTTAAGAAGTAGTGATGGTTTGGTCGATATACCTATCAAACAAAGTGGGGAGGAAACAACTCATGCTTTCGATCAAACCAAATTTCCAACATTGTTTCCTCCCACCAAAGTCACACCTTCCGAATTTGATGTACCATCCACTTCAGCTACACCACCAAGAGCTTCTAGTGCCCCTACTGTACTAGAACCTGTGTTAGTCCAACCACCACCTGTCACTACCATCACCGCAAGTAAAGGCAAAAAGTCCCAACAACCGGAACCAGATTTGAGAGACCTTCCTTTTCCAGGTAGACTAAAGAACAAAAATATGGATAAGCAGTTTAAGAAGTTCTTGGACATCTGTAAACAACTCCATATTAACATACCTTTGGTAGAAGCTCTTGAGCAAATACCGAACTATGTTAAGTTCTTGAAAGACATCTTAAGCAAAAAGAGGAAGTTGAATAAGTTTGAGATCGTAGCTTTGACCCAAGAGTGTAGTGCGATTCTTACTTGTAAGATTACACCAAAAGTCAAAGACCCGGGAAGTTTCACCATCCCGTGTTCCATTGGTGGTCAAGAAGTTGGACTTGCCTTGTGTGATTTAGGTGCGAGCATTAACCTCATGCCTTTGTTCGTGTTCAACAAGTTAGGAATTGGAGAAGTCCGTCCCACGACTGTGACCTTACAGTTAGCGGACCGTTCGATAGCTTACCCAAAAGGCAAAATAGAGGACATTTTGGTTAAGGTAGATAAGTTCATCTTCCCCGCTGACTTTATAATCCTAGATTGTGAAGTCGCCAAGAAAGTTCCAATAATTTTGGGACGACCTTTTCTTGCTACGGGAAGAGCCTTAATCGATGTCCATAAGGGAGAACTCACTATGCCCAAATGATCAGCAAGTGACCTTCAATGTTTTCCATTCCCTTAAGTGTTCTGGAGGTATAGAGGAATGTTCGACAGTAAGTGTTGATTTGGATCTGGACCTAGACTTAGCTGAGTGCAGTGAGGAACTTCCCACAGTGGAGTGTGATGACCTGACTTTTGATGACATTTGCAGGAAGATGTAGCTGCTGTGTTTGAGCAGTTGGACTTTAAGGACAGACCTAGTCAGCCCCCGTCCATTGTCCAGCCACCTGAGTTAGAGCTAATGCCTTTCCCTTGTCATCTTAAGTATGCCTATCTTTTGGAAGACGAGAAGTTACCCGTGATCATTTCGTCTAAGTTAGATCTTGACCAAGAGAGAAAGTTATTTGATCTTTTGAGAGACCATAAGAGAGCACTAGGTTGGACCATAGCCGACATTAGGGGAATAAGTCCGTCTGTATGCCAACATAAGATAATTTTGGAAGAAAATAGTGTTGGCAAAGCACAACCCCAAAGGAGACTTAATCCCATGATGAAGGAAGTGGTTAAGAAGGAAATCTTGAAGTGGCTTGATGCGGGTATTATATACCCCATTTCAAGTAGTAGTTAGGTGAGCCCAGTCCAATGTGTTCCGAAAAAGGGTGGCACTACGGTGATCACCAATGACAAAAATGAGCTTATTCCAACTCGAACCGTAACCGGTTGGCGCATTTGCATGGACTATAGACAATTAAATCTGGCAACAAAGAAAGACCATTTCCCGTTACCTTTAATAGACCAAATGCTTGACAGACTTGCGGGAAAGGAATTCTTTTGTTTTCTAGATGGATATTCGGGGTATAATCAAATTCAAATAGCACCCGAGGACCAAGAGAAAACTACTTTCACTTGTCCTTATGGTACTTTTGCATTTCGACGAATGCCCTTTGGTATGTGTAATGCTCCCGCTACCTTCCAGCGGTGTATGATGTCAATCTTTTCAGATATGATTGAAGACACCATGGAAGTATTCATGGATGATTTTTCAGTAATTGGAACCTCCTTTGAAAACTGCCTTGTGAATTTGAAAAAATGTTTAGAAAAGTGTGAATCTCATGACTTGATTTTAAACTGGGAAAAGTGTCACTCCATGGTCAAAGAGGGGATAGTTTTAGGAAACTTAGTTTCACCGAGGGGTTTGGAAGTTGACAAGGAAAAATTAGAAGTTATCATGCAGTTGCCCGAACGTTTTTCGGCCAAAGGCATAAGAAGCTTCTTAGGTCATGCCGGTTTCTATAGACGGTTCATTAAAGATTTTTCAAAAATCACAAAACCGCTATGTAACCTGTTGCATGTTGACCAAGCTTTTGATTTCACCTCGGAATGCAAAGTGGCCTTTGAAAAGATAAAAAAAGCACTTGTCACGGCCCCAATTGTTGTTGCATCAGATTGGAAGTTACCTTTCGAGGTTATGTGTGATGCAAGCGATTGGGCTGTAGGTGCAGTTTTGGGTCAAAAACGCGAAAAAATATTTCACCCAATCTACTACGCAAGTAAAACTTTAATTGATGCACAAATTAATTATACCAGCACAGAAAAAGAGTTGCTTGCTGTAGTATTCACGTTTGACCGTTTTAGATCCTATCTCATTGGTGCCAAAGTGATTGTGCATACCGACCATTCCACCATCAAGTATATTAAGAGTAAGGCTGATGCAAAGCCTAGGCTCATCCGTTGGGTCCTTCTGTTACAAGAATTTGACCTTGAGATAGTTGATCGGAAAGGGACGGAAAATCAAGTCGCAGACCATCTTTCTTGCATTGAGGGTAAAGTTTCAAGTGGAGGAAATCATAAGATAAAAGAAATTTTCCCGGATGAACAAATTTTAGCAATCCGACACTTTCATGAGGAAACAACACCTTGGTATGCGGATTTGGCCAACTACCTCGCTAGTGGGCTAAAGCCGTATGATTTTAAAACCCAACAATTCAAAAGATTTCTTCATGAAAGTAAGCAGTATATCTGGGACGACCCTCATCTTTTCAAAATGGGGGCGGATCAAATCTTGAGACGTTGCGTGCCAGACTGGGAACAACACCAGATTTTAAAAGATTGTCATGCATCACCGTACGGTGGTCATTTCGGTGGCCAACGAACGACCGCTAAAATTTTACAAAGTGGGTTCTTCTGGCCAACGATCTTTAAAGATTCTTTTGAGTTTGTGAAAAAGTGCGACCGTTGTCAAAGGACCGGGAATTTGTCTCAAAGAAATGAAATTCCATTAACTAATATCCTAGAAGTTGAACTTTTCGACGTTTGGGGTATTGATTTCATGGGACCATTCACGATGTCTTTTCACAACCAGTACATTTTGGTCGCTGTTGACTATGTCTCGAAATGGGTAGAAGTCATTGCTTGCCCCCGTAATGATGCGAAAACGGTGATAAACTTTTTACACAAAAACATCTTTGTTCGTTTTGGGACCCCTCGCGCTTTAATTAGTGATGAGGGGACGCATTTTGTCAATAGAATGTTAAGTGCGGTTTTGAACAAATAAAACATCCAACATCGCATAGCGACCGCTTACCATCCGCAAACAAATGGGCTTGCCGAACTTTCAAACTGAGAAATAAATCTATTTTAGAAAAAGTCGTCAAGCCTAACCATAAGGATTGGTCGTTAAAATTGGATGATGCACTTTGGGCATACCGCACCGCGTACAAAACACCATTGGACATGTCACCATACCGCCTCGTGTTTGGGAAAGCTTGTCATCTCCCGTTAGAGCTTGAGTATAAAGCATTTTGGGCCATAAAAGAATTGAATATGGCGGAGGATGCCGCGGGAATAAAAAAGAAATTACAACTTGTTGAGTTGGATGAAGTACGCTTTCATGCCTACGAAAATGCCAAAATTTACAAAGAAAAGACAAAATTTTGGCATGATCGTAGGATAAACCAACGCACTTTTTCGGAAGGGCAAAAGGTGTTACTTTTCAACTCTCGCCTTAAGATATTCCCGGGCAAATTCAAGTCCCGTTGGCCCGGACCGTTTACCATTGACAAATTTGGTCTCTATGGGACCATCGATTTGATAAACCCACAAGATGGTAGCACGTTTCGGGTTAACGGGCATCTGGTGAAGCATTACCTTCCCGAAGGTGTGCCCGACCCCGAAGGAACAACTCAGTAAAATTCAAATCCGGGTTAGAAATAACCCTTGTAAATAGTAGGTTTATTTCAGTAATTGTTTTTTGTAGTTTCTGTTTCAGTTCTGGAAATCGTCAAAATTCACCACAGTGGAGAGTGCCAGCAAAAGTATGCAGTGGTTAATGTGATTGTCTGATGGGTTGGGGTTGTTGTGTGAAATACTGTCTAAAAAGTATGCAGCAAGTGGGAGTTGTTGAAAAGAAGTTGACTTGTGGTGTCTTCACTTCTTGGGACACAACAATTGAAAAAGAAAGATAAGACCCACAAGTACATCCATTCTCATTTTAATATTCAGGAAAGCTTCCAAACACTTCCAAAGTACAAAAGTGGTTGTCAAAGAGTACCATCCCCATTTATTACCCTACACCTCTTTTGCCAAGTGTCACCCTTACATTTATCCACCTAACCTACACTACCCCACCAAAGCCATCATCTCACCTTTTGTCCCCTCCCACCAAAAACCGACGGTTGCCACCACCAAATTCCTAAAATCCAAATTCAAAATTTTTTAAACTCTTTTCACCTTATTTAGTTGACTGATTTTTTTTAGTTTTTCGAAAACATTTTTTTTACTTTTCCCTTAAACCCCCTTTCTTTGTAAAAATTTTAAGAAACCAATTTTTCATTATTACCCTTATCTTTATGCAACGAGCCTATCACATCTTTAGTTCCATTCTAACCCCACTCCTTTTTCATCTAAACCCCTTGTTTAATTAACTTTTTCTTTATTTAAAAATTTTTCATCTGATTTTCTTTTTAAACCTTATCTTTCTTTTTACTTACTTTACTTTTTCAAAAACCACTTTTACTTTTCACCATTCTTCTCCCAAGAACCACCTCTTCATCTACCAACCGGAAACCGTCGATGGGCCGCCGTAAAGCGGTGGTCACCGCCGGCTAAATCACCAGTGGATCCACCACCGAGTCACCACCGCACACCGCTGCACCGTCGCAACCACCTCCAGCGCTCACCTCGCCACCACCGTCGTACACCCCTTCCCCCTTCACCTCGGCACAGCATGCGTCGCCGGCGGGGTACGGCTCCGGGTACGATTCGGCTTCCGGCGGTTTCTCCCAGCGGTCGATCATTGCTAGCCGACGGGGTTTGCTAGAGCGCCACCCATCACCCACCGCCACTCCATCCACTACCCTCCCGGTTGCCACCACGGCTCCGATGACCCAAACCATCACCATAACCTCCGGAGCCATCATTTCCCGTGCCATCGCCACCCTTAACAACCCTACCCTAGTCGTCGCCGCTTCGATTCCGGTATCCCAATCCACAACCCTAACCGGCGTCACCCTCTTCGGCTCGTCACCGACCACCGCCGTACTAAACCCCAATGTTGTCGAGCGCCTTGAAGCCCTTATGCCGGAAAGGAACCCTCGCATCTCACCTACACACGCCACCATCATCACCACCGATCGTACCGCAGCCGCCGCCTCCCACTCTCCTCGGGTTACTCATGATTTTGTGAGTAGCTTCGATGCTAACCCCTTCAATGCCTTCATGGCCACCCAAGAGGAGATGACGGCACGCCTCCGCGAACTCCTCGCTCAGCAGACTGAAAGGCTGAAGCGAGAACGTCGAGCTGCTGCGGAAGCCGAAGCCTCTAAGGCAGCCTCCTCTTCGAATCCCCAACCTTCCACCGAACCGACCTCTTATCGGATCGAGGAGGAGGATGCTCACCTCTCCATTACCCCAAACTTCGATACCACCCAAATCCCCACCCAAACCATACCCTTAACCACCACAATGGGGATGCGTACTTTCGACATAAACCGAAGTCCAGAAGAGGATTTCGATGTTGCTGATTATTTCACCGACAACCCGCCCGATGTAGACGTCGCTCCAGATCCCGAAGACACGGGTTTTGTCTCGAGTCGAAAGGTACGAAAACTAACTACTGCTGACAAGGGGAAGCAAAAAGTGGACCACCAACCTGCTCCTAGAAGAAGTCAAAGACTAGCTGCTGTGGGCACAACCCATAGTGGCCGAGGTATGGCTCCTGTTTCGTCTTCTGATTCTGAGGATCCCGCATTTGAGCTTTTAGCGGAACCAGATGAGCCATCACCAGAAGCCTCAGAAGAGTCTCTGGTGGATGAGCTACAACCGAAACCTAAGAAGCGTAAACGCCCTCCGAGTAAGGGTTCGTGTAGACTTAGACGTTTGTTGATCGAGAGGGCTTTTCACAAAGCCCTTGTCGACTTCTACCCACGCATTGCGGATCACTTACGTTATCATGGTTGGCAAGACATGATCCCGGACTCCGTTGTGGTCAACGAGACTTTGGTCCGGGAGATTTATGTTACTTTGGCTTGGATGGAAGGCGATGTTTTTACGGTCCGAGGAGTTCCCGTTACTTGTTCTCCGGAGGTTATCAATAATCTTTTGGTCTCGAACCTCCGGACGAATGTTGGTATCAACATTTTAAGAACCACGAGACTACCTTCGAACAAGACATGGAGATTGAGCGTCTTTTGTTGATAGATGGACGGCATTGGCACTTTGAGCGGAGTCGCCAAATCATGCAGCCTTATGATCTGGATTTCATCTCGAGCCTTTGGTTTTCATACGTATGTCATAACATCATCCCGAGTCGTCATGACGCCTCTATTCCTCGGGAGCGGTGTCTTATGATGTATTGTATCTTTAAAAACCTCAAGGTTAACCTTGGACCCATAATCCGGGAGATGATAGACGATCATGCCGCCAAGACCACATCTAACCTTATTTTTCCAGGTTTGCTTACTCGCATGTGCAGCTTCTTCGGCGTGCCAACTCATGATGACGATTATGTTTATCCGCGCCACTCCCAGATCGATCTTGGCACTATTCGGAGGATGGTTCTACACAATGCCGCTTTTGCTCGCCAAGCGATGCTGACCCCTACGGCAAGCCGAAATGCCCGAAAAAGCCGCCACCGTCAACCCATTGCCGCGCGACCTCCGACACCACCACGCCGGACCAGACAGACAGCTACTGCCACTGAGGCAGGGCCATCTAGCCAACCAGCTGCTGCCACCACCGAAGCAGGACCGTACACTCGACCATCGAAGCCCGGCCGCGTCTCCATGAATGATGAGACGGTGGATATTTTGCCATGGCAGCAGGTTTTGACGGACCATATGGCCACTCAAACAGCTCAGATGCGGACCCTCGTCGAGTCTGTGGCGCAACTCCAGGTTGGATTCCAAGATTTCCGGAACCATTTGTTCCGACTCAAAGTGATACTTGGAGTGAATGTCGAGCACGCTCCGCCACCATCCGATGACACCCTGATCCCAGAAGACCCTCCAGAAAACCCAGAGGCTGCCCACGTTGCTGAAGATGAAGACGTACCCCTTCCCGATCCATGATCGTATCACTTGCACTGGACCAGATTGTGGTGGTATCCCACAGTGGTCACTGGCCGTTAACTGACTTTTTGGCTATTTCTCACTCTTTTGGGTTGATACTGTTGATTATTGCCTGTTCATGCCTAACATTTGGATGCTTTCTTTTTGTGACCTATTCTTCGTACATTTGCACCGTATATTTTTGGTAATCGTAAATGATGGCATGCTCTTTTGTTGGATGCAAAATCGGATTATATCCGAGATCACAAGTTGGTGCTCAAAGTGAAGACAAAGGCAAAGTCAAAGTGGTCTACAAAGTCAAAGTTTGCTTTTATTGTTTACTTGCTTTAATAGTTACTTTGTAATAGTTTTGTATTCTTAGGGTAGAATGTGTAATTTTAGTAAACTTTGAGGGTTGTAAGTGTTTGGTTATAAATACCCAATGTGATGTCATTGTGCTATGTGAATCAAGAGTGAATCATGTGTGTGCTTAAACGTGTATGAGAGTGAGTTAAGTTAGTTGAGAGCTTAAGTGTGTGTGTTCTTGGTGTAATTGGTGTGTGTAACAAATTCATCAAGCATCAATGACATTTGGCTATCCAATTCATTCTCTACTTGTTGCATGATGATTAGAACTTGAATCTGGAACTACAAGTGGTATCAGAGCTGGAAATTCGTTGAAATTGGTATGATTTCTTGAGCTTTTTGTGTTTTTTCGAAAATAAAGTTTTGAGGTATTGATATTCTTCTTTGATCATTGTTTGCATGTGAATTTGATAGTATATGGTTAAAATGATATTTTTACTGTGTTTGTGAGTGCTTTTGAGTCAAAATTTGGTGATTTGAGTAGTAATTTTTCAGTTTTTTACCTTCTGCTCGGTTTTTGCTCGAAATTCCGAATTGATGTTCATATATTCCGAATCGGAATATTCATAAATTCCGAATCGGAATATACAAAAATTCCGAATCGGATTTTTGAAATATTCCGTCGGAAGAATTTTTTGGACTCAAAATTGTTGTTTGGATCTGATCTTACTCGTTTTCCGACTTGGTATTAATCAAATTCCGATTCGGAAAACATCATTTCCCGATTCGGAATTTGACCAAATACCAACTCGAATTTTATCTCGGAACTCTGTCAAAATTGTTTCTCCGATTCGGAAAACATCATTTTCCGATTCGGAAAATTTGAAAAAATTCCGATTCGGAATTTAGTGTTTTCCGAATCGGATTTCTTTAAGAGTTAAAAAAAAAGTCTGGAAGCATTTTTCGGGCACTTTTTCACGTAAACTTTCTTAGACTTCTTATCTGATTCTACGGTGAAAAAGTTCAGTCATTTTTAAGGTCATTTTTTCCCGAAAAATGCCGGTTTTTCCGAGATTTTGGTGATTTTTGAGAGGTTGCATTTTTGGACTAAGATTTCAATTTCGCAGTCAAAATCAACTTTCAAATTTTTGAAAAATAGTTTTTCTCGGGATTTCACTATTCATCGGTTGACTTTTCGGTTGACTTTTCGACTTTTGTTACTAACATTTTCCTTAATCAAAAGAAGTGTTCAGATTAATTACAGATCCTCAGATTTGCATACCTCCAGAAGTACAGAAGAAATCTATCAGTTTCAGTGAATTTTCGATCATTTTCAAGTTCTACGAAGATGTCTAGAGATCTATTGAGTATGGTTCGAAGTCAAAGCCTCTGGTTCTTCAGATTGGCGAGTATCCTCAATGGCGTGTAAGGATGATTCAGTTTCTTAACAACATCGACAAGACACTCATGGTGAGCATCCAAGAAGGTCCGATTAAGCCGTACATTGACATTCCGTGTACACCTGAGACTGCCACTACTCCCGCAATTGAACCAAGACGTGTGTTCAAACTCTTTCGGCATTACAATGAACTTGAAAAGATTAGAGCTGAACTTGATGACAAAGCTCTTACTTTCCTCAAGATGGCAATTCCAAACGATTTGTTAATCGTGTTGATAGTAGAAATACGGCAAAAGAGTTGTGGGACGAGTTGGAAAAACAGTTTCAAGGGACGGAAAGATCAATACAAGCTAAGCTAAACCAAGCAATCGGAGCTTATGAAGGCTTTAAGGCTTTAGAGGGAGAAACACTTGCTGATTCTTACAGTCGATTCAACATCATTTTGAATGATCTGAGAAGAAATGGAATGCAAAAGTCTACTTCCGAGATAAACTTCAAGTTCTTGAAAAATCTCAATCCAGAATGGGATCACTACCCGGTTAATCTTCAAATGAACAAGAACTTGGCGGAAGAAGACTTACATGATCTATATTCCATTCTTAGTCAACATGAAGTGAAAGTCAAAGACATTGTGACGAAGTAAAAGAGTATTTCTGATTCTTTGGATCTTTTGACTGAAAAGAGTAAGAGTGTTCTCTCAAGTAGTTCAAAGAAGAAAAATCATTCCAAGGCCTTAGTTACCGAGTTGTCTGATTCTGATTCGGAAACTATTGAGGATGATAGCTCAGAATCTGATGTTGATTTGAAGAGAGTTGCGGATAAACTTGCTTTTTTATCTAGTTCCATTCACAAAAGGTATGGGAAGAAGAAGTTCTATTCTAAACCTAAGTTCGAGAGCTACAAAAGAGACAAGTACAAGCCAAAAGAATATGAGAAAAGGCTGGAGAGGAAGAGTTATGAGAAAGGCAACACGGATGAGAAAGGAAATGTATGTTTCAATTGTGGCAAACCAGGCCATTTTGTCAAAGATTGCAAAGCACCGAAAGTCAGGGATTTTGATTACTACTCTAAGAAGGCTCAACTTGCTAAACGCAAGAGTGAAGGTAAAGTCTTGATGGCTGAAGAGGAATGTTGGTATGATGATACTTCTGATGATGAGGACTCTACTCATTTCATACAAGTTCACTACAATCTCATGGCAAGTGTGGAAGAAACCATCAACCTTCACAAAGAGACCGAAGCATCAAATGAGGTAAGTCAAACTCCTTCTGATTCGGATTTGTCTGATAATGATATATGCTCTTTAGAAGAACAGTTTTTAATTTTAAAAACTGAATTTGATGACTTGAAGGAAAAGATTAAGTTCGAAAGAGCTCGAGTCATTGAATTCAGTAATGAATGTGAGTTATATAAATGTTTAGCTGATGATCGTGAGCTTGAAAAGGCTGAGATTAGGAAAGAGAAAGCCAAACTAGAATCTCAAATTTCTGAGATGAAGAGTGCTTTAGTAAATTTGGAGTCTGAAAAAGCTGAATATATGATCAAATATGAAGTTTGTTTTCAAGATAGATCTGAGGCTTATGCCAAAATCAAACAATTGGAGGACCTTAATATCAAAAGAGGTCAGACTCAGTAGACGCTTAAGCTTTTGACAAATAATCTAAAAGATACTAGATTTTACAATCCAAAAATGGGGTTAGGTTTACCTGAAATTGATGTTTTAAAGAAAGCCCCTAAAGGTCTTTATCAGTTTGATAACTTAAGTTTTCCAAAATTAAATGAGACCTTTGTAAAATCTGGTAGTTCATTATCTGATTCTTCAGATAAAGGTAAAGAAAAAGTTGTTGATGACTCAAGTGATTGTTTTTCAGATTCAAAGCCAAAGAGAAAGAATAACTTTGATTTCACATGTGATTTTCAATATGATGATTTAAATGAAAGTTATCAAACAAGAAAACCCAAGTTTTCTCATACTCAGTGTGTTTCTTTGTATTCTCAAGATGTAAAGTCTTTTACAACTGAATCTGAAAAGCTTAGTAAAGATATTGAAAATGAGTCAAATACTACTGAATCTACTCCTAAATCTGAAGATAAGACAAGTGAACTTGAAAAAGAAATGGATTATGAAAATCTTTCTGAGTTTATTCAAGTTAATAATCTTTCAGAAAATAAAAGCGGTTCTGATTATGAGTCTGAATCTGATTCTGATGAGACCAAACCATGTTTTGATTCTGATAATGATGATGACATCGAAGCGGGTGTTGAGGAAGAAAAGATAAATTTTATATCTAACCCCATGTTTGAGTCTCAAGATACTCCACCTTGTTTTGATCAACGTATTAAGCCTGAAGTGATTGATTTAATAACATATGCTATGATTGACAAAGATGGTTATCTTGTGTACAAAAGTTTAGATAGTATGGTTGAAGGTGATATCCTTAAATCAGAACTCAAACTACCAGATGTGGATTTTGGTCCTGTTATTGAAAAATCAAAGTCTGGTACACAAAATAAACCACATGTTGTCAATGTTTCAAGTGATAGTGGAATTTCCAAAGATGAGAAATCCTCGTGCACTTTGTCAAAGTCTGAAACTTGTTCAATTAATTTTGATGCAAGTACTTTTGAGGTAGGAAGTACTTCGTGTGCTACACTTGAAACATTTTCTAAAACTTCATCTAATTTATGTTCAGTTCCTAAGACACCTATTAACTCAAGTTCTTCTGATTCTACAGATTTAAAAAGTTTTAAATGACATGTGGCCTAGGGTGGAAGAAGAAAGATTCAAAGAAGAAAAAGCATTTTGCTACAAATGAGAGTTTTGTTAAAAAGTCGTCTTTTGACGATGCAAATAAATGTAATCTGAATGTTAGATTCAATAAGTGTCAAAACTCTTTTGAGTCTGCCTTGATGTTTTTTGCTATGCAACGTTTGCATTGTACTCATTGTGGTGATAATTCTTTTTCTTTGAACTCTAGGGATGTTAAAAAGAAGAGATCTAGTGGTGTTTCTCATGTTAAATCTCGTGCTTACTCGTTTGATCATCGTGCTAAAGTGTTTAGTGCTAAAAAGAAAAATCTTTCAAAAGCAAAAGATAAATCAGTTGATGTGAAATTTGTGTGCAAATGGATTCCTAAAGATTTATTGAATGCACAAATTTCAAAGTCTGGTATAAACTGTAAGATCTTAGGTTCATCTTCTGATTTGTTAAAGATGTATGAGAGTAACAAGAAAGGACCCATTTGGATATGGGTTCCCAAGATGAACTAACATGTTTCTACAGGCCAGGCATATGTGGTATGTTGATTCCGGTTGTTTAAGACATATGACTGGCTACAAGGAGTTGTTGCACAATTTTGTGGAACGACCAGGAGGAACAGTTAGTTTTGGGAATAAGACGACTGGAGTCATCAAAGGTTACGGCATTCTTACAAATGGTAAGGTATCCATAAAGAAGGTACTTTATGTTGAGGGATTAAGTCATAATCCTTTTAGTGCAAGTCAGTTTTGTGATGGTTATAACATTGTTCTATTTTCCATCATTAACTGTCTTATCATTAATAGTGATGGTGTTGAGATTTTTGAAGGGAGACGGTTTTACAATCTCTATGTGGTTGACTTTCCGGTGATAGATACTTCTAAACCAGTTTGTTTGTTTTCAAATGCAACAAAAGGCGAAAGTTGGCTATGGCATAGAAGATTTTCTCATCAGAATTTTTCAGATATTAGCAAACTAGCTAATGGTGGATTGGTGAAAGGTCTTCCAAAGTTGTCATTTGATAGAGATTCTTTATGTCCAGCTTGTCAAATGGGAAAGATGAAGAGAAGTTCTCACAAGTCAAAGATAGAATCTTCATGTCAATCACCACTCGAAATGATCCACATGGACTTATGCGGACCGATAAGAATTCAATCAATCAATGGGAAGAAGTACATTCTAGTTATGGTTGATGAATACTCACGGTACACGTGGCTAGAATTTCTGTGAATGAAATCTGAAGCTCCCGAGTTGATCATAAAGTTTATCAAGAGGATCCAAGTTCTTTTGCAACTTCCAATTCGAAAGATTAGAAAGACGAAACCGAACCTTAGTGAAAGCGGCACGAACGATGCTAGCTTACTCCGGATTACCTCTAACCTTTTGGGCCGAAGCTGTTTCAACAGCTTGTTTTACTCAGAATCGAACCATCATCACTAAGCGCTTCAAGAAAACTCCTTATCATATAATCAACCGTAGAGTTCCTAATGTCAAATTTTTTTCATGTTTTTGGTTGTAGGTGTTACATTCTCAATAACCGTGACAATCTCGGTAAGTTTGACAAGAAAGCCAACGAGGGATACTTTCTTGGTTATTCACTAACGTCGAAGACTTTCCGGGTCTACAACAAAAGAACCAAGATGGTTATGGAAACCGTTTATGTGACTTTTCATGAAACCGTGTCAATGACTTCTGAACATAGCAGTGCAGAACTCGGAATTCATAGTCAAGCTTCTACTACGACTTCTGATTCTATTACTGATCCAAATAGTTCAGAACTCGATTTACTGTTTATGGATGATTTTTTGGATATTTGTGCAGATAATGAAGATCTCGTTCTTTCCAGAAATCCAAGAGTTGATATTCACGATGTTCCAGAACCTTCAAGCGTAAATGATTCCGGACCATCGGAGAATATTTGTTCTACATCTAACTCTGATCAGGTCATACCAGTTCCAAGTGTTAAGCAATCAGAGTTAATCCCCGATGATCAATCAGAGATTCCTGCAATCATTGATGAAAATGATAGTCAGAACAATTTAGATGATCTTGCAATTCTTCCTGCTCAGTTGAAATGGACAAGAGCACATCCACTATACAACGTGATTGGTGATGTCAATGATGGTGTTAAAACGCGATCTGCATCTGCAAATTACTGCCTATACAAAAGTTTCTTGAGCGTAATTGAACCATAGAATGTCTCTCAAGCATTAGAGTATTCTGATTGGCTATTAGCAATGCAAGAAGAGCTTCTACAATTCAAAAGAAACAAAGTGTATCGCTTGGTTCTGAGACCGCAAGATAAATCAATCATTAAAACCAAGTCGATATTCAGAAATAAGAAAGATGAATCCGGACTGATTGTCAGAAACAAAGCGTGATTGGTTGCTAAAGGTTACTCTCAACAAGAAGGTACTGACTACGATGAGACTTTTGCACCGGTAGCGAGGATCGAGGCAATTAGAATCTTTCTGGCCTATGCGGCTCACAATAACATCAAGGTATTTCAAATGGACGTCAAATCTGCATTCTTGAATGGAGTCTTGCATGAAGAGGTCTATATTGAGCAGCCTGAAGGGTTCGTCGATCCAGATTTTCCTGATCATGTCTGCATCTTGGACAAAGCATTGTATGGCTTAAAACAAGCTCCAAGAGCATGGTATGAAACTCTGACAAATCATCTCTTATCCAAAGGATTCAAACGAGGTTCGATTGATACTACTCTTTTTCTGAAGAAAGAAGGTGATGACTTGCTTTTAGTTCAAATTTATGTTGGCGACATTATTTTCGGTTCTACTAATCCAGAATTGTGTACAAAGTTTTCTAAAATCATGGAGACCGAGTTTGAAATGAGCATGATGGGTGAATTGAATTTCTTTTTAGGAATTCAAGTCAAACAAAACCCTGATGGCATCTTTATAAATCAGTCAAAATATATTAAAGATATGTTGAAAAAGTTTAACATGACTGATTGTTCTCCAATTAAAACACCAATGCCAACTGGAAATCTTTTGGGTCCTGATTTAGCCGGTAAATCTGTTGATCAAAAGATTTACAGAAGCATTATTGGTTCTCTTTTGTACCTCACTGCGACTAGACCGGATATTATGTTCTCAACATGTTTTTGTGCTAGGTTTCAAGCTAATCCTAAAGAGTCACACCTTGCGGCAGTTAAAAGGATCTTACGGTATCTCAAAGGCACTGCAGAGATGGGTCTTTGGTATCCGAAAGATTCTAGTTTTGAGCTAATATCTTTTACAGATTCAGATTATGGTGGTTGTAAACTGGATAGGAAAAGCACTTCTGGATCGTGTCAGTTTTTAGGTGATAAACTTGTTAGTTGGACTTCGAAAAAGCAAAATTGCGTCTCCACTTCTACAGCCGAAGCAGAATATGTTGCCGCAGCAAGTTGTTGTTCGCAAGTGCTTTGGATGAAGACACAACTACTAGACTATGGTTACAAGTTGAAGAGAGTCCCTATCTACTGTGATTCGGAAAGCGCCATTGCGATAACGTCAAATCCGGTTCAGCATTCCAAGACCAAACACATCGACTTTCGTTATCATTTTATCAAAGATAATGTGGAGAAAGGTAATATCGAAATGTTCTTTGTTCAAACAGATTACCAACTTGCTGACCTTTTCACTAAACCTTTAGATGAAAAGCGTTTTAACTTTTTGGTTAGCAAGCTTGGCATGCTTAGTCCAATTTAAATCTGTTTCGCATCTTAATTTAAGGGGAGTTGCGTAATTATTCTGGATTGGATACTATCTGACTAACATCTAAGGATTCATTTTCAATGAATACCAATTTCTACTTTGTTTTGCAGATTATCCATTTGAGGGGGAGTTCTTAAAAGTGATATTCATTTTAGGGGAGAGTTCAAATAAGCTTTAATGCTTACATATTTGAAAGATGAACAACTTTCAGGTATGAAAAATGTTTTTAAATGTTCAAACTCACTTCTCGATTCTCAAATGATTTTTCAAATTAGAAGTGTGATTTTCCATGTTTTCATATCATGATGAGTTGACGGATATTTTCTAACCATGTTTTCATATCACACCGGTTTAGCTTCTTTTGACTTCGTTATTACCACGTCTCTATATGTTAATAATTTTCGGTGGTAATACGCTCGCTTGATATTTCCCATTTTGTACTTCATTGTTTTATTGATTGGATACGTTCTTCAATGTTATATATGTTAGTAATTATGTGCATAAGTTGACAAACTAGTAATTACACATCCATTGTTATAAGTCACTTGAGGGTCACACCTGTGAGGACCTGTAAATCAAACAAGTAAGTAATCCCAGTTTGGAGAGATAAGATTTATAATAGTTAATTATAAATCAGTTGAGTAATTTCTGTCTGAAATCCCAAAGATGAAGGGTTGTTAATTAATTATGTGAGTTATATATTTATTAGTTAAATAAATATATAATTAGATTAAAATAATTAATTTGTTAAATAATTATCTGGTTGAATAGAATAAGGAATATTCTTTTCTTTGAGAGAAAGAAAAGAATAATTCTATTTAGATAATTATCATTGAATAAGGAAGCTTAGATATATGGAAACTATTCCATATAAATAAGCCTTGCCAGTTCATTATTCAATACACACAATTCATTCAAGCAACTAGCTTTTCTGAAAAACCAATACCCTCTCTCTCTCCCTAGATCGCCGGCCTCCTCCCTCCCCTCGGAACCAGTTCGGTTTTGCTTGGTCGCTGTACGGGATAAAGTTCTCCTAGAAGAACGTTTGTAGGGTCAATCACCGGTGGATCAATCTCAAGCATTCCAGGTGATTTTTTCTAGACCTATAAATATGTATTTGTAATTATAACAAACGGATCATGGTCTTTTCGGGTTTTTATCCAAACCGCTTCCGCTTAATCGAACCCGTTTGGTTTGATCCTATAAATCTTTTAATCAATTGATCATTAGGTTTATAGTAAATCTCGATCCAGTTAGGTTCGAGATACGTGGTGTTCTTCGTATCAGTTTGATTCGGGATCACAGAAAAACCCAACAGTGGTATCAGAGCCACAGGTTTATTCGTTCGTTATAATCCTTTTGTGAGATCCGTTAAAACCTTTTTTACGTCTCAAGACTTATTAAAAATCAGATTTTTATACAAGTATCAAGTTTTTTTATTATTATTTATTTATCACTTCAAACGAATCAAAAACACCAAACTGACGACCGGCGGTGGAATGGCGGCACGTAGCCGACCGGACCGCCAGGCCGATCGCCGGCTACGCCTGGCCGTACTAGATCGACAGCCGCACCATAGTTGGTGGTCGCGGTGTTTTCAATTCCAACCGTGGCCAAACCACCAGTCGGTGGTGGCCGTGGTCCCGACGGTCACGTCATTTGGTTGTTGTCCATCGATCAAGCCAAGCCGCACCACAGTTCTGTAGTGGCGGCGATTGATGGCGGCGATAGGCAACGGCTTACCACCAGTCGGTGGTAGCTGTAGGTCACACCACCGAGTGGTGGTGGTGACTGAATCGTTGTTCGACCGTGGGCCAAACCACCAGTCGGTGGTGGCCGTGGTCCGCGTGGAGGTCGTGCTCGACAGCTAGCGGCGGCGGCGATGCCATCGTCGTCCAGCCACCAACCCATAGCCGTGTCAGTGGTGGCGGCAGATGGCGGTGGTTACATTCGGTAAAAACCGGCGTCGCATGCGGCCAAGGCCGATCGCGGTCGAACGCCGACTGAACCGTCGGTTACGGCCGAATCCTGTCGCACGTAAACACTGTGGAGGGTGAGCGAAGGTCGTCGGCGTAATCACCACCAGAATGGTGGTAGTCGACGGCCGTGGATTTCAATGATTAAGGCGATGGCGGTGGTTGATGTCCGCCCTCCGGTAACGTCGATTGCCGCCGACGATAAATCGCCAATGGATGATGCGTAGTGATCATCGGTTGTTGCGATCTCTCGATCGTCACCGAGTAACGATGGTAGTGTTTTGGTTGAACGCCGCTAACCACGGCGGCAATGGTGGCCGATTGCTACCATTGTCGCATCGGTGGTGGCAGTTGGGCGTTGATCGCTTTGGGTTGCCAAACCGGCGATGGTGGTCGTTAGCTACTATCGTCGGAATGGTGGTAGTTGTTTTTGTGAAACCCAAAACGATAAACAACGATTAAGGTTTCTCGATCCCCGATTCTTTTTCGGACAAATCGCAAAAACCCTAACGGGCCCGAAATTGCCAGTTTGGTAATGGGCCTGTAAGCCCAGTTCTGGACCAAAGTTTGTAACCTAAAGAGGTTTTATTTATTTATTTAATTTTATTAGGCTTTTTACCCAAATTTTTTATTTTTATTCAAGTTTTTATTATTATCCAGTAAGATTGTTTAAAGTTTTATCAAACCAGTTTTTGACCCGTTTGGTCAAATAGGCTCCATGTCGTGTTTTGATCAGTTGGTCAAACCACGACGCAGTCTACGAGCCTGTTTCTTAATTAACCAACCAGTTTGTTCGGTAAACCCGTTTTGATAAAATTTTGGGTAAAAAGCGAATATTAATTTTGTTTTAGTTTTATAAAATAGGTTTATAGTCCATAAGCCTTGGCATTTTTATAAGCAAAAACAATTTCCAGATTAAAATATAAGTTTTTGTTTAAATGGTTTGTTTTATAAAACAGATATAACCATGTTTTGCGATAAAAGAGACGAGATGATTTTAACGGATCTAGTTCTTTTTCACTTTTATAATATTACGTATTTTATAAATGCGTGGTTGCTTGAGTTTTATATATGCCTGTCTGAGTATATATGTCTATTATAGTGTTTTCCAACTTAGACCCTTAACATGTTTCTGGGGAGGCCTGCGTGCCACTTACAACCCCTTTGTAATAATGACCTTAGGATAGATACTTTTCTTTTCTTTTCTATCTCTTTCCGGAGTACTGACGAAAATGGCGAGGCCAGTGGGAGCTACTGGAATATTTCCTCTACCCGGAGACCTGACAGAGATGACGAAGCCAGTGGGAGCTACGCGAAGTCTTATAGCTATAGTTAAAATAGGTCATTATTGGTCCCTAGGAACAAAGTTGGTAAAACCTATAATTAGTTGTTTTATAATTGCGTGGTTGATTATTGTTTATTTTTAACTACGTGAATGTTTATTCGTGATTATAGATAAATAAATGTTTTTATCAAACATGTTTTGAAATAGGGAGGATTTTAAAACTGAACCAAATCACGAAATTAAATAGGTTTTAAAGATTAATATTGCCAGTTTTTCCCAAAACCTTTCAAATGGTAAGTTTTATTTAAAACCTAAAGGATTGTTTAAAGAAAAAGGGGGGCAAGTTTGACATAACAGTTAGTTTTAGTCAACTTGTGTTCTATCAAAATAGTTAGTTTTTGACTAGCAAGTATGCTTTTAAAACAGATAATTTTAAAGAGCATGTGCATTTAAAACAGTTAGTTTTAAACGGTGTGTGTGTTTAAAACAGTTAGTTTAAAACAACAGTTGTTTTTAAGCAATCAGTTTTTCAAAATTACGATTTTAAAAATACTGGAAACTAAAAGGTTTTTCAAAATTAATTAGAAAACCCCGAAAATCATAGATCAGTAGTGCAACCCATCTAGGGGCACCTCAGGCGTAAGGTACGCGGGTGTTCTAAGAAGAACACACCTTAAGCATCCGCGTTCAAACCCCAAGCTAGAGGGAATACTAAGACTCTGCGAATTATCTCCGTGTTGTATCGGCCAGAGTAAAAGTGTTCAAGTCCCGAAATGGTGAGATCTATTTTGGTTCTCATAAGTTTACCGGGTGGTACCGGGCCAAAAAGCACTTAGAGGGACTGAAACATGTACGGATAATTACCGTTGTCCCGAAATGATCTAGGAATCATGTCAGTTAGATGTGATTGGTAAAAGTCCTTACCTACCAAAATAATACGTGGGCCTGGTGGAGCAAGAACATTACGCACATCAGGGCGTATGAAATAAGGATCCTAGTCCAATAAAATAATCATTTAAGGGTTTATTGATTTTTATTGGAAATTAGTCTATTTACAGTTGCTAAAAACCAAAAGTTTTAATGTGTAGATGGCAAGCACTGTTACCAACACAAACAATCTTTCCCTCCGCTCTATCCTTGAAAAGGACAAGTTAACTGGCCCCAATTTCCTTGACTGGGAGCGTAATCTGATGATTGTACTCAGACACGAAAGGAAATGGTATGTCCTTGAAGAGCCTCTTGGGGAGGCTCCTCCAGCAAATGCTCCGGCTGCTGCTAGAAATGCTCACAAGAAGCATTCAGATGATCTGCTAGATGTCGCTTGTCTCATGCTTGCAACTATGAGCCCAGATCTACAAGCAGAGCTCATAAACACGAATGCTTATGACATGATCCGCCAGTTGAGGGACATGTTCCAAACGCAGGCTCGTACAGAACGTTACGATGCCACAAAAGCTTTAACGAGTGCAAGATGATCAAGGGGACATCAGTAAGTGACCATGTCATGAAAATGAAACGGCACTTAGATCACCTGGAAAGGCTCGGTCACCCAGTTCCGTTGCAGCTAGCAATGGACACTATACTCAACTCACTGTCAGAAGACTACAAGCCTTTTGTAGTCAACTACAATATGAATAACATGGAGAAGTCAATAGCGGAATTGCACTCCATGCTTAAGACTGCTGAGTTGAATATGGGACCAAAAATAAAACCAAGGACGTCCTAATGGTGAGAGATGGAGGGGTGAAAAAGAGGCATGGGCATACAAGCACCAGCAAAGGGAAGGGACCAGTTCAGGCCGTCTAGAGTGCACCCAAGGTTCATAACAAAGGCAAGGGCAAGGGCAAGAAGGTTAAGCCAAATAAAGCTAGGACCGAAAATCGCTGCTTCACGTGCAATGAGGTTGGTCAATGGAGGCAAAACTGCTCGAAGCGTCATGAAGCAGGTATATAAACCTCGGATATTTATGATTGCTTTAGTTTATCACTATCTACTTGTTAGTTTACAAGTGTACTGACACCTAGTGCAAATGTTTATTGCAGGTGGTCAAAAGTGAAAGCCCAGGATTGCGAGGATCTAAAAGCACAAGTTTTTTTTCAGTTTAATCGTCGAGACATTTTATTTTCAGATTTATTTTAAAACAATTATGTATTTCGGGAAGTACTTATGAATTAGTTTTAAAGTTTTAAAATTATTGTCTTGACTTGGAATATCTCTTGTGTGTGTTGTGATTCTGATAAAGTCAAAGTTTTGACTTGATTCAAGTTTAGATCCTAGATGTTATTGCTTTGTTAAAAATATTACATATGAAAACTGTCAAAAAAACATACGAAGTACTATAGTTATAGGAATATGTTATTGAATAAAACAATAATGAGTAAGGGGTTATAAAAGGTATTTTATAATCAGTATTTATTAACTCATGTGTTTTAAAGAATTTAGGGTATTATCTCAATTATCGTTGATAATATCAGTATTTATAAAACTAGAAAGAATTCCAAGTTTTTGGAATTAGGATTTAAAATCCAGTTAAGTTTTATAAACATCGAAATTCTAGTATACATTACTTAAAATTGACTAAATAGTCAAGTTTTGACTAAGTCAATAGTTAATTTGAGTAATGATTGGTTTTCATATAGGTTAATGGGAGCCTAGTTTATTCTCTATCTGGTTAGTGATAAAGAATAAAAAATGTAATTATTGATTCAGTGTATCTAGGAATTATAATCCAGGAAGGATATAAATTCACGAGATATAATGATCTATCTTTTAGACAAAAGGATAGATCAGTATATATCTCTTAGTAAAAGAGATAGATCAGTAATTTTAAAGTCTTGAAACTAAATAAAGTTAAGACTGACTTTAAAAATAAATCAATAATTAGATATGTTGGTAAAAGATATCAAGTTAAATTTCCTGGTATTTTACAGCTTGGTAAATGGAAATTTTTATCTGATTTCAAGAAGAAATCATTCACCTACACAGCAACTAAGGTAAGTTACAGTTTAACATTTTCAGGGAAACTAGGAGTTGTTCCAGTATCTCCTAGTTCAAGGAATATGATAAAAGAAAGTCTAATCTT
Source organism: Centaurea solstitialis (assembly GCA_030169165.1). Lineage (NCBI taxonomy): Eukaryota > Viridiplantae > Streptophyta > Magnoliopsida > Asterales > Asteraceae > Centaurea > Centaurea solstitialis. Next base: position 50,216,137 of record CM058042.1, on the reverse strand, counting down.
GTTTAAAATGTTTGCAAAACAAGGATTAGCACGATCAAGTAGATTGTATCAAAAGATACAAACTTGAATTGTTTTTGGTTGTTATTTTGATTAATTTGGTAAACATTAATCAAAGAATCTAAACTGAAGAAAGGTGATACTTCATTTTAGATCAGTATTTAACAAACGTTAAATAGACACCATAAAAGTAACTAAAAAATATTAGTTTTGTGATTATTACAGAGCGTAATATGGACTATACAAAATTAGTTTCTTTATCACTTTTATATTTTGCATGTTTTATAATCCAGGAATGAAACTAGTTTTCAGTTTTTCATTCAAAACTTGTCTGTGACAACTTATCATTGTGGGAACTTGATAGGGTGTTAAAGTCATTGTGGAGCTTTGGGTAGTTATGATCAGTCGTTAAATAACAGCTACAAGTGTTGTAGACCAAAAGTTGCACAGATATTCGATAGAGAGCGAATATTGGACGTGATCCGCGGTTGAGATTACTTCTTGGATTTTGTCATAAGTAAATCTCACAGTGGTTGTCCTTATCACCTGAGGTATTTGGTTTAATGTCATGAGGACCGCTGGATACTTAGTGCGTTCAACAGCTACGCCGTAACAGGGTGGCTATAAAATGCGTAACTAGATTCAGCGGAAGCCGTGGTGTTGAATGTAGATATGCAAGATGGGATTTGCGCCTCTTCTCTGAAGAGAGATATTTATGGGCCCCTTGACTAACTAAAAGTACTGATGAAGTGCACAGCCGTGACCAAACGAACTGATTTGTTCTTTGTCGTTTACCTATCAGTAGAAGTCGGATAGTCGAGAAACATAATCTTGAGTATTAAGAGTTGACTTAATCCAGGCTCATACTTAAAGATGAAATATCGTGACGCAAAGGGAAAAGCCAATATACCCGATTTATGAACAGTCGCTTCGTAAACTTGTTTTTCCTACCTGGGTATAAGGGTGCCTATAACCTGGTTAGCCTAAGTGCCTGTCTAGGGGCCTCCTTAGGTCCGTGTGATCAAGGAGGTGTTGCCAACTTGCACAAGTGGGAGTCTGTTAGTAATTATGTGCATAAGTTGACAAACCAGTAATTACACATCCAATGTTACAAGTCACTTGAGGGTCACACCTGTGAGGACCTATAAATCAAACAAGTAACTAATCCCAGTTTGGAGAGATAAGATTTATTATAGTTAATTATAAATCAGTTGAGTAATTTCTGTCTGAAATCCCAAAGATGAAGGGTTGTTAATTAATTATGTGAGTTATATATTTATTAGTTAAATAAATATATAATTAGATTAAAATAATTAATTTGTTAAATAATTATCTGGTTGAATAGAATAAGGAATATTCTTTTCTTTGAGAGAAAGAAAAGAATAATTCTATTTAGATAATTATCATTGAATAAGGAAGCTTAGATATATGGAAACTATTCCATATAAATAAGCCTTGCCAGTTCATTATTCAATACACACAATTCATTCAAGCAACTAGCTTTTCTGAAAAACCAATACCCTGTCTCTCTCTCTCTCCCTAGATCGCCGGCCTCCTCCCTCCCCTCGGAACCAGTTCGGTTTTGCTTGGTCGCTGTATTGGATAAAGTTCTGCTAGAAGAACGTTTGTAGGGTCAATCACCGGTGGATCAATCTCAAGCATTCCAGGTGATCTTTTCTATACCTATAAATATGTATTTGTAATTATAACAAACGGATCATGGTCTTTTTGGGTTTTTATCCAAACCGCTTCCGCTTAATCGAACCCGTTTGGTTTGATCCTATAAATCTTTTAATCAGTTGATCATTAGGTTTATAGTAAATCTCGATCCAGTTAGGTTCGAGATACGTGGTGTTCTTCGTATCAGTTTGATTCGGGATCACAGAAAAACCCAAAAATATATATATCTCGTTCGTATAGATACTATTCATTTTGTTGTGAACCACAATTTTTCAGGAATATCTCTCACATCATATGATGAATCAGTTTTCTCAAACAAGTTTATATTATTCATGTTCTTCATTTCATAAACTTGTTTGAAGAAATTCTTATGCTCCTATATTGTACATATATATTTGTTCGAGCATGCTTCATATTGGCTCATTGATTCACTCGTTGAATCATTGTACTTTCATGTTTAGGAAACTTATTTCACGGGATGTGTGAGCTTAATAGAACTTCTATGGATTTCCAGAACCGGCAATCCTACCCAAGAAGTTATCCTTGAGTAATGAGTGAGGGGTCTACATCAAAGAGTGGGGGAGATAACTCAGGTGGTCGAGTTATTCTCATAGTGATTGAGCAAAAAAATGAGAGTTTGGTTAGATGTGAGGATGCTTAAAAGAATTGGAGGGTGTGAGAACAGAGTTAAAAGAAATATAAAACTCTGCACCAACCTTTTCTAAGTCGGGCAACCACATAATATATTGGTTCACGCTCTTTGGTGACCGATATTGAAACAAGGCAAAGCCCAATGCCGACTCTCGTTTTACCCCACTAGCTACTCATTTCCTTCTTAACAAGGAGATGTTTCATTTCATCACGGGGACGCAACACATAATCTATCAGGTTTTCATTTGGAAAATCGATATTGAAACAGAAGGAAGCTGCCCTGCCTTCGAACTTCATTTCTATACATCGATTCGTGAAATGTTTTCACAAGTTGAGCCTTATGAAAGCACTTGATGCTATTTTCTTTCATCACAAATCCACACAAGGAATTCATTTCTTTGTCGGAACGTTCATAGTAATACTTCTAGTATTTGCGATGATTGAACGGAAGCCCTAGGGAGTGATCATCACTAAAGCTCTTTATATAGTGCATTTGCTGTACTGAGTTGTTTTGTGCTTCTCACAGGTATTCCAACTGATTCATTAGTTGTTTCAGGATTTTCCCACTTAAATCTGAATTTGAAAAGATTCGGATTACCTTATGGAATTGACGGTTTTTCTTTGGAGTAAAAAGGGGCATTCTGGAGTACCAAGGTGGAGATGGTTATGTGAGATAGTTTTTGATTTCCGTGGTGGTTTGTTCACATGTTTGTATCTTTATGCGACGAGTTATCTAATCATACATTTCTATAGTTTTGATGATTATTTCATATTTCATCAAAAAGGGGAGATGGTTTAGAAATGTTTTTGAAGATACTTTGGGGAGATGGATCTGAAATGTAAAGTCGAGAAATGATTCTTGAAGATACTTTGAGGAAGTCGAGAGATAATTACGAGATGCTTCAAGATGATCAGAATATTCCAAGTATTGAAGTTTGAAGATTGTTTGAAGATTCTTCGTGTGTTAAAGCTTCTTGTGTTTGAAGATTATTACCGAAGCTTATTGTTAAAGAAAGCTTATTTTTGGTGTTCAAAGTGTTGATTGCTTTCTTGAACACGTTTGCCTAAGTCTTTTTGTGATCTCGAATCCAAAGGGGGAGATTGTTGGATGCAAAATCGGATTGTATCCGAGATCACAAGTTGGTGCTCAAAGTGAAGACAAAGGCAAAGTCAAAGTGGTCTACAAAGTCAAAGTTTGCTTTTATTGTTTACTTGCTTTAATAGTTACTTTGTAATAGTTTTGTATTCTTAGGGTAGAATGTGTAATTCTTGTAAACTTTGGGGGTTGTAAGTGTTTGGGTATAAATACCCAATGTGATGTCATTGTGCTATGTGAATCAAGAGTGAATCATGTGTGTGCTTAAACGTGTATGAGAGTGAGTTGAGTTAGTTGAGAGCTTAAGTGTGTGTGTTCTTGGTGTAATTGGTGTGTGTAACAAATTCATCAAGAATCAATGACATTTGGCTATCCAATTCATTCTCTACTTGTTGCATGATGATTAGAACTTGAATCTTGAACTACATCTTTTGTGTATTTTTATGCATATGTTGTGTAATTCTTTTCAGGTGCTCGTTTCAAGCTTTCCTACAAATTAATGGTTTTGGATAGGATGTGGGCCATCTTTTGGAAAATTGGCCAAATACTTTCCCATTTTGTCGCCTAAACCGTAAGCCCAACTAAACCTCCGTTTTTTTAGCAATGAGGACATCGCTATGTTCCAAGTTTGAGGAGGAGGAAGTTACCTTGGCAAATTTATCCCTCGGTAATTATCTTTTATCAAAATTGATATTTTCAAAAAAAGAGAGAGAAAAACATACAAAAACCAAATACAAAAATACAAAAGTTAGAAAAGCCCAAAAATATTTATATATAAATATATAAATACAAAGCCGGTTTAGTATTTCCAACATAGTTGGGAAAAGGGAAATGTTCCAAAGAAGCATACACAAAGCCATATACACTCACCCGATCAAAGTCCCGTGGATCAAAACCATTCATTTACGGGAAAGCTTGACGCACGCACCGGGAAGTTTTTTTTTTGGAAGAGGTATCCCAGACCACATTGGGCCCAGACTAATCCTCGGCAATTTTGGGCCGAAGCCCGACTGCTAAAGCATGCAGCCCGGAGTCGAAGCCCCCGTACCTCCAGAATGCGTCCCCCAGGGCTCGAACTCAGGTTCACCACTATGTAGTGCCCAAGCCTTACCACTAGGCTAACACTCATTTGGTTGCACAGGGAAGTTGCAACAAAGTAAGTCAATTTTTTTACTTTTACCAAAAATTTTTGTTTCCTTTTCGTTTCTTCTCCACCTTCTCATTACTTGAGAACAAGTAATGGTTCTAAGTTTGAGGAGGTGATAACCCTTGTTTTTCTCGTGTTATTTTCACTTTTTAACACCCTTTTTCTCATCTAACCCTTCTCGAAACATCCATTTGAAACCTAAATAATCCTTTTTGCCTTATTTATCCATTAAGACAGGAAATAGCTAAAAAGTCATGTTTTAAGGTAATTTTGACGAAGTGGGATGTCACCATAGTGTAAGGTGTGTATGTGCAGTATCTTGAAGGGATTTTCAGAATATTTTAATATGTGAAGTCAAATCCAGCATGGGAGGCATGGGGAGCATGAAAAAGTCAGCCACCAACAAGGAGGAAAAGTAGGAAATGGTGAAATGAATAAAATAAGGAAAAGCAAAAAGGTTGTTTAACCTTTGGACAAAAACCCACCACTTTTCTAGTATAAAAAGGGGCATGGAGCAAAGCATTAAGAACATTCCGAATTCAGCATTCTCTCTTCAGTTTCTCTTCGAGTTCTATCTTAGAATTGTAGTTTTTAACTTAGTGTAATTTAATTTCCTGCAATTTACCTTCTGAAATTTTTAATTAGTGTTCTGTAGCCACAGAGGCGACTGCTTAACATAGCCTTCTGTTTTTAAATCAAATGCAGTTTATTTTCAACATCTTTTATCTTCTGTTTTCAAGTATGGGCAGTAGCTAAACCCCATCCTTGGGTGTGGGTGCGAGCAAAGCCCGAGAGGCCTAAATGTAACAATTTGGGTGTTTCCATCTTTTAATATTTTCTCGTTTGGTCATTCTAAGTCGGGACATTATCTCAACGCGGACAAGCTGATCACTTGTAAGTGTTCATGTTAGACCTAAGACCTCGAGAGGGGCAGGTTCGAAACACGGCTTGAGTGATGCAAAAAGAGTTTGAGAGAACCTTTAATGATCACGAAGAGATTCGGGTCATTGCATAATTAAACCAAGGCAAAAAGTGTCCTCAAGCGGGTGTCACGAAGAGATTCGGGCATCTTCTTTTGTTGGACCGAGCTAGGATCTATAAGGTCCACTTGGTAAAATTAACAAATTGGGAAATACTAATTGTGGAAACTTTATAATAAAACTAGTTTGTAAACCTTTATAATGGAGCTTCGAGAGGAGAAAGTTATATAGGAGTTATTTACGGACCGGTCACGTTAACCAAATCTTGTTAAACGGTCTCTTGAGTAAAAGCTTGCACCCGTACCCATCTTTTTCTCATTGTTAATTAAATCTTTTATTTACCTGTCATTTCATATCTGTCATTTTATTTACTTGTCTTTATATATCTGCTATTTATATATCTGTTATTTACATTCCTGTCATTTAAATATCTTGTCTTAATTCACCAAACAAAACCAATCAAATCTTTATAAAACTTTGCACCGGATTAAAGTACAACTCTCTAAATCTTGGTACCGCCAATCCCTGTGGAACGATACGTGGGCTTACCACATAATTACTTGAGTTAGCGAATGCACGTCTAGTTTATACTTGAACTAGACCTGTGGTGCTTAGGCATTTATTACGCACACCAACAAGATTATATCGTTATCTGAAATAAATATTACCCTCCACTAGGTCGTTGATGGAATAAGCTAATTTTCTCGTAGGACCTTATCGAGTTTTAAGAATTATAGGCAACGACTCTACAAGTTCTTCTCATGATCATGTTTATGATATTGTTAAAGACGATAGGAAAACGAATTAATTGAAAATTGAAGCAAATATATATATATATATATATATAGAATAAGATTCAAATAAAAACTCATTTTTCAATGTGAACGTGAGGACAACCGAGAGAGCCCCATGTGGCATATTCACTTCGAACAATCATGTATTATTCAAAGTGAATACCACAACATTTGGTGTTATTCAGAGTTATATTATTCACCCTGAATAATACATGATTATCCAAAGTGAATATGCCACGTGGCGTGATCTCAACGGTCCTCACGTTTGCAATTAGATTTGAGTTTCCATTTGTACTTTTCTCCCTCTCTTTCTCTCTCTCTCTCTCTCTCTCTCTCTCTCTCTCTCTCTTTCTCTCTCTCTCAATATATATATAGAGAGAGAGAGAGGCAAGTTCATACAAGAACCCCACCTATTTGTAGGAATAAAGGAACCACCTTCTAGCCACATGTTTGATAAAGAAAAACTGTATTATATTAGATGATATTATAGTAATTAGTACATGCTGAAATATACTTTCTACCAAGGGTAAATTCTTTCAGGGGTAAAATTGGAATGGTCAATACTGATAATATATTAATCTAAAATATTATTATTATTAATATATTGTGAATATACAAATTTTGTAAAAATCAACTGATAGTATATTTTAATATATATTGTATTATAATTATATTATATATTGATAACTCCAAAATTATACATATTTTTTAAGGGATAAACCCAGCAATATTATAAAAGAAAAGACAAGCTGGCACTAACACCCAAACAAGCAGTCAAAACCATAGACAGGCCCTATGGCAAACCAATCCATATTTTACTCGTGCTAGTTCCCCACTTTTGTATTTAATTTGAGAGTAATTGTGATACAGTTTGGCTTAAAAAGGTTTAAATCCTAATTTTGCAGGTTTTGGAGGTGCTTGTGCGTAAAAGTATAAAAAGAGGGTAAAAAGCGTCAAAAAGGAGACTTTTGTGAAGACTTTGGAAATATGGATTTTTCTTGGCTCCTAAGACTGTTTTCTTGCTCCCTAAGATAGATGACTTCCTCCAAAAGGCAGATCTTCAGTAGATAAGGGAAGAGAATATCCTGGAAAATCAAATGGAGAAATCTGGAAGCTGATCTGGATACCTTCGCGCCGCGAAGAAGCTGGCTCGCCCGTGAAGCTCCTGCTCGCGCCACGAAGTTTGGATTTTCTCTCTCGGAAGCTTCTGGAAGATTAGGGTTTGGGTCGTCGCATGTTTCACTCCGCGAAGGTGCCGTTTCGTGAATGCAAAACGGACCTGCCGAGTTTTCTTATAAATACAGCCTTGGGTCATTCAGTTCGGATCATCAATTTTTATACAATTCTCTCTTAGTCAGTAGTTAGATGGGAGCCACTTAAGGTTTCCAACCCAAGAAGCCGGAGGCTCGATGTAACAACTACGGAGGAGATGATTCGAGAGGACGCTACAACAAATCTGCCGGTCTTTAGTTGGTTTCTTTTTAGTATTTCTTATTAGTATGTCTATGTACTAGTACCCTTTTGTGTTTTCATCATGGTTTGATTACTTTGGTTCTTTAATTAATTAATAGACTTGTGGTTTATTGAATGTTTGTCTTTGATTCCGAAGTTAGTGTTTTGACTGTGGCTATCTGAACTTGTTGGTTGGGTGTATCTATTGTTAGATAGGTAGACTCCTTCGGGTTAATCAACCTCCTTTATCTCTTATTCCGGTAAAACGGAGTAAAGTGGTACTTAGTGTGCTTGAACCAAAAGTAGACTATTTAGTAAGATCCCACGACCTAGCATTGATTACTGTGACTTTTGCTAGACTGTTTAACAACCAGTCCTTGCGATTGGGCCGGGAAACTAATCTGGTTTATAATCTTAGATAATACATGTTTGGGTGCTTTATGCTTAAATTCTAACAACAACCATTAATCTTTATCTTATGAAAAGTGAACCATAATGATTACCATCATCTCTGATGTATGTTTGTTTATCTGCTTTCCTACTTCTTGGTTAGATTTAGTAATTTAGTGTTTTTAATCTTTTCTGTATAAAAATCCTTTTCATAAGCAAAACCCCCTTTTCTAGTAATTTAGTGTTTTTAAACTCCTAGCTTAACTGTTCCCTGTGGTAAGAACGATACTGTACCACCCGTAATTTCGGTGTAATAACGACTCTTTGATAAATTATGGGATTTAGGATCTTGGATCAAATCATGCATTTTATGGTCTAATATGTTAGGAAATTGAATTACGAGTCCAACGGTTCTTTCGGAATCAAAATCGGAGCTATAACGAAGAAGTTATGGCCGAAACAAAATCGCACCGAAAACACACAGGTGCTAGCGATCACTAGCTATCACCCTAGCGATCGCTAGCCAAAAATATCAAGTTGCTGTTGGAGATCGCTACCGCACTCACGATCGCGAAGACCAAGCTAGCGATCGCTAGCCATGACACCTAGCGATCGCTAGCCATGACACCTAGCGATTGCTAGGTGTCTGCACATTGGAGAAATCGGGTTTAAAACCCTTCCTCACCTCATTTGGTCATAACTCCTTCATTTCTTGTCCGATTTTGCTGATTCTTCTTCTTACACTCTCCATTTTCAAAGCTCTTCAAGACCTTGAGGTTGGATCCACACTTGGAGCTAGCTAAGGGGGAAGCTACATCTCACCCACTTCATCTTCTCCACCTCTCACAACCCCAAATCTCCATTGTTGGATTTTGTGCTTCTCCATTCTAGGGTTTGTTCAAGATTTGGCTAGGTAAGCTTATCTAAACCATTCTTAGGTTGGTTAATCCACATGTAGGAGTTATGAAACTAACCTAGGGTTCGATTTTACTTGATGCTAGGTTTGTGCTCGTTATTTGACCTAAATCTTGGATTTGGGGGTTTTTGTGGCAAAACCCTAAGGTGAGTTGCTAAAATCATTTTTTTAAAACTGAGAGCTCATCATTTGGTTTGATTTCGCATATCTTGCTTGGTATTTGTGGATGAATGTGATTTTGGATGAAATGCCTAAATTTCTAGGTTTACGGTTTGCCATGAAGTAAATAGATAATGAATTCGTCTATGAATGATTTGATTTGAATTATTGGATATATTGAGTGGATATTGACATGTTATTGATGCATGAGTTATGTTCTTATGGCTATGTGATGAACGTATACATGATAAAATACATGTAAAGAAATATGTCATAGAATGATGCAAAGGGCTTGAGACCCTCGTTTAATGCCTATGATAGGTTGAGATGAATGTATGAGTCTTTTTAGACAGTACAAATATGCCTCCGAAGGTGTCATGATAGAAATGGCATCGAGGTTGATTGAATGTAAATAACATGGACGATCCAACGCAATGTATCCACACCCAATAGTCTTGGGAGGTCCTGAAATAGGGACGCACCTATGTCACCGGCTCTCGGGTGGCTCCGAGATGCGCGGGCCTCGGAAAGTGTCATAGTTGAAATGGCATCGAGGTATTGGGAAGCAACGAATGTAGGGGCATTGGTTGGTGGAAATGGGTCGCTCCCATTGTTTCCGAAGATAATAATAAACCGGTTTAACATGCTACTTATGTTGTTAGTACGATATTGTATATTGCATGCCTTAACATAATTTATTTGCATAGTGTCATTTATACAACTCACTAGGCTCCTTTAGCCTAACACTTGTTTGGTGCCGATGTGTCTCTCAGGTACTCGGGACGCCGTCCCCAAGTAGGCTTCGGACTTAGAGTGAGCGTGGGGGAAATGTTGGAGAGACCGGCCCGTGAGACCGCGAGACCGCGAGTTTAAATCATATAGCGATAACCCTTTTGTAGTCTCCTTCCTAATAGGAACTAGACTAGTTGGTTATTGTATTTCTTTATTTAAATTACAAACCTTGTAATTGTATATTACTTATACCCCTGTTTTTGGGAAGAGCTCACGCTATGGCGTTACCGTACATGTACCACCTTTCGTGAAATGAAAGTTTTTGTTTACCCTAAATTTTGGGGTGTTACAAGTTGGTATCAGAGCTTTAGTTTAAGCGAACTAGGTGTTGACTATAGAATACCTAGACTTAAACTTAGTGCACTATTAGACATGTCATCTACCTTGGGTAAAGTCTTAGGTGGGGAGAGTGATAGGGTTACGAATTCACGTTTATTCAAAGTTGTGATGATGGTAACGAGAATGCTTATGTATGATTAGTTCATAAATCACTTAGCTACTGATCTATGGATGCGTTATACGCGGGTGTTTGAGTAACTGTTATTATGAGGATGGTAAATGTTGAAATGCGTAAAATAGTCTATTCTTATCCTATTCTCGTGCATTTGTGTGTGACAGATTTGTATGGCGAACACCCGTAGTCAGACGGACGCCGCAAGAGGACCACCCGACCAAACCGCTTCAACCGCCGACCAACATGTCCGAGTCGAGACGGTTGAGAGTCCACCGAGGCTTCGAGTCCTAGGTGGGGGACCGGAACACGTCCCAAGGTTCAACCTTGAAGACCCGGACCCGGTACTAACCGAGGTGACCCCGGAGATAAGGATGTTCGATAATGTCATGAAGGCCGTGAACGAGGCCATGACCAAACAACAAGAGTCCTTCTTAAAGATGTTGGAGGATCGCGAAGCTAGCCAACGCCGAAATGAGGCGGTGGGGGAGAATGTCGGAAATGGTTCCGGGGATGCCGAAGCATTGGTGGTCACCGAGGAGACCCGGATCACCAGAGACAAGGAAAGGGAGAAAGCAAAAGCGAAAGGGTGCTCTTACAAGAATTTCTTGTATTGTAAGCCGCCGGAATTCCGTGGGTGTAGCGACCCGGTGGTATGCATGTATTGGCTCCGCGAGATGGAGATGGCCTTTGAGGCTAGCGAGTGCGACGCTTCTCAACGAGTCAAGTTCGCATCCCACCTTCTTAAGGGCGAGGCCCTAACATGGTGGAACTTGACCCGCTCTTCCCTCACGCCGGAGGTGTATGCTAGGCTCTCTTGGGCCGAGTTCAAGAAGAAAATGCTCGAGAAATATTGTAGCGAGCGGGCCCTTGACAAGATCGAGGACGAATTCTGGGCGTTGAAGAAAGGAAACAATCCCATTTCGTTTTATGCGAAAGACTTTTTGGAGAAACTAGGGATGGTGGAGCACTTGGCTCCCGATGAGAAGTCAAAGATCAAAGCTTATTCTCGTGGGTTACCGGCCGAGATGAGATCGGCGGTGAGGATCGCAAGGGTCACCACCTTGCATGAGGCGATCGAAGAATCTTTGAGTATGGAAGATGACATCACCCAAGCCCGGGTGGAAGGCTACCAAGCCGGGCAAAAGAGGAGGTTTGAGGAGGCCGCCGCGTCGGCCCGACCGAGCAAGACATTTCATGACGGGAAACGAGGCAGAAGTCGGGAAGAGGTGAAGTGGTGCAATAAATGTAGAAGCAAGCACGTTGGGCCATGTCGCCGTGATTTCTCGACGAGCATCCCCACTTGTGGAAAGTGCGGGAAGCGTGGCCATATGACGCGAGACTGTATGCCCCGAGTGGCGGTTTGTTACGAGTGTAAGGAGTCGGGACACTATCGGGATGCTTGCCCGAAATTCAAGAAGGCGTCTACCGGGGGTTCGAGCGGACCCGTTGCAAAAGGAGAAGTCCCGCCGAGGGTGACTAGTCGAGATTTCCAGATGACGGCCACGGAGGCGAGGGAGACATCCGATCTTGTATCGGGTACGTTTCTCGTTAACTCCATACCCGCACTTGTTCTATTTGATACGGGCGCCGAACGCTCCTTTGTGCATGATACTTTACCTAAGGAATTCACTATGCCTACCACTCCTTTATCTGATGCGTTAGTAGTAGAAGTAGCGGGTGGGTTTCTTGTGACTGTTCGAGATTGTTTTGAGGGGTGCACTATAGAATTAGATGGAGAACCTTTCTCCGCGACCCTCATACCCATGAACGTTGGTAGTTTCGACGTAGTACTAGGAATCGATTGGTTGCGCGCACACGACGCCAACATAGGTTGCGGCAAGAAGATGGTCACGTTACCGACATCTCAAGGGGAAATGATCACCGTGTACGGGGATAAGAAGAAAGGCACCAACACGACCATCTCCATGATAAAGGCAAGAAAGTGTCTAGCTAAGGGATGCGCCTCCTATCTAGCTTACGTCATCGACACAAAGTTAGAAAAGAAAGAGGTTGCCGATGTCGATGTGGTACGGGAGTTTCCGGACGTCTTTCCGGAAGATTTGCCCGGATTACCACCGGAACGCCAAGTGGAATTTCACATTGACCTTACACCGGGAGCGGCTCCGATAGTGCGCGCTCCGTACCGATTGGCTCCGACCGAGATGAAGGAGATGATGACGCAATTGCAAGAACTCTCCGAGAAGGGATTCATCCGACCGAGTTCGTCACCGTGGGGAGCGCCAGTCCTTTTCGTCAAAAAGAAGGACAGCTCCATGCGGATGTGCATTGATTACCGCGAGCTAAACAAGGTGACGGTAAAGAACAAATACCCCTTGCCTCGGATCGACGATCTTTTCGACCAACTTCAAGGTGCCGGGTGCTTCTCAAAGATCGACCTATGATCCGGGTACCATCAAGTGAGAGTGAAAGAGGATGACTTACCAAAGACCGCTTTCCGGACGAGATACGGACACTACGAGTTCTTGATGATGCCGTTCGGTTTAACGAACGCACCGACGGTATTCATGGATTTGATGAACCGAGTGTGTAAACCGTTCTTGGATAAATCGGTGATAGTCTTTATCGATGACATCTTGGTCTACTCCAAGGACAAAGCCGAGCATGAACGACACTTGCGGGAGGTGTTAAAAGTGCTTAGAGATGAGAAGTTATATGCCAAATTCTCCAAGTGTGAGTTTTGGCTACACGAGGTACAATTTTTCGGCCACGTGGTATCGCGAGACGGAATCAAAGTAGACCCCGCGAAGATCGAGGCCATGATGAATTGGAAGTTGCCGACAAACCCATCGGAGATAAGGAGCTTTCTAGGCTTGGCAGGTTATTACCGAAGATTTATTCAAGACTTCTCGAAGATCTCTTCGTCACTTACGGTGTTGACAAAGAAGAACGCCAAATTCCTTTGGACCGACAAGCAAGAAGAAGCGTTTCGGACACTCAAGGAGAAACTATGCCAAGTGCCGGTGTTGGCTCTACCAGACGGGGCGGAGGATTTCGTGGTCTATAGCGACGCGTCAAAGATGGGGCTCGGTTGCGTACTCATGCAAAGAGGCAAGGTGGTTTCCTATGCCTCTCAACAATTGAAGGATCACGAAAGGAGTTATCCGGTCCACGATTTGGAGTTAGCGGCGGTAGTGTTTGCCTTGAAGTTGTGGCGACATTACCTTTACGGAACGAAGTGTACCCTTTTCACCGATCACAAAAGTCTCCAACACATTTTCGATCAAAAGGAACTCAACATGCGACAAAGAAGATGGCTCGAGCTACTAAAGGACTATGATTGTGACTTATTGTACCATCCCGGTAAGGCGAACGTGGTTGCCGATTCCTTGAGCCGCAAGAACCATGGTGATGGGATCGGTGTACCCCTCAACCAGATTAGCGTGGTGTCAAGCTTATTGGAGCGGATCAAGACTAGTCAAACGGAAGCCTTACATGAAGAAAACCTCAAAGACGAGGTGATGGTGAAGCAAAGGGAGTTGTTGACCGAAGATAGCCGCGGACTTAAATTGTGTCACATCTCTACAAGTAAAGGCGGAACACCAAAAGCCTTACGGTAATTTACAACCCTTGGAGATTCCGGAATGGAAATGGGAGCATGTCACAATGGATTTTGTGACTAAATTACCGAGGACCTTGAGGGTCACGACACCATTTGGGTGATTGTTGACCGACTCACGAAGAGTGCACACTTTCTCGAGATGCGAGAGACCCTACCCATGGACAAATTGGCCAAGCTCTACATAAACGAAGTGGTGAGGAGGCACGGTGTACCTTTATCGATTATTTCGGATAGAGATAGCCGATTCACTTCCCAGTTTTGGCATGGGTTGCAAGAGGGCTTGGGTACGAAACTCAAGTTGAGCACCGCTTACCATCCTCAAACCGACGGACAGAGCGAGCGGACGATACACACGTTAGAAGACATGTTGCGGTCATGCGTTATCGACTTTGGTGGAAATTGGGATACGCACCTACCGTTGGTGGAATTTGCATACAATAACAGTTTTCACTCTAGCATTGGAATGGCACCGTTCGAAGCATTGTACGGACGGAAGTGTAGGACGCCGACATGTTGGTTGGAAGCGGGTGAAAAGAAATTTGCGGGACCCGAAATCATACAAGAGACGGCGGATAAAGTGAAGGGTATCTGCGAACGCTTGAAAGCCGCTCAAGACCGCCAAAAGAGTTACGCCGACAAGAAACGTCGCCCCATAGACTTCCAAGTGGGGAACGCGTGATGTTGAAAGTGTCCCCTTGGAAGGGTATCATATGGTTTGGAAAATGGGGGAAACTTAGCCCACGCTTCCTAGGACCGTTTACCATTTTGGAAAAGGTTGGATTACAAGCTTATCGGTTAGAGCTACCACCCGAAATGGATGGGATACATCCCACCTTTCACGTGTGTTACTTGCGGAAGTGGCTAGCCGAGGAGGAGAGCGTCATTCCGTTATCAGAGATCCGAGTCGATGCCGGTAACCGATGTATAGAAGAACCGGAAGCCATCTTAGAAAGGAAAACGAAGAAACTACGCCATAAAGAGGTGACGATGGTCAAAGTCCAATGGAAGCACCACCGAGCTGCTAATGTCACGTGGGAAGCCGAGGAAGACATGAAACGGAGGTATCCGCAATTGTTCGCATAGGTGTAACAAATTTCGGGGACGAAATTTTAATTAGGAGGGGAGGATTGTAACACCCGTAATTTCGGTGTAATAACGACTCTTTGATAAATTATGGGATTTATGATCTTGGATCAAATCATGCATTTTATGGTCTAATATGTTAGGAAATTCAATTACGAGTCCAACGGTTCTTTCGGAATCAAAATCGGAGCTATAACGAAAAAGTTATGGCCGAAACAAAATCGCACCGAAAACACACAGGTGCTAGCGATCGCTAGCTATCACCCTAGCGATCGCTAGCCAAAAATACCAAGTTACTGTTGGAGCTCGCTACCGCACTCACGATCGCGAAGACCAAGCTAGCGATCGCTAGCCATGACACCTAGCGATCGCTAGGTGTCTGCACATTGGAGAAATCGGGTTTAAAACCCTTCGTCACCTCATTTGGTCATAACTCCTTCATTTCTTGTCCGATTTTGCTGATTCTTCTTCCTACACTCTCCATTTTCAAAGCTCTTCAAGACCTTGAAGTTGGATCCACACTTGGAGCTAGCTAAGGGGGAAGCTACATCTCACCCACTTCATCTTCTCCACCTCTCACAACCCCAAATCTCCATTGTTGGATTTTGTGCTTCTCCATTCTAGGGTTTGTTCAAGATTTGGCTAGGTAAGCTTATCTAAACCATTCTTAGGTAGGTTAATCTACATGTAGGAGTTATGAAACTAACCTAGGGTTCGATTTTACTTGATGCTAGGTTTGTGCTCGTTATTTGACCTAAATATTGGATTTGGGGGTTTTTGTGGCAAAACCCTAAGGTGAGTTGCTAAAATCATTTTGTTAAAACTGAGAGCTCATCATTTGGTTTGATTTCACATATCTTGCTTGTTATTTGTGGATGAATGTGATTTTGGATGAAATGCCTAAATTTCTAGGTTTACGGTTTGCCATGAAGTAAATAGATAATGAATTCGTGTATGAATGATTTGATTTGAATTATTGGATATATTGAGTGGATATTGACATGTTATTGATGCATGAGTTATGTTCTTATGGCTATGTGATGAACGTATACATGATAAAATACGTGTAAAGAAATATGTCATAGAATGATGCAAAGGGCTTGAGACCCTCGTTTAATGCCTATGATAGGTTGAGATGAATGTATGAGTCTTTTTAGACAGTACAAATATGCCTCCGAATGTGTCATGATAGAAATGGCATCGAGGTTGATTGAATGTAAATAACATGGACGATCCAACGCAATGTGTCCACACCCAATAGTCTTGGGAGGTCCTGAAATAGGGACGCACCTATGTCGCCGGCTCTCGGGTGGCTCCGAGATGCGCGGGCCTCGGAAGGCGTCATAGTTGAAATGGCATCGAGGTATTGGGAAGCAACGAATGTATGGGCGTTGGTTGGTGGAAATGGGTCGCTCCCATTGTTTCCGAAGATAATAATAAACCGGTTTAACATGCTACCTATGTTGTTAGTACGATATTGTATATTGCATGCCTTAACATAATTTATTTGCATAGTGTCATTTATACAACTCACTAGGCTCCTTTAGCCTAACACTTGTTTGGTGTCGATGTGTCTCTCAGGTACTCGGGACGCCGTCCCCAAGTAGGCTTCGGACTTAGAGTGAGCTTGGGGGAAATGTTGGAGAGACCGGCCCGTGAGACCGCGAGTTTAAATCATATAGCGATAACCCTTTTGTAGTCTCCTTCCTAATAGGAACTAGACTAGTTGGTTATTGTTTTTCTTTATTTAAATTACAAACCTTGTAATTGTATATTACTTATACCCCTGTTTTTGGGAAGAGCTCACGCTATGGCGTTACCGTACATGTACCACCTTTCGTGAAATGAAAGTTTTTGTTTACCCTTGTAATGAGTTTTCCTTTGTTCCTACAAAATGCAATGGTTCTCGTTTGAACTTAATTCTATATAGGTGCCACTACAAAGTAACACTTGAAACTTCACAACACAGTACTATGAAGCTAAAAAAACCAGAACCTTCACAGCAAAAACACTATTGTTGGTCCCAAAGGGTGATCTTCAAGTTGTAAGGAATTGTAGAAGAGGATGGCGGGGGGGGGGGGGGGGGGGGGTGAATATAATTTGACACAATGTTTCACTTTTAAATTCTTTGTTTATTAACAAACTGAATTTACAAGATTGTTGCGGAAATAGAAAAGAAAAGATCCTAATCTAAACAATCTAAAGTTTAAAACTAAGCTTTCACTAATGCACTAGTGAGAAAGATAGAAAAGAACGAATAAGAAGAGAGGTTCAGCAAAGATAGAAGACTCAGGTGTGTTTGAAGAACAACCTCTTACTCTCTATTTATACACTAGTACAAATATGCTTTTTTTGCCACGGTTTTAAAATTCATGTTAGCCACGGTTAGGTCTACAACCGTGACTAAAAGTCATAAATAAAATTGGAGTATTGTTTTAGCCACGATGTAACTCAATAACCATAACAATTAGAAAACATGTTTAAACATAATGTCATGGTTTAAACAAAACTGTTACTAAATTGTTCGTATGGCCACAAATTTTTTGTCGTGGCAAGTAACAATTAAAAACCGTGGCCATAGACATATATATAGTCACAATTTTTTTATGACAATTATTATTTGTGACCATAGATCGCCTATGGCCTCATGAAGTCATTTTTCCATGACCAAAAGAAAATACATATATAGCCATGAAAAATTGTAAAACGTAGCCAAAAGTCATGGGTATTTGAAGTCATGGTTTTATTATTTTGTGTGACAAGAAGATAACCAGTAGCCACGGTTTATCGTATGAAGCATGACAATATGTGATGATTTCGTCACAGTTAATATGAAATGTGTTTAGCTATTAAAGCCGTGATTAAAATAATTTATTGTCACTAAAAGCTAACCAATATGTCTTAAATTAGCCATTGTTTATTATGTGTGTGACCAAAAATATACCTGTAGCCGCATTTCTAAAAATTAAGTGTGACTATTTGTCATGAATTTGGCGATGGTTTTTAATATTTAATGAGATACTTTTAACAAAATCATTATTGCCAAGGTGGTTGGTCCATTCCTTATCATCGTCTTCTTGTTCTTCCTCCAAGATTGTGTCGTCTTGGAAGTAAGAGAGACTAGAAGGACCTAGTTGTTCATCGCCAGTTGCAGCTCTCTCCCCCTCAGGTGGTAAAGAGTTCAACTCTGCAGCAGTTGATAAAAACTGGCTCAACAGCTCGAAGATGCTGTCGATGGAGGAGGAGAGGTTGGTCAATGTTTGCCCTTGAGTGGTGAGTGGCAGTGGAAACTGTGTTGATGGTGGAGGAGGAGGAATCCACAATCCTTTGAAGGATTTGGGATGAGCTGTCCGAAAGCAGAGTGTTTAGCTCGTCAAGGCCAGGAAGTTGTATTAGAAACCCTGAACCTTGAGAGCTCTCAGTGTTGCTTTTGCTGTGAAGTTCGTCCTCCTATCCCTTGGCCTGAAGCTCTGCCAGGGCCTTTTGCACTTGCTCTTTCTCTGTCGGAGCCGTTGCAGCAGCTTGAAGATCCTGATCCTTTTCAGCCAATGCTTTGGCTGCTAGAGCTTTCTCCTTGTTGCCAGCATCAAGGAGTGCCTGTTGCTTCACGGGAGTCCCAAATAACGAAACGGGACGGTTTCCTCTCTACAATTGAGTCGCCTAGCCAAACGCCCAACTTCCTCCGTGGACACCCACACCCCATGATGATGTGACACTTGCTCAGATTTATTTTGAGACCTGAACAAACTTCGAAACACTTGAGAATCCGTATTAGATTCTCATCGATTCTCATGCTCCATTCCCCAACGAATTTGGCGTCATCAGCAAATTGAAAAATTGACACTTCATCCACCATGTTACATAACCTAACACCTTGAAAGAGGTTTGATTGTTGGGCTTCCCTCATAGCAACCGCAAGTCCTTCAGCTGCCAAGATAAAAGGAAAGGTGCAAGGGGTTCACCTTGCCTCACACCCTTCGCCAAGGTGAACTCCTTAGTAGGTGCGCCATTAATAAGAATCGATACTTTCGCCGTTAATAAGAACCAAAAGCCAAAATAAATTAAGATTAGATTTGTTAATTTTTTGGCTTTTGATATTAAAAGTGCAAAAATTTCCCTCTCTGTTTTTATTAAGAAACATGAAGAAAATGCAGAAAAAGAACAACTTCTACTGCTTGTTAAAACGATGACTCCAAATAGACTATAATTGTTTTTATATTTAGTAAATTGTCTGTACCAACAATACCAAAAATGGTACCAAAAGTTGTAACATTACTTCTTTATTTAAAGTAAGATTCTTATTTAAATTTATACTTTGTTTACATGACAAATCATTACAAATGTTTGAATTATAAAAATATAAAGTGTGTTTTTTAATAAGTTGAACCAAGTGTCAACTCAAAGGTGATTATTCAACATACCAACCGCTTTTTAAATTGAATTTCAAAGCATTGAAAAAATGTCATCGAATTTAAATATGGGTATTAAAGATAATTTGTATTAGTTGACACTTCTTATTCATATCTATTTAAGTATTATTATAAAGCAACCTTTTATTTAGTGTATTACGTGATAGCAACTTTAATTTAGAAACTTGTTTAACACCCTTTTGCTATACTTTATATAATTTGATTTTCTATGTGTTTTCAATAAAGTACTAATTAGTAAAACTTTGGTTTCATATTTAAAGTTACAACAGGAGTTATCTGAGTTATGTGGCTTCTTTTCCTTATGGACTTCATCTATGTTTTTTATGGAGAATTGGACATCAATTTTTTACTTTATATTTCTTTGTTTAAATTACTTTTAACCCTTAGTTGAGACGATTAAAATGAGCCTAATATTGAGTGTGTGTATATATATATTATATATATATATAAACTCTCTTCAATAAGGTTAAAATATATCAATACCGAATATCTAAAAAAATTCAAATTATATAACATATTCATCTTTCTATAAATTATGTGTGTTTTAAATGTAAAAAAAGTATTACTTATATATCAATATATATATATATATAATATACAATAAGGGTTGAAAGTAGTATTTCATAAACAAAAAATGTAAAGTAAAAATGTGATGTTAGTAAGAGGATTATACTTGTAACATTCAAAGGATACAATATGTAAATATAAAATAAAATAATACGGTTAATATCAAAAATTATGGACCCCACATAAAACAACCCTATTTTTACAAATGATTTTAAAACTATCCTATTTTTACAAAGGAATCTCAAAACCACCCTATTTTTTTTAAAAAAAAAAAAAAAAAAAACTCAATCTTTTTAACAATATGATTTGGAAGGGCCATAGAGTTTAAAATGACAAAACGTAGGGACCAAATCCTAAAACATAATTTCTTTACCAAATTCTCTATTGTATGAAAACGACTAACGTGCCTCCATCACACAGTCCCCCAAAAAACCAATTCTTTTGAACATTCATATTTATATACATAATTTACCAAACAAAATTAATACAATACAAATTAGCATGGGCTCAACTTCAAGGCCTTTCTTTTCAAACCAAAAGCCTAATGCTTTCCCTCTCTTCCTTCTCCTCCTCCTTTGTCTAACCCTTACCCTTCTAGTCCACACCACCTACAATCTCCACCCCCATGACCCTGCCACCGCTCTCACCCGTTTCGTACCCGTAAAAGAACCACCACCACCACCACGTTGGTATGAACAACTGCGATACCTGATCAGCAACCATTCAAGAAAGCTACACCTTGGCTTGGTTAACGTTCAATCCGATGAGATCAGAGTGGACGGCTCGGCTGATTTAACCGAAGAGATAACGTTTGAAAAAGTGAGCAGGGATACGAGATGGGAAGATTTGTTCCCGGAGTGGGTGGATGAGGACGGGAAGTGGGGGCCCATGAAGTGCCCTGAGATCCCGATGCCAGGGCGGTTTGGGAGAGTGGACGTGGTGGTGGCTAGGGTTCCCGAGGGCGGTAGTGGTCGGGATGTTGGTAGGTTGCAGGTGAACTTGGTGGCTGCTAATGTGTTGGTAAATGGTGGGTGGGAAGATGATGAAGATGAAGATGTTTATGTTGTTTTTATTGGGTGGTCATTAGGGCCAATGTGGGAGATATTTAGGTGTGATGATATGGTGTGGGAAGAAGGAGAGTACAAGATATATAAACCAGATTTGAAGAGACTTATGGAGAAGGTGAAGATGCCTGTTGGCTCTTGCATCATCCATAATTCATCACCACCTGCAGCAGGTAATATATAATTACTTAATAGATATATACATGTTTTCTTCAATTCTTCTTCTACTTAATTCCTTTTCATTATTTGGTTGCTTAGTTCACGTAAACAATATGTTTTGTTTAGAAATTAATTTTGAATTCTCATACATACATGCATGGATAGATATACATAGTTACCTATCTAGTAGGATTTTGGCCACCACATGAGATGCCCAAAGCCCGCACATCCTTTCTTTGATTGGTAATGTAAAATTATAGGTGAATTTCCCGTTTATGTATAATATGTAGAGGAAAGTTAAACCACTTTTTGGTTGTGAACGTGGGACAGCCCAGAGCGCGCCACGTGGCAATCTGAAACTTCGTCTACTAAGCTTATGCATACTGCATAACGCTATCATTCAGACTGAATAAAGCTTTATGTAGTATGCATAAAGCTTAGTCGCACTCGGACGCGGACACCTTAGCCGCGGGTTAGCTTTATTGAAGCCTTATTCAGTTTGCATATAGCCTTATGCAGTATAAATAACGCTAACCCGCGGGTTTATGCAGACTAAATAAAGCTTAACCCGCGGAAGTCAGATTGTCACGTGTCGCGCTCTAGGTTGTCCTCACGTTAATAACCAAAAAGTGGTTCACATTTGAACCCATCCCTATATGTATATGTATATATATATATATATTAGAAAGAGAGAGAGAGAGAGAGAGAGAGAGAGAGAGAGAGAGAGAGAGAAGGTTCAAATGAGAAATGTTAAAAAAAATGTGAAGTAGAGAGGTGATCTCCACCACTCATCCGGTCAATAAAGGTGGCTTTGACTGGTTACGGTGGACGCGATCACGGGGGATTGACGCGATTCATGGGAGGGTACATATGGGACCCGGTCAAAGCCGTCTTTATTGACTGGATGAGTAGTTGAGATTATTTGGACGACTAGGATTTGATTCACAAGTTCGCACTATAGAGAGAGAACGGAAAAATCAAATGCACACCTTGCAATTGCTGCACACCCTAAGAACCAACGAATTAGTGCATTTTATGGAAATAATGAAGATTCATTTTATTATGATTTAAATATTTATAGAAGGTAATTAGCGTTCATTAATTATGATCATCATTTATAATAAGAAACTATCAATGTATTTATGAATCCATATATCCATTGAAACTAGATGGATGAATGAGATTGGTTCTTAAGGTGTGCAACAATTGCAAGGTATGCATTTGATTGAGCCTATATATATATATATATATATAGAGAGAGAGAGAGAGACAGGAAAGTTCAAATGTGAACCACTTTTGGTTGTGAACCTGAGGACAACCGAGAGCGCGACACGTGGCGGCTTTGAGTGTGGTCCCCCTCTTTAATTCAATGCCCTCCCATGAATCGCGCCTAGTCACCCGTCGTGGACCTGACGTGGCGCCTACTCATCCGCCACGTGTCGCGCTCTCGGTTGTCCTCACGTTCACAACCAAAAAGTGGTTCACATTTGAACCCACCCCTATATATATATATATATATATAGTCTCACTATTGTGCAACCCATATTTAATGTGAAACTGATGCAAACTCATGAAATTCTATAAAACATACCACAATTATTCACTTTCCATATATTTCATATTTCAATAATCATTGACTTTTCCGTATATTTAATATTAAATATGAAAACATTTCATAAAATTTTATAGGATTTCATAGGTTGGATTGGTTTCATGTTAGATATGAGTTGCAAATTAATTATCACTATGTTTAAGGGTCAGATTAAATGAAAACTCAAATTTGATTGCGAACGTGAAGACAACGAAGAGCACATCACGTGTCTTATTCGGCTCATATTTAGTCTTAGTAATACATGATTATTCAAACTGAAAATTATGCATTACTCAAGGAGAAGAATAATACATATTTAGACTTATAAATAATGCAACATTCATTGTTATTTATTATGAATTATTTATTATTCACCTTGAATAATACATAATATTCAATCTGAATAATCTTTATTATTTAGACTGAATATGTTAATTGTAACACGTCCTCAACTGTTTTCATGTTCACGATGAAAAATGGCTTTTCTTTGAAACTTATCTCTCTTCCTTTCATATTCAAATCAGAATAATTTTTAATAAAAATAACAAAAACAACAAAATTTAGTTACGAAAACAAGAAAATAACTCATATGAACTTTTGATAATAACGTAATTCCTATATGCTAGCGCTAAAAAAAATTTAATTTTTTACTTGAAACGCCCTACTTAGATAACATGTATTATATTGTCTCTGCTATAGATTTCACAACGTTATCTATTTATGCATGAAACATGAAGACAACTTGTTTACTGAACTTATTTTTAATCTATTACTATTATTTTGAAAAATATACATGTTTCTAAAACATATACGCAAGTGAAGAATGCTTTTTAGGGATCCGTAGCAAGAATGCTTGATAGTTGATAAAGATTTAATTTCACCAAATTCTAGACGATTAATTAAATTCTACTTTTAGAATTTTTTATGTTTGACGAAATAAAATTGAATGTGACTGAATCCATATCTTTCAGGTAGTTTACAAATATTGTCTTATTCTACTTTCAGTCATTTCATTTAATATATAAATTTGTTATGTCGTCTATCAAAAATATTAATTAGTTGATTTCATCAAGTGGAGAGATTTATGCGAAAAGAAATAAATTTTGTGGTTATTAATAATAGTACTCAAATTATACGATAAGTAATCAATAATATTTACAATTTTAACAATATATAATTTATGTAATTGTACGTATTTAGTAGATTAAACATTTATGAATAAAAAATGTGGGTAAAGATTCAATCTATTTAGTTTCAATATTCTATCCAGGCTTATAATTTTTATAAGTATATTTGAAAGTCTGCATAAATTATCCTTACACACTTTTCTTGAAGTTATTGATTTCCACTTTAATTGTTGTAGAAGAACTTGCATTTAGTTACAATACATTAACAATCCCGAAACCGTGACAAAGTAGATAGTACTACTGAATACTTTTTAAATAATTATATTCAACCATCTTTAACAATTTGAATATTCATAAGTTCTTTAAGAAATATATATATAATAGAGGAAAGTTCAAATGTGAACCACTTTTTGTTTGTGAACGTGAGAACAACCGAGAGCGCGACACGTGACGGCTTTGAGTGTGGTCCCCCTCTTTAATTCAATGCCCTCCCATGAATCGCGCCTAGTCATCCGCCGTGAACTTGACGTGGCGCCTAGTCATCCGCCACGTGTCGCGCTCCCGGTTGTCCTCACGTTCACAACCAAAAAGTGGTTTACATTTGAACCCACCCCTATATATATATAAAGGGAAATTAATTTGTAAACCCAAAAAATAGTGTAAACCGTATAAACTCATTGTTGCATAGATTAAATTAATGAAATTGGTTCATGGAGTTGTTTAATATGATGAAAATGTTTCATATACATCAATTTTTGATAAAATTGTTTCATATTTCGGTGTTTTTTATTCACATGACTCTTTTTTTTTGTGAAACTTTTTCATTTCTATGTAAAAAACACCTTCATATGAAACAATTTCATCAAAAAAATTTAGTATATGAAACATTTTCATCATATTAAACAACTCCATAAAAAAAAATTTCATTGATTTACGTATGCAACCATGAGTTTACTCCTTTTTATCGTTTTACAGATGAACTTCTCTCTCTCTCTGTATATATATATATATAATACATATATATATATATAGAAAGAGAGAGAGAGAGAGAGAGAGAGAGAGAGAGAGAGAGGAAAGTACAAATTTGAACCACTTTTTCATTGTGAACATGAGGACGAATCTCAGGTACTTATCCGGTCAATAAAGGTGGCTTTGACCGGGTCCCCTCCTCTAATAATTTCTACCCTCCCATGAATCGCGTCAATCCTCCGTGATCGCGTCCACTGTAACCGAAGATTTCTGGCTGAAATTCGTCCTCTAATAATTGAGTTCATATTTGAACGTAATCCTATATATATATAGAGAGAGAGAGAGGGAGGGAGAGGAAAGTTCAAATGTGAACCAATTTTTGGTTGTGAATGTGAGAACAGCCGAGAGCGCGACACGTGGCGGCTTTGAGTGTTGTCCCCCCTTTAATTCAATGCCTCCCATGAATCGCACCTAGTTATCCGCCGTGGACCTGCGTGGCGCCTAGTCATCCGCCACGTGCCGCGCTCTCGGCTGTCCTCACGTTCACAACCAAAAAGTGGTTCACATTTGAACCCACCCCTATATAGAGGGAGATTCATACAAGAACAAATCAATTTGCAAGAACAAAGGAACCAAGGAAATCACATATTATTTTGTGCTGCGATGAAGAAAGCATGTGTAGGCCATGCTCTGACAAGGCGAGTGGGTGAGCCGCGAATGGTCGTCCATGCACAAAATCACGTGTGATTTTGTTGGTTCCTTCCTTCTTGTAATTTGGTTTTGTTATTGTTTGAACCTAATTCCCCATATTTTATATATATATATATAGAGAGAGAGAGAGAGAGAGGAAAATTCAAATGTGAACTACTTTTTGGTTGTGAACGTGAGCACAGCCGAGAGCGCGACACGTGGCGGATGACTAGGCGCCACGTTGTCTTTGAGTGTGGTCCCCCCCCTTTAATTCAATGCCCTCCCCATGAATCGCGCCTAGTCATCCGCCGTGGACTTGACGTGGCGCCTAGTCATCCGCCACGTGTCGCGCTCTCGGTTGTCCTCACATTCACAACCAAAAAGTGGTTCACATTTGAACCCACCCCTATATATATATATATATATATATATATATATATATGTTTTCCAAGAGCATGCCATGTGACAATCTGACCTTCGCAGCTTAGCTTTATTCAGTCTGCATAAAGCCTGCGGGTTAGCTTCATTCAAGCTTTATTCATACTGCATAAAACTATTTTGCAAACGGAATAAAGTTTTAATAAAGCTAACTCGTGCGCTAAATCGTCCGCGTCAAGCTTTATGCATACTGTATAAAGCTTTATTCAGATTGTCACATGGCGCTCTCGGCTCTCCTCACGTTCACAATGAAAAAATGGTTCACGTTTGAACTTTCCTCTCTCTCTCTCTCTCTTATATATATATATATATGGTTAGGTTCAAATGTGAACTCAATTTTGGCCACTAAAATTGTACCTACGTGGCAGTATTCACTCTGAATATCATACATTATTCATGATATTCAGAATGAATATCATCACATGACACGATTTAGTGGTATTCACGTTCATAATGAAAGATAGGTTCACATTTAAACTTTCCTCTATATAATATAATAGAATATCTCTATATTATTAATAATAAATAAAAAACATAGATTAAGATAGAAAATATAAATAATAAATTAAGGTACCCTACAAAATCTCATATAATTTTTTTTATCGAGGCTTATAGCAAAAATAGTGAAGATAACCTTTATAATATTTTTATTGTATAGTTTTAACTATAAAAGTTTAGGTTCAACAATGTATATGAAATATATTAATATGACATGATCCAAATTTTAGTTGGAATTCTTATATATAAAACCAGAAAAATGTTATTTTTAGCTTTAAAAATCACAACTATAATGGACTTATGTGTTCTTTTTGTGCATATACCGTAAATTATGACTTGGTTTAGTAGACATGATTTTCGTAATTTTATTATTAGAATAAAGTAATAATTAACCAAAATTTTCACTGTGCCAAAAACCTTTTAAGAAAAGATCATAAAATTTGTAATAGTCGTGAGTACTTCATTAAAGATGTTACAAGTTTCACTGTCCATTTATAGAATAAAAAAGAAAAAAAAACTTAATCACCTGACGTTAATGAAATAAAGATATTTATGAGCTACTTGAAACTAACTTAAAAAATAACCAGAATCTATTTGATGTGTGAACCGAGCTCGAGCTACTCGAATAGGGTTTCGAGTCGAGTTCGAGTTACAAAATACGTGGTTCATCACGCTCGCGAGCCTTATCGAGCTTATAGTATATTACCCATTTTACCCTTTTATTAAAAAACAAATTACATTTGTACCCCCTTAGTAAACACAGTAAGAGAAAAACCCTAAACCTATACATCTTGAATCTTAATTTTACGTTGAAATTTTGTTTGTTGTTGATGGAAGTGAGCGTGAATAATTAATGTTTATGTTATGCAATTTTAAAGACACAAACTAGCCGAGTCGAGTCGAGCCCGAAAGTGTCAATACATGCCTCGAGTTCGAGTTCGAGCTCGAGCTTGAAATTTTAGGCTCAACCGAGTTCGAGTGGAGTTTCGAGCTTCGAGTTTGATAGTCGAGCTCGAGCTCGAGCCTGATGTAACAACCCAAAACCCAAAACAGATAATAATAATAATAGCAAATCCCAGTGATCTAACACAGCGAAATCAAATATAAACTTAACTCGTTGGTTTAGAAGTCTAATACATCAATTTAAATAAGCAATTCAGTAGTGCCAGTGGAACAACCCTCCACAACAGAGATATAACTACTACTACTAATGACCATCTACGCAAGACCAAAGCTGACCTCTCTATTCTAAATATGAACTTTTCCTTTTCCCTTCAAGATATCACCTCTACACGCTTGCCCTGAAAGTATATTAAGGAAGAGTTTGAAAGTGAGGGTTAGACCATAAGGTCTACTAAATTCCCTCAAAAAATTTCTTGTAGTGCATCGTGGACTTAGATATTATAATCGCTCTTCAAAGTCACACGCCAAAGACGTGCCCTAGGCTATAATCATAACTCCCAAGGACGTGCACCGAACCTTGGTATACTAAGTCCACGAAGCGACCCACCAATATACAGTCACATATAAGCATGATCATAATGTACATTAAAGAAGCAGTTTACCAAGTTAGAACAGTTCACAATGGTTCATAAACATTTTCAGTTTATCAAAGGTTTGACAAAGGAACTCACTTGGGCCTATCTCCAATATAGCTCACTACCATTAATACTCGCCTATCGAATCAGCAACCGATTTAAAACATCATAAACCATACTTAGGGAACAACTAAACCCTTAAGACAAATGACCCCCTAGGCAGACTTAACCCGTAGGGTCGAAATTTCTCAAAATCCGACTCGAGATCTACCCGAAATCCGACCCGAAAATAACCCAAAGTTCGACTCGGCTTTGGCCGAAGTCCGACTCGGCCTTTGCCGAAGTTCGACTCGGGGATCCCAAAGTCCGACTCGGGGAATTCCCAAAGTCCGACTTGAGATATCCCAAGTCCGACTCGGAGAAAAAGTCCAATTAAGGGGGTTTTCAGGCTTCGAGGAGATCAAACCTGGTACCCCAAAATCCATCCAATACAGCTCTAAAATCACACGTTTAATCATAATAGAAACTATAGATCGACCCTAATATATTAAGGACTAGATTAAGATCAAAATAGCTAAAACTTACCCAGAAGATGATGAAGATGATGATATAAAACTCCTTCTCTGCCTCTCTAATAACAAAACAGGCATACACCTTCTCAATCTTCTCCACAAATGACCTAATTTACCCTAATTGTCATATATATACACCATGGGCTTGGGTCCTTAATCCTTTACCTAAAATAGCAAAGCCCAAATAAATAAATCACTTATTCCCCACATTTGGTCCCTAAATTTCAAAAGATTCTCAAAATAGACCCTAATCGTCAAAATAATTACATTCCCAATATCTCGGTTATTACACCTAAACTGTGTCCACTCAACTCGGCTCGATTAAACCCCTATATACTAAATCATGCTAACCATATCATAAACAACATTTAGGAATTTTTTTTGTTTAACTCTTAATAATTTTATTAAAATACAGTCTTTGCATCGACATGAGTTAAATCTTGTTTGACAAAAAAAGAAGGAACTACCTCTTAGTGGTTCCAAAACCTTTTGAATAATTTTGTATCTTAGATCTCTCTAAATAGTTCATCATCTTGATTTCGTTCTCAACAATTACCAATCATATTTCATTTTACACTATATTATAAGAGCCTATTAATCATTCTGACCACCTAATCATCTAATTCTAAACCATTTATCAATTGCCAAATAACCCCTTATAAATTATCAGGTAATAAATGCATATTTAAGATGTGAAGTTTCAACCCTCTAATCAAATTAAAGGAAAAAAGATATCAAGTTTAAATTTCCAAAACAAATTTTTCTAAAGTATGTTATTTAAAAAATAATCTATTATAAAACACGTTCAATTTTAATGTAGATACCACTGTTTATTAATAACTATATATATCAATTATTACAATAAAACAAATTGGCTAAAGGAATTTGAGTTTTGATAATTTCGTTAATATACCATTTTTGAATTTTAAAAGTCAAAAGCGTATTATCTTGACTTGTTATAGACCATGTATACTCAAATAATTTTTGTATTTTGAGGACCTTGAGAAAATCTTGGTTCCAACTTCCAAACTTGTCGTTTTCGTTTTTGTATTTTACAATTATTTGTACATATTAAATTATAATCCTTTTTAAAATTGTTAAATTAGTATTTTATTTTTTTGAGAGAAAACTCGGCAATAGATTAAAACAGGAAAAAGTTACAAACAAAGGCAGGCACAAAAAGCCCCCAAAAGAAACACCAGAAGAAAGAAAAAAACCCAAACCAGGCAACAATAAGCCAGTACAAGCATAACAACACGGTTAAGAACCACGACCAAAAAAAGATCAAAAACCAGCGATTCCAGAAAACCATCCAGAAAAAACAATCAAGCATAAGCATCAGTCCATCTGTTGACACGTCTTCTATTCTTCCAAGCCATCCGAGCTCTAACAATCACCGTAATATCCTTCAAAATGGCATCCATAGACCTAGCAAGGTTACGAAAAATTCTAGCATTTCTTTCCCTCCAAATAGAGTAGACCGTAGCCGAAAAAGCAAGTTTTTGCATGTCATTCCACGGTAAACCATCCAACACAAGGTTAATATTCAAGGGCCGAACAGAATAATCCATATCTTGACAAATCTTCCTCCAAAGCTCCTCCAAACGGCTGCACTCAAAGAATAAATGTGAATGCGTCTCAACACAAGCATTACAAAAAACACACTTTGAGTCCGGAGGAATGTGCTTCCAAGAAATGAGACGATCTTGGGTTGGGAGATTATCATCTTTTTGATAACTCCAAAATCTTATTGATGATATTATCATCTTTATCCTTTTTGTATTTAATGAAATTCTGGATTTATTATTATTAGCTGTATATTAATCATCGACATGCTCTATATTTCATGAAATTTAAAAAAAAAATTATAACCTTTCTAATTATTTTTCAGTAAATACTAAATACGGTCCATTATATAAATCATAGGCAAATTTATGATCATGATACAATTGTTTTTAAGGTTTAGGTAATGTCGTCGAAGAGAAGCGGGGAAACTAATTAATACATATAAATTAATGAATTCTTAGGGGTTGTTTGTTAAAAAAATACTTCTTAAAATCTTTTAAATCTAAAAATTAAAAAGTTTGCAGAGTTAAGACCTTTTGTTTTATTTAAAAAAAAAATATCTGAAAACCTCTTAAATTTTACCGTTCTCTGGAATTTTAACGAGATGCACCATTTACCTATTATTTTTTAATTGTGAAATCAGACTTTACAAACTTTAGACCTATTAAAAAACAAATGACACCTTAAACTACTTTTTATAGCTATGGGTTTTCAAACCATGTGTTGGTTTTTCAGTTCAAGATCGTGGAAGAAGCAGTCCCCGATCAACGTTGCTCCTATACGAACCAAGAGAGGCCTACGTGACCGTCTTGCACTCCTCTGAAAAGTACGTTTGTGGGGCAATAGCTTTGGCCCAAAGCATCCTGCAAACAAACTCAACCAAAGATCTAGTATTGCTTGCCGATGACTCCATATCCCACACATCCCTCCAAGGACTTAAGGCCGCCGGATGGAAGATCAAGACCATCCAACGTATACGAAGTCCACACGCAAGAAAAGGCGCATACAACGAGTACAACTACAGCAAACTTCGAATATGGCAGCTCATCCAATACGACAAAGTCATGTTTATAGACGCAGATCTAATCGTGTTAAGAAACCTAGACGAGTTCTTTCGCTATCCCCAGATTTCAGCCGTTGGAAACAATAAATATCTATTTAATTCTGGCTTGATTTTGGTGGAACCATCACAGTGCATGTTCAACGGGTTGATGGCCAAGATAGAGACTTTGGGATCATATAATGGTGGTGATCAGGGATTTCTTAATGAGGCTTTTACGTGGTGGCATCGGTTGCATTCCAAGGTGAACCGTCTAAAGATATTCAAAGATGAGAAGGGTAATTCTAGGCATGAAATGAAAGGAGACTTGTATACGATTCATTATCTGGGGTTGAAGCCATGGACGTGTTATAAAGACTATGATTGTAATTGGGATATGGGTGACCATCGACATTTTGCTAGCGATTTGGCTCATAAAAAGTGGTGGAAAGTGTATGAGGGAATGCCGAGTAAATTGAGGCCGTTTTGTGGGTTGACGAAACGAATGGATGACCAGATAAGAAAATGGAGAAAGATAGCAAAGAGTGAAGGGTTTAGAGATGGGCATTGGAAGATAAAGGTGAAAGATAGGAGACAGATATTTAATGGGGTCATGTTATAGCAATATACATATGAAAGCATGCAATTTCATTTATACTTTATTATCAATTGAATTATGTAACTATATATACGTGTATGTCTTAACAACTATATATATATATATTGATCTGATTAGATTTTTGTTTAGCAATAATATATATTGACAGAGATTGCTCTTTAAAATGGATAGTTTCTATAGATCAACACTTCACGTTTGATATTTTCAAATGAAATATATATTATTTGTAAAGTAGTTGTGTACGCAAACGTAATATTCAAATAGATATAACTACAATTAATAAACATATTTTTATATAATAAAACAAATACTTGGTTTAAAAGTGGTGTTATGTCTATGATTTTTTATATATCAACACTTGTTAGGGACCATATACACAATAAAATATAATCTTACAAAACGAAATTACGTACAATTGGGTGATATGATGGTCGATTCTAATAAATATCTCAACCTTCATGTAATTTCCAATTGTATTTTTTATTAGAGTAAATTACATATTAGGTCCCTATGGTTTATACTATATTGCATTGTTGGTCTATATTTTAAAATAGTTATGGAAACGTCCATGAGGTTTACATTATATTGGACTATAGGTTAAGTACACCAAAATGTATCCAAATTGTCACATTTTATCATTGTATATACTCAACTTAAAAACTTACCATTGTATGTATTCCACTTAAGACATTGCCATTTTTGCAGGTTTAATATATTAAATGATAAGTTTTAAGTACATTAAATGGATACATAGAATGTTAGTTTAGTACATAGAATGACAATTTTAGTAAGTTCAGTACATACAATGGTAAGTTTTTAAGTTGAGTATATACAATGATAAAATGTGACAACTTGGATACATTTTGGTGTACTTAAGGTCCATGTGATTTACACAATATTGCACTGTTGGTCCCTATGGTTCTATATTGCACTATTGGTTCATATGTTTAACAGATTGATTTCACAAAGAGTTAGGGTTAGGGATTGAAATAAACCTAATATAGGAGTAAGGTGTTACATCAACGCTTTCCTAAAGTTGTCCAATTCAGGTTTTGTGCACCTTAACTATGTCACAAGATATTGAAGTTAGTAGTCAGACAAACCATGCAACGACTTGAAGGTTATGAACCGATGACCTTTGGAGAACAAACTCAACGACTTGCCCTCCAAGATTCTCTGCTTAAACTTAATGCGGTGAGGAGAGTGATAGTTGGTGGTGACACAATATGGCCTTACAAGGTCTACTTCTACAGATTTATAAGCCAAGATGCATGTAATAACCGGGAATTTTGGGTTAACTGGATAAGTTAACTTTCATGACTAAGTTACCTTTTTGTAAGAGTTAGTAGTAAGAGGGGTTAATTGTTTGTCCATAAACAATAAGAGATTCAAGATGGAATGAAATACATTGTTAAGAAAAAGAAGATCAAAATAAGGTTATAACAATGGAATGCTTCAATGGTGATATTGTATTGCCAAAGATGATGAGATTACAAAGGAGCATTAAAAAAACCCTAAACCTCACTTCCTATTTATAAAAGCATAGGAGAATGAGGTAATTACACAAAAGGCCCTTGGAGTTTAAGACTCCACAAAAAGGGCAAACAAACTAACCAAGTTAACTGAATTGAAATTACAATAAATGAAATAAAATATAGGCCCTTGATTTCTTCACAACCAAGTGAGGGTCTAACAATCTCCCCCTTTGGGAAGAAGTCAGAAGGGTGGAGGTAGCTTCAATGCCGGTTCCCACTTTGATAACTGAATGTACTCGTCCCATTCTCCAATAATTCTCGACCGCAGCTTCAAGGCAGCTTCAACCCTCTGGAACATCCACCTTTCTTTGAGCTTCTCCTCGATCAGGTTCATGGCCTCAAGTACCTTCGCCTTCCGATCGTTGTGCTTCATCTTCGGAATCTGATCGGTTAACAGCCTGCTCCTAAGCCCGTTGTAGACATATGAAAGGGTGCCGGTACAAAACTTAGCGAGTTCCCCGAAGCGCATAAACTTTCGCTCTTTCTTCTTCTGTGTAAGGTAGAAGACACCGTGTTCTAGGATCTTCATTGGGAGGTAGAGGCTGTAGGATCCGATAGCAGGTGCTTGCAGGTTCGGTCGAAGCAGATTTACCTTCGGTTGACGGCTTTCGATGGACATTTGGTAGTCCGTCACACGCACTAAAGTAATTGCATGGCGGACATACTTCTTCAACACTTTTAGGCCATCGGGAGGTACTCGGGGCGGAGGATCGGACCTTGCAGATACTTGATGATTGCGAGAAGGTCTTCAAGGTGGATCCTGTCGAGGTCAGCTTCCGTGAACGTCCATTCTTGAAGCTCTCCGACGGGTCTGCCAGTTCCATACATAAGGACATCGAATTCAAGAAACAACTGGTACCCTTGTCTGTAGGGTCGTACCGTAGTTACTTTCACGAATCGATGCCTTAGTCTCGTTCTTCCATTCTTTGCCCAGTTGCAGACCCGCTGGTGGACGTAGGCTGTTCGGCGTCGAAGCTTCTTCAAGTGAGAGATCTCTAAGAACACCTTTCGGGACCAGGTGTGAAGCTTCTCTTGCTGGAAGATCCTTGAGAAGGACTCTTCAAGGAAAGGCCGAAATATCACCGAATGGATCCAGTTGAGTTGGATGACGGTCGGAGTTGGAGAGTCTGGAACTGTAGTAGTGATTATGGGAGGCACGTCTGAAGTAGGAAAGTCGACCGTTGAGAGGAACCTGTTGTAGTCGGTGTTGCTGACAATGTCATCCCCCTTCTTGTGAAAATGAAGGCTCTGAGCAAGCGACCGAAGTATCCTTCTAGCTTCTTCCGGAATCTGTAGTTCAGGAAGATCTGTCGGTGCCGACTCTGGGATGATGATGTCGACTTCAATGGTTGGCTTCTCGTGCGGGAATTGGATCACCTCATCCAACGGAATCGACTCGTAGTGGAACTGCTCGACGTCCAGAGTCTCGGTGTCTGAATCTTCGTAGAGTGGAGCGGTTCTGGACGGAGCGGTTCCTGAAGCTGATGCAGGTGCAGTAGAGGTTCCGGAATCTGAGGCTGAGGCGAGGTCGATGTGAAACCGTTTGCTAGCTTGCATCTCCCCCTCATGAGGACCTGGTGCAGAGTCATCAGTGTCATCATGCCTCCTTTTGGAAGGCTGAGCTTGAGGCCTACACAAAGCCTCTAGTTCCTGGATGCGGCGGTGGGCGATCTCGAGCTGCTCGTCCCTGGCAGCTTTCTCTTCTTGTAGTCTGGCTACCTTCTCGGTCAGGCCGTCCACCTGAAGGGTGTATCCGGAAATCACTTGATGGTGCTCTTCTTCAGTGACGTAGCCAGGGATCTCAGGCAATTCACTCGATCTCGGAGGAGGAAGGCGGAGGACATCCCCGGAGTGTCGGGTGATCGGAGCTTCGGTGGGTGGAGCGGTTTCCACATGCATTCCCTTTACTTGGCGCTTGATCTCTTGTAGCTCCCGATCCCGGTCTTCATTCATCTTCCGGGAAGCCTCAAGCTCGGCCTGTCTTCTCTGGTTGGCTTCGGCCAAGGCTTTTTCAAGCGCCTCGACCCTTCTCTCTCGAGCCGCGTCGGCCTCCTCAAGCCTCAATAGTCGTGAGTGGACGACTTTTAAGATGTCGTTCGAATCCGTCGGACCCGGTCCTGATGATGTTGCATGAGAGACTTTTAGGATGTCGCCCGAATACGTCAGACCTAGTCCCAAAGATGTTGCGTGGGCGTCTTTAGGGATTTTGCCTGAATCTGTCGGACCCAGTCCCAATGGTGTTGCGCCCGGTGCATCAAGTCCTCCAGTTGACGAGAAAAGACCTATAAAGGAACTTTCTCGGCCTGCTTGCATGGCTGGCATGATGTTGACCATGGCAGGGCTTCCGGACGATCCTCAAAGGGCGTCAGTTGATGTACCAACTATGTCCGTTCCGGCAGAGTCCCGTAGGATCTCTACTTGTGATTCCCCCGAACGTGTCCTAAGAAGTGAAGGGATTCCGAAGATCCCGGTAAGTGGCTCTAGGACTCGAGGTGCTCTGAAAGAAGTCAAGAGGTGGGGCAGCTCCTCTCTTAGCTCAACATTGACCGACTCCGAGTGAGTGGTCAATGGAAGTTGTGCTACATCCCCGTGCGAAGTTGAAACGACCATCTGTTGAGAGATGGTCAAGAGGTTGGTTTGGGCGTGGAGGTGCGCTGGTTGGCTGCCATCGTCTTGACCCGTCAGCTTAGGTTGACTGGTCGTGATAAGGGTTGCCTCTGTGGGGTTCTGACTCGGGCTGGGGACGACGGCCGGTTCTAGACTCCTAGTGGTCTCTTCTTCTCCGACCCCTTCTTGGATCTGTAACAACGCTCGGACTCGGTGGCCGGTTCTAGACTCCTAGTAGTCCACTTGCTCGGACTCGGTGGCCTCTGCTTCGACGTCACGACGGTCGGAAGGCATGTGATCGGGAGATTTGCCCCTGTCGTAGTCATCGCCGGATGGTTCGCCGGAAGGATCGTCTGGTTGGCAAGGTGCCGTGGCCGCATGAGGTGGTAGATGAATGTGTGCTTGTTCTTGTAGGGAAGCTTGCAAATCCTCACCGATAGGCTCTGGTTGTTGTGACGGCGACGACACTCGGCGTTCATCGGAGTTGGAGGACTGAGGAGATTGAAGAAGGACCCCCTGTGTACCGTTTGATCCTGGCACCCATCATTCGCTCAAGATCAGATAAAAGAGCAGCTTGCTCATCAGTATAAGTGCGAGTACGGTCCCGGTGAGCTCTAGTTTCTGTCATCCTCTGGTAGAGAGCGGCAGCGTCATCCTTGGACCAATGCGGAGTGGCGGACGTACCGACAATTCTACCCGCTTCTCCCCTAACGTCCACACTCATCACTCCCGAACCGGAAGCTCCGGCCCGCCGTGCAAGAGGCACGACGTCTAGTAGGGACGGGTTGCACATCTGGGGTAGGGCTCCTCGGCTCTGAGGAGTCCGTAGATGCGGCTTCTAATCCTATGGAAACCCTACACATACCTACACTCAACGCTGCCAGATCCGTAGTGTCCAGGACGTTCTCGGGAATTGGGATCTCAACTTGACCTGCCTTGAGGGTCCGATTGTTCGTTCGGTTGATCTGCTTGCTCTGGAATCGAGGATGGACCGAACGGCGACGAACCTCGGGGTGGCGATCCATGTGATCTCGGATCATAAGGCTGAAAAACCTCATCCATGGGATGGATGAGTGTTGGTTCCGAGCTGAGCCCATGTCGACGTCGCTGGTGATGTCGATCCATAGTTGTTGTACGACGTCGATCCTCCGTCCGTAGGCGACGAAGTGAATAACATGCCAGACTTGAGTTGAAGCTCTGTCGACTCCATGCGTCTTGGAGGAGAGGCATCTGTTCATCAGGTTGAACAGAGTGAACCAAAGTGGCGACAACATTCCCTGAGTGACTTGGGAAATCCCGTTGAGCCGTTGGTTTCGGTTCGGAAGGACCCCAAGAGCGAGTATCTCGCTGAAGAGTTCGGTCCAGAAACAAGAGGCTGGAACGGAGCCTCGGCTGATTCAGCAGGGAGGTGGAGAATGCATCGGAGATCGTCTAGTGTGACGGCCAGCTTCGTCTGATCGACACGTCCAACCAGGGTACGTCGTTGCGAGTCTCCAAGTGAGAGGTATTCCAGAATTGCTGCACGTAGAACAAGGGCACCTCCACAGTGGTTTGCATGGCGTATGCAACCGGGTGCGCCATCAGTATCTCCACCACCACTTCGTCTTGGACAACATTGTTGTTGAGGTCAACAAATTCGTTGTTCTGCGTGATTGGACGAAGGTCTCCCTGGGAAATCACTGCTCGATCGACCGCGTTGTCGATCGGCGAGGGCTGGTTGTTCTGTTGTCGAGCCATATCGACCAAACAAAACAAAATGTGAAGTTAGTATTCGTCCTAATATGTGCTAAGTGTTGAGAAAAAGTGAACTCTGGACACATCAAAATCCGAGTCGGATTATGACATTTTCCGAGTCGGAAAATGTGGTAACCCAATTTGGAAAAGGATGTTTTCCGATTTCCACTAAGTCCCAAACACTTGAATAAAATTGAACATAACCTTGTTTAAAAGCGAGTCGGAAAACCTCGAAAACCCAAATTGGGTATTTCATGTTTTCCGAGTCGGAAAATGAGTACAATATAAAGGATGAGTTTCCCTTGGAAAACCGAGTTGGAAAACATGTTTTCCGAGTCGGAAAAGACAATAAACACTTAGGATTTTAAAAACGAGTTCAAAAGATCTTCGCCTCAAAATCGAGTCGGAAAACCTCGAAAACCCAAATTGAGTGTTTCATGTTTTCCGAGTCGGAAAAGTTGAGAGTTGAAAAGTGCCAGGCCA
Source organism: Centaurea solstitialis (assembly GCA_030169165.1). Taxonomy (NCBI): domain Eukaryota; kingdom Viridiplantae; phylum Streptophyta; class Magnoliopsida; order Asterales; family Asteraceae; genus Centaurea; species Centaurea solstitialis. The sequence goes on along the minus strand of CM058042.1, from coordinate 50,177,740 downwards.
AGATTCGAGTCGGAAAACTTGATAATCCGAATAGAATTTATCATGTTTTCCGAGTCGGAAAACTGCATGAATGTTCATTGTGGTCGAGTCGGAAAACTTGAAACTTCCGATTCGGAATATTTGAATATTCCGAGTCGGAAAACGCGACTGTTCGAGTTCTCGACTCCAAATCGCCGCAAAAAACACCGATTTCTGTCCTAAATCTAGTTACATTTGATCTATAGAAGCTATAAACTAGATTAGAAATAATTTTGGACCGATTTAACTTCCCGAAAACCCATTCCAAGAAGTTTGGGTTTCGGGTAAAGTTCAAGAACTTTAGGCTTCGGTCCAGTCCATTAAACGATATGATTCGATGTTAAAATGACTTAAGGGTTGCTCGTAAACTTACCAGGATTGCAGAGAAGTAATCGGATTCGAGATTGGAGCAAAAACAAGCAACGACCGAGAGCGGGTGCGGGGTGGTTATCAGGTGCAATTTGAGAGAGAAAGATGAAGAATTTGTGAAAAGTGAAAAGTAACTTCCAAAAATCGGTTTTTATAACTATTCCGAATTGTGCTGTGTTTGGCTCGAAAAACGCTGTTTGGCTCTTCTTTTTGGCTCTCTTAACCCGACTTTGAGAAAATGAAAAAACCTACCCCTGGACTAGTAGTTTGAAGAAACTTACAAACTAGTCCCTGAACTTGTAGTTTAAGAAAATTTTGAAAATAGCCCCTGAACTATAAGTTTCACAAAATTGCAAAACCAGTCCCTGGACTTGAGATTCAGAAAGCGGCAAACTTAGTCCTCGAACTTGTGAGTTCAAAACATCAACACTACCACCCCCCTGAACTTTCAAGTTCGCAAAGTTTACAAGTTCAGTCCCCGGACTCGATCAAAGAGACTTACCTGGTGCGTCTCAACAAGGTTTCGTGCGAGTTCTGATCTGAGTTAATTAGAAGTCGTAGTGATTATTATCCACACCTACAACAATAAAGAAAGAGTGGTATCCAAAGTGGTGTGGATCCGAGAACATTAGCACAACAAGCACACAAATACACGACACTCCCCTAGATCCATGCATACTCTACGATACTCCCCCTACACACATGTATACGATATACAGATTCCCGACTCCCCCTAGACCTCAGGCGGGAGGTCTAGCATTCCCACTTTATTTAGGAGGAAGAAGTGACGTTTCTCATCAAACAGCTTAGTGAACAGATCAGCAAGCTGAAGGTCACTTTCTACAAAGTACAGTTCAATGTTACCTTTCTCGACGTGATCCTTGATGAAGTGATATCGAATGTCGATGTGTTTCGTCCGAGAATGTTGAAGTGGATTTGTAGTGATTTGAATCGCACTCTTGGAGTCACAATAGATAGGAATCCTCTGCATGGTGTATCCAAAGTCGGCTAATTGGGTTTTCATCTACATAACTTGTGAGCAACAGCAGGCGGCTGCAACATACTCTGCCTCTGTTGTGGATAAGGAGACACAATTCTGTTTGCGGGACGACCAACTTACCAACTTGTCCCCAAGGAACTGACAAGCTCCGGAGGTACTTTTTCTGTTCAGCTTACAGCCTGCATGATCTGAGTCTGTGTAGGCGATTAGTTCAAAACCAGAATCCTTTGGGTACCAAAGGCCAAAATCCATTAAGCCCTTCAGATACCTAATGATTCTTTTGACAGCAAATAAATGTGATTCACGACGATCACACTGAAAGCGAGCACAAACACCCGTGGAGAATACGATGTCGGGTCTACTAGCCATGAGATAGAGCAAGGAACCAATGATTGTCAGATAATTCTTCTCATCTACCGGTTTTCCAGAAGAATCAACATTTAGTTGAGAGTTCTTGGGCATTGGTGTAGCAGCAGAGTTTGAGCCACCGAAATCAAAACGTTTGAGTAAATCATGAACGTATTTGGACTGATTTATAAAAATGCCGTCAGGGCGTTTTCGAACTTGAAGCCCTAGAAAGAACGTCAACTCGCCCATCATGCTCATTTTAAACTGTGATTTCATGGTGTTTTCAATCTCCTTGCACAACTCAGGCTTCGTAGATGCAAAAATGATGTCATCCACGTATATTTGTAGTATAATTAAGTCACTACCTGATCTTCGAAGAAATAAGGTGGGGTCGATTGTACCTTTCTTGTAGCCAGCTCCTATCAAGTATTCAGTGAGAGTTTCATACCATGCTCGAGGAGCATGCTTGAGACCGTGAAGCGCCTTATCCAACATATAGACATGAGTTGGATACCTCGGATCCACGAAACCTTCTGGTTGTTCGACATACACCTCTTCTTGAAGAACTCCGTTTAAGAAGGCACATTTGACATCCATCTGGTAGACCGTCATCTTCTAGTGCGCGGCATATGCGAGGAAGATCTGAATAGCCTCAATCCTGGCTACCGGCGCAAACGTCTCGTCATAATCTGAATAGCCTCAATCCTTTGGCGACTAACCGGGCCTTATTTCGGATAATAAGGTCGTTTTCATCTTTCTTATTCCGAAAGATCCATTTCAATCCGATAATGGGTTTTCCCCATGGTCTAGTCACCAAACTCCACACCTTTTGTAACTTTAATCATAAAAATGATCAAATAAATTCTCAAGATTATTGATAAGTATATATAAATATTCTTTTTAAAGGTTAGGTTAAAATCTCTTAACTAAATATTTAAATTTATTAATTCATTTAATGATTTCTTTTTTAATTATCATTAGGATAAATTTGATAACAATTGAGGAAAAGAATTATTTTTATATATAACAATTGTAATATGGAATTTAAAGTAAGTACATAACAAAAAAAACAAATTAGTTGTTATAAAATAAGAGTATTTTTTTTTCGAATTTATTAAAATTTTCCAATAGTAATATAATATAAATAAATAAAATTAAATAAATCAATAAATAGTAAATAATGCTTTAAACTCTCTCAAAATATAGTATTAACAATTGAAATTTCTCATTAACTTTTTATCACGCATATTTAAATATATTAAATTGTCATAAGTATTTCATAATAGTTAACATAAAAATATGAAAGATTAAGTTAGTTAATAAAATATATATTGATTTATAACAATTAAAATAATAACGAAATATATTTAATCTATTAATGGAATATACAGACTTAAAAAACTAAAAATTAATAATGTCGCATCATTAGAAGTTTATAGTATTATGTATTCACTTTCGCAATCAAACGAACACTAAAACCTATTAACAAAAAACCATCTGAAAACGAATCCAAACATAATGTACATAACAACAACGCTCTATACTAATAATTCGATGTACACGTATAGCTATATCTTCATATTCTAATAGCAATTGATTGTTTATCACTTTAAGAGTTTGGGTCAACCTGTAAAAGTCGTTTAAAACATATCAGACGTAAAAGAAAAATGGAAATAAAGGGAAACTAAATAAACCAACCAAACTATCGTTTGTACAAAAAATTTAGATTATGTAGATTTTTTACTTCTCACACGCAGGTTGTTTGATGATGGCTACTACAATGCCGACATGCTCTGGAAGAAGAAAATATAAGCATAAAAAACCTGTAATGTAGAAGATGGAAGCTGAAAATCATAAGCCAACATATAGTCGTACTGATTTTTAGGCTCAATGCTTGACTTGATGATCATCTTTATGTTGCAACTGAAATTAAAAAAGTGAAAACCTGATTTTGGAAATATTGGTAAGCAAGAATAAAAGGGTGTGGTTTCTCCTTTAATAGAAGTAGGAGGATGACGTTACGAAAGATGAAGGGTTTTGAATTTAATGTAAAATGAATTCTAATATTGATTAAGATTAATTTAAAATAAAATAAAAAATTGAAAAAATTAGAAAAATAGGAGAGAGTGCCACGTGGCAATGCCATGTTTCGACTTTATATATATATATATATATATAGATTGGCCCTTTCATTGTCCTTATTGAAAGGTTGCTTTGTGATTTTGTCGGACAAACAAGATTCGCAATTACTAAAAGGTTTAAAATCAAAAGTCCCTAGAAGTCCTCATTTCTGGAGTAATTCTATGCGTTTCTTGTTTATATGTCCAAGCCGACAATGCCAGAGGTAAGTTTGATCCTCGATATCTTTGGATCGTTTACTTATATGATAGATTTCATTATTGTTTTCTTGTAGATTTAATATATATAGACCATTTGAAGGAGTTGTTTTGAAATAAAAAATATCATTTTTAAAGCAAGAAATCATTTTATAATCATATTTAAAATAAAAACCATGGTCTACCAATAAATCAAAAGAAATAATATTTTTGATCATTCTAGGAACATAGTAACAATTCTCAAGTTCCAAAACTAGACCCGAGGGTAAAGTAAGACTGTAAGATCCTACGTCTTCAGCTATAAGCATCGTGCCTTCACCGACTCGTAGGTTCGAACGATCATTCCTCAAAGTCTCCCTTCTATTGAATCCCTGTAAATGATTACAAATGTGGTTACCACTCCTTGTATCAAGTACCCATGATTCATAAGAAGTGATCAAACAATCTATCATAAAGATACCTGGTGCACCGGGTAGACCGATGTCCATCTGGCCAGCGTTGAATGAGTGGACACAGATATGTTGGCTACCGCATTCTAGGCAACTTAGATCTCCCAGCTCATCAATCCAATCAGTGTCCATGAGTTCAGCACTTGCTGGTTTCGGCTCTAAACTGTCCAAAATGTCCTCATGAACCTTTGCCACGTCCATCTTGGGCTCTCCCATGTAATCACTAGCTGTGGCACGATCTTTTTCGGGAGAGAGAACCACATCAGATAACCAGCTCTTCCTGAGTCATCTTGTATCCCAATCGTGACAAACACTTAAAGAGTCTCATTATCTCTAGGAGATGATCTTTAACTGATTGACCCATTTCCAGCTTCAGTGAAAATATTTCTTTCATGATCAAATACTTCCCACAATTCTTATAGAAACCAACCTGGTCCTCTATATTTTTCATGACCTCATGGCAGAATTTAACTCTGAGATCGACCGTAAACTCAGGCGAAGTAGAGAAAGACAGAATAGACATGACGTCAAATTCATCAGCCATGAATTTAAAATACTCAGCAAATTCCTTTTCAGGAGAATTACTCTTTGGTCATGAAAGTGGTTTATTGATCACATACAACTTACCCTGTGCACTCAAGACATTGTCAAGGTGCAATTTCCAGACAGGAAAATTTTGGCATGTAAGCTTCCACTTGCCCATGATTAGGCGAAGTGATTCCTCAAGTGAATAAAACGGAACAACAGTATAAGACATCTACAGAAAAAATAAATTCCTATTTAGTTATTTGATTACAAAACTTGTAATAAAATTATTACCCTTAGACAAAATAAATTTATTAGACTAGAATCCTATTTCACATGTGTCGGCAAGCGGTTTGAGCACATAAGCCGACCCATGCTATTTCTGGTAGGTAATAACTTATTCCAATCGCATTTTAAAACGAAAACACGACTTCTAGATCGTCGGGACATCGAATATTTAAATTCGTGCATATTTAGTCCCTCTAGTGCGCTTTGGCCCGGTACGACCCGGTGAATTGTAACAAAACCAAAATAGATCGCACCACTCAAGATTGGGTGTACTTGTCACACCCCTTTCAACTTGGGGTTTGAATGCGGATGCCCAAGGCTTGCTCACTTCCAACATCCACGTACCTTTCGCCAAAAGGATCCCTAAGTGGGTCGCACTCATGTGATCTAAGATTTTTAATCTAAGGGTTTTTAGCCAGTTTTAATTTTTTAAACCTCTTTAAAACTGATTCGACAAACATTCTGTAATCGAACCTTTAGGTCTTTTGAGAAACTATTCATTAGATTTTGAAAACAACTATGTTTTAAAACATCCACGCAATTATATCAAACCACGCAATTATAAAACATAAAACACTATGTCATAGCTTCGCCCTAAACTAATGTCAGTTTAGTGAGCCAACACTAAAAGTGACGATCTCAAACCTATGTGACTTGCAACACACAAGACATGAAGAAAAAGGCGCTCCCACTGGCTCCGACATCTTTGGTTGTGTCTCCAAACTCCGTCTTCAGGTTTCCTCCGTCTTTAAAGAATTTAATTATTTAAAAAAAAGTACAAGAGGGTTGTAAATGGCAAGCAGGCCTCCCTTACCAAAACAGAATAATATAATAAAAACACAACCACAGGTCTGGGGCTTAGCTATGACAACCACAAGGAACAGTTTAAAATAATTAAACTAGAAATTAACAGTTACGATAAACAAAGATTTCACAAAATTATAAAATCTCAACTAGATTCATAATTATCAAAAATCAATTTTAATTTTATAAGGTAATTAACTATTATGAAATAATAAAATTAATTTCATCAAGGGTTTAAACCTATCTGGTTAAAATACACCTATCAATACGAAGCCTATTTCGGATTACAATCCCACATGGTGGTTTATCAGTGATCACATACCCGAGACCGCCGCCACCACCGATAGCAACAATGATAACAATCGGTCGCCACTGTCGCCACCGGTGATCGACGACAACAGCAGCCGGAGCCACCGCCGTCACCGCTTGGCGACGATCAAATCATAGCCGCCACCGGCGATAACAGCAGCAACCAAGAGTAACTGCCACCGCCGCTGGTTACGCCGATTGACGACAGCAGCAAGTTAGGCCGCCATCGCTGATGGCCGGTTGGTTGGAGAACGCCACCACCATCGTGACGACAGTAGCCGTAACAGCCGCCATAGCCGCCGTGGTCAGCGGTGTTAACAACAACAATCATCATCACCGCCATCGTTCGACGACGACGACAGCTAGGAATCGCCACCGCCGCCACCGGCGATCTACGTGGCAACGACAACCGTCACCATCATCGTCGGCTAGGGCCAATCGACGACAGCAGCAAGCAACCCCGCCATCGCCAATGGTCGGTGATCGGAAACACCACCGCTGTCGCTACGGGGCTTGCGGTGGTCCGCCGTTGGTTGCAATCCAAACAGCAGCAGCAAAGTGCCACCACCGCCGTCGAGGCCGTGAGACGACAACAGCGGCGAATGCCACCGCCATCGCCGCGGTTGGCGATGCAACAAAACAGCCACTCCGCCGCCGACGCCTCTGCCACCTATCGTGTGGTTCGGTCGGCAAACTGCCACCGTTCCATCGCCGATAGTTGTCGTCGCGTGATTCGCAATAAAAATCCGATTTTTAATAAGAAACTGATAAAAATCTAGAATTTTTAGAAACCACAATCCAAAAACACAAACTGGTTTTTAAACGAAAACTATTTATCATAAACAACAAATAACAAACAAAACAGATCTGAATGTTTAGAAAGTGGCTCTGATACCACTGTTGGGAATTTGTGGTCAAACAAAACATGCACAGCGGATAAAAACAAATTCCCAAACACTAGATCCAACCTAAACCAGACAGATACAATTATGAGAGGGTTAAAGATTATACCTTTAGGCTTTTATCAGAAACGATTATCTGGACTGCTAACAGGGAGTACACCACTACTGCACCACTGTGAGATAGCTGCTAGACCGCCTATAGGATCACCCCAATACACAAATCAATCTGATTTGTGTATGTATGTGTGTTTGTCGACAGAGAGAAGAGAGAGAGAGAGAGACAGAGAGAGAAAGAGAGAGAATCATAGGGTTTTTCTGGTTTTTTTCTGGTAAGTTACTAATGAATGAAATTAATGAAAACCTATTAGGTTTACCATATTTATAAAGTTAATTATGGTAATACCCAATAACTAGAAAAACCCGTTTAATTAATAAAGCCCGCAAACTTTATAACTAAACTAAAACACTTATTTAATTAATTAAATAATAACACTTTAAAATTAATTAATTAACTATTAATTAATTATCCATAAATAATAAACTATTATTTACTTTTTCTCTATAATAATTAATTATACTAATTAATTATTCCCACACAACTAGTAAATCTAGGATATCTCTAATTGGGTGTGTAGCAATGTGACCCCTTAGTGTCTTATAACATTGGACACGGTAAACCTAGTTACTGTCTTGCACATAATCCTTTCAGTTTTCAACCGCTCCCAAATCATCTCGATGCTATCCGTCGTCTTCTGAACTATCTCTGTGCTACCCAACTCCCACTTGCCCACCTCTCCCCAACAAATGGGAGTCCTGCACCTCCTCCCATACAGCATGTCGTATGGAGGCATGCCAATACTGGCATGATAACTGTTGTTGTACGAAAACTCGGCCAATGGTAGATAGGTGTCCCAACTACCGACAAAATCCAGCACGTACGCTCTCAACATATCCTCAAGAGTCTGAATCGTCCTCTTGCTCTGACCATCAGTTTGAGGATGAAACGCGATGCTGAACTGCAGTTTAGTACCCAGATCCTCATGGAATCTATCCTAAAACCTCGATGTAAACCGCACATCTCGGTCGGAGATCACTGTCATCGGTACACCATGCCTAGCCACCACCTCTTTAACGTAAAGATCGGCCAACTTCTCTGACGAGGAGCTCTCATTGATGGCAATGAAATGAGCGCTCTTTGTCAACCGATCTACTATCACCCAAATCGTTTCCACGTTGCTAGGAGTACGAGGTAACTTCGTGATTAGCTCCATCGTAATATGCTCCCAAAACTTGACACCAATATGAAATAAAGCGACAACAATCATACCTTGCTATCGAAGAAAGATACCAATGCAACTTTGATGATTGCTTCCACCAAAAATCTCCAATTGAACAAATATCGCCAAGAACCCTTCCACTATCTCCAAAAATCGTTTCTTTGAAACTGATAAGGAGATGGAAGTGCCCACTCTTATATACCGGTCACAACCTACCCCCAACTATCAGAAATTACAAAGAGACCCTCGAATCTGAAAGTTACATAAATAACCCCATTTAACTCAATCCTTTACAAAAGAAGTCAAATTTCTAACTTAAAGAAATGGGGCGTTACAATTTCTTTAGTAATTTGTATTGCAATTTAAATAGCTTTTAACTTACAAACCGTTTAATTTCCTATAGACATTCATTTTGCTCTCTTCATCTTTCCACTTATTAATTACAAGAAAACCACTACAAGATCATCTATAAATTACAACCTTATGCTCCATCAAAATGAAATTAACCACTTTTATGTTGTATATTATGTTCTATGAATGTTTGTATGTTTGTTTTGTTTGTTTCTTCTTTGTAGAAGTTTCTTTTCGTCGATATCATTGTTTATCCTTCATAAAATTTCAAGGTAAAATAAAATTTTCATTTATTTATTTTATGATTATCTGAGCTATACATTGTTGATGTGTATATATATGTATCATTCTGAATTGGTATCATTTTTTTCTATTAAAAAAAGTTTCATATATTTTTTAAGTTTTATGTGTATATTATATTTTGTTGTTAAATAAGTTTTTAGTTTTTTATTCAGTGTTTATTTACAGTTATTACCTTTTTATTTTCTTCGTCGTACTTAAAAATTGATTATCATGTTTGTAGTATAATTTTTCTTCTTCCCATTAAAATTTTCAAATAATGTTTATGCTTTTGATAACTCCAAAATTATACATGTTTTACTTACATCAGTTCCCCACTTTTATCTTTATTTTGAGAGTATTTTCGATACTGTTTGACTTAAAAAGGTGTAAATCCTAATTTTGTAGATTTTGGAGGTGCTCGTGCATAAAAGTATAAAAAGAGGGTAAAAAGCGTCAAAAAGGAGACTTTTGTGCAAGCTTTGGAAATTCAAACTTTTCTTGGCTCCTAAGACTGCTTTCTTGCTCCCGAAGACAGATAACTTCCTCCAAAAGACGGATCTTCAACAGATAAGGCAAGAAGAATATTTCGGAAGATCTCGGAAGCTGATTTTACATCACTCGCGCCGCGAAGGACTCAGCTCGCGCCGCGAAGCTCAACTTTTCTCGATCGGAAGCTTCTAGAAAATTAGGGTTTGTTCGTTAAGTGTTTCGCTCCGCAAAAATGCCGTTTCGCGAACGCGAAACGGCTTCTGTTTGAGTATTATAAATGCAGCCTTTGGGGTCATTCAACATCATTTATTCATTCAGTTTTATACAGTTCTCTCTTAGTTTAGGTTAGATTAGATGTTGGGAGCCGCTTAGGGTTTCCAACCCAAGAAGATGGAGGCTCGATGTGATGAATACGTATGAGATTCGAGGGAATGCCACGACAAACCTGCCGGTCTTTAGTTTGGTTTGTTTAGTGGCAGTTTAAAAAACGCGATTTCTAGGGTTTTGCTCACTTCTTTCTCACTCTTAGCGCCGCGAAACCCTCCCTATACCTGCGATTTTCGATTTCTATCCACTCTTAGGTCCGAATTTCTTCAATTCCATGGCTTACAAGGTATAATTTCATCTTCTCCCTCTCCAACTTCGGTTTTGAAGCTATATCCATGGTGGTTTTCCCCCAAAATTGATCTCGTGTGTGATTTGTGTGATGGGTGGGGGAAACCAAAATTGTGTGCTTAATTGTTGCATGTTATGTGTTGTTTAACTTACTAGCATGTTGATGTTGTTGATTGCCATGGATTTTTTGGGTTGTTGATGATAGAACTCCATTGTTGGAGTTTAGATGATGTTCTTCCCCAATGTGGTTTTTGCATAAAGCTTTTGAGCAATTGTGGGGGAAAAACATCTAGTGTGCTTAATTGCTGAATTATTTTGGTGTATGGCTTGCTACTATACTTAGATTTGATGAACTCCATTTTTTGCAAGCTTCATTTTTGGTCGTTTTGATGAACTCCATTTTTTGCAAGCTTCATTTTTGGTCGTTTTTCCCAACTTGGTTTTACAAGCTTTTGATGGATGATTGTTGGGAAAATCGCTTTGTGCATAATTGTTAATTGCTGGCCTTCGTGTTTTTCGCCATTTTTGGTTTGTTCAAAGATGTCATCATATTCGTTGGTATATTGACCGTTTTTCAAAGCTTCTAAGCACTAACCAATTTTTTCAAATAAACAAGGTTTAAAAGAATATGCTTGAAGCTCATTTTACCATCTAGAGAAGTTTTTGGAGTTTTTGGTATTAATTGTTTTTGAAAAACTAGATGGTAAAATTTTTAAGTGTGGGAACCCATTTTGCATAAAACCTTAAAGTTACACATTTTTGAAAAAGGGTTCTCGTCACTTTGGTTTTTATAAAATCATGGTCAATTATTAAACGGGAAGGTGCAATCTTTCGTTTTGGCGAAAATCATGAGTTTTGTTTTTGGATGTACTTGTCGGTTAGTTGCGATTTCTTGAATTGTTGCCTTGGGTTGTTTTGAAACTTTATCGTTCCACTTTTTGGTGTTTTGACCGTAAGCATATTTTTATATATAGAATCTTGTAGTTTTTCACCTCGGTTTAAAACTCAAGTTTTTTTGCGGCATTTTATGCTTATTCTTGAAACGCCACTTTTTGCAAGATTTTAAGTGTGGGATCCCCAAAACCAAATAAGAAAATATTTTAAACTTGGTTCCCATTGGTTTTCAAAGCGAAAGATACGGTCAAACGCTAAGTGTGGGAAGATTGAGTTATTCTTTTTGGCAACTATTCTTGAAATTGTTCGTTTTTGATACGTGCTTATTTTACGTCTCCATCTTACACTAAGTGATTCATTGCACTTTTATCGAGTTGTTTCGACGAGTAATGTTTTCATTGGCCAATTTTTGCATAACTTGTTAAAAACGCTCGATATTATCCTTTTTACTTAATTTTATATTTTGTAAGGGGATAGATTAAATTCTAAGTGTGGGAACCTATTTGGTCAAAAATTTATTGGCTTTTAAAATTTTTGTAGGTTCCCATCTCTTTAATAATTTAATAAAGTGCGGTCAAAAACTAAGTGTGGGAAGGAAACCTTCATTTGTATCAAGTATGTGCACTAACTTTGGGATGTGTATTCTTGTAGCGTACCCGTTCTCTTAGGACCACATCAGGCGAGCACGAGTTTTTGCGATTCAAGCCGCAACCGCAGTATGATGAGGCCGAACGGAAGAAGCTGATCAAGGACCTTGATGCGATCAAGAGTCGCCACATCGAGATTGGCCGGACATTGGACTGGGAATTTCTGCACAGTATCCAGGCAGCAGGTCATATTTTGAGGTATTTTGAGAGAGGTCCGAGTGCGCCCGACAGTGAGCTTAGTAGTATGGCTTGGAAAGCCGCCCTAGACCTTCGTGAGCCTATCTACCGAGAGTTGACCTTAGAGTTCACAGCGACCTATTCATTTGACGAGGATCGAGGGAGAGAGAGTGTGAGACAGTCTTGTATTACTTATCGTTTGGGTGGCCGATGGTTTAGGCAGACTTTAGCACAGTTCGCTGTATCTCTTGAGCTTTACATGCCCGATATGGGCAGGACCGATTATTTTGAGGATTACATAGGACAGTGCGCCCTAGCTCCACCTGAGGGTATAGACTATAGTATGTTATGGAGCCAGCTTGGTCGTGGGCCGTACCGTCGGTCCAACACCAAGTCTGGTAACCTAGTAGACCCGGAGCATAGAGTCCTACATAGGATAATAGCCTACACCGTGAACCAGAGGAAGTCCAGTCAGGACAAGATAGGGGATTTCGAGCTGTGGTTGTTTCATCAGTTGGTTAGCCGAGACCGCCACACCCATCTAGCATTTATCATAGCAGACTTTCTTACTGGAGCTAGAGGATTCCGGACCTCGAGTGGACTTTTAGGTGGTCACTACATCACCCGCCTAGCTTCTGCCCATGGGATTCTGACACCGAAGGTGATAGCCTCATTGACTTGTTTGGGAGAGTTAGGACGTATAGACCAGAATCACCTTAAGGGGATGAGAGTGATAGAGAGAGGAGTTGGTAGTTCGTGGGTATGGATTGGAGTGAGAGTAGAGCTGGAGGACCAGGAGATGCATGAGCCGCAGCAGCCACATCATCAGCAGCAGCAGGACGAGGCAGGACCCTCGGGATCACATCAGATACCGCCCGACTTGGACGCGTATACGGCTATTCAGGGTCTCACGTCTCGTACACATTATCATGATGTTCAGGTGCACAGATCGTTAGACTGGCAGAACCAGTCGATGATGGGTTTCTTCTCAGACCCCCAGTTCCGACCATCAGCACCACCGCAGTATGATGTTTGGCATCCACAGGACCCGAGTCCTCCAGGTTATGAGAGTTATGATCAGTGGTGGGACCATTTCACTGGACCCCGCTGATTATTTGGTTCGATGATTTGTTTGGATATTATTGATTCGATTTGGTTGTACCGTACTATCTTTTTATTTTTAATTATTCTTTTTAGTTTGTGTGTTTTTTTTAGTTTTTCAGATTTGGTGTGTAGACCTTCGAATCAGTTGTACGAATTGGATTTCAGTAGTTCATCGGAGCTTCAGTTTCCTTAACCCAGGCAGTATTCGTTCTTTATCTTGTTACCTTTCCGCATACATGCTTTAATTGTTATTGCATTGAGGACACTGCAATTTTTAAGTGTGGGAAGGGGGGTTAAGTAAACTTTCGGTTGTTTGTCCTTATTGTGCTTAATTGCTTATCTGATATGATTTGAATTATATGGCATAGTTTTTTCGAAATCCATGATCTTTTCAAAAATTTTGTGGAAGTCAAAAGAGTCTTGCATATAGGATGATACTTTTTGGAGTTTTTACGAGTTTGAAAAAGTGTGATCCTTACCCAATTCCTTTGAGAGATTGAACCTGAATTGTTATATCTATTCATTTCTGTGAGGATACCGACTTTGAACCAAGGTAGAACTTGTCACTTTGAATACTTGTCGAGACCACATAAGGAAAGTATGTCACCATTGCGCTGATAGAGGCCTTCGTTTCAACCCTTTTAGCCTTCGTCAGGTAACCTCATTACAAGGTTATCTGATTTGCCTAGCCTTTAATTGAAAGTACTCATCTTTTAGTACTTTATCCCTTGTAACCTTTTGAGCCTTAGCCTTTTCATTTCTTTACCCACTATACACTTTATCCTTTAGCCCAATTTTTATCTATCTTTTGGCCGTAGCTTAAAGTTGAATGCTTTTCATGTTTTTGGTCCGTTTTATGAAATCTGACAAATAGAGAAAGGGATTGTGAGAAAGAAAGAAAAAGAGTAAAAAGCAACATAGTTGCTACTCAAGAAAAGAAAAAAAAATAGAGAGCTTGAAAAAGAAAAGAAAAGAAAAGATAGAAAACGACTCATTCAAAAAGAAAAAAAATCAAAAGAGTCGATGTGCTTAAAAGAAAAGAAAAATATCGAAGCCACAAATAAGCAATATGCTTAGGCCGATATAAAAGTGGAAGTGAGAGAAATCCCGAGCTCTAAAAATCTCAAAAGTCAGATGATTAATTTGGGTCTTGAACTGATTGGTTTTCAGGTTTGTGCTACAACCCTTAGTCACCTATATATCCTTTATCCTACCCTTAACCCTTAGCCTAACATTACAACCCTAAAGTCCTCTTGACGGTTGACAACTTTTCAGTGGTGGAGATGAGATTTGGTGACAAGCCTATGCGTTGGTAAGATGTCGAGTATCAGTGTGATCACTATATACACTATTACCCCTTGAGAGATACACTTGTGTGACATCCGTCAATTTTTGACTTTCAGGTTAGCTACCCGTTTAATCCACTCAATAGCGTTCCCGTAAGTGAAAAGGTAGAATTTAAGTTGCCTGAATAATTTAGGTTAGTTGCGTGAAAAAGTTAGGCACAAATCCTAAAAGTCCCGGAAAATGCCCGAAACAGCCCGTACCGGCCCGGAAACGTCCGAAAATCCTATAATGCCAAAATTTGAAAACGAATTATATAAAATGAAGGATTTTGTTAAGAATATAAATAAACTGATTCATATAGTCCAAAACTACTTTTGAAAAAGTCAGTTCCTACCGAAAACGCGAAAAACCGATACTGTGTTGAAATAAGCAGTATAATTTAAACCAATTAAACTAATTAGCAAAAAAAAAAAGAAGAAAAAAAGGGGATTGGCCTAGATGGCCGGCCACCTCCCCACCCTCCAATCATCTCTCTCTCTTTTTCTTTTTCCCCAACAAAAACATCATCACACCTCTTTTCTCTCATTTTTCAAAACTCCACTCTCTCTCTAAACCATTTTCTCTCCTCCCTCTCTCTAGAAATCCAGCCTTTTTCTCATATTCAAATCAGATTTTTGAAGTTTAGAAACACCATTTCAAGAGTTGAGTATCATAATCTCAAAGGTAAGTGTGTTATGTACATGTTGAACTTCGTTTTTGAGCATTTTGAGCTCTATTTTCGAGTTTTCTCAAGGATTCAACCTACTTTCATGGGTTTTTAATCCTCTTGTTGTTTGGGGATGAGATATAACCTTAGAAATGTGTTAAAACATTCTATGAAGGTGAAAATCCATGAATCCCCCATAAGAACACAAGTTTGAATGCAAAAATTCTTGTTATTGTTGTTTTTGACCATCATTCTTGGGCTAGACTTGTTTAATAGTTCATGCATGAGCTTTGATGGTATCAAATCATGTTTAGGTTATTTTTCATTTGTACAATCTGATTTGGGGGTAAAATAGCAAGAAAAACCCCAAAGAGTTATGATTTTATGTGTTTTAAATGGTGGAAATGATGTTGGATTTTTGACAGATTCTGTCAATACTTTTGCATGTACTTTACACGACCCAAAAAGGGTCTTCTCGTGTTCATTTCTTCATGAAACTTTTATGGGTTGATATTTAAGGTGTTAGGGTTCAAACCCCACTGGATTTGTACAAAAACACCAAGATTTGAGCCCAAACCATCATGAAACATTTTTGTGTGCAACAGCACCTGGTCAGGAAATTGGGTCATCTTCAAACTTGTATAACTCTTTGATAACTTATCTAAAATACAAACTTTTTGATTCTAAACTCAAGTACTCTGAGTTAGCTTTCCAATGAGTCCAAAATCATGTCATTTAGAGGAGTTTTGAGGGTTTAACCAATGAAAACAAGTTGATGGTGCAAGCTGTCCCAAGATGGCAGATCCACATGCACAACTTCAAAGAGGCATATCTCCCTCAAAAATCACTCTAATGATTTGAAACTGGTCTCATTAGCTTGGTATGTGTGTTGGCTAGAAAATCCCTTTTGAAATTCGTGAATTAGTGGTGTAATAAATTATCTATGAGTTAAACTTCACTGAAAGGTATTCTGGAAAATAATAGGGGACCACTGATTTTGCAAAAATGTTTAAAAATAGTAAAACACCTCTAAAAATAATGAAATTTGGTGAAATTGTTCCTAACATCCCTTAATTCAGAGGGTAAAAATTTAAGGACTTATTATTTGGAGGACCTAAGTTCAAAGTAGTAATTTTTACAACTTAAAATTTTGGCAGATTCTGGAAATTTTATAAAATCCAAATTTATGAACTTTGAACCTTCCAAAATGTGTGGAAGACTCCAAAATGTGATAAAAAGAATTTTTACTATATTGGACTATATAAATAACATAATGGCATTATATGGATTTCGGTACGATTTTTGATAAGGACCGTTGGACCTAGAACTTACGTTAAAATTACGTGTTTGATAGGGCGACCATAGTTCGGAGCCGGGAATTAGATCACGCACCAACCCTTACGAATCCGCACTAAACGCTTGAGGTGAGTATTCACAGCCCCACTTTTACCGTTTTTATGCGTTTTGGGGTGAAAAGCATGTTATGAATGATTGTGAATGAATTTGTGAAAATGTTACGAATTGAAATGAAATGAAATGTATAGTGAGTTAAATTTGATGCGTTTTAAAGCATGTATAGTGAGTCTGAAATGAAAAAGTCCCCGGTAACTACTATTAACTCATAACAATGGGCCTATAATGCATGTGGATAGCGCTATTTGGTTTGACATACCCACTTGACTGACGAGAATATAGGTGCACTGTATTGAATAATTCTTCACGCGTGGACAAAAGTCCCACCGTTGAAGACGCGTAGGGGCAATATGTTATAATTGGCAGGATTAGTAGTGACTCAAAGAATAAATATCATGCGATTAACAAATCACCCGGGGAAAATTAATTCACAAGTTGGTAGTGAATGAACGGGTCCACTCTAACTGTTTATACAAAATTTAGTGAACGAACGGGTTCACTATATGTGTTTACAAAATTTAGTGAATGAACGGATTCACTATAACTGTTTACGAAAATTGGGTGAATGAACGGAATCACCATAACTGTTTACGAAAATGATGTGAATGAACGGATTCACTATAATTGGTGTACGAAAATGCTGAGTGAACGAAAGGGTTCACTAAAATTTGTTGCATTTTAAACTGTTTTGTGTATATGAAAAACCTGTGAACTCACCAACTCTCGTAGTTGACGCTTGTTTTAACATGCTTTTCAAGAGATCCGAAGGTATGAGTTTGCTTAGTATGGGCATTGAATCACCAATCAAGATTGTCGTTTTCTTTTTGTAATGCAAACTTTAATTAATGGTTGGATGTAAAACTACGTAAACTTTATGTATTTTGGACATGGATGATTGGTGTTTTATAAATATCTCCTATTGCTTTGAAATCTAGACTGTTGCACCTTGCGTTTCCGCTTTAGCGGGGTGTTACAGATTTGGTATCAGAGCCATAGGTTATAGAGAACATCGGTTTTTCATAAAAACCAAGTACTATAACCAACTTTTTTTCAAAAAAAAAAAAAGTTAAACTTTTAAATTATAAGATTTCAAAGTAGGAGAATTTAAATACTTGTGTGATTAAGATAGGTGCTATTCTGATATATCATAGATATGCGGAGCCTGATCACCTACGCCTAGCTATGATATAAGTAGGATAAGACTTATAAATTAATCATACTGCTAGATTTTAAAAGTTGAAACCTTCTAGAGATTTCCTGAAAGACATAGACTGTGTGAGTTACATTTGGCATGCACAAAATGTATTCTGTTTGAAATATATATATTCTATGTATGAATATGGATATTATGCGTTGGATGGTTTAAATGCAGAATGTTACGGATGTTGCTACTATTGCCAATGAATGCATGTTTGTCGTATAATTGCTTAAATTCTAAGTAATGTGTTAATTCGATAGCTTAGAAGCATATAACACTTGAGCTATGAGAATTAACTAGTTGCGTAACCACACTTAGATTTTTTTTTTTTTTTTTTTTTTGAAAGTTGGCACTAAAACCCTGATTGTGGATATGATTTAGAATCATGCCTCCAAGACGAGAGGACCCTGAGCTTGCAAGGCTAGTGTCGGAACAAGTACTAGCGTCTTTACCCAATATAGTAAGCCAAGTAGCGGCAGGGCTAAACACCAACCAAGGAACAGACGCCACTAGGAACCGTGAATGTAACTACAAGTCGTTTAGGTCATGCAACCCCAAAGAATTTCACGGGACGGAAGGAGCAGTTGGACTGTTAACTTGGATAGAGGGTATGGAATCTGTTCTCCATATCAGCAAGTGCACGGAGAGGAACAAGGTGGAATACGCTGCTTGTCTACTGCAAGGGCGAGCTCTAACTTGGTGGAACACTCAAGTCCAAACCCGAGGTCGTGAAGCCACCGGCCAAATTTCTTGGGAAGATTTCAAGAAGATGCTCAAGGAGGAGTTCTGCCCAAGAAGCGAGATCCAGAAGTTAGAAGCGGAGTTATGGCACCACGAGATGAAAGGTAACGACGTAGCCACCTACACTACTCGATTCCACGAATTGGCCAAGCTGGTGCCGCATCTGGTGACACCGGAGCAGAATAGAGTGGATCGTTATGTCTGGGGGTTATCACCAGTAATCCGGGAAATGTAACCGCAGCAGACCCAAAGACTTTACAGGAAGCAGTCAATCTAGCAAACCGTCTCACCAACAATGCAGTTCGATCAGGGATGTTTTCAAGTGACGATGCAAAGGGAAAGCGAAAGGTGGAGGAGCCTATCAAATCACAGTCCAAGGGAAGGTCAGGCAAAGATAGAAGGGTGACCAGGAACTATGGAGTTCAGACTCAGACAGCGGAGAAGGAGATCAGGACGTACCCGACATGTGGCAAGTGCGGGAATCATCATACTGGAAGATGCATCGTATGTCGTAAGTGCGGCAGAGGAGGTCATGTTGACAAGGATTGTAAAAGGAAAGCCTGTTTTGAGTGCGGAAGCTATAATCACTACCGGAATGCTTGTCCCAAAGCAAATCAGGGACCTCACGCGAACCAGGCTCAGCCAGTAAACCAAGTAAACCACGGAGGTTTGGCTTGAGGAAGAATGTTCGTGATAGGAGCAGAGGAGGCGAAGCAGAATCCCGATGTGGTGACAGGTACGTTCCTACTGAATAACTATCCTGCATCTGTACTATTTGGTTCTGGAGCAGATAAAAGTTATGTGTCGTTAGAACTTAGACCTAAGACAAATAGGAAGTCATAAAATTTGAGAGAGGAGTACATAATTGAATACTCTAACGGAGAGTTAGTTAGGGCTAACAAGGTAGTTAAAAAAATGCACTCTAGGCTTATCAGGAAAGGTCTTTAGCATAGATTTAATCCCGATCAAGATAGGGAGTCTTGACATAATCGTTGGTATGGATGGGATGTCCAGCCACCGAGCGACGATATGCTGTGCTGAGAAGATAGTTAGGCTAGCATTACCCGATGGAGGTGTACTTGAAGAGCACGGAGAGAAGCCGAAGAGAGATATTAAGTTAGTATCGTTCATGAAAATGCGTAGCCATCTACGAAAGGAATGTGTAGCATTCATGGCGCACGTAGTAGATAAGAAAGCAAAAGAGAAGCAAATTCAGAGTATCCCGATTGTGCGAGAATTTCCTGAGGTATTTCCAGAAGAATTACCTGGATTGCCTCCGCAACGACAAGTAGAGTTCCACATCGACTTAGTTCCTGGAGCAGGTCCCATAGCAAAGTCGCCTTATCGACTAGCACCGTCCGAGATGCAAGAGCTGTCAAATCAACCTCAGGAGCTGTTAGACAAAGGATTCATCCGACCCAGCTCATCACCGTGGGGAGCCCCTGTGTTGTTCGTCAAAAAGAAGGACGGATTTTTTCGCATGTGCATCGATTATAGGGAACTGAACAAGATCACTGTCAAGAACCGATACCCTCTTCCACGCATCGATGATCTGTTCGATCAATTGCAAGGAGCTACGTACTTCTCCAAGATTGCGCAGCCGCTGACAACCTTAACGCAAAAAGACAAGAAGTTTATTTGGGGAGAGAAATAGGAAGAAGTATTCCAATTGCTGAAGCATAAGTTGTGCAATGCACCCATTCTGGCGTTATCCGAGGGAACGGATAACTTCGAGGTGTATTGCGATGCTTCACATCAAGGCTTGGGATGTGTTTTGATGCAGAACGAGAAAGTCATTGCCTATGCATCCAGACAGCTGAAGGTCCACGAGAAGAATTACACCACTCATGACTTGGAGCTCGGAGTTGTGGTGTTTGCCCTTAAGATTTGTAGACATTATCTTTACGGCACCAAATGCACTATCTATACGGACCATAAGAGTCTCCAGCATATTCTAGATCAGAAAATGCTAAATATGAGACAAAGGAGATGGGTTGAATTGCTCAGTGATTACGATTGTGAGATCAAATATCACCCAGGGAAGGCGAATGTAGTAGCTGATGCGCTAAGCCGGAAAGAAAGAGTGAAGCCTACCAGAACGCGAGCCATGGGAGTATTGGTCCAGACCAGTTTGAAAAACCAGATACTGGAAGCCCAGAGGGAAGCCTTAATGACTGACAACCTAAAGAAAGAAACTCTTCACGGTATAGAAAAGGAATTCGAGGAGAAAGTGGATGGAGTGTGTTATTTCAAGGGAAGAATTTGGATTCCAAGGGTGGAGCAGTTGAGGAAGATGATCATGGATGAAGCTCATCAATCAAGGTACTCGATACATCCAGGATCCGATAAAATGTACAAAGGACTGAAGGAGCATTACTGGTGGCCCGGTATGAAAAGTGATATCGCCACTTACGTGAGTGAATGCTTGACTTGCGCGAAAGTTAAAGTAGAGCACCAGAAACCGTCAGGACTTCTTCAGCAACCGGAAATCCCGGAGTGGAAATGGGAGCAGATATCGATGGATTTCGTGACTAAACTACCCAAGACTAAAAAGGGTCATGATACGATTTGGGTAATCGTTGACCGACTCACGAAATCAGCGCATTTCTTGCCAATAAAGGAGACTTATAGCATCGATAAGCTTGCGCAGCTGTATGTCGATGAGATTGTCATGCGACATGGAGTCCCGATATCGATCATCTCTGATAGGGATAGTAGATTCACCTCGCGGTTTTGGCAATCGCTTCAAGCAACCTTGGGCACTCGTGTGGATCTAAGCACGGCTTACCATCCTCAGACCGATGGACAAACTGAGAGAACCATCCAAACATTAGAGGATATGCTATGTGCTTGCGTGTTAGAATTTGGAGGTAGTTGGGACGATCATCTATCCTTAGTCGAGTTCTCCTACAATAACAGCTATCATGCCATCATTCAGTGTGCGCCATACGAGGCACTGTATGGACGCAAGTGTAGATCCCCACTTAACTGGTTGGAAGTGGGAGAGAATAGATTGTTTAGGCCTGACATCGTACAGGAGACCACCGACAAAATCAAAATGGTTCAAGAAAAGCTGAAAGTGGCCAGGGATCGCCAGAAAAGCTATGCCGATAATCGGCGAAAGCCGTTGGAATTTCAAGTTGGTGACAAAGTGTTACTAAAGGTATCACCATGGAAAGGGCTAATAAGATTCGGAAAGAAAGGGAAACTGAGCCCTCGTTTTGTAGAAAGGATCGGACCCGTTGCCTATAGGTTGGACTTACCTTAGAACTGAGCTCTATTCATGACACGTTCCACGTGACTAACCTGAAGAAATGCCTGTCGGCAGAGACAGTAGTTCTGCCCTTGGAAGAAATTCAAATTGATGAGCAACTGCGCGCCTCGGAGGAACCAATCGAGATTCTTGATCGAGAAATCAAGCAACTCCGGCGCAGTAGAATACCGATAGTCAAAGTGAGATGGAACTCTAGGCATGGACCAGAGTTTACTTGGGAGCGGGAAGCATTCATGAAAAGCAAGTACCCGCATCTCTTCACAGAAAACCCCGGCAGTAGCAGCAAGAATTAAATTTCGGGACGAAATTTCTTTCAACCGGGGGTAACTGTGACATCCGTCAATTTTTGACTTTCAGGTTAGCTACCCGTTTAATCCACTCAGTAGCGTTCCCGTAAGTGAAAAGGTAGAATTTAAGTTGCCTGAATAATTTAGGTTAGTTGCGTGAAAAAGTTAGGCACAAATCCTAAAAGTCCCGGAAAATGCCCGAAACAGCCCGTACCGGCCCGGAAACGTCTGAAAATCCTATAATGCCAAAATTTGAAAACGAATTATATAAAATGAAGGATTTTGTTAAGAATATAAATAAACTGATTCATATAGTCCAAAACTACTTTTGAAAAAGTCAGTTCCTACCGAAAACGCGAAAAACCGATACTGTGTTGAAATAAGCAGTATAATTTAAACCAATTAAACTAATTAGCAAAAAAAAAAGAAGAAAAAAAAGGGGATTGGCCTAGATGGCCGGCCACCTCCCCACCCTCCAATCATCTCTCTCTCTTTTTCTTTTTCCCCAACAAAAACATCATCACACCTCTTTTCTCTCATTTTTCAAAACTCCACTCTCTCTCTAAACCATTTTCTCTCCTCCCTCTCTCTAGAAATCCAGCCTTTTTCTCATATTCAAATCAGATTTTTGAAGTTTAGAAACACCATTTCAAGAGTTGAGTATCATAATCTCAAAGGTAAGTGTGTTATGTACATGTTGAACTTCGTTTTTGAGCATTTTGAGCTCTATTTTCGAGTTTTCTCAAGGATTCAACCTACTTTCAGGGGTTTTTAATCCTCTTGTTGTTTGGGGATGAGATATAACCTTAGAAATGTGTTAAAACATTCTATGAAGGTGAAAATCCATGAATCCCCCATAAGAACACAAGTTTGAATGCAAAAATTCTTGTTATTGTTGTTTTTGACCATCATTCTTGGGCTAGACTTGTTTAATAGTTCATGCATGAGCTTTGATGGTATCAAATCATGTTTAGGTTATTTTTCATTTGTACAATCTGATTTGGGGGTAAAATAGCAAGAAAAACCCCAAAGAGTTATGATTTTATGTGTTTTAAATGGTGGAAATGATGTTGGATTTTTGACAGGTTCTGTCAATACTTTTGCATGTACTTTACACGACCCAAAAGGGTCTTCTCGTGTTCATTTCTTCATGAAATTTTTATGGGTTGATATTTAAGGTGTTAGGGTTCAAACCCCACTGGATTTGTACAAAAACACCAAGATTTGAGCCCAAACCATCATGAAACATTTTTGTGTGCAACAGCACCTGGTCAGGAAATTGGGTCATCTTCAAACTTGTATAACTCTTTGATAACTTATCTAAAATACAAACTTTTTGATTCTAAACTCAAGTACTCTGAGTTAGCTTTCCAATGAGTCCAAAATCATGTCATTTAGAGGAGTTTTGAGGGTTTAACCAATGAAAACAAGTTGATGGTGCAAGCTGTCCCAAGATGGCAGATCCACATGCACAACTTCAAAGAGGCATATCTCCCTCAAAAATCACTCTAATGATTTGAAACTGGTCTCATTAGCTTGGTATGTGTGTTGGCTAGAAAATCCCTTTTGAAATTCGTGAATTAGTGGTGTAATAAATTATCTATGAGTTAAACTTCACTGAAAGGTATTCTGGAAAATAATAGGGGACCACTGATTTTGCAAAAATGTTTAAAAATAGTAAAACACCTCTAAAAATAATGAAATTTGGTGAAATTGTTCCTAACATCCCTTAATTCAGAGGGTAAAAATTTAAGGACTTATTATTTGGAGGACCTAAGTTCAAAGCAGTAATTTTTACAACTTAAAATTTTGGCAGATTCTGGAAATTTTATAAAATCCAAATTTATGAACTTTGAACCTTCCAAAATGTGTGGAAGACTCCAAAATGTGATAAAAAGAATTTTTACTATATTGGACTATATAAATAACATAATGGCATTATATGGATTTCGGTACGATTTTTGATAAGGACCGTTGGACCTAGAACTTACGTTAAAATTACGTGTTTGATAGGGCGACCATAGTTCGGAGCCGGGAATTAGATCACGCACCAACCCTTACGAATCCGCACTAAACGCTTGAGGTGAGTATTCACAGCCCCACTTTTACCGTTTTTATGCGTTTTGGGGTGAAAAGCATGTTATGAATGATTGTGAATGAATTTGTGAAAATGTTACGAATTGAAATGAAATGAAATGTATAGTGAGTTAAATTTGATGCGTTTTAAAGCATGATATAGTGAGTCTGAAATGAAAAAGTCCCCAGTAACTACTATTAACTCATAACAATGGGCCTATAATGCATGTGGATAGCGCTATTTGGTTTAACATACCCACCTTGACTGACGAGAATATAGGTGCACTGTATTGAATAATTCTTCACGCGTGGACAAAAGTCCCACCGTTGAAGACGCGTAGGGGCAATATGTTATAATTGGCAGGATTAGTAGTGACTCAAAGAATAAATATCATGCGATTAACAAATCACCCGGGGAAAATTAATTCACAAGTTGGTAGTGAATGAACGGGTCCACTCTAACTGTTTATACAAAATTTAGTGAACGAACGGGTTCACTATATGTGTTTACAAAATTTAGTGAATGAACGGATTCACTATAACTGTTTACGAAAATTGGGTGAATGAACGGAATCACCATAACTGTTTACGAAAATGATGTGAATGAACGGATTCACTATAATTGGTGTACGAAAATGCTGAGTGAACGAAAGGGTTCACTAAAATTTGTTGCATTTTAAACTGTTTTGTGTATATGAAAAACCTGTGAACTCACCAACTCTCGTAGTTGACGCTTGTTTTAACATGCTTTTCAGGAGATCCGAAGGTATGAGTTTGCTTAGTATGGGCATTGAATCACCAATCAAGATTGTCGTTTTCTTTTTGTAATGCAAACTTTAATTAATGGTTGGATGTAAAACTACGTAAACTTTATGTATTTTGGACATGGATGATTGGTGTTTTATAAATATCTCCTATTGCTTTGAAATCTAGACTGTTGCACCTTGCGTTTCCGCTTTAGCGGGGTGTTACAACTTGATACATACTTTGTGAGGGTAAAAGGTTGAGCATGACTTTGATGTCTTGTAAGGCTTTGATTTGTGTCTGACTTGTGTGTGATTTTCTTGCGACTATCCTTGTTCTTTCAGAGCATGATCATGGATGGAGGATAATTTTTTCGTTATTCTTATTTTATCAGATGTTTGCTTGAGGACAAGCAAATCTTAAGTGTGGGATTTTGATAACTCCAAAATTATACATATTTTACTTACATTAGTTCCCCACTTTTATCTTTATTTTGAGAGTATTTTCGATACTGTTTGACTTAAAAAGGTGTAAATCCTAATTTTGTAGATTTTGGAGGTGCTCGTGCGTAAAAGTATAAAAAGAGGGTAAAAAGCGTCAAAAAGGAGACTTTTGTGCAAGCTTTGGAAATTCAAACTTTTCTTGGCTCCTAAGACTGCTTTCTTGCTCCCGAAGACAGATAACTTCCTCCAAAAGACGGATCTTCAATAGATAAGGCAAGAAGAATATTTCGGAAGATCTCGAAAGCTGATTTTACATCACTCGCGCCGCGAAGGACTCAGCTCGCGCCGCGAAGCACTCACTCGCGCCGCGAAGGAAGAGCTCGCGCCGCGAAGCTCAACTTTTCTCGATCAGAAGCTTCCAGAAAATTAGGGTTTGTTCGTTAAGTGTTTCGCTCCGCGAAAATGCCGTTTCGCGAACGCGAAAAGGCTTCTGTTTGAGTATTATAAATGCAACCTTTGGGGTCATTCAGCATCATTTATTCATTCAGTTTTATACAGTTCTCTCTTAGTTTCGGTTAGATTAGATGTTGGGAGCCGCTTAGGGTTTCCAACCCAAGTAGATGGAGGCTCGATGTGATGACTACGGAGGAGATTCGAGGAAATGCCACCACAAACCTGCCGGTCTTTAGTTTGGTTTGTTTATGCATTTATGATTAGTATGTCTATGTAGTGATTCCTCTTGTGTTTTTATCATGGTTTGAATACTTTGGATTTTATGTTATTAATTAGATGCATTATTTGTTGAATGTTGTCTTTGATTCCGATTTGATTCGTATTGTATGGCTATTTGAACTCGTTGGTTGGGTGTATCTGTTTTACCAAGATAGATAGACTCCGATAGGTTAATCAACCTTTCTTGACCTTCCCTTCGGAGAGTTGTGTTAGGTGGTAGCTTGGACTGAGAGCGACCAGATATTCGAATACCGTGCAATAGAGATAGGATTGGGTAACCGGTACTAGATTGTCTGACAAACAGTCTATGTATTGGGAGTAGGAGGACCAATACCTAGTTGATAATCTTAGATATACATGTTCGGGTGCCTTGTGCTTAAATTCTGACAACAATCATAAATCTATGTTCTATGAAAGTAAACCATAATGGATTCATTTATCTCAAATGTGTGTCTGTTCGTCAGTTTTCCACTTCTTGGTTAGGATTATTATTTATTTGTCTTTTATCTTATAAAATTCCTTTTCAAAAGCAAAAACCCCCCATTTTCCAGATTGACTAATTAATACTTTAGTTGACATCTAGCTTAACCGTTCCCAGTGGTAAGAACGATAACTGGACTTTCCTACACTATATTACTCGCGATCAGGTACGCTTGCCTGTATATGTGGTAAGACAGTGGCTAGGCATTAGAGGTTAAAACTTGTTTCGCTTTTTATATATAATAATTACCGCATCAGCTTTGTATTTATTTTTCCATTAAAATCTTAAATAATGTTTATGCTTTGTATAATTGTTCTTCTTTCATTGTATATATTATTGTTATTGACTTTGTAAGTTTTTATTTGGATTTTTTTTTCACAATTGTTATTTTTGTATTTCCTCATTCATGTTTTCCACATAATCTTTATGTTGTGCATATGCTTTATCTAGGTTTTCCTAATTTGGTTCACTTATATTGTCGTGGTTTCTTAAAAATTATTTTATATTTTTCTATTGAGAACGAATCATACTACAAATAGTGGTTGATTACTTGTGTATATCCTGATTCCTTTAGGAGAAAAGAGAAGGATGCTTGTTCATGAAGTGATGCTGTATAGTGATGATAATCTGAAGATGGTGTCAAATGAGCTGAAGAAGAGGTTACGATTGGATAACATAAAGTACATGAGATTGCTGCTTCTGAGAGGCACTTGATCAAGTACTTTATCAAAGAGATTGATGGTAGGCTAGATGTAAGGAATGCCATCAGAATTGCAGAAGTCAAGTTCAAGATGAGAAAACAGTTTCCTAGTTAGATTTGTTTTGATGTCTTAGTCCCTCCGTTTTTATAATAGGGGGGAGATTGTTACTGAAAAAGTTTATAAAATAAGTTGAGGGACTTGATTTGTAATTTTCTTTATTTCTTGGGTGAGGTATAAATACCTTAATGCCATAGTTTGTAAAACACACGTTTCATTTCAATAGATAAATGACTTGAGTAATTCTCTCTCTACTTTCTCTCTCTACATTATCTCTCATACTTTTGTGTACTTCATCACGATCTTAACTAGATCATGATGATTTGATTCATCTTTTGCACTTACAAATTATAAAAATATAGTTTTTCACATATGTTATAGTTGTCACCTTTATACATGTTTGTTACGTATGTAACTATAAGAATGCAAATTTGTTCAAATAAGTTTTAAAGATTCCAACTTTATACATGTTTGTTGACTTATGTGGGGTTTTTGCTATTGTTTTTGTAGTGGTTTCTCTTTTAATTCTTTTATATTTTTATAGTTTCTTAGTTTGCATTTAATAAGAAAAACAACAAAAAACGAGATGTAATTTTTTAAGCATCTGAATCCTAAATTTCTTCTTTAACCTCTCAAAATTTGTCTTTTTTAATTAGGTTTTGGAAAAATGTTTGATCAATCAAACTTTTTGTCTTCTTTGTTTAAACCTAGATTTCTTCATTATTTTATTTCACATGATTCTAATATTTTTATTATCACAACATTTAACGAATATATATATATATATAACATATTTAAAAACTCATTGTATAAATGAAATTAGAATTAATATGTTTCTATTTATATGACATGAATATATAATAATACATATGCATTTTTAATAATAAAATAGTTATAATTTTTTTACATAAGTAACTGTAGATGATTATAATCATGTCAATATAATATTTTATGTTCATTGTCTAAGTTATATTATTGGCATAACACTTTATATATATATATATATATAACTATTCGGAAAATAATATCTTTTTAGATAACCAACCGTATGAGTTACAATCCTTTTTTACTACAACATATATGTTTATGTAAAAAATTACACAAGTTTATATCGTAAGATGTTGTGAGGCAAATCCGTCGAGAGAAAAGAACCTAGTTCGATAAAACGTGCGATAAAATAAATAAAGAGACAACAAAATTGATAACGCAGGAAAAACCTCTAGATCGAGGAAAAAACCTACGGTCGACTAAAGGGGATAGCCGACGTTGCACTATGTGTCACCAATAAGGGGTGACGTCCTTGAAGATTTGTAGTGCCAGTTGTTCCAGATTCAAGTTCTAATCAACATGCAACAAATTGTAGAATGAATTGAAAGAGTAATCTATTGAATTCTTGAATGAAATTTACACACACTCAATACACCAAGAACACACACACTTAAGAACATAAACTCTCAATTCACTCTCTTTTCACAATGATACGTACATACATGATTTAACTACCAAACTAACTCACTTTGAGTATTTATACCCAAACATCTAAACCCTCAAGGTTTACAAGAATTACACAAACTACCCTATTATTACAAAACTATTACAAAGTACATATAAAAGGACTAAAACTATAAAGCAAGGTTTGACTTCTTTGACCAATTTGACTTTGCCTTTGTCTTCACTTTTAGCACCAACTTGTGAACTCGGATACAATCCGATTTTGCATCCAACAATCTCCCCCTTTGGATTCGAGATCACAAAAAGAATTAGGCAAACGTCTTCAAGAAAGCATCAACACATTAAGCATCAACGATAAGCTTCCTTGAACAATAAGCTTCCGTAATAATCTTCACGAATCATCCAAATCTTCATGAAGCTTTAACAAACTTTGAACAAGAAGCTCTAACGAACAAATCATCTCTCGTCATATCTCATAATCTTCTCTTCATCTTGACATTTCGGAACCATCTCCCCAAAGTATCTTCAAAAAACATTTCTCAACTTTACATTTCTAAACCATCTCCCCCTTTTTGATGAAAAATGAAATAATCATCAAAATCTATAGAAATGTATGATCAGATAAATATTCTCATAAAGATACAAACATGTGAACAAACCACCAAGAATATCAAATACCATCTCACATAACCATCTCCTCCTTGTTACTCCAGAATTCCCCTTTTTACTCCAATGAAATACCGTCAATTCCAAAAAGTAATCCGAATCTTTGCAAATTCAGATTTGAAGTGGGAAAATCCTGAAACAACACATGAATCAGTTGGAATGCCTGTGAGAAGCACAAAGCAACTCAGTACAACGAATGCACTATATAAAGAGCTTTATTGATGATCACTCCCCAGGGCTTCCGTTCAATCATCGCAAATACAAAAAGTATTCCTATGAACGTTCCGACAAAGAAACAAATTCCTTGTGTGTATTTGTGATGAAAGAAAATAGCATCAAGTGCTTTCATAAGGCTCAAAATGTGAAAACATTTCACGACTCGATGTGTAGAAATGAAGTTCGAAGGCAGGGCAGCTTCCTTCTGTTTCAATATCGATTTTCCAAATGAAAACCTGATAGATTATGTGTTGCGTCCCCGTGATGAATGAAACATCCCCTTGTTAAGAAGGAAATGAGTAGCTAGTGGGGTAAAAACGAGAGTCGGCATTGGGCTTTGCCTTGTTTCAATATCGGTCACCAAAGAATGTGAACCAATAGATTATGTGGTTGCCCGGCTAAGAAGTGGTTGGCGCAGAGTATTATGTTTCTTTTAACTCTGTTCTCACACCCTCCAATTCTTTTAAACATTCTCACTTCTAACCAATCTCTCATTTTTCGCTCAATCACTATGAGAATAACTCGACCACCTGAGTTATCTCCCCCACTCTTTGATGTTGACCCCTCACTCATTTCTCAAGGATAACTTCTTGGGTAGGATTACCGGTTCTGGAAATCCATAGAAGTTCTGTTAAGCTCACACATCCCATGAAATAAGATTCCTAAACATGAAAGTACAATGATTCAACGAGTGAATCAATGAGCCAATATGAAACATGCTCGAACAAATATATATGTAGAATATAGGAGCATAAAAAAATGTCATCAAACAAGTGTATGAAATAAAGAACATGAATGATTTAGACTTGTTTGAGAAAACTGATTCATCATATGATGTGAGATATATTCATGAAAAAAAATTGTGGTTCACAACAAAATGGATATTATCTATACGAACGAGATATAGATATAACAGTGAAGAACGTATCCAATCAAAGAAACAATCAAGTACAATGAGGAAATATCAAACGAGCGTATTACCACCGAATAATATGAGCATATAGAGACGTGGTAATAACAAGACAAAAGAAGCTAAACCGGTGTGTATGAATACTTGAAAAGTATATGAAACGATAATACGCAAGTATTAATCTTTGGAAACACACGGTTAGAAAATATCCATCAACTCATCATGATATGAAAACATGGAAAATCACACTTCTAATTCGAAAAAAAACATTGGAGAATCGAGAAGTGAGTTTGAACATTTAAAAACATTTTTCCATACATGAAAGTTGTTCATCTTTCAAATATGTAAGCATTAAAGCATATTATAACACTCCCCCTAAAAATAATATCTCTTTTATGTACTCCCCCTCAAATGGATAATCAAAATTTTACTTAAAATTCTCTCTCAAAGTAAGAATAATACCTTGAAGAGCATTGAAGACCGGGTCTTGAACTAATTTATTCAAGAGCTACTTGCACATTGAAGATCGGGTTCTAAACTTGCATATTTAGAAGCCACAATACATTGAAATCCGGGTCCTAAACTGATATATTTAGGAACCACATGCTTGCAGAAACTCCCCCTTGAATAATGCATTAAAGATATGGGGACCTGCAAAAACAAAATCATACAGATTTTGGTATCCACTTGAGAGTGGATCCTCTTTTGTTAAAAGAAGTTGGTTTATAATTTGGAATACTATAAGTACCATACCAACTTTCCGACTTTTCTTTTCGAACAAACTTATTTGTTCCACAGTAAGAACAACATATTTTCTTTTGAGATAAGCTGATCAAATGATTTACATAGTAAATTGGATCAGATTTAACAAAAGATTTAGCTTTAAAAACATTGTTCTTTTGAACATTTTGTTTAGGAATAAATAACTTTGGTTTATCTACATTTGGTGTAGACCCTTTAACTCTCCAAACAAACTTACCTTTCTTCGAATAATTTTTACCTGAACCATCAATCTGATGATCATAGAAAAGATTAGAAGGACGAATCTGATTAGTTGGTGTAAAACTGTTTGTTGAAGAAACATCTGCATGAATAGAACTTGGAGCACTTTTGAATGAACACTCAGAATCAGCATAATCAACATATGGTGATTGTACTATAACATCGGGACTCTTTGGTTCATTCAAATTAACTTTAAAAACAATATCTTCAAGATCTTTCACCATTGCAGATAGAAGATTCTTTTCTTCAACTGTTTCATCAAGTTTCTTTTTCAGATTAGAACTTATAATCTGTTCTTTCATGATATCAGAAGACAATTCAGATAATCTTAATGTAAGCTTCCTTACTTCTGTCTCAAAAACCCTCTTTTCCTCTTCAAAATCATTTTTCTCAAAGGTTGTTTTCTTTAGTTCAGCAATCAGTTGCTCAAACCTTTTATCTCACACTTTAAAAAGTGTTCTTTTCTTTTAAAAGCACTTCTTTCATCCGAAAGTTGCACTTCTAAATTAGCAATTTTCTTCCTAAACAGAACACTCTTTTCTTCATAAGCTTTTCTTTCTTTTTCAAAACCTTTACTCTCTTCTTCAAAATCAAACTCAACACCTCTATCTCTTTCAACACGGAGAGACTTTTTCTTCAAATCCTTTTTCTTGCTTTGAAAGATACTCTTCTTTTTCTCAAAATCTTTTCTTTCACTCAAAATCTGTTTCTCCAAATCAGAAATCTTCTTTGAAAGTTTCTCACGTTTCAATTCAAACGATTTTCTCTCTTTCTCAAAAATCTTTCTCTCTTTTTCAAAAACCAATCTCTCAGACTGTAACATCTTTTCAAAATTCACCAACTCACAATCCACATCATATTTCTTGTTGGTACAAGAATCAAGAGAATCAAAAACATTAATTCCATCATAAGAGTTAGAATCATCATCATCATAACAACAGTTAACATAACAATTGGATTCAGAAAACTCTTTGAAAATCTCGTTGTCTTTTGGTTTTTCAAAAACTGATGTCTTCAAAGAAAGTTCGTTAATCTTTGCTTCAAAAGCTTGTCTTTCTTTCTCAAAGTTACTTCTCTCGATGATCACGATTTTCTCAAAATCATTTACTTGATTTGAAAGTTCTATCACTCTCGAATGAGAAGATGTAAGTTTGTTTTCAAAGACTTTCTTATCTTCTTCAAGATTAGTAACTTTAAGAATAAGTTTAGCTTTTTCAGCATTCAAAACTGATAAAGTTTGCTGAAGCTCAGTTATCTGATTTGACAACTTTAAATTCTCTGATTCTTGCCCTTTTTCACTCTGTATTAACTTCTCTAAATCCACAATCTTCATTTCTAACAAAGACTTGTCAGAACTCAACTTTAGATTTTCCTGGTTTAGCTCAAAGACACGCTGACTGTATGTCATATACTTCTTCCATAATGTATGATCGTCAACTAGCTCTGTCATCTTGACTAATACGAAAATAGAACTTGAAAATGATCGATAATTCACTGAAACTGGTAGATTTCTTCTGAACTTCTGGAGGTATGCAAATCTGATGATCTGTAACTAATCTGAACACTTCTTTTTGATCAATGAAAAGGTTAGTGACAAAAGTAAAAAAGTCAACCGTAAAGTCAACTGGTGATTAGTGAAATCCCGAGAAAAAAATATTTTTCAAAAATTTAAAAGTTGATTTTGACCGCGAAATTAAAACCTTAGTCCAAAAATACAACCTCTCGGAAATCACCAAAATCTCGGAAAAACCGGCATTTTTCGGGAAAAAATGACCTTAAAAATGACTGAACTTTTTCACCGTAGAATCAGATAAGAAGACTAAAAAAGTTTACGTGAAAAAGTGCCCGAAAAACGCTCCCAGACTCTTAAAATAACCCGATTCGGAAAACACTAAATCCGAATCGGATTTTTTTTAATTTTCCGAATCGGAAAATGATGTTTTCCGAATCGGAAAAGAAATTTTAAACAGAGTTCCTAGATAAAATTCGAGTTGGTATTTGGTCAAATTCCGAATCGGAAAATGATGTTTTCCGAATCGGAGTTTGATTAATACCAAGTCGGAAAACGAGTAAGATCAGATCTAAACAACAATACGAATCCAAAAAATTTTCCGATTCGGAAAACTTCAAAATTCCGATTCGGAAAATTTGTATTTTCCGATTCGGAATTTATGAATATTCCGATTCGGGAAATATGAACAGTAATTCGGAAAACCGAGGAAAAACCGAGCAGAAGGTAAAAAAACTCAAAAATTACTGCTCAAAACACCAAATTTTGACTCAAAATCACTCACAAACACAGTAAAAACATCATTTTAACCATATTCAATCAATTTTACATGCAAACAATGATCAAATGAAGAAAATCAAACCTCAAAACCTCATTTTCAAAAAAACATAAAAAAATCAAGAAATCATACCAAATTCAAGTGAATTTCCAACTCTGATACCACTTGTTGTTCCGGATTCAAGTTCTAATCAACATGCACACAATTGTAGAATGAATTGAAAGAGTAATCTATTGAATTCTTGAATGAAATTTACACACACTCAATACACCAAGAACACACACACTTAAGAACATAAACTCTCAATTCACTCTCTTTTCACAATGATACGTACATACATGATTTAACTACCAAACTAACTCACTTTGAGTATTTATACCCAAACATCTAAACCCTCAAGGTTTACAAGAATTACACAAACTACCCTATTATTACAAAACTATTACAAAGTACATATAAAAGGACTAAAACTATAAAGCAAGGTTTGACTTCTTTGACCAATTTGACTTTGCCTTTGTCTTCACTTTTAGCACCAACTTGTGAACTCGGATACAATCCAATTTTGCATCCAACAGTGCCAAATCAATCAAATCAAGAACACTTAAGTCTAGATGATGTATATGCTAAGTACAAGGATCCAAGGTAGATTGCATTTCATATGATTGTGAGAGAAGCAAGAAGTACAAATGATGATATTGACTACTATTTATACTAACTCTAAAAAGGCTAAAAGGCTTAAAACAAGTGGGCCTTGAACAATGGGCCTTTAACTACAAATTACATAAATGGAACTAACTTTAGAGAAATTACAAATTGACACAACTAACAAATATTTTTTAACAATTTCCCCCTTTGTGTCAATTTGTTCGCTTCT
Organism: Centaurea solstitialis; assembly: GCA_030169165.1. NCBI lineage: Eukaryota > Viridiplantae > Streptophyta > Magnoliopsida > Asterales > Asteraceae > Centaurea > Centaurea solstitialis. The sequence goes on along the minus strand of CM058042.1, from coordinate 50,143,008 downwards.
GATGATGACTTGATGACTTCTTCTTTGACGCTTCAGTCTCTTTGGGCTTCTTTGACGATCCTTCTCTTCTCCGTGATGATGGTGGCGGCGGTCTCTCTTGACGCTTCTCGGCTGGTCTCCTTAAGGCATCTGCCATACCTCTTTTCTCTATCCCACTTGACTAGCTTCCATGGTTCCACATACTTTCGACTATTAGATGGTACACCCTTGTCCTTCTCAAAGATCACCTTCGGAGGTGAGACTGGCAGTTGAATCCATTGACCATGGATCGGTCACTTGGGGCCATGAGTAACAGGGTAGATCGGAGCTCTGACTCTGAAAGATATGCTCGGAGCTCTGGAATGTGGAGACGGCGTGCGAGAAGAAGAGACGTTTGGAACAGGAGACGGTGGTCAAGCGGAAGAAGAGACCGATGTGATGGAGGCATGTCACATGTAGGCGATGGAGAAGATGAATGATGTGGAGACATAGGGGGTGAAGACTCAGAACTGTACATCTCCATACCCGAAAGTGACTGATGTGGCACCAGAAGTGGAGAGTCAGAACTATAGCTCTCCATGCCGGCTGACTCATAATCATCTGAAGAATCATCCTCTTCTTTCACTTGAGGCTTTGAGACTGGGAATTGAGTGAATTCGTCATCGAAGAAGAAATCATCAAGGTTGATGATATCCTTAAGCTCATCATCTGTAGCGGCTACACGGTCAGGGTGGGAGATTTCTGGGTTGACAAAAATGACAATCTCTCGACCCTCCGCTGAATCTGCCGTTGGATTCTGACCAGGCTGAGAATGAGATACATTGGCATCGGTCCCCATATGAGTACCAGAAGGAGCGGCGCCAGAAGATGTGCATGTAGGAACTGAGGAGCCAAGCCGAGCCTTCTTATGGATTTCCCCCTCACGGCGATCGGGGTCATCTCGTTCGTCGTGTCTAAGCTTTAGTGGCTCGGTTGACGCACAACAAGAAGTCTCAAGGGCTCGGATTTGAGTCTGCATATCTGAAAGAAAGCCCTTGATCTCGACTAGAACCTCCGTCTTCATGGCATCAAGCTTCCCTTCGAGCTGCTGGATAGATGAGACTACCTCTTGAGAAGAGGAGGTAGCCGGCTCGGGATGGTTCATGGGAAGTGATGTGTAAGCAAACTGCTGTAGATAACCCAGAAGATTGGTTTCTTCCTCGTGGAGATTCCCACGGGAGATCGGGTTCGCCATGAAAAAATCCCTTAACTCATCAAACAAGTAGTCGGGTGCAGTCGGTCATGGAGGTAGTGATGTACAAACTCCTCACGGACAGCTTTTAGGGCGCTGTCTACAAATTCCCTAACAACGGATGCCGGGTAAGTAACTCCGGTGTCACATAGACGTTCCGTTTGCACAACCGCTGAATCAAGGATGTGGCCTACGTTCATGGCTGGCATGATAGTGACCATGGTAGGACTTCCCTCCGGTCATTGTGAAACGCCCATCGTGGACGCCACTCTCGGGGTTTCGATCACGTCACATAGACTCGTGATGGGTGGAGCTAAGACTGTGTCACACAGACTGGCAGTATGTGTACCTAAGAGTGTATCGGGCACTAGATTGTAACACCCGCTAAAGCGGAACCGCAAGGTGAGACAGCTAAGATTTCATCGCAATAGGAGATAAACCACACCAATCATTCATAATATAAATTAAAATAGTTTAAAAAGTATTACAACCCAACCATAGTTCAAATTTTACAGACTTAACCAAAATAAACATTTTCTTGATCGGTGACACAACATTTCCACTAAAGACCTGATCAAACTTTCGGATTTCCTGAAAAGCATGTTAAACAAGTGTCAACTACAAGAGTTGGTGAGTTCACAGGTTTTATAGATGCAAAACAGTTATGTACAACATCAATTCCGATAAAACGTTTATTCGCAACATCTTTTATAACCAGTTTGATGAATCAGTTCATTCACCCCAAAAATAGCAGTTTGGTATCAAACAATGAGTAGATTTTCCAAGTGACGTGTTAATTACATGATATGCATTAGTGAGTTACTACAATCCTTCATTTTATGACATAGCTACGCCCCTATCCAACCTTGCCGGGGGAAACTAATTCCAGCCGGGGTGAATATTTTTCAATACAGTGCACCTATTACTCGTCAGTTCTAGGTGGGTATGTCAATCCAAATAGCGCTATCCACTTGTATCATAGGCCCAATTTGTAAGGGTTAATAGTAGTGCAGGGGACATTTTCATTTTATGCTCACTATATCATGTTTCAACATATCGAAAATTTTATCTCATAAAACATTTCATTTCATTTTATTTCGATACTTGAATTCATTTCATTTCAATTCATTTCGATACGCAAAGCATATTCCCATTTCATTTCATTTCAATATACACAAAACATTTCATTTCAATAATACATTTCATTATCATACTCACATTTCAATTTATATCATTTTATAAAAACATTTCATAACATTTCAAATAAATGATACATTTCATTTTGTCACAAAAAATCATTTCATTTTGATAATTCATTTCATTTCGCAACAAGTTCACAATTAAACACATTTTATTCATAAACATGCTTTTCACCCCAAAACTTCGTAAAAACGGTAAAAATGGGGCTGTGAATACTCACCTCGGGTGTTTAGTGCGGATTTGAAAGGGTTGATGCGTGACCTAAATCCCGGCTCCGAACTAGGGTCGTCCTATCAAACACGAAATTTTAACGTAAGTTCTAGGTCCAACGGTCCTTATCCAAAAAATCGTACCGAAATCCATATAATGCCATTATATTATTTTTATAGTCCAACTTAATAAAAATTCATTTTGTCACATTTGAAAGTCTTCCAAACATTTTGGAAGTTCAAAATTTATAAAATTGGGTTTTTAAGAAATTTCCAGAATCTGTCACAAATTTTGAGTTGTAAAAATTGCTACTTTGAACTTAGGTCCTCTAAATATTAAGTCTTTAAATTTTTACCCTCTGAATTAGGGGATGTTAGGAACAATTCCACCAAATTTCACAATTTTTAGAGTTCTTTTACTATTTTTAAAAAATTTTACAAAATCAGTGGTAAAAGCTGAAATTCCAGAATACCTTTTGGTAAAGTTTAACTCATAGATAATTCATTACACCACTAATTCACGAATTTCAAAAGGGATTTTCTAACCAACACACATACCAAGCTAATGAGACAAGATTCAAATCATTAGAGTGATTTTTGAGGGAGATATGCCTCTTTGAAGTTGTGCATGTGGTTCTGCCATCATGGGACAGATTGCACTATCAATTCATTTTCATTGGTTAAACCCTCAAAACTACTCTAAATGACCTGATTTTGGATTCTATAGAAAGCTAACTCAGAATACTTGAGTTTAGAATAAAAAAGTTTGTAATTTGGATGATTTACCAAAGAGTTATGCATGCATGAATGTGACTCAAGTTTCTGACCAAGTGCTGTTGCACACGAAAATGTTTTAGGATGGTTTGAACTCAAACCTTGGTGTTTTTATGCAAATCCAGTGGGATTTGAACCCTAACACCTTAAATTTCATCCCATAAAAATTTCATAAAAAAATGAATACAAAAAGACCCTTTTTGAGTCGTGTAAAGTACATGCAAAATTCTTGACAGAATCTGTCTCAATTCCAACATCAAATCCACCAATAAAACACATAAAATCATAACTCTTTGGGGTTTTTCTTACCATTTTACCCCCAAATCAGATTGTATACATGAAAAACAAACTAACCATGATTTGATACCATCAAAGCTCATGCATGAACTATCAAATAAGTCTAGCCCAAGATTGATGGTCAAAAACAACATTAACAAGAATTTTTGCATCCAAATGGTGTTCTTATGGGGAAATCATAGATTCTCACCTTCATAGATTGTTTTTCCAACATTTCTAAGGTTGAATCTCTTTCCCAAACACAATAAGGATTAAAAATCCATAGGAGGAGGTTTAAACCTCAAGAAACATGAAAACAAAGCTTAAAATGGTTGAAAAACGAATTTAAACTCTAACCTAACTATCTTACCTTTGTGATTGTGATATTTTAATCTTTGAATGTGCTCTTAAACTTCAAAAATCTGATCTTGAAGATGAATTTGGGGCTGGAATTTAGAGAGAAATGAGAGAGTTTTAGAGTGAGAAAGAGTTTAGAGAGAGAGAGATTTTTGAAAATGAATGGGGAATAGAGATGATGATTATGGTTTTAGGGAAAAGAGGAGGAGAGAAAGAGGTAGGGGGGGGGGGGGGGTGGCCGGCCCCTAGTGGGTCCCACCTCTCTCCTCAATATTCCTTTTTTTTTTTAAATGTACAACTTATACTGATTATTCGGGCAGTTTTCGGGACTTTTTCGGGCAGTTTTCGGGCAGTTTTCGGGACTTTTAGGTTTTAGCCTAACTTTTTCACGCAAACTAACCTAGATTATCCAGGCAACTTAAATTCTACCTTTTTCACCTACGGGAACGCTACTGAGTGAATTTAACGAGTAGCTAACCTGAATGTCAAAAATTGACGGATGTCACAGTTACCCCCGGTTGAAAGAAATTTCGTCCCGAAATTTAATTCTTGCTGCTACTGCCGGGGTTTTCTGTGAAGAGATGCGGGTACTTGCTTTTCATGAAGGCCTCCCGCTCCCAAGTAAACTCTGGTCCGTGCCTAGAGTTCCATTTCACTTTGACTATTGGTATCCTGCTGCGTCGGAGTTGTTTGATTTCTCGATCAAGAATTTCGATTGGTTCCTCGGAGACTCGCAGTTGCTCATCAATTTGAATCTCATCCAAAGGCAGAACTACTGTCTCCTCCGACAGACATTTCTTTAGGTTGGACACGTGAAACGTGTCATGAATTGAGCTCAGCTCTATAGGTAGGTCCAACCTATAGGCAACAGGTCCGATCCTTTCTATGACCCTGAATGGTCCAACAAAACGAGGGTTCAGTTTCCCTTTCTTTCCGAACCTTAATAGCCCTTTCCATGGTGATACTTTTAGCAGCACCTTATCACCCACTTGAAATTCCAACGGCTTTCGCCGATTATCGGCATAGCTTTTCTGGCGATCCCTGGCCACTTTCAGCTTTTCTTGAACCATTTTGATTTTGTCGGTGGTCTCCTGCACGACATCAGGCCTAAACAATCGATTCTCTCCCACTTCCAACCAATTAAGTGGGGACCTGCACTTGCGTCCATACAGTGCCTCGTATGGCGCACACTGAATGCTGGCATGATAGCTGTTGTTGTAGGAGAACTCGACTAAGGGTAGATGATCGTCCCAACTACCTCCAAACTCTAACACACAAGCACGTAGCATATCCTCTAATGTTTGGATGGTTCGCTCAGTCTGTCCATCGGTCTGAGGATGGTAAGCCGTGCTTAGATCCACACGAGTGCCCAAAGCTGCTTGAAGCGATTGCCAAAATCGCGAGGTAAATCTACTGTCTCTATCAGAGATGATCGATATCGGGACTCCATGTCGCATGACAATCTCACCGACATACAGCTGCGCAAGCTTATCGATGCTATAAGTCTCCTTTATTGGCAAGAAATGTGCTGATTTCGTGAGTCTGTCAACGATTACCCAAATCGTATCATGACCCTTTTTAGTCTTGGGTAGCTTAGTCACGAAATCCATCGATATCTGCTCCCATTTCCATTCCGGGATTTCCGGTTGCTGAAGAAGTCCGGACGGTTTCTGGTGCTCTGCTTTAACTTTTGCGCAATTTACTCACGTAGATGGCGATATCTCTTTTCATACCGGGCCACCAGTAATGCTCCTTCAGTCCCTTGTACATTTTATCGGATCCTGGATGTATCGAATACTTCGACTGATGAGCTTCATCCATGATCATCTTTCTCAATTGCTCCGCCCTCGGAATCCAAATTCTTCCCTTGAAGTAACACACTCCATCCTCTTTCTCCTCAAATTCCTTTTCCATGCCGTGAAGAGTTTCCTTATTTAGGTTGTCAGCCTTCAGAGCTTCCTTTTGTGCTTCCACTATTTGACTTTTTAAGCTGGTCTGCACTACCAATCCCATTGCTCGTGACCTTATGGGCTTTACCCGTTCCTTTCGGCTTAACGCATCAGCAACAACATTCGCTTTCCCTGGATGATACTTAATCTCGCAGTCGTAGTCGCTGAGCAATTCCACCCATCTCCTTTGTCTCATATTCAACATCTTTTGATCAAGTATGTGCTGGAGGCTCTTATGATCCGCAAAAATGGTGCATTTAGTGCCGTAGAGATAATGTCTCCATATCTTAAGGGCAAACACCACTGCTCCAAGCTCCAAATCATGAGTGGTGTAGTTCTTCTCGTGAACTTTCAGCTGTCTGGATGCGTAAGCGATGACTTTCTCGTTTTGCATCAAAACACATCCCAAGCCTTGATGTGAAGCATCGCAATATACCACGAAGTTATCTGTCCCTTCGGGTAATGCTAGAATGGGTGCGTTGCACAATTTATGCTTTAGCACTTGGAACGCTTCCTCTTGCTTCTCTCCCCAAATAAACTTCTTATCCTTCTGCGTTAAGGCTGTCAGCGGCTGCGCGATCTTGGAAAAGTTTGCGATGAACCTTCGGTAATAACCTGCCAGACCGAGAAATTGTCGAATTTCCGTCGGTGTTTTCGGGGCTTCCCATTTCTTTATAGCCTCGATCTTAGCTGGGTCAACATGTATTCCATCTCTATTCACTACATGTCCTAGAAAGTGAACTTCTCGAATCCAAAACTCGCACTTTGAGAATTTGGCGTATAGCTGCTCGGCCTTTAACAGTTCCAATATCAGCCTCAAATGATGCTCGTGGTCCTCCTTGCTCCTAGAGTAGATTAGGATGTCATCAATGAAGACAATCACGAACTTATCTAAGTATGGCCGACATACTCGGTTCATCAAATCCATGAACACTGCCGGAGCGTTCGTCAAACCAAAAGGCATGACTAAGAACTCATAGTGACCATAACGGGTTCTAAACGCTGTCTTTGCGATGTCTTCCTCGCGAACTCGCATTTGATGGTAACCAGATCGAAGATCGATTTTGGAGAAGTACGTTGCTCCTTGCAGTTGATCGAACAGGTCGTCGATGCGCGGAAGAGGGTAGCGATTTTTAATAGTGATCTTGTTCAGCTCTCTGTAATCGATGCACATACGAAAAGATCCGTCCTTCTTTTTGACGAACAACACAGGGGCTCCCCACGGTGATGAACTGGGTCGGATGAATCCTTTGTCTAATAACTCCTGAAGTTGATTTGACAGCTCTTGCATCTCGGATGGTGCTAGTCGATAAGGCGACTTTGCTATGGGACCTGCTCCAGGAACTAAGTCAATGTGAAACTCCACTTGTCGTTGCGGAGGCAATCCAGGTAATTCTTCCGGAAATACCTCTGGAAATTCTCGCACAACTGGAATATCCTGAATTCGCTTTTCCTTTGCCTTTGTATCTATGACGTGTGCTATGAACGCTATGCATTCCTTCCGTAGATGACCTCGCATCTTCATATATGACACGATCTTAATGTCTCTCTTTGGCCTATCTCCATACACTTCGAGTAGTCCTCCATCAGGTAATGGTAATGCGACTATCTTCTCAGCACAACATATTGTTGCTCGATGTTTGGACATCCAGTCCATACCGACGATTATGTCAAAGCTCCCTATCTTGATCGGGATCAAGTCTATGCTAAAATCCTTTCCAGCTAAGCCTAGAGTGCATTTTCTGATTACTTTGCTAGCCTTAACTAATTCTCCGTTGGAGTATTCGATTACATGATCCTCTTTCAGATTCTGTGACTTTTTATTTATCTTAGGCCTAAATTCTAGCGACACAAAGCTCATATCTGCTCCGGAATCAAAAAGCACAGTAGCAGGATAGTTGTTGAGAAGAAACGTACCTGTAACCACGTCTGGGTTTTGCCTTGCTTCCTCCATCCCAATAACAAACGCTCTCCCACGAGCTAGTCCTCCTCGGTTTCCTTGGTTTCCTTGGTTCCCTGGATTCGCCGGCTGTGCCTGATTTGCGTAAGGTCTCGGATTCAACTTGGGACAAGCATTCCGGTAGTGATTGAAGCTTCCACATTCAAAACAGGCTCTCTTTCTACAATCCTTGTCAGTATGGCCTCCCCTGCCACATCTGGAACAGACAACACATCTCCCAGCATGAAGGTTCCCACATTTGCCACACCTCTGAGACATCCCCTTTTCTTTTTCTGCTACTTGAGTCTGCATTCCGTAGCTCCTAGTCACTCTTCTATCCTTTCCCGACTTTCCTCTGAATTGCGGTTTGGTAGTCTCCTCCATCTTCCTTTTTCCCTTTGCCTTGTCACTCGCAAACGTTCCTGACCGGATAGCGTTGTTGGTAAGGCGGTTTGCTAAATTAACTGCCTCTTGTAGGTTCTTTGGATCAGCTGCCGTCACGTTCCCTCTGATCTCGGGGGATAAACCCCAAACATACCTATCAACTCGGTTTTGTTCCGGCGTCACCAAATGGGGTACTAACTTAGCCAACTCGTGAAATCGGGTAGTGTATGTGGTGATGTCATTTCCTCTCATCTCGTGGCGCCATAGCTCAGCTTCCAACTTTTGAAGTTCGCTTCTTGGACAGAACTCCTCCTTCAGCATCTTCTTGAAATCCTCCCAGGTGATCTGACTGGTTGCGTCACGGCCACGGACTTGCACCTGGGTGTTCCACCAAGTCAAAGCTCGCCCTTGGAGCAGACAAGCAGCATACTCGACCTTGTTCCTTTCCAGGCACTTGCTTATGTGAAGGACTGATTCCATACTTTCAATCCATGCTAACAATCCAACAGCTCCCTCTGTTCCATGGAACTCTTTGGGGTTGCAGCTTCGGAAGGATTTGTATGTACAATCCCGTTCCCTTGACCCTTGATTGTTGTTTTGATTGGTGTTCAGCCCAGCTGCCACCTGGCTGACTATGCCGGGTAACGAAGCCATCACTTGCTCCGATACGAGCCTTGTCAAGTCCGGGTTCTCTCTTCTTGGAGGCATGTTTCTAAAACAACAGCATACCCACAAGTTTTAATGACACTTTCCGTTTTCTAAGTGTACTCGCAATTCTACTTATTTTTCGCAATTTAAATGCCATACTAACTCACGCTATCATTTTAACCTAGCGTTTTTTGACATTTCAAGCAACCATAATAAGCATGTCAATTGTATAGTTATTTTCTAACACATAAACAAAGCATAAATCAAACCATATAGCTTCCATTCAAATAAACATGATCCAAGTCACAAAAATCACCAGACAAATTCAAAATACGATCATATCCATACAGTCATCCATAATAAATCATAAATAGTTCAAGTCTAGGCGTACTGCCTCAAAATAAGAGTTTTTATCAAAAGATCGGTCACCGAATCCACCTCCTAGGTCCTAACCCTCCAAACAGCCCACAGAAGCAGGAGCACCACCACGGTCACCACCAAATACACCACCGTATACAGGTGGTGGAGTGATGCCATGGTGTGGCTGAGGAGAGCCACTATCCTGGACAACTGCTGGCTGTCCGCTCCAGCTACACCAAGGAGGGAGTCTATCATGTGGTCATGGTGGTCCAGAAGGTGCTCATGAATGTCCTGGCCTCGGGCTAGTCTAGCGACCTCCTGTCGCTCGGTCAGGGTCATGCCTCTCATGCAAAGGACCGGGGCACGAGCCATGTGCGGGTATCTAGGAATCGGTGCTATCGGCGGGGGTCGGGCGACTGGCGGTGGTCGGGCGGCAGGCTGCGGTGGAGGCACTCGAACGATCGGCGACGATGGTCGGTAAGGCGGCGGGGATCCGGACGATGAGGACGACGAGGATGACGATGACCCACCCTGGCCCCTGACCCGTGATGGTCCCGCCCCATCCCCGGTGGGAATGCGGAAGGTCATCCGGGTAGGCAGAGGCACGCTCTTCCGAGCGGTGCGCCTGCCTCTGAGGCCATAGTGCGTCTCAGGCCCAAAGGGTCGCGCCGGGCTGGCGGACCGGGCAGGGACCTGATGAGAATCAGCGTCACTGTCGCTATAGGGATCCCGCTCTGGCACGGCGGTCCGAGATCGGGAGTTACCGTTCTCGCTACCGGGGTGCTCAGGGGACCCGTGAGATCGGTACTCGGATGGGTCTGTCTCGTGAGACATGATACTGCGATAAAAGAATTTAGTTAATTTACGGGAAAATAAAATTTTTCTGAAATAAGTAATTTTGTACATGTCATATGCAAACTCACACAATTTCACATTTTTCAGGAAATTTTCAGAAAGTTTCAACTTTTAAACCCTAACAGTATGATCGATTTATAAGTCTTATCCTACTTATATCGTGGCTAGGCGTAGGTGATCAGGCTCCGCATATCTATGATATATTAGAATAACACCTATACTAATCATACTAGTATCTAATTCTCCTATTCTTTGAAATCTTAAAAGTTTTAACTTATTTTGGAAAAAGCGGGTTATAGTACTTGGTTTTTATGAAAAACCGATGTTCTCTATAACCTATGGCTCTGATACCAAATCTGTAACACCCCGCTAAAGCGGAACCGCAAGGTGAGACAGCTAAGATTTCATCGCAATAGGAGATAAACCACACCAATCATTCATAATATAAATTAAAATAGTTTAAAAAGTATTACAACCCAACCATAGTTCAAATTTTACAGACTTAACCAAAATAAACATTTTCTTGATCGGTGACACAACATTTCCACTAAAGACCTGATCAAACTTTCGGATTTCCTGAAAAGCATGTTAAACAAGTGTCAACTACAAGAGTTGGTGAGTTCACAGGTTTTATAGATGCAAAACAGTTATGTACAACATCAATTCCGATAAAACGTTTATTCGCAACATGTTTTATAACCAGTTTGATGAATCAGTTCATTCACCCCAAAAATAGCAGTTTGGTATCAAACAGTGAGTAGATTTTCCAAGTGACGTGTTAATTACATGATATGCATTAGTGAGTTACTACAATCCTTCATTTTATGACATAGCTACGCCCCTATCCAACCTTGCCGGGGGAAACTAATTCCAGCCGGGGTGAATATTTTTCAATACAGTGCACCTATTACTCGTCAGTTCTAGGTGGGTATGTCAATCCAAATAGCGCTATCCACTTGTATCATAGGCCCAATTTGTAAGGGTTAATAGTAGTGCAGGGGACATTTTCATTTTATGCTCACTATATCATGTTTCAACATATCGAAAATTTTATCTCATAAAACATTTCATTTCATTTTATTTCGATACTTGAATTCATTTCATTTCAATTCATTTCGATACGCAAAGCATATTCCCATTTCATTTCATTTCAATATACACAAAACATTTCATTTCAATAATACATTTCATTATCATACTCACATTTCAATTTATATCATTTTATAAAAACATTTCATAACATTTCAAATAAATGATACATTTCATTTTGTCACAAAAAATCATTTCATTTTGATAATTCATTTCATTTCGCAACAAGTTCACAATTAAACACATTTTATTCATAAACATGCTTTTCACCCCAAAACTTCGTAAAAACGGTAAAAATGGGGCTGTGAATACTCACCTCGGGTGTTTAGTGCGGATTTGAAAGGGTTGATGCGTGACCTAAATCCCGGCTCCGAACTAGGGTCGTCCTATCAAACACGAAATTTTAACGTAAGTTCTAGGTCCAACGGTCCTTATCCAAAAAATCGTACCGAAATCCATATAATGCCATTATATTATTTTTATAGTCCAACTTAATAAAAATTCATTTTGTCACATTTGAAAGTCTTCCAAACATTTTGGAAGTTCAAAATTTATAAAATTGGGTTTTTAAGAAATTTCCAGAATCTGTCACAAATTTTGAGTTGTAAAAATTGCTACTTTGAACTTAGGTCCTCTAAATATTAAGTCTTTAAATTTTTACCCTCTGAATTAGGGGATGTTAGGAACAATTCCACCAAATTTCACAATTTTTAGAGTTCTTTTACTATTTTTAAAAAATTTTACAAAATCAGTGGTAAAAGCTGAAATTCCAGAATACCTTTTGGTAAAGTTTAACTCATAGATAATTCATTACACCACTAATTCACGAATTTCAAAAGGGATTTTCTAACCAACACACATACCAAGCTAATGAGACAAGATTCAAATCATTAGAGTGATTTTTGAGGGAGATATGCCTCTTTGAAGTTGTGCATGTGGTTCTGCCATCATGGGACAGATTGCACTATCAATTCATTTTCATTGGTTAAACCCTCAAAACTACTTTAAATGACTTGATTTTGGATTCTATAGAAAGCTAACTCAGAATACTTGAGTTTAGAATCAAAAAGTTTGTAATTTGGATGATTTACCAAAGAGTTATGCATGCATGAATGTGACTCAAGTTTCTGACCAAGTGCTGTTGCACACGAAAATGTTTTAGGATGGTTTGAACTCAAATCTTGGTGTTTTTATGCAAATCCAGTGGGATTTGAACCCTAACACCTTAAATTTCATCCCATAAAAATTTCATAAAGAAATGAATACAAAAAGACCCTTTTTGAGTCGTGTAAAGTACATGCAAAATTCTTGACAGAATCTGTCTCAATTCCAACATCAAATCCACCAATAAAACACATAAAATCATAACTCTTTGGGGTTTTTCTTACCATTTTACCCCCAAATCAGATTGTATACATGAAAAACAAACTAACCATGATTTGATACCATCAAAGCTCATGCATGAACTATCAAATAAGTCTAGCCCAAGATTGATGGTCAAAAACAACATTAACAAGAATTTTTGCATCCAAATGGTGTTCTTATGGGGAAATCATAGATTCTCACCTTCATAGATTGTTTTTCCAACATTTCTAAGGTTGAATCTCTTTCCCAAACACAATAAGGATTAAAAATCCATAGGAGGAGGTTTAAACCTCAAGAAACATGAAAACAAAGCTTAAAATGGTTGAAAAACGAATTTAAACTCTAACCTAACTATCTTACCTTTGTGATTGTGATATTTTAATCTTTGAATGTGCTCTTAAACTTCAAAAATCTGATCTTGAAGATGAATTTGGGGCTGGAATTTAGAGAGAAATGAGAGAGTTTTAGAGTGAGAAAGAGTTTAGAGAGAGAGAGATTTTTGAAAATGAATGGGGAATAGAAATGATGATTATGGTTTTAGGGAAAAGAGGAGGAGAGAAAGAGGTAGGGGGGGTGTGGCCGGCCCTAGTGGGTCCCACCTCTCTCCTCAATATTCTTTTTTTTTTTTTTAAAATGTACAACTTATACTGATTATTCGATACGGTACCGGGTTTTCGGCGTTTTTTTGGCGAAAACCGACTTTTCGAAGGTGGTTTTAGATTATTTAGGTCAGTTTACATATATTTTAAACAAAATAACTTAAATTTCCAAGATTTATTTTAAATTTGGCATTTTAGGATTATCGGGTGATTTCGGGCCGGTTCGGGCTTTTTCGGGCAGTTTTCGGGACTTTTAGGTTTTAGCCTAACTTTTTCACGCAAACTAACCTAGATTATCCAGGCAACTTAAATTCTACCTTTTTCACCTACGGGAACGCTACTGAGTGAATTTAACAAGTAGCTAACCTGAATGTCAAAAATTGACGGATGTCACATAGATTCTGGTGCACATGAAAGAAGTGTGGGGATCGGGGCAGGGATCCTCCTGTTTCAATATCATCACCCTCCAAGTGAGGGCTTGATAGCCGATGAGCTAAGTCCCCGTGAAATGAAGCATCCATCTGTTGAGAGATGGAGGAGTGGCTAGGTGGGGCGTGCAATTGCACCTTTGGGTGGGAGGTGTCTTCTTCAATACCCGTACTCAACACATGTGTACGGGTAGCAGATGAGGCTGCCCAGCTACTACCTATGGGTAAGGAAGGACTGGTTAAAACCTTTGGTCCTGTCTCACACTCATCAATTCTTTCACTTCCCTCGCTCAGCTCACTTTCTTCGGCTGTTAGGTCTCCCTCAAACCTTATGTCGTCTTCACCCTCAGATGGGTGGTTATCACCGGAGTCATCAGAATTATAGCTCACCAAAAAGAAAAGTGAAGGGCTTTGGTGACTGTCATAAGCATGTGAGGTACTAGCTCCGGAGCGATCATCATCACCGCCTAATCTACCCCCGTCATATCCCCCCGACTCCTCATCCCCACTCCCTTGGTCATCACCCCCAGATGAATGACCACTCTCAGGACCCTCACTCACTCTCCTAGACGATACCTCCGGGGTGCCAGTCTCCGGCTCTGGAGATGCTGGTAGAGGTGATAAACCTAAGTATTCTTTAACAACCGGTGAATGATGATCGACAGCATCAAGTAAGGCAAGTGGTATTGCCATCGGTATATCATGAATCTTTGGGGTTTACCGGAAGGAGTTTGGGGTAAGGCATAAGGAGTGATCGGTATGACATAAGGATGCTTTGGGTATGACATAAGGTGTTGGAATCCAAAAGAGGTGTGGTGATGGTATCCATGAGAAGTGTTGGTATCAATGAGAAGTGTTGGATGCCTTTAGACAGGGCCTGGATGCCTTCAGAAGAGCTTGGATACCATTCCAAATCTTATTTCGGACTCAAATACTGAATTTCCATTTTTTTATTATATATATATTTATTTATTTATTTTGATGATTTTTTTTTTTCTTTTCTTTTTTTTTCGTCTGCTATGTCCTCCGGTTGTTATTGGGAGGAGGTGGTGGTGTGATTATCATCAAAATGATGAGGAATTGTGAAATTCGGGTTCGCCATTCTACCTGAAAAATAAGAGATTAGTATTGAGGTAAATGCATAGTGAGAGATAAGACACACAGCATTGAGATGTGTTATTGTGTACTAAATCGTGAGATTTGGTAAAGAATAACACAACACATTGAGTGTGAATTTTTCTCAAGTCTGGAGAATACAAAACACAACAGATCTTACCAACCGAGCATATGATGGTGCTTGAAAAATACCCAGTATAATCACTAAAGATTGTACACAGCAGATGCTCCAAATGATGCGGGATTTGTGTATCTCATTCACATTCAAAAAGGATAATACTCAAGCACACACACATCAATTTCAAGGTTGGCACATGCACACAAGACCAAGTACACACACCACTCATACACACCAAATAATTCATATTTTTGGAACATGCATACGCAATTTAGAGGGTGAACCGGAAACGCACACATAATCAGACACTCACTCCGTCTTGATTTTGAGATGCACAGACGGACCAGTTGATTGCGAGGCAAATCAACGTAAGAAACCAACTACATAAAAAAGACTCAATAAGAAAGCTAACAAAAAAAAACACACATAAAAAAATAGCACACATAAGAAACACACAAGATGAAACCACACAAAAGAAAATAACACATACAACCAAAAGAAAATAAACACATACACATTAAAAAAATAAGCGCACACACACACACATTTAAAAAAATAAGCACACACACATCAAAAAATAAACACAAACGTTCTTAAAAATAACACACTCTAAAAAAAATAAACACACACTCTTTTAAAGAAAAATAAACACACACACTAGGAAAAATTAAACACACAAAAAAACGATTGGTCAAAAGAGGGTCAACTAGAAACAAATAAAATAGTAAAATAATAGAACAAAAGAGGGTTAGGTCAGAATGTTTTGAAAAGAAACGTAAGGAAAAAGAAAGGAGAAAGAAAAAGAAAGTTTATGTCAACAAAAAGAGAAAAAAAAAACGCCGGCAGAAGCGTCCGACCATTCTCCGGTCTTCCTCTCCGGTCCGGTCGCCGGCACCAGTTCGGTCGCCGGTGGGGGGTTCGAACTTCGGTCAAATGGTTGGCGAGAATAGAGAGAGAGATAGAACTGGAAGAACCGGCCAACGGTTTGGATCTCAGTTCCGGTCAAGAGAGAGTTCGAAAGGAGGTAAGTCGAGGACAAGAAAGAAAACGAAGAGGTTTTCCGGTCCGGTCACCGGCGGCAGTGCCGGTCCGGTCGATCTCTTCTAGCTACAGATCCGGTTCAAGGAAGGATGGTTCTCCGGTCGTCGGCGAGGAAGTTTGGTTTCGGCGAGGTCCGGTCTAGATGGATTTGGACTTCAACAAATCAAAGGGTGGTTGATTGAAGGTCCGGTTCGGTTCTGATGAGGGTTCGGTGAACAACGCCGGTCAACAAAAGGATTCAAGAGAAACGCCGGCAGACTTCGGTCGACGAGAGGTCCATCAGATCCGGTCGCCGGATTTCTGTCTCCGGCCACGGGTGATTCTCCGGTCACGCAAAGAAGACAAAAGATTCGAGATGGACGCGGGGTCTGGGTTTGAGAGTGTTGCAGGTCCGGTCGATATCTTCAAAGGTGGTCGCCGGCGAGGTGATTTCGGTTAAGAGAAGGTTGTTCAGATCGCCGGAAATTGTTCCGGTCCGGTCGCCGGCGAAGGTTAGGTTCCGGCGAGGTTTCGGTTCCAGCGGGGTTCGGTTCCGGCGAGGTCCGGTCACCGGAAAAACATCCGGTTCGCCGTGGGAACGGTGGATTTGATTTCGGTCACGGCGGTGGTTCGTTCAAGATGGATTCAGTCGCCGGCGGATGTCTGGTCCGGTCGCCGGCGGACGTCCGGTCCGGTCCGGTCGAGTTCCAGACTCCGGTGAAGGATGGATCCGGCGATGCTGATAGTAATTTGAACACCAGTATGAAACCAGTGTTAGGAAATGATGGGGATATCATAAAAGACAATGTATGTGCTACCAAGGAAACTATCACCAAGAAGAAGAAGATAAAAAGGAAAACGTTGGAAGAAGAGAAAAGAAACAGGTAAGGACAAAACAAACGAAGTCAACTTTTCTTAAAACATTTTTTTTAAAGAGTAATTAAAAATATATATATATATATATATATATATATATATTTGTTTAATCTTTCAAAAATTTGATTTTTTTTAAACTGATTTTTTTTTATTTAAAAAAAGAAATGATTTAAAATTTTCTTTTTCTTTTAAAAGATGATTTTTTTATAAAATTTTTATTTTATATATATATATATATATATATTTATTTAAAAGAAAAACCGAGCTCAAGGTTTAAAA